>OX638368.1:64891304-65558368 GCA_951812925.1 Calliopum simillimum
CGTCAATGTCAGAATTTTTGACTAGCACCGTTTAACTGAAGGGATATTATTTACTATTTTACTTACTTTCGTACTCGCGGTAAGTCCACAAGGAACTGGAGGGATTCAAAATGCCTCCACTGCTTCCTTTTGGTCGCAGAGCTTCCTGATGGCTGGTTTTCGCCTTTCTTTATATAAAAAAAATAGTCCCTGAGCGTTCGCCATTTCACCTAGTAAAAGAAATAATTTATTAATGACTAGGATATAAAGTGTATGGACAGGGTTCAACAGTTATCAGTATAAAATAACACTATAGCAGAGTGCTTGATTAAGGAAGAACTACAGCAAACAAAATTTTTAACACGTTTAATTGCATGGTAAATTACGGAAAACCAAAAAATATCGGCCTTAAAATTGGCTAATGAGGATTACCATCAGTTAAGCAAGCTCTGCAGTACCGAATTATCCATTGACACCTTTGGTGGTATGAATTGTAGGCCAAACAAGAACTTTTTGTAAGTAAAAAATAAAAAAAAAATAAAACAAAACCGTTTCGCTGTCGCTAAAGAACATTTCAAAAGGACTTCGGAATCGAAAATGTTAATGTTGACTTGTCCGCGAATATAACGTTCTCCCAAAAGCTAAAGTCTTTCCGCAGTCCTTTGGAAATGCTCCTAAACGACTTTTTGCAGAATCAAAAAAAAAGAATACCAGTAGAGTGGTAATAGAAAGGCACAGGCAAATTTTACGCGTCCTGTTCGGATTAGAGGACATAACAAAAAAAGAGCAAATAAATAATGCAATACAACTAACCATTCATTTGAAGCTCGTCCCCAATTTGTTGCCAGACGACTTCTTTAAGGTGATTTTTTTTTATAATTTTGATGCCTCAAGTCATATAGCAGCGGTTGCCTTCGCACTGCTTCGATTATCTGTTCTTCTAATTCAGCAAGTCCCTGTTACTGAATGAAAATTAGTACTAATAAATAAAATTAATAATTTCACTTACCACTTTATTTCCAACGAATTGAATTTAAATAGTTTTTAAATTTTATTTTCACAATTTCAAAATAATTTTTAAATTTTTTTGACAGATATCAATAACAAATAATTTCCTGTTGCCGCAACAAGGGAACAAGGAACAGCTTTGCATGAAATTGAAAAGATTTTTTTACTCTCTTTACAATTTTTCTCAAATTATACATGCTGGAAAATAGAATTTTCTGCTCTGCTCTAACTCATTAAATTTCAACTAACTGTTTCACTTGCACCTGTTCCTGCATTGATTACACAGGACCACAAAAGTCCAATTGAGAAAATTAGAATGTATAGTTTCATAAGGAAGATTATGGCTATTCGATTCCATTGAAAATATGGAACTACATCGTTTCCTGGAACTGCACCATAAGCCTGAAAACAGAGCTTCCTGCAACTTCAAGCAAGGATATCTCAAAATCTGAGGGTGATGGCTAAATTCTGACCTCGGATTCGTTTTTAGCACATTGAAAACCATACCGCATGGTACCTCAACTTTCTGCTACAGGACTTTTTTTTGTGATTCTGTGTTATGTATAGGGCATAATGCCCTATAAATTCTATTTTACCGCTGCAGGATTTGAGAAAAATAGTAAAGAGAGTAAAAAAAAGCGTTTCATGCAAAGCAGTTGCTTGTTGCACTTGCAGGAAATGTCAAATATATTTGAAAAAATAATTAAAACAACAAAATCGTAATAATATAATTATATTTTTTATTGCATTTGAATCGATTTTAATGTTTAATTACAGAGATCAGCATAAAAAACAAATTTTACTGCAAGCACTGGTTACGAACAGTTTTTGCTATCAGTGCGGGAACAAGGACAAAGAGCAAAAAGCTTTAAAAATTGCATGCAAGTCCCGCATTGGTTGTGGATGGGGCATTATTGAATCATTTTCATGTTGCCATAAACAATCCTAATGATGACAATCTGCTCCCTCTCTTTTTCGAACTTTCGTTCAACATTAGACATCACTCAATAGAAAACAGAAACGTCAAAATGAAAATCAAAATAAAAAAAAACAGAAGCCGAAAGAAAAGGCAAAGAAAAAATAATGTCGGTTTCTTTTCTCAAAAAAATGTTACACTTTTTCTGCCCCTTGCGAAGGCTGTCAAAATATTTTGTTCTTTTCTAAAATTTTCTAAAAATTGTTGCCCTCTGAGCAGGCAAAAGTGTAACATTTTTACACTTTATTCAATCGTCGGGGTGAGAATTTTTAATTTTTATTTTTCACAAACAAATGATATTGAAAGTTTTTATTCGGTTTTTTATTTACAAACATTTGAATGAATTCAAATTTATTAAATTAAATAAAAACAAATCTCACAATTGTGAGAGAAAATTCATTTTGTGATTTGTATAGAATTTTTTGTTCTATTCTTATTTTATCAGGGTAGAGTGCAAAACTAAAAAAATGTTACACTTTTTTTTAGAAAAGAAAATGCTATAAAATTCATTAAATTCAACTAAAAATACAAAAAAAAATATTAATAAACTAAAATACAAAGAACATCCATGATCCCTCAGTGCCAAAGTGAAGTGAGTGCCTAAAATTACTTTTTGTGACTAGTGCGTTTTCTTTCCCATTTTTTATTTTTTTGTTTTAGCTTGTGATCCCATGCAAAGAGATGGTGCAATGTGCAAACCCAACACGTCACAACCCATTTCCATGGAATTTTGAAGGTGCCAACCCCACACGCAACAGCAATCCTCATACCGATTATTCCATTTGTAAGAGGATATCTGCAGCAGTTTGACAAAACAACCTAACTCGAAATTGGCAACTTTTCAGTTCTTAAAATTTACTTTGATTCCTCTCAATTCTTTTTGTGTAGGAGTTGGAACAAATGTAAAAGTTTTCTGACAGTAACTTTTTTCGAAAAAGTGTTTTTGTGAATTTTTTTTTTTTATGGCATTTAACTCGACCTACGATGTTTTGTGAAGAAAAAACTCTTTTCTTATGTCGACTGTTGTTTTGTGAAAAGTATTTGTAAAAGTTTTAGTTGTTGCAATTGCTTGAATTTTTCTAACCTATTTGAGATAAGTTGTTTTGTCAAATGCAATTTTGAATAAAACATCGAAATAGGTTGATTTTTCGATTCTATATCTCTGCAAATAAAAGTTATAGAGATATGACAATTACACCGAAAGAAACGGATTTAAATTTTATATTTATGATTAAAATCCTGGAAAATTGTCTTATTAGTTAGGTTGTTTTGTGAAAAGTCCACAGATATGTTGATTTTGGAAAGGAAGACATTTTAAAAAAAGTGTTTAATAAAAAGATCACTAACCGCCAAAAAAACATAACCGACCGAAAGCTAATTTAACGGTAGAAGGTTTTTGTAATACAAAAGTCAAAAGGGCTTTTGCTGTAACTCCATAACAATATTTTTACATTTATGAAATTCCAAGAAAAGATGCTAATCATCGATTTCTATCAAAAAACAAAAATCCGAAATTGTGCCGGTTAAGGCTACGGTCCAACCGAATTCACATTTTAAAATAACGTTAAGCTAAACCGACGTAACTATCTTTCACATGTTACAAAATGACATGTAACAATAGATTTAAATATTACATAAAACTGCCATTGGGAAATGACTACTCTTCCAGAACTTGTCAACAGAATTTGGAAATAGAATAAGATATGAAAATTGCTTGGAATGCATTTTGCGCATGTGCTGCCAATTTTTGAAATTATTTAACTCAAGCACCAGGATTCGAGTAAATATTGAGGCTATCAAAAATAATGGCTTTTTAGCAAAAGCAAAAAGAAATCTTAAAACGCTTTGTTTAGTTTGATAAAATGAATTAAACGTATTGCTATAATATTAACAGCATTTCCACAAATTTACTTATTGTTTCGGGGTCAACATTTTCCTCTCCAATATCAATACTTGAATCACAGGCAAGTTGGTCCTCTTGATCTCTTAGAAAATCTTAATGTTCAAAATATTGAAAGGAACATAAACATCTTCTATTCCACAGCCGGATCTTTCCCTTTGCCGAACTTTTTTGAGTTCGCCTCTGTAAGATGTTCGGAAGATATAAATTTTTTTTTAACATGTTTAAAGTCGTGTTAGGAGTGATTTCTTTGTACTTTTTTAAGAGTATTCCATAGGTTTTACACTTAAGCGTTCTATTTTTGTATTTTTTCACTTTTAATCTGCCATAGTGCTGGGTATTTTTGTAAATATAGATGAATTCACACCAAAAAATGTTTTTTGCTGATTTTTCCATTGTAATACGCGTTTTGATGCCATTTTTCTTCCCCAAATTTTTTCAGATGTAATTGTTGTAGTTTTCAAATAACTCATCAAATCACTCGTCAAATCAGCGAAAGGTCAAAAATTTTTGTTTTCAAAGTTTTTAGCAAATTATTTGAGGAAGCGTTCTCACCATTCAAAACTCATCAAATCCATACAAATTTTTTTTGACGGCAAAATTATTTATGCCAAACAAATTCGAATTCATCAAATTAATTTTTGTACACTAGATAGAATCACAAAAAAAAAAGTTCGCCGCAAACCACCCATTTTAAAAGCTTTTTTTTTTTTTGACCTTCGTATTGCTCCGCCATTTGACGTCCGATAATTAAGTATAGTATTTATAACTAGCCAATCATTATTTTTCTGGAAGAGCGATTGAGTTGAATATTACAATTATGAGGCCAGTTTCTTTTAACATATCGTCTTCTTTTTTTCTTAATTTTTGCAAACTTGCGAGATATTTTGAGTTTGAAGATCTTTTAATACATATTTCATCTTCATGGATATTCATTCGAGTATATGACACCTTTGGTACAGTTAAGTGTTTTGTGTTCTTGCACTTCTATTGGGAATTTTTTGAAGCAGTTTAAGCAATTTGCGAGCTTGTATTGCATTTTTAGTTTTAATGAGCAAAGTACCGGTTTTTGTTTTTTACATAGATCGACTTCACCACTGCGTGTGTAATCAATAACTTTCTTGATCAGGAAAGGTGATATATTTTCGAAGCTTTCGTTGTTTTAACGGGTTATACTTAAGTATAGGTACATTGAATTGAATTAAAATGCTTCAGTCTGGCGGACGAGACATTATTATAATTTTTGGACCTATGCCCTTAATGCTTTCCTTGTTTCGCACTTCTATAGATGTATTCTTGTTATATTATGTAATAATAAGTGCATAGTTAATATTTCCTTTATGCACGCTATTTATAAGTTGCGTGTCATATTTCCCAAATGATGTTTTTTAGTTTTGTGCAAATTAAAATAAGAAAATTTTTCTTTTTTTTAATATTGAGAAATGTACGTCTTGTTTCACTAAATATTTCTCAGAGAACCAATTTTTATGTGTTTTTAAATTCGTATCTTTATATTTCTTTGATTTATTTACATATCTCCTGATAATTGCAGTATAATTAACATGGTCTCATCTTATACATAAATCTTACGGCTCTTGAAAATTGGTAACATAAAAAGGTGTACTTTCGTGTTTATGACATAAAATGAAATTGTAATAAAACACACTTTCGCGAAACTGTTTTTCTAAGGACAGAAGAATCCAAGAAGCAAAATTAAAATAAGCTCAATAATTTTATAAAAAAATTGGTGAAATATTTATTAATAAAAATTTTTTAAAGAAATGTTCAAATCTGTGGCCGAGCGGAAAAATCAGGTAACTTCATTTTTCAAAAACGGGAGAAAAACACGTTTAACTTTTTTCATGAATTTAGCATGTTTTTTCATTTTTAATCGTTTTCTGGCGTAAAATAACGTAGGGAAACCCTATTTTGAATGAGAATGGAGATTTTTTAAGACATTTCACTCAATTTTAGGCACAAATAAAGTTAAACACGGTCAGTTACCTGGTTTTTCCGCAAAAATGGAGTTACCTGGTTTTTCCTAAAAGATGTTCTATTTTCAATATATGAGAATGTTACAACCCAACGAAGCGCTTCGAGCCAATGACCTGCCTATGTTAATTTCTGCGCTATTGGATACAACAGAGCTGCGCTTCACTGCTGCATTAGAGCGCTTCGGATGCACTATTGATGCGCTTTGCTCCCCATTGTTAATCATCGATCGAATGATGAAAGCTTAATTGTGAGGAAATCGGCAAGGTTGCGACAGAAGAAAATGTAGTTGTATTTCATCAAAGCAGACATTTGAAATTAATCAAACATGAAATTTTTTATTTCCATGATATAAATGTGCAATTTCAAAAAGGTCACATCTCCTAAACGAGGCCAAAGGAATGTTAGGAATGAATAAAATTTATCTCTCTTTTCACGCAAAATTTACTTGATGATGTAGAATTAAGCTGAAAAAATGGTTTCGATCAAATAACCGATCATTATGGCACATAATTTATATGACATTACTTTTGTCTCGTTTTGGAGATGTTATCTTTTCGAAATTGCACATTCATATCATGGAAATAAAAAACGAAATGCTTCAAGAGCAAGTTTGCAGAAACCTTACCGGGGCCAAATAACTGATGCTAAGGCACTTTTTGAATGGGCAAATAGTGAAAAGTCCGACATAATTTATCGTTATTGTGCAATTGGTGAATATGAAGCAACTGCATCGCAACTCTCCAATATAAAAAAGCCATACCAGGGACCCAAAAATTTCATAGTTTTGTTTCCTTAGGCCGTAACCGTATTGCAGAACGGCGTATTTTATTTTCAAAATCCTTCGAGGAATTCAAAATGATGTAAATTACAAAAAAACTTACATAACAAGAAATATTGCATGTACTGAAATCACTTCTCCTGTACCATTAAAGATACCATCTTAATTTTAAATTCATGTGATAGGTAGTTTTGTCTTCTATTCCAGAAAAATATTTTGGAAGGTCGAAAAAAATGTACTATAGCGATTTTTGTCGCTTAGTACTAAAATACTAGTTTATTTAGTACTTTTTTCCCAATACAAAAATTACTTTAGGCGCATAGCGTAATTCAATACCTTTCTAAAAATGGTCCAAACATGAAAATGTGTTAAGAAATGTTTCAGTTATGGGCCATTTTGTGGTCGGACCATTTTTTAAAATTTTCAAAAAATCGTAGCTTCTAAGCCTCGAGACATACCAACTGGTCACGTTTTTTGTAGTTTAGTACTAAAATAGTAGTAAATTAAGTACTTTTTATCAACTACGTAAAATTTATTTAAAGCTTATAGCCTGATTCAATACCTTTCCAAAACAGGTCTAAACATGAAATTCGGTTAAGAAATGGCCAACTTATTGACAATTATTTGAGAAGAGTTCGTCACATTTTACGAATTTTTCCATTTTTTGCACTCCATGCATGGCATGAAACGAAACCATGTACCAAATTTCAGCGAAATCGGAAATTATATATGGATTTCTGTTGAATTTTCTAGTTAAATTAAAAAATTTGTGGAGTTGCCTGGTTTTGCCGTAAACGGTATGGAGTTAACTTGTTATTTCCCAAAATGTATCATATACGAAATTTATGGTTTCTTAATAACTTGGAAATTATATGCATTATTAAAATTTCGCTCTGATAGAATGATTGTAAATCAAAAAACATTCAATTTTTCATGGTTTTTTCATTTTCGAAAAAAAATGGAGTTACCTGGTTTTTCCGCGCGACCACAGAAATAGTTAAATACATGTGACGAACACCTATCAAGTAATTTTTTTTTAAGCCTTAAAGTACACGAACACACCTACTTTGAATATCACAGCATTGCCAACCTTGCGCGATAAAAAAAAAAACAGGGAGGTACTGTCATAGATAATGACATATGTAAATTAAGACGGCCAACTTCGTTGTGACTTCCGGCCTTTACTTTTTGGCTTTGGAGCATATCAGACGTCTACCTGAAAAAAGTCCAAGAAAATCAGAGAAAAATTAAAAACAAATCAAAATTTTGAAAACTGCAGCTGAAAAGAAAAATATTTGAACACATATTGAAAAAAAAAATCACTTAAAAACAAATAGGAGATCTAGTAAGGGTGTAACGTTTGGCCTGGCCAAACATTAAATACCCTACACTGCAGTATTTTTGAAATTTTGCTCATATGGGAGGTGCCACGCCCTCTTGTCCGAGTTCGCCTAGCTTTTGCTCAGAACTTGCATTTATAGTTCTTAGTGTCTGAGTGAAATTTGGTTGGATTATCTCAAAAAACTCTTTCAGTATGGCATTTTGAAACATTTGCTTATATGGGAGGTGCCACACCCCCTTGTCCGATTTCAAACAATTTTTGTTGAGAGCTGTCATATATAATTCTTAGTGTCTGAGTCGAATTTGGTTCGAATATCTCAAGAAATGCTTTTAGTGTAGCGTTTTGATTCATTTGGTTATATGGGAGGTGCCACGCCCTCTTGTCCGAATTTGCTGTTTTTTTTCAGAGCTTGCGCTTACAATTCGTAGTATTTATGTGTATTTTGGTTGTATTGTCGTGAAAAATACTCCTAAAATTGCATTTTGAATATATTTTTTGTATGGGCGGTAGGCGTGTCCGTTGATCGATTTTGCTCATTTTCAATCCCCCGAGCTAACTTTGACGACGGAGGAAGTGTACCAAATTTCATTGAATCATCTTGCTCAGTTTTTTCAAAAACTGTATTTCAATACACAGCCAGCCACCCAGCCAGCCAGCCTGTCAGACAGCCAGCCAGCCAGACAGACAGACAGACAGACGGACATGGCTATATCGACTCAAGAGGTGACGCTGATCAAGAATGTATATACTTTTCTATATCTGCCACGCCTCCTTATCTGCGTTACAAACGGAAGGACAAAGTGAATAGGGTGTAGGGTATAAAAACACAAAATAATTGGAAAATTTATTTGAGTCGCTACTACGCATATACCAGTAGATATAATGAAATCATATTAACACCATATTTCCGCTTGATATTCCGACAGATTTGCCTTAATAATGGAAAGTATCTGTTGACCGATCCCTGCTTGGTCAACAATATGATATTATTATTTTAGTCGATATTATTCATAGCTATTTTTTCTGATGAAATTCGTATCTTTTCGCCTCTAATGGCCATGAGAATAGCTAGTAAGGGTGTAAAATTTGGCCTGGCCAAACATTAAATACCCTACATTGCAGTATTTTTAAAATTTTGCTCATATGGGAGGTGCTACGCTCTCTTGTCCGAGTTCACCCAGTTTTTGTCCAGAGCTTGGACTTATAGTTTTTAGTGTCTGAGTGAAAAACGTTTTCAGTATAGCGTTTTGAAGCCACGCCCTCTTGTCCGAGTTCGTCTAGTTTTAGTTTAGAGCGCGCATTTATAGTCTTTAGTATTTGAGTAAAGTTTGGTTGGATTATCTCAAAAAACTCTTTCAGTATAGCATTTTGAAACTTTTGCTTATATGGGAGGTGCCACGCCCCCTTCTCCGATTTCACCCAATTTTTGTTAAGAGCTTTCATTTATGATTCTTAGTGTCTGAGTCGAATTTGGTTCGAATATCTCAAAAAAAGCTTTCAGTAAAGCGTTTTGAAGCTTTTGCTTATATGGGAGGTGCCACGCCCTCTTGTCCAAATTCATTCAGGTTTTTGTCAGAGCTTGTGCTTACAATCCTTAGTATTTATGCATATTTTGGTTGCATTGTCGGTAAAAATACTCCTAAAATTGCTTTTTGAATATATTTTTTGTATGGGCGGTAGGCGTGTCCGTTGACCGATTTCGCTCATTTTCAATCCCCCGAGCTATCTTTGACGACGAAGGCAGTGTACCAAATTTCATTGAATTATCTTGCTTAGTTTTCCCAAAAAGTGTATTTCAACCCACAGCCACCCAGCCACCCAGACAGACAGACGGATATGGCTATATCGACTCACGAGGTGACGCTGATCAAGAATATATATACTTTTCTATATCTGCCACGCCACCTTCTCTGCGTTACAAACGGAAGGACAAAGTGAATATACCCTGGGTGTAGGGTATAATAATAAGAAAAAGCTCTGAAATTATCAAATGGTATGGTAAAATATGAAAAACTCAAATTTTTTTTTTGGTGAAATAGAATGCCCTAAAATAAGTAAATGGGATATGCCGCGCATTTAAAATATTTAGTTTTTTGTATAGGGGCTGAAATACCTTATCTTCAAAGGATCATAACTCGGAATATAAGAGTCCTATTGGAAAAATTCGAAAGGATATTTTGATAAATAAGATTGTGGTTATTCGATGCTATTAATAAAAAAGTATTTCATTATTTCCTGTAGCTATGCAGTAAGACTGAACACAGCTTTTTCTTCAAAATCAAGCAAGGATATTTCAAAATCCTGCAGGTGTAATGAAAATTCTGCAATGGAGACGGATTCAGCGCCAAAAAGTACATAAGACTGCATATAAGAATTAAAAAGTTCATTCCATTTTTTTTTGTGCCTGAGTTATTAACCAAAATTTTTATTTAGGTAAAAAGTGGGCGTGGCAATTATTGTACAAAGCCTACTTTTCGTTATGCTTTAGATACTTATGCTACAGATCCGCATACCAAATTTCATCAAAATATGTTGTACCATTTGTCAGAAATAGCATTTAATTTGTTTTACTTGTATGGGAGGTTCCACGCACTTCGGCGATATTTTGCCCACTTTCAGGTCGTAGGTGCCTAATATGTAGCAAGTTCACTCCCTACAGTTAAATTCAGAAAGATTGCTTCAGTAGTTTTCTTTTTATATCGTATTATATTTTTTGTGGGCGGTGCCACACCCTTCAACGAATTTTCCCAATATAACTACGGTGACCATTTATTTGAAACTGAAAAAAAAAAAAAAAAAAAAAAAATTTCTCACGACCAACCTCCTACCGAAAATGTATTTGTTATAAAACACCAAATAAAGATTCCAATCAAAAAATTGCTGTCTCTAAATTTATTATAATTTTTCAAAAAAAAAAAACCTTCAAAACTCATTTAAAATAAAAACAGATTCAGAAAATTGCCAATACCAATGATATTAGTTTTTTTTAGGATGATACAATAGTGTTTTCTAAAGAAGGTATTATTTTAATATAAAAATGTTGCAGAACAATCTTCACGTTAAAAATCAGGGGCTCGATATTCATTTTAGACCAATGTTTTACAGTCCGAATTTTCTTAGAATTTCCCGTAGATTACTATTCCGTTAAACGCTTGGTCGTATCTTTTCCATCCGAACAATTTGGCTCACACTTATGTAGATTGAGAACAAATTACACAGGCTTAGAAAAAAAAAATGTATTTGCGTTTTGACCAGACTGTGTGTTTCCAAGGGACTTTGACATCCTGAATCCGAATCCTGGGTCCGTTTTTTTCCAGAACGTCTGAGAGGGCATGTGTCGTTTAGTGATAAATTCGCCAAAATTCTGAAACTAGTTTTTTATCATTGAGTTCTTAGTCCTTTATAAAAGGGTATCTCGGACATAGTTTCGGAGATATAGCCATCGGAAGATCCAGATATATCTTCTATGAAAACCGCTATAAGTTGGGAACCCCTGGATGGATTTGTAAAATATTGCTATCATATAAAAGGTATTTTGACAGCCTATAAAAATGTTGTGACCATATTTTCAATTGGATTCATAGTTTTCGAGATATTTTGTGAAGTTTTTCAATTACAACAACAAATAAATCAACATTACCAACAACAAAAATAACAACAACAACAAAATACCTTTCACATGACACCAATATTTTTCAAATCCATCCAGGGGTTCCCAACTTAAAGCGGTTTTCATAGAAGATATATATTCTGCTCTTCCGATGGCTATATCTCCGAAACTAGGTCCGAGATACCCCTTTTGATAACATATTCTTTTTAAGACCTAAGAGCTCAATGATTAAAAACTTGTTTCAGAACTTTAGCGAATTTATCACTAAACGACACATGAACCCCATTTTGACCTCCATATGACCTTGGAATCGTTTTTCTCAAACGTTCTAGAAAAAAACGGACCCGGGATTCGGATTCAGGACATCAAAGTCCCTAGGAAACACATAGTCTGGTCAAAACGCCATGACACTTTTTTTTTTTGTAAACCTGTGTTATCATTAGAGTAAACTCTGTTACCGACACCTCTTTTATCATTTTAAACTTGTGTTTACATGCAATATTTATATTCACGTTGGCAAAATTATTTAATTTTTTGGAGGAAACCGCTTTAGCAAACAATTTTGCGAAATACAGAACACTTTCTGAAAAACAGAACATTTCTATGTTTAAAAAATTATACAGAACAGAGGCCTCAAATACAGAACTGTTCTGTATAATACAGTACGGTTGGTCACCGTAAATATAACGTTATATCACATATTAATCCTTGTTTGCAGTGGTAACATCTTCCAAATTTTCATTAAAATTGTTGGAGTCGTTTTCGAGTAATATTGAATCAAAATTTTAAAGGGCTAAGAAGTGGGCGTGACACTTCTTCGATCCCGCCCACTTTTTGTCTGTTACAAGGTATTATTAAGCCGGCCAAAACCTAAGCACCCCCTAAAGAAATTTTTTCTTATATCAAATTTTTCTTGAGAAAACGACGTTATTGAGTTAGTTTGTGTGTTTGTTTGATTATTTATACGTAAATTATTGACAAACAAAAACTTTAAAAATTCAGGGTTTTATAAATTAAGAGTTAACATTTAATAAACATTACAATTTAGAAAATTCATCGGACGAAGCTAAAGCACCCCCTTCATAACATTTAATAAAAACTTTTAAAATTAATATTTAGTTGAAAACCCTTTATACTGGGTAACATTAGCACATCTTTAAAGCATAGAGGACATTAAATTATTAATGATGTCCTGCGATATCCCTTCCCAGGCTACTTTCAAAGCTGCAAAGAGATTTTTCTTGGCTTTGCAATTTTAATTGTAGATTTTCGTGTTAACGATCACCCAGAGGTTCTCAATGGGAATCAAATCTAAAATAAGGCGAGTACGCAGACCAAAATGAAAAAGACTGAAACCAACGTTTTGCAAAGCCTCTGTAAGGCACGGAGGACGGATTGGAATGGTCTGCGGTTTTTTCTCTGGTCAAGGGAGTGGGCCAATTCATTAGACTAAAGGAATTATGAATTGTTTTATGCACTTTGACATACCAAGTGATGTGATGCTGCCTAATGCCGATCAAGAGATGCCACTTAAATGGAGGTTCCAACAGGACAACGATCCAAACACATACCACTTAAGTTTGTTAAGCCTGGTTTCAGAGCAATGGGATACACGTTCTTGGTTGGCCTGGCCAGTCCCCAGATTTGATTCCCATTGAGTATGTATGTATATATCTGGTTTTGCATTTAGGCTACTCAAATGTTTTATAGTTACCGGATTTCAATCAACAAATTTTAGTCCTTGAGTCAAATATTCATATTCTAAAATAATTTTCATTAGTCCCCACAAAGTCATTCATCTACAATTGTTTAGTAAACAAAACGGACTCAAATTGGTTAATCTTCTGTCGTTTGCAAAATCGTGCTAAAAATGTTATGTAAATAAATAAATGAAGTAAGCCAGAAAAAGCAGAAAATCATCAAATAAATATTTAAGCTCCTGTTGTCGAAGCAAAAAGCCTTCAATTAGAAAAAACTCCGACTCTATTTTTTTAACAATTTGAGAGCTAAGTTTTAAACTTGAACTTCAACTATGTTATACATGCGAAATTTTTTATCGAACTCAGAAATATATTCTTAATAATCTTTAACCGTTCAAAAAAAATGATTTTTGCAATGAGGCGCTACAATCCCGTTTTTTTACTAAGGTTTTTTTTTTTTTAAAAAAAAATCATGTTATTATTTTTCTGCGGACCACCAATATTTTATCGAGGACCAATGGTTGCCGAACCCTGATTTTGAATTTCACAAAGGGTTAGTCGTTTGTTAGAAGAGAAACAAAAAGAGTTAATGCTTTTACTTGGCAACTAACGGTCAATTCTTCATTTCAAAGTTTTTACCCTTTTGTAGTTTAGAGGGATACTCAAGCAGTTGTAGGCCATAGACTGCATTAAAATTAATCATCCGCCACAAATGTTTACTTCGTTAATTTGAGCACACATCATGTATCATGCATACGGTGACCATTTATTTGAAATTGGAATACAGAACACAAAAAAAAGAAAAATAAAGGAATACATTTTTATTACTTGAAAATAATTTGTGTTTATTTTTTATCGTATTTCTATGTATATGTATTTAAGTGTTGGGCAAATTTTCCCACGACCAAACGTCTACCGGAAACGTAATCTACGAAAAATTCTTAGAAAATTTTTTCCAACAAACCATGGGTATAAGATCATTACCTATTGAGCTTCCAGTTTTTGACGAGAAATTTTTTCTACGAAATTTTGAACTAAAAAAATAACTCCTTTAAAAAACACTATTGTGTCATATCAAAAACATATGAATATCAATCATTGGTTTTGCCAGCTTTCTGAATCTGCTTTTATCATGAACGATTTCAAATATTCAGGCCGAGTTTTGGCTAAAGCCAACCGTTGCTCCCAGAACCCAATTTGTTTTAAACCAAACTTTTCTTGTTAAAGTTATAATTCTTACAAAAAATGTGTAATTCAAAAGTGTCGCTCAGACCTAGTTTTGAAGATATGACCATCCGAAGATCGGGATATAGCTTTTATAAAAACCAATATAAATTCTGAATCCCTTAATGGATTTTAAAAATATTGATGTCATATGACAGATATTTTAACTGGCTATAAAATTATTTTGCGAAAGTTTTAAGTCCAATTTATGGTTTTCAAGATATGAGGATTTTGTGAACATTTTGACCAGTTTTTTTTTTTAAAGCTATTATTATTTTAAAAAAATACCGTACTAACCCATAGCTGTAGTAACAAAATATGGCAGCCTTATCTATTTTCTTTCATTTAATATGCCATTTGTAGCTGAATTTGCATAATTGAGGCCTTTTTTTTTAGAAAAACAAAAACTGAACTAAAGAAATTTTCATTAAATTTAGCAAATATTACAACAACAACTCCACCACTAACAAAAACAGCGCTAACAAAAACAAAAACGTCCCAGAGAGACCATCCTATTGGGGGCCAGGAATCGCAACTTTGACGACAATATCTAGCCTGGCGTTCGAGTCGTTACAATAACAACAATGACACCACCAATAACAAATACAATGACACCACTAACAACAACAACACCAACAACAACAACACTAACAATAAAAACAGCAAAACTAACAACAACAAAAACAACAACATTACAAATAACAATAACATCACAAACAAAATAACCACATCAACAACACCACTATCAACAACATGAACAAAAAGAAATTTTGGTTCAAAAAAGTGAGGCTTACTACTACTTTTTAATGGAAAAGAGAAAATTGTTATTAAAAATTTCGCGCGAATGGAGGAATTTTTTAAATATGTGCGAGTATTGCATAAAGAGGTACATTAAGCTAGCCGAGCGAAAATGGCAGAACTGAGAAAAAAAAAATGCCATAATTATAGGCTAATTTTGGGCCCAAACGCCGAATTTTAGGCTCTTCGTTTTTTTTAAAAAAAATTTTGCTTTGCTAGCTCAAGTTTAAGCTAGCAGAGCTATTTCGAGAAAACACATACGGGACGTATATTGAACTAAAGTAAGTATTCAATAATTATAGGCTAATCATAGGCTATTTAAATAACCAATCGCCAAATAAAAAGCTTTCCATTAAAAAAAAAAAAAAATTCTGCTAGGTTAATCTAAAGCTAGCAGAGGGATTTCGAAAAAAAACATTTTGAACTAAAGAAAGTATTCAATAATTATAGGCTATTTAAATGCCCCATCGCCAAAAGAAAAGCTTTCCATTAAAAAAAAAATGGACCAAATCAATTTTCTTGAAATAAGGAACTTCGAATAACAACAACTCCAGAGAAAAAAAAAAAAAAAAAAAACAACAACAAAAACTACTACAACAACAACAAATTTACTATTACTAAAACAACAGTAATTTTACATAAAAGTAGGGGTAATTGGGGGGGTTTGGCCTGCGGCCGCTGCTCAGGATTTAAGCCTGTCAGACATCCAACACCAGCTTCGCGGCGGCCTTCGGCCGCGGATCAGTCTTATACGAGCGCAGTAGCTAATTATTATTAAAAAAAAAATAAAAATTTTTATTAAAAATTGCGCGCGCAATTTGATTAGCAAAACTATTTGTTGGATATATTATAGACTGATCCGCGGCCGAAGGCCGCCGCGAAGCCGGTGTTGGATGTCTGACGGGCTTAAATCCTGAGTAGCGGCCGCAGGCCGCCCACTTACCCATACTTTTACGTAAAATTGCTGTTGTTGTAGTAGAAGTAAATTTGTTTTGTTGTAGTAGTTTTTGTTGTTGTAAAGTTGTTGGTGTTGTTGTTTTTTTTTTTCGTCTAGAAATGTAGTTCCTTATTTCAAGAAATTTATTTGGTCCATTTTTTTTTTTTAAATGAAAAGCTTTTCTTTTGGCGATGGGGCATTTAAATAGCCTATAATTAGCCTATAATTATTAAATACTTTCTTTAGTTGAAAATGTTTTTTTTTCGAAATCCCTCTGCTAGCTTAAGCTTAACCGAGCAGAATTTTTTTTTTAAATGGAGAGCTTTTTATTTGGCGATTGGTTATTTAAATAGCCTATAATTAGCCTATAATTATTGACTACTTACTTTAGTTCAATATACGTCCCGTATGTGTTTTATCGAAATAGCTTAAATTTAAGCTAGCAGAGGTAACTTTTTTTTAAAAAAAATGAAGAGCCTAAAATTCGGCGTTTGGGCCCAAAATTAGCCTATAATTAGCCTATAATCAGTGCCGGATTAAGCCAAATGGGGGCCCTAGGCCATTCAAATTTTGGGGCCCTCTTTTTTTAATAATTGTAAAATTAATCTTTATTTATGCATTGATAGAATTTAAACAGCTTATTCATATCATTTAAAGGTTGTAAACAGAACAAAACAATCAAAATAGTTTTTTTCTGACAAATTATATATAAATATTTTTTTTTTTTGATTTTACATAACTTGCGGTATAGTAATTTATAAAATAGTCTTTGGATATCTCTTTCAAATATTAAAACGACATTCTAGTGGAGTCAATTAAGCCAAAAAACAGGCAAAATGAGGAAATCCTCAAGAACAGCTCCGATGATTTTTTTTTTAAATTTTGTTTTTTTTTTTTTTTGTTTAAAATCAGTAGTGTCCGACCGAAGGTCACTTTTTGGCCGAAGCCGTAGCCGATTAATCGGTTATTTTATAACCTTCGGCCGTAGCCGAAGGTTTATTTATTTTGTATTTTTATACCCTACTCTCACGGTATATTCAATTTGTAGCATTTTAGGCATTATCAGGCCAAATATAACACACTTAGCACCGATTTTGCATTGTTCACATAAGCCTTAACGGGAATGGATCTTGAGAAGTGGTCCCTTTGTGAGATATTAGGTGCAAAAGGTTTTTGCAAAATGTTCTCCCTTATTTGATCCACGATTTTTTAGCTCAGAAAATTTGCAAAAGTTTTTTTCTTACAAATTATATTCTATTTAAAGGTATTTCCTTGACCTTTAGCACTCGATTTCTCAGGAAGGCACTACTTCTCAAGGTATGATTAGAACAAAAGATCAAACCTACTATCGGAAGACCAAAAAACTGATTAACTCGACCTTTTGTATCCGATATCTCACGAAGGCATCAAATCTCTTAAATAAATGTTTGTAATGAAATATTTAACTGACAAAAAATAATTGATAATGAACTCTTTAATTTTTCGGTCCGGAAAAATTCTTTGTATGTTATTGAGAGATACCCTTATTTTAATGGCTTATAACTCGGAAAGTAGGAATAGAATTAAAATGTAGAGCGTTAAGAGTGATCTTACCTATCCAAACGCAATAACAAAATTAAATTTTGCCATTTACTGTTTTTGTTACATAGCCTAAAGTATATCTAAAGACAATGTTTTTTGCACTTTTGAGCAAGGGTAACTCAGGATTCTGACATAATTGAAAAAAACAAAGTTCAGATTCGTAATTAGAAAGTCCCAATCTACTATAAACGGCCAGTATTTTGTTTAAAAGTTTTTTTTTTAATCAACAAGTTGCTTTATGCTTGAAGTTACAAACATTCGGCTTCGGCCAAACATTCGGCTTATTTTTGGCCGAAGGCCGAATGTGAGGCCGAAGGCGTTTTTTTTGGCCGAAGGTGGCCGAAGCCGTAGCCGAAGCCGATTAATCGGTCGGACTCTAAAAATCAGAAACATTTTGGAGCGTGGTCGGAATTGTATAATTATATATAAAAACTGTTGCCATATTTTTCTCAAGATCGGCTAAAGTGGTTTTAATAAAACTTTGGAAAATGATGCGCATTAGCATATACTAAAGAATGAGATAGACTTTGACTTAGTATATAGGTACTTATGAAGAAGCGTGGCATGGCCCAAACTTTTAATTTGATTTTCATCAAAATCTGTATTCGAGTAATATTAAAATGAATATATCAAAATTTTTTGAGAAAAACATGGCAACAGTTTTTATATACACAATTTTAGACCCTATAAAAAGAGAAGATATCTCAGAAACAATACAAGATACAGTAATTCTAATGTCAGATTCGGATTTTGAATTGCCAAATGCATATAAAATAACTATTTTGATTTTTGTTTGTTGTATTTTTTTTCCAATTTTTTTTATGAAAACATAAGTTTTTAAATATTGCTTAAAAAATTATATAATTCCGACCGCTCATCAAAATCGGAGCTGTTCCTGAGGACTTTCATCTAAAAGGCTTTATTGACTCTACTATTCATCCTTAAAAAACCTTTCTCCTACATTTCAGATCACTAAAATCATTAATGACATCTTCAAAATCAATTTGACGATGAACATCCGGTTCAATGGACATCAGTCTAAGCATGTCTAATCGATCTTGACCCATAACACTTCTTTGCTCGTTTTTTATGAGTTTCAACTTTTTTCAAAGCATGCTTGAATTTACATTTACCAAATTTTGTGAGCTAGCTCTTTTAATCAGCAGATTAAATATTCTAGCTTTCAGATTTTCGTGGGGGCCATGGCCTAGTCTGGCCTAATGGGTAATCCAGCACTGCCTATAATTATGGCATTTTTTTTCAGTTCTACCATTTTCGCTCTGCTAGCTTAATGTACCTTGCATAAAGTCGTTTCCTACGAAGCAGAGAACGATGATCTCATAAAATAAAAGAAAAAAAATGAATTCTACTTTTTTTATTTTTTTTTGAAAAACTTTACAAATATAGGAAATCAGGTACAAATGGCATAGCTTCTAAAAGAAAATAGATTGGCCTTTCATATTTTGTTACTAAAGTTATGTATTGATCAGACGTTTTTTGGAAAAAATAGAGTTTTAAAAAAAAAAAACTAGTCAAAATTATCTAAAAATCGCATATATCGAAACCGAAAACTCAGATTTTTGCAAAACAAATTGGTACCTTTAATATGACACTAAAATTTTTAAAATCCATCAAGGGACTCAGAACTTTTATCTGTTTTCATAAAAGCTAAATCCCGATCTTCCGATGGCTATATTTCCGAAACCAGCTCCGAGCGACACTTTTTGTTTTTGTTGTTGTTTTTGTAGTTAATTTCAAAAGCCATGTTTTGCCAAAAAAAAATATTACGCTTTTGGAGCAACGCTTCACTTGTTCCCGAGTTTTGAACAGGTTTTGTTGAAAAGTGGTCGAAAATCCTGAAAAACTATTGTTGAAATAATACTTTCTGGTCAAAAAAATTAGTACCAGCAATGTTTTAATTGAAATAGCTTTAAATCCAATATGAAAGATATTCATCGAGATCACTGTTATTTGCAAAAAAAAAAAAAATGATTTTTGTGATCTCTGAATAGCTTTTAATGCGGTAGTGATATGGATAACAATTCTTAACATTTGTTATGAAACAACAAATAAAGCGATTCCAATTAAAAAATTTCGGTCTCCAATATTTTTATCATTTTACAAAAAAAAAATGGGGAGAAAATATTCAAAAACAGATTCTAATGATATTTTTTTTTTAAGATGAAAGAATCATTAGTTTTTGCTAAAGAAGTTGTCTATTTAAAATAATAATGTCGTAAAACAATCTTCATGTTAAAAATAGAGGGCTCGATATTGATTTTAGACCAATAGTTTATTGGTCAAATTTTCTTAGATTGGTCATATATTTTCCACCCGAAAAATTTGGACCACACTAATTTTTCTTTTTTCATTTCAAATTAAGTGTTTGTGTGTAATATTTATATGTATACACTAGGGTGGGCCAAATTGTATGGACGAAATTTTATCGACCTCGGCTACCTTATGTGAAAGTTCATTCAATTCTATGAATATTTGCCCAAGGAACTATACCTCTGCGTTCAACTTTAGTTCGGCGCATTTTTGATCGAAAATTTTACCTTTTATTAATATTTTTTTATTTTCATACTAAATTTTAAAAAATTTTATAAAGACAAAAGTAGTGTCATTGTATGATATGGCTGATATTCTGTCAGTAATCAAATAAATTGGGTTCTGTTTACATAAAAAAATCACTTGATAGTGTGGAATTGATGCTATATATTTAAAAAAATTATATGGGTCAAATAGCCTATTATTATGACCGACTTTCAAAATAAACGATTCATATTTTTGGATGAATTTTTTCAAACAAAACACCAACCTAGGCTGAAAGTTCATTCAATTCTATGAATATTTGCCCAAGGGACCATACCTCTACGTTCAACTTTAGTTCGGCGCATTTTCGATTGAAAATTTTACCTTGCGTTTAATATTTATTTTTATGCTAATTTTCAAAATTCTTATAGAGACAAAAGTTATATCATAATATGTTTTGGCTGGTGTTCTGTCAGTAACCAATAAAATTGGGTTCTGTTTTTACGAAAAGTTTACTTGATAGCGTGGAATTAATTATATTTAATTCAAAAAATTATATCGGTCAAATAACCGATTTATTATAAACGATTCATATTTTTACATGGATTTTATCGATCAAAACACCAACCCAAGTGTTTTTGGATGCTAGGATGCCAAATCTGACACTCATTTCTTTCCAGGGCAACATCTGACATAGCATCAATTCCACACTTTCAAGTGAACTTTTAATATAAACAGAACTCAAGTTCGTACAAGTTCGTATTAATGGAAGAACTCAATTTAACTGATTACTGACAGAATACCAGCCAAATCATATAATGACACTACTTTTGTCTTTATAAAATTTTTTAAAATTTAGTATGAAATTAAAAAAAATATTAATAAAAGGTAAAATTTTCGATCAAAAATACGCCGAACTAAAGTTGAACGCAGAGGTATAGTTCCTTGGGCAAATATTCATAGAATTGAATGAACTTTCCCATAGGGGGGTAGCCGAGATCAGTTTTCAAATCGGCCCACCCTAATATACACGCAGGCATTATGTATTAGGATTTTGCTACTTTTTTATTATCGGGTTTTTTGTTCTGTATAATACAGTACGGTTGGTCACCGTAATCATGCACCATTTTTTTTTTAATTTGTTTGCATTTAGCCGGAAGAAAGCGCACCTACACATGAAATTTGTTTAATGGCTCTTCCGTTTAGTTCATACATCGCTAATGTGCATGTCTGTTAATTTAAATAAAAAAAAATGTTGGCAAGGTGTTATATTTTGGCCAAAAATGTTACCATTCACTGCATTCACAGTAAACTTGCTTCTTAATATATTCAACTTTTATTAAAATGGTATTTTATCAGCTCACGGTGTGTGATTTGGCCAATCTGATGACCAAAATTGGACAAAAAACAGTCTCACCTCCCGTACAAATCCATGTTTGTTAGCAGAAAAAAAAAAATTTAAGTGTAGTTGAACAAAGAGAAAACAACGTTGTAAAAAGTGACAGAAAAGTAGTTATTTTAGCAACATCGCGACCTAAATTTTGCCCATTGCTCGTTCGTGGCAGTTTTAACAACGGACGTAGGTAAATGAGTTCTACCACGTTCGTGAGTGATTTAAACACGTTTCGTTGCTTATTTGAGTGTAACAAAGCTTTGTTAGTGTTTCAACAATGTGCATCGCTAAATGAACTGAACTAAAAAAACAAAAAAAAATGTTAAATAATTTTTTATTTTAATATTTTTAATTTTTTTTTTTTTCTGTGTTTAACATCCCAATGTGCACAAGAACGGATGCCGATCCGTTTCGAACCCATTACGAGTCCGTTTAAATATTAAAAATTTGATCTGCGTAATAATGTTAATGCTGTGTTTAAAAAGAAAAAAAACATTTTGAAGCAATTAAAAAAAAAAATAAAAGAAAAAAAGATAAAAATCCACCTGTAAGTAAGGAATTTAAAACGAATTTGCTTTAATTAATGTTAATGATGATAAAAAAACATTTTTTATTTGTTTTTATACCCTACACCCAGGGCATATTCACTTTGTCCTTCCGTTTGTAACGCAAAAGAAGGAGGCGTGGCAGGTATAGAAAAATTTGTGAATTATGGAACTTTTTTCTTTCTATAATGCTGTGGATAGGCTAAATACATCTTCCAACGCCGCCTACAATCTCCTAAAGGGTTTTTGCGTCCACAAGCATTAACATTTTTTTTATTCAAGAGTGATTTCTTCTGAACAAAGTCTTTCACTTAAAAGAAACCTGACAAAACAGAACTGAGCTACTCCAAACTAACTTTAAGTTGAATTTTAAGAGTGTCGCCAATACTTTTTAATTATTCTTTGATTTTGGGTTTAAGATAATGCCAAATTTTTTGGAATTCCGAATACTTTTGTGTATTGAATTAAAGTAGGATTTTGCTTAAAAACTTTTTTTTTACATTTTTAAGTTACATTTTAGGAAAGTTTCTTTTAATAAATAAAACTAGATATTTACCGATTTATAATTATGAAGAGTGATTCAAAAAAAATTGATTCGTAATTAAAAAATTTTATGATTCTTTAAAAAATTTTCAAATTCCGAATACTTTTGTATTTATAAAATAAAACCGACAAACTTGTCTTAAATAAAGTTTTCAATTATTTAAACCAATTATTTTGTAGTTATACTATTAATTTAAAACTTATTATTTTTCCTTTTTACTACAAAATTTAATTTAAACGCAATAATTTTTTATTTATTTAATTTTTATTTAAAGACGAAAATGATTAAAAATGTTTGAACTTTAGACTTTCTATTTCTAATCTTTCTATTTTGTTAGTATTCGTGGTGCATTCTGATGATGAGTGACAATTTCGATCGAATGCATAATTGTAAAACTCAATACTTTTTAAATTTAAATAAAAATTAAATAAATAAAAAATTATTGCGTTTAAATTAAATTTTGTAGTAAAAAGGAAAAAATAATAAGTTTTAAATTAATGTATATATTCTTAATCAGTGTCACCTCCTGAGTCGATATAGCCATGTCCGAATGTGCGTAGAAATACATTTTTTGGGAAAACTGAGCAACATAATTCAATGAAATTTGGTATTCTGCCTTCGTCGTCAAAGTTAGCTCGGTGCATTGAAAATGAGTGAAATCGGTCAACAGACACGCCTACCGCCCATACTAGGAATTGTAAGTACAAGCTCTGAGCAAAAACTAGGCGAATTCGGACTTGAGGGCGTGGCACCTCCCATATAAACAAAAGTTTCAAAATGTTATACTGAAAGCGTTTTTTGAGATAACCCATCCAAATTTCACTCAAGCACTGAGATCAATAAATGCAAGCTCTGAGAAAAAACTAGACGAACTCGGAAAAGAGGGCGTGGCACCTCCCATATAAGCGAAAGTTTCAAAATGCTATACTGAAAGATTTTTGTAAGAAAACCTAACCGAATTTCCAGTTTATGCAAGCTCTACTCAAAATCTAGGTAAACACGGAAAATAGGGCGTGGCACTTCCCATATAAGCAATTAGTTCTTATAATCTCCTAGGAGTTACGGAAGAATAAAACAATTTACTTTAATAAAAATTGGTATGTACAAGAATGTTGCATAGTATTTATCAACTAAGTGTATAATGATACGTACTTATATACTTGAAATGCTGTGTAAGGTATTTAGTTTTTGGCTAGGCCAAAGATGCCACCCTTACCTACTAGTTTTTTTTTACCTTTTTATTTTAAAGCGTATGATTTTTTGCAAACTTTTCAAGCTCTGAAGAAAAAGAACACAGAATACTTACAATAAAAAAACAACAAAAATTTGTTTAATATATGAGCCGTTCAAAATGACAATGGCGCAACTCCAAAACGAAGCAAAAGTGATGTCATATAAATTATGTGCCATAATGATCAGTTATTTGGTAGATATAATTTTTTCAACTTAATCACAACAATTTTATTTCATCAAGTAAATTTTTCCTGAAAACAGAAATCAATTTTATTCATCCCTAACAAAATTTCAGCTAATTAATATTATGATATTACTTTTGCGTCGTTTTGGAGTTGCACCATTGCCATTTTGAACGGCTCATATCTGTGCAAAGATGGCAAAAGCTTCTATCGAGCAGTTTTTGTTAAAATGAGTTATGTAGTCCAGGGTATTGTTCTCGGTGCGATCTACAGGGTTAGGCGCATGAACTGTTACCAACTTCAGACCGATACATCTGGCAAACCGATAAAGACAGCTGTGTCAAATCCATAGCAGTGGCAGCTCATTATATTGTTTACAAGCCGCCAAAAGCATTTGCGTTTAAGTTTTATAAAACAAAAGTTTTCCGGAATGGATTTCAAACGTAAAAGTGTGATTGCATTATATTTGGCTGAAAAATCACAACCAGCTATTGTTCGTGAGCTAAAACATCTCAAAGTGAACAAAATGTATGTGTATCGTACCATAACTCGTTATAATGGTACTGGTAGCGTTGCCAAACGCTATGGTGGTGAACCAAAAAAAAAGTGGAACATCGCCTGAAATGGTGAAGGCTCAACTAGAACGAAATCCACGTCGTAGTGATAATAAAATGGCCAAAGAACTGAAAATATCCCAGCGAAGCATCAGACGCATATTGCAAAATGAGCTCAAGGTAAAGCCTTACAAGTTCCAAAAGGCACACGATCTTACACCAAAGCAAAAAAAAGTTAGACTCGAAAGATGACTCTGATGAGAAAAATTTTCCGATTGTGCAGTTCATAAACTATCAAAACGATCGTGTTTACTTGATCGAACGCTCCTACGAGAATTTGAGCCTACGAACAGCCACCCGAAGTAATTTCCCATCTCAAGTAATGGTATGGGCAGCTGTAACCGCCGATGGACGCTGGGCACGCAAACATTTCGGTCGCAGACCATGGACGTTCCAA
This sequence comes from Calliopum simillimum, assembly GCA_951812925.1. Classification (NCBI taxonomy): domain Eukaryota; kingdom Metazoa; phylum Arthropoda; class Insecta; order Diptera; family Lauxaniidae; genus Calliopum; species Calliopum simillimum. Next base: position 64,916,576 of record OX638368.1, read on the forward strand.
CAAGACTCAGCACCATCTCATAAAGCTCGTGTGAACCAAGAATGATTAAAAAACCACGTTCCACACATCATTTGCACTTTGCTTTCGGGGTTTCAATATTAAAAATATCAATATTATTTTTATCTAATATTGATGTTGTCGCATTGAACACCTGGTTGTGACTGCCTGCCTTCTGTATATTGCCAATTATTTAATTACTTTAAAACATACATTTTGTCTCAATACTACATTACATTACACACATTTTTTCTTAACATACACACGTATTTATCTAAGAGTTTCTTAATTAGGTTTATAAATTTGTAAAAAAAAATTTGTAATCTAACACTATTTTGCATAGATGCTTGTCAAAACTAAATTTTCTATACATTTTGTACACTATCCCCTCTATCCAGGCTGTGTCAAAAGCTTTCTCAAAGTCAAGGGCTGCAGCAATTGTTGCTCGCCGCTTATTTAGGTTTGTTGTGACAAAGTCAGAAAGAAGAGTCAGTGCATGGCTAGTGGAGAGAGAGGGTCTGAAACCAAACTGAAAGTCTTTAAGAATATTGTGTTCCGCTATATGGTTTTTGAGTTTATCAAAGATAAAACCTTCATATAGCTTACTAACATTGGACAATAATGAAAATGGTCTATAGTTTTTAGGCGCTTTTGGATCTGTGTTTGGTTTGAGAATGGGAATAACCTTTGCACATTTCCAAGAAGTGGGAAAATAACCTATACTAAAAGTTTGGGTGTAAAAGGGTCGCTAAAAATTTCCAGATAACATATCCAGTTTTCCTCTAGAGAAAATTGGAAATATTATCTTCACCTGAGCTCCTTTTATTATTTTTTCTCTTAAGAATTATAGCTATTTCAGTGGGCTTAACTATCTTTAGGTAATTCTCAAAAGATTCAGGATCTAACCTACTCACTAAGGACTCCCCATATGCTGCTAGGTCACTATTAAACCTTATGGTGGGTTCAGAATAATCTAAATCAGAAATTTCGCTAGCGACCTGCTTTGCAAAGTTTGGAAAACCTGAACTCGAATTTATGCTGTTAATTTCTTCAAATTTATCCGCTAATAAATTGATTTTATAAAAATTTTCTGCCTAAACGTTGCCCTGGGCGTCCGTTAAATCAGGCAGATCCCTTTTCTTACTAAGACCACACATTCCCTTGATTTTTTTGTATCTCTTGTGGTTCATTTTAATGTCCCTACAAACTTTTGCCCAGTGATTTTCCTCATGAATTTTAATGAGGCCTGAAATAATTTTATCTAAGTTTCTAACTATTGCATTGAGTGTATTTTTCCGTTGAGGATCTATGTACACCAGGGGTCGGCAAAAATAAATTTGAGGGTGTGTTAGTGAGAGAAGAGAGAATGCACTGAAAAAAAATTTTCACAGAAAATAATACAAAATAAATATTGTGGATGTTTATTGAAAAAAATATATGCGTTAATTCCGAAAATTATGCTTTTTCAATCAGTTGTCGCAAAACCATCGACAAAGCAACATAGAGCGCATCTGTAGTTCTGTTGCCTTTTTTATGAACATAAAAAAATTTCTTTACAGCTATGACAAATTCTGAAAAATATTTTATGGTTTCTAACGCATTTAACCATATGCAATGTTTATTTTGTGGTATGTCGTTGGCAGGGTGTAACAAATTTAGTATGAAAAGGCATTATGAGTCATTTCTTATTGAATTTGATAAATTTGTTGGGGTAGGAAGGGAAAACCTTTTTATTAAAAAAAAAAAAAATAGTTTTTAAGAAAAATAAAAATATGGATTTCAATAAGACCTATATTTCTAACTTTGACCTTTGGAACGGAACATGCTATTGCTAGTTCAAAACATTAATTTAGCCCTTGTATGCAAGTGTCTATTTCTAACTTGCTTACGTTTCTATATACAGGAAGAGTATGTGTGGGTAGATTTCTAGTGAATAGTTGAAATCTTTAACATTCATTTTTCTATGTCGCAAGTTACTAAGACTAACTCAACACCTAAATGGTCTGACTCATAGTCTAAGGTCCTAAGGCAGTTTGTGAAGTTTTGATGGTATTCAATACTAACAAAAGAAGAAGTGAGGAAAATATCTACATTAGGCATGCGCTTATTTTACGATTTTCTGATTTTTCGTTCATGCCGCCCCCTGAAATCCTTCTAATGGTCATAAAAACAAATACTATGAAGTTTCACGGCGATCGGATAACGATAATCCGGCCCGCAAGAGAGGTCAAGGTCAAGTTGAGGTTTCAGGCAAAAAATAATGAAAATTTTTTTTTAAACTTAATTAAATTAGTCAAAGCATAACTTTATCTTATAGCAAATTGAAATACCTTTCCAACAAGCTATAATTGTTTAAAATCGGGTAATAAATACGAATTCTATGAATTTTTATTTTATCGACATTAGCAAAATTGCCGCAAAATGCTATTCTACTACATATGGTATTTTGCGGCAATTTTGCTAATGCCGTAAAAGATAAAGTTATGCTTTGACTAATTTAATTAAGTTTAAATAAAATTTTCATTATTTTTTGCCTGAAACCTCAACTTGACCTTGACCTCTCTTGCGGGCCGGGTTATCGTTATCCGATCGCCGTGAAACTTCATAGTATTTGTTTTTATGACCATTAGAAGGATTTCAGGGGGCGGCATGATCGAAAATCAGAAAATCGTAAAATAAGCGCATGCCTAATCTACATATATAAGAATTACAAGTTGAGACTCTTGTGGGAAATTTTGTGGGAACTATTTGTATATTGGGAAGTTTATCTATCCAACTTTTGAGAACCATACCTCTAGAATTAAAGTTTTGGTTTCCCAAGTCTGGATGCTTAGCATTAAGATCTCCTCCAAGGACAAATTATTTTGTATCAATGGAGCTAAGTATTTTGGTTAGGTCTTGTTCTGTAAGTGTGTCATGGCGTGGTGCATATATTAGGCCGGGTCAATTTGTTCGGGATGCAAAAAATTGGCAAAGAGTATAGATCTACTTAAACAAGTTGTAAGATTATTTTTTGTCAACGGATGTGGATAGCAAAAATTACACTAGTTTACAAATTAATTATTTTTTTCTGTGAGCTGAATGCCACTATCAAATTCTAATGTAAAATGATTCCGAAAAAAATTTTATTTTTTTTTCCCCCGGAGACGTTTTCGAGAAATCCCCCTTTTCCTGTTTTTTTTTCCCCCGGAGACGTTTTCGAGAAATCCCCCTTTTCCTGTTTTTGAAGGGGGAAAAATATGATCTCATTATGTTTATGCGAACACGCATAATCCCCAAAAGGAGGGATAAATTCCCCGTAGTTGGCAACGCAATTCCATTGCTTAACAAACAATGCCCCACAGTTTATACCTGTCAAAGTTCTTTCTTATTTTGCTTTTCCTTCTTTATTCGTTTTTATAATTTTACCTAACAAGCAACACGAGCAGCTGCAGCCGAAGTAATATATATATTCAACTCTAAAATAAGTTCAAATTGTGAAATTTCTATTTTTAATACTCATTAAAAAGTTTGTTTAAACCTCAACAATAAGAGTTTTCCTTTGTCCGGGTTATTTTTTCTTTCATCGAAGTTCTCAGTGGCGGAAGTTCTTCCATCTTCTTTGCAGTTTCTCAGTGGAGAATTCTAAAAAAGGTGTCAAAGGAGTTCATCGGCGAAGCGCCATCAAGCATCAATTAAAGAAGTGCTCCAGCTCGCTACCTCCAAGCTAGGAGTGAAAAAGGTAAACCTTTGACATCCACATTTCCCCCAACAAAAAACAATTCTCTGGCTCCTGGTTTATAGCGCAAGCCAGCGACCAGAACATGGTCCTTCGAGTTCTAAATTTGTTATCAGCCCCTATTGAATTGTGCAGTCTCATAATTTTTGATTTTTTTTTTCTCGTAAAAAACTTGAGCCGCCATTTTGTACAAAGAAAAAATCAGTTCGCAAGTCATTTCTAACCTCAATTCATCGCGTGATTTCTCACATTTTTTTTTTCTCGTTCGTTTTGCTTGGAACACGAAGTTTCTGGAATTTCGCTTTTTACATTTTTCTCAATCCCGTTGTTGCTACGAAGTCTTTTTGGACAATAGCATTTTGCCGCCAAGTGGTTTTCGTAATTTTTTTTGCAACTTCTTCGTGAATTTCCTCAGTTTTTGTTACGCATACATTGAACGTGTCAATAAATATGGAACACAAAGTGCAATTAGTAATGCGCTATGGAATAGCTATCAAAAATTTTGCAACAAATACGCTTAAATTAGCAGAAACCAGACAAACACTTGGCTATTTTACATTACGAAAAGCTTTACTTGATCAATATTGGGAAAAATATAACTCCATCTATATTGAAATAATAACCGCAGATCAAACTGAACCGGTTGTAAAGAACTTCATTGAGAATAACAATTGTGATGATATCGAAGCTTCATACTCAGTAGCTATGGGTGACCTTTATGATTGGATTGACATTTTATTAGATTCAAATAGTCGTAAAACAAATGCAAACTTATCCCAAGCCAAGTTAGATGAACAAAACTCTTCAATAGCAAGGGAAAATTTAAAGTCTCAGTATGAGAATCAACGAATCTTAATTAACCAACAATTACGAACACTTTTCAATTTCCCTAATTGTGTTCATGAAAAGGGATCTGAAATTCAAAAGCTACAATGCGAAATAAATAATTGCATTTCAGCGCTGCAATTATACAACATAGATATTATTAATTTGGATGCGGATTTTGTATACCAATGCTCAGGGCATCTGCCTGAGCATTCGCTCTCCTTATGGGAACAATCAATATCCCAATCAACCGAAATGCCAACATGGCAAGATTTCGATAATTTTTTGACAGACAGATTTCGAACTCTAGAAACTGTCTCTGATATAAAAACACCCGTTTTACATCAGTCCAACAAGCCGCAACGAATTACTCAAAAATCAAAAAAGACAATCCGTTCTTTTCACAGTAACATTGCAGGATTTCAATGCAAGCTTTGCAGAGAATCCCATCCTCTTCGCACATGTAGCCAATTCTTGAAACTCAGTATTCCTGATCGATTTTCTCCGGTTAAGAAATTCAATTGCTGTATCAACTGCTCAGCATATACACACGAGTTAAAAGACTGCAAAAGCTCAAATACTTGTTCGAAGTGCAAAAATACTCTTTTGCACAGAGAAATTTCTCCAACGAATCAACAATTTAAAAATCAAAATATGCAGGCCAAGCCTCAGTATCAGGGAAAAATTTATAACCATCGTTCTTCTCTACCTTACACTTCAACAATACAGTCCATATCGCAGGATCCGACTACGTCGGAAAAAAATTCTCCAGCATCAAGCCAACAATGCAAAATTATTTCGTGTTTCACCAATGCCTCAAAAAAAGTGCTACTCGGCACACCTTTAATTTTTATATATCGCTCTGGATCAACATACAAAGCTCTTGATTTAATCGATGCGGCGTCTAAATACACGTTCATATCGGAACGCAAGCAGCGAATTTTGAAACTGCCTACACAACCAATTTCAGCTCAAGTATCCGGGCTCAATGGCGCTATAGGTTCCAATCCTACTATGATGTCTTCATTTTTCGTCGGTTTTCCTCAGTTCAAGGAAATTCCTGTTGAGGTAATGCCACTTATTGTGCCCAGAGCTACAGAAAATTTACCTTCAAATTCTTTTGACATTTCTCAGTTTCCTGAAGTGCCAACATTTAAGTTTGCTGTTCTGAATTTTGATAGAAATTCGATGATAGATGTCGATAATTCGTCCCATATTAATTCTCGCTATAATACCGCCGATCTCGCAACCCGGGGGGTGGATCCTTTGGACCTTATGAAAAATAAAGTATGGTGGAAAGGACCTTTGTGGCTCAAACTCCCAACAACGCAATGGCCACAAATTGCATCTTCAATACAGCCACATACTACGCTGGTAATCAAACCAATCAAAACCTTTTTTACGAGCTCGGCGTTGAATGAAGAATTACGATTCTTATCTCTGTCATATATCTTTCGATATTTTAATCTCCCTAAAATACTTTCAAACCACAATTACGTTTGCCTTTCTGAAAACATTTCCTCAAAATAGATCAAATTTGTGAAGATACGGCTCACTCAAATTTCTCAACAAACGCACTTCTCAAAAAAAAAGCCAACGTCTCACTAAAATAGAGCCAATCGGATCCAAAAGTCAGCTGTTGACACTAAAACCTTTTCTGGATAGAGATAATGTTTTACGAGCAAATGAGCGCTTATCATTGTCACCAGCTCTCGACTATAATGAACGATATCTAATTATTCTCACTTACAACAGCCCCTTTGCTCACTAGTTTTCAATATAAGACGAAAACCAATTAGTTTAGATTCTTAAACTAAAAAATCTCATAAAAACAATAATAATTAATTGCAAGACCTGTGCCATCTCTAACAAATGATGCCTCGGACAATTGATGGCAACCGTGCCACCAGAAGAGTTCTCTACATCACTTTCTAAAATAGATGATTGCCTTAACACCAGACCTCTCAATCTGAAAACGTAGCTGATTTTGCTGTCAGGCCATGCTCTAATAGGAGCACCTTTATTATCTCCTTCAAACTGATTCTTATATAAATAAAAAATTATTATTAACTTCTTATATACTTTTAACAAAAAATTATAATCTCTAAGTATTTAATTCTTTTAAATTTAAAAATGAAAAGAAAACTTTAATTTTTTCATACCTTTAAAAAAAAAAATATTTTCGCAAAAAAATATTTCTTAATTTCATTCTTATTAAATTGTAAGAAAGTTTTTTTTCTCAATTTTATATCTTTATACTACACATCTGGAAAAAAATCATTGTAACTCAAACCTTAAGAAAAATCTAAAATTAACTTTAAAATATTTAAACATAAGTACAACCTTCACCTAACTGAGCGTTCAGCCACTGAAGGCTTCTGATTTTTGCAATTTCTAAACGAATTTAAATCTTGCTACACATTCCATTATTTTCTTAAAAACAGAGAAAAAAATTATTTTTTGCAAACTACATAAAAATTTCTTTGTAAAAAGTTTTTTAAAATTATTAGCACTCAATTTAAATTTGAAAGAAAAAACTTTATCATTTAAAACTTTGAGAAGCAATGGAGTTGCATGCCCAACTGCGGGAATTTTCTTTAATGAATTAAAAATTGATTTCCGATAAACATGCCGAACTCTATTGCAGATACTGCAAGGCGGGCGGTATGTTTATGCGAACACGCATAATCCCCAAAAGGAGGGATAAATTCCCCGTAGTTGGCAACGCAATTCCATTGCTTAACAAACAATGCCCCACAGTTTATACCTGTCAAAGTTCTTTCTTATTTTGCTTTTCCTTCTTTATTCGTTTTTATAATTTTACCTAACAAGCAACACGAGCAGCTGCAGCCGAAGTAATATATATATTCAACTCTAAAATAAGTTCAAATTGTGAAATTTCTATTTTTAATACTCATTAAAAAGTTTGTTTAAACCTCAACAATAAGAGTTTTCCTTTGTCCGGGTTATTTTTTCTTTCATCGAAGTTCTCAGTGGCGGAAGTTCTTCAACCTTCTTTGCAGTTTCTCAGTGGAGAATTCTAAAAAAGGTGTCAAAGGAGTTCATCGGCGAAGCGCCATCAAGCATCAATTAAAGAAGTGCTCCAGCTCGCTACCTCCAAGCTAGGAGTGAAAAAGGTAAACCTTTGACATCCACATTTCCCCCAACAAAAAACAATTCTCTGGCTCCTGGTTTATAGCGCAAGCCAGCGACCAGAACAATAATCACATATATCTCGTAAACCAGTAAAGCCAGCTTAATATGTAGGACAACAAAAGAAAAGTAATAAAATTTTACATAAACGCCTTATACTTAACTTTTCGATCAGTTTTTTAGTTTCTGCATTATTAATAAACTTTTCGAAAAATTTTGATTTTTCTTTTGAAAAATCGAAAAAAAAAAATGTTTTTCAACTGGGATATTTTCTTGAAAAAAAATTCGGTAAAATAAAAAAACTGTTTAATTAGTTCAATATAAAATTATCATACTTCAATTTAGAAAAAGCGCGTTGGTACTTTCATATTAGTACTATACAAGCAAAAAAACAGTCAATAAACTAACTTCAAAAAAACTTCATTGTGCAAAACTCTAAAGAACCTCAGTAAAAAAAAGATACTAATCGAGAAAATCGATGGATAAATAACGGAGTTATAATCAATTAAGTGAAAATACCAAAAGTCAAATTTTACTCTATTTTTGTAATTTTGCGTGCATAAGGGTACAATTTTGAAATTTTTTTTTCCGATTTGACCGATTCATATTTTTTTTGATTAGGTGGACCATTAGTAAAAAAAATTATTTTTATTTTTTTCGCTCATGTAGTGTTACCGTATTAGAAAAAAAAACAATTATTTGAGGTGTCACATAACTTCAACTGATCTGTAAAGAGAACGTCATATTCTACTTCTTATTTGAGGATCTCAAATAAATTGCCTTTTTAACATTGGGTCATTTGTTTATATCAGATGAAAATTAGCCAAGCTATAGTAAACCAAATTTCAAATTTAAAGCAAATTTCGATGATTTTCAGAATCTTTCTTTAACGCCGTTAACATTTTCTTGTTCGAAAAAATAGTAAAAATCAAGTTTTATTATTATTGTCTTTTATATATTTTACTAAAAAAATTTTGAGTTAATAAGGACCAAGATCGGATGAAAAATGACAGCTCTATTCCAGATTTAGTGAGTGAACCTACTAAATTACTGTCTATTTAATTAACAAAACAAAAATTTCATATGTTTATTCACTTAATCTCGATTAGAGCGGTCATTTTTCATCCGATCTTGGTCCTTATTAACTCAAAATTTTTGTAGTAAAATATATTAAAGACAATAATAATAAAACTTGATTTTTACTACTTTTTCGAACAAGAAACTGTAAGAGCGCTCTGTTGTACAATTTGTAATCATAAGAGTTAAAAAAATGCGAAGAGCAATGTCTACGTTTGGGAAAACCGTTTCAAGATTATCTCGAATCAAACTTTCGTAGAGTTCAGAGTGAGTAAACTTAGATTTTGATGGAAATTTTGATTTGATAAAATTGTGAAACTGTTTGAGTTCAGGATAAAAATCTTTCAAATTATCAGGGTAGAAGTCAACTTAACCGGCAATTTTTTCGTGGTACTCATTTTCTGTCAAACACTAGTCAGCCAAAACTGAAAATCTCTTCGAAACCTCTAAGTGCATTTGGCTTCGGCTGTTGATTTCGATCTTGAGCGTATCGATAAATACAAGAAAACCGTTGAAACGAAAATAGTCTCGCGCATTTAATACAACTTCTGGAGCATTGCCATCGTTTAGCTGTCTTGTCCTTCGTCGAACTCGCGATGCAACAGTGTAAAATTTTAACACTTTTTTCAATCGACGGGGTGAGAATTTTGAATTTTGATTTTTCACAAACAGATGATATTGAGAGTTTTTATTTGGTTTTTTATCTACAAACATTTGACTGAATCCAAATTTATTAAATTAAATAAAAACAAATGTCACAATTGTGAGAGAAAATTTATTTTGTGATTTGCATAGAATTTTTTGTTCTATTCTTATTTAAAAAAATGTAATATTTTATTAGGGTAGAGTGCAAAACTAAAAAAATGTTACACTTCAAACAGGTAACATTTTTTTTAATAAAGCAAATGCTATAAGTGAAAGATTTTGAGCATCTTGGTTTTTATAAAAAGGTATAAATTAAAATGGTTTATATTGACTCTATGAAAATTATACTAATTTTACGAACTTTTAGTCATATTTGCAAGAATCTAAAATTCTATGCATTTTTCAACTTAGAAAATCATGACAATTAGAGAAAAAAACTACTAAGCATGTCAAAAGTGATATAACCATCATAAGTTAATTGAAAAAACAATTGAAAAATTTTGTAACTTTTTTCTTTGAGGCCGGGATTGAACTATGAAGCTTCGAATTCAATCTCTCTACATAGCGCATTTATCAATGGACTGCGCCATGTACCCTCAGAAAAATTGGTAGCTTAAGTGCCTATATTCATGTAGTGAAATTTTTGTACTTTTTCCACTTTGTCATGACTCCTGTTGTTGTCTTTGTTTGGTAAGGTCCTACTTAGTACCCACATGACAAACCGGTATTGATTTCAAAGCCAATGGATGGACCTTACCAAACAACAACAACAACAGAAGTCATGACAAAGTAGAAAGAGAACAAAAATCCCACTACATGAATATAGGCACTTAAACTAAAAATTTTTCTGAGGTTACATAGCGCAGTTCATTGATAAATGCGCTATGTAGAGAGATTGACTTGAAGTTGGCGTTTTTAGTCATTTTCATGAAAAGGGTGTTTTTTAAAAAATTTATTAGCTATACTAAAGTTTGTAAATTGATAAATCTAAGCTATACTAAAGTTTGTAAATTGATAAATCTAAGTTACTGGTCCTATTATTTTGAAGTGTTCTTTTTACAAACAAATATTTCTTGGTGAAAACAGTTTTTTTCACCAAAATTTTTTACACTTAAAAATACTTTTGAATTTTTTTAAAAAAAGCCCCCTTCGATTTTTTTTAAAAGTACTTTAAATTAAAGCATAATTTATAAGCTTTAAAATGATGTATGACTCATGATGGGATTCGGACGTTAAATGAGAGTTTTTGGCTTTTGGACGCCCGCGGAAGGCAAAAATCTTTTTTTACTCAAGAGGAAAGCATCTTACAAAAAAAGTGTACTGGGCAAAAAATGCTTAGAATCGCCCAAGCAATACGTGAGATTTTTTTGGATATTTTTTGAAAATTTTTTTTTTTGAATAATTTTTGAAATTTTTTCAAAAAATTACTCAAAAAAAAATTTTTTTTTAACTTTCCAAAAAATTCCCAAAAAATTTCACACTTAAAAAGATTTTTGCCTTCCGCGGGCGTTCACAAGCCAAAAACTCTCATTTAACGTCCGAATCCCATCTTGAGTCATACATCATTTTAAAGCTTATAAATTATGCTTTAATTTAAAGTACTTTTAAAAAAAAATCGAAGGTGATTTTTTTTAAAAAATTCAAAAGTATTTTTAAGTGTAAAAAATTTTGGTGAAGGGGGCTTTTTTTAAAAAAATTCAAAAGTATTTTTAAGAGTAAAAAATTTCGGTAAAAAAAAATTTTTTTCACCAAGAAATATTTTTTTGTAAAAAGAACACTTCAAAATGAATAGGACCAGTAACTTAGATTTATCAATTTACAAACTTTAGTGTAAGCTATAAATTTTTTAAAAAACACCCTTTTCATTAAAATAACTAAAAACGCCAACTTCAACACCCTGTATTTTAACAACAAGTGGTACTATTACCAAATCCTCCCGGATTGTTGTTCTTGCACACCGGATCTACCATACTGCCAAATTTGAGCAAAATCGGAGAAAAAAAAATTTAAACCTGGTACACTTGGCATGGAGTGCTTCCTATATATATCTGTCTAAATTTTTCTAGAGTTCCGCATATTCTCATGTCATTTCGTTTGTTCCAACAATTTTCAACACCTTATGTTCGACAAAACGATACATAATGGTTAGTTGTATATTCTATAGCCCCCACTAATTCAAATCGTCTGTTTTTAATATTTAAATTAGTTGGAAAGCTTGTTAGAGGGCATGAGTAGTTTTCAAATTGATTTTCCACATCTATAAATATGTTATCTCCAACTAATACCTTTTTATAACACGAATGATTTTTACAAAATAGTTTGTCTTTTGTTAATGTATTACATATATGTATATTAGGGTGGGCCAAATTGTATGAAGGAAATTTTATCGACCTCGGCTACCCCCCTATGTGAAAGTTCATTCAATTATATCTCGTAAACCAGTAAAGCCAGCTTAATATGTAGGACAACAAAAGAAAAGTAATAAAATTTTACATAAACGCCTTATACTTAACTTTTCGATCAGTTTTTTAGTTTCTGCATTATTAATAAACTTTTCGAAAAATTTTGATTTTTCTTTTGAAAAATCGAAAAAAAAAAATGTTTTTCAACTGGGATATTTTCTTGAAAAAAAATTCGGTAAAATAAAAAAACTGTTTAATTAGTTCAATATAAAATTATCATACTTCAATTTAGAAAAAGCGCGTTGGTACTTTCATATTAGTACTATACAAGCAAAAAAACAGTCAATAAACTAACTTCAAAAAAACTTCATTGTGCAAAACTCTAAAGAACCTCAGTAAAAAAAAGATACTAATCGAGAAAATCGATGGATAAATAACGGAGTTATAATCAATTAAGTGAAAATACCAAAAGTCAAATTTTACTCTATTTTTGTAATTTTGCGTGCATAAGGGTACAATTTTGAAATTTTTTTTTCCGATTTGACCGATTCATATTTTTTTTGATTAGGTGGACCATTAGTAAAAAAAATTATTTTTATTTTTTTCGCTCATGTAGTGTTACCGTATTAGAAAAAAAAACAATTATTTGAGGTGTCACATAACTTCAACTGATCTGTAAAGAGAACGTCATATTCTACTTCTTATTTGAGGATCTCAAATAAATTGCCTTTTTAACATTGGGTCATTTGTTTATATCAGATGAAAATTAGCCAAGCTATAGTAAACCAAATTTCAAATTTAAAGCAAATTTCGATGATTTTCAGAATCTTTCTTTAACGCCGTTAACATTTTCTTGTTCGAAAAAATAGTAAAAATCAAGTTTTATTATTATTGTCTTTTATATATTTTACTAAAAAAATTTTGAGTTAATAAGGACCAAGATCGGATGAAAAATGACAGCTCTATTCCAGATTTAGTGAGTGAACCTACTAAATTACTGTCTATTTAATTAACAAAACAAAAATTTCATATGTTTATTCACTTAATCTCGATTAGAGCGGTCATTTTTCATCCGATCTTGGTCCTTATTAACTCAAAATTTTTGTAGTAAAATATATTAAAGACAATAATAATAAAACTTGATTTTTACTACTTTTTCGAACAAGAAACTGTAAGAGCGCTCTGTTGTACAATTTGTAATCATAAGAGTTAAAAAAATGCGAAGAGCAATGTCTACGTTTGGGAAAACCGTTTCAAGATTATCTCGAATCAAACTTTCGTAGAGTTCAGAGTGAGTAAACTTAGATTTTGATGGAAATTTTGATTTGATAAAATTGTGAAACTGTTTGAGTTCAGGATAAAAATCTTTCAAATTATCAGGGTAGAAGTCAACTTAACCGGCAATTTTTTCGTGGTACTCATTTTCTGTCAAACACTAGTCAGCCAAAACTGAAAATCTCTTCGAAACCTCTAAGTGCATTTGGCTTCGGCTGTTGATTTCGATCTTGAGCGTATCGATAAATACAAGAAAACCGTTGAAACGAAAATAGTCTCGCGCATTTAATACAACTTCTGGAGCATTGCCATCGTTTAGCTGTCTTGTCCTTCGTCGAACTCGCGATGCAACAGTGTAAAATTTTAACACTTTTTTCAATCGACGGGGTGAGAATTTTGAATTTTGATTTTTCACAAACAGATGATATTGAGAGTTTTTATTTGGTTTTTTATCTACAAACATTTGACTGAATCCAAATTTATTAAATTAAATAAAAACAAATGTCACAATTGTGAGAGAAAATTTATTTTGTGATTTGCATAGAATTTTTTGTTCTATTCTTATTTAAAAAAATGTAATATTTTATTAGGGTAGAGTGCAAAACTAAAAAAATGTTACACTTCAAACAGGTAACATTTTTTTTAATAAAGCAAATGCTATAAGTGAAAGATTTTGAGCATCTTGGTTTTTATAAAAAGGTATAAATTAAAATGGTTTATATTGACTCTATGAAAATTATACTAATTTTACGAACTTTTAGTCATATTTGCAAGAATCTAAAATTCTATGCATTTTTCAACTTAGAAAATCATGACAATTAGAGAAAAAAACTACTAAGCATGTCAAAAGTGATATAACCATCATAAGTTAATTGAAAAAACAATTGAAAAATTTTGTAACTTTTTTCTTTGAGGCCGGGATTGAACTATGAAGCTTCGAATTCAATCTCTCTACATAGCGCATTTATCAATGGACTGCGCCATGTACCCTCAGAAAAATTGGTAGCTTAAGTGCCTATATTCATGTAGTGAAATTTTTGTACTTTTTCCACTTTGTCATGACTCCTGTTGTTGTCTTTGTTTGGTAAGGTCCTACTTAGTACCCACATGACAAACCGGTATTGATTTCAAAGCCAATGGATCGACCTTACCAAACAACAACAACAACAGAAGTCATGACAAAGTAGAAAGAGAACAAAAATCCCACTACATGAATATAGGCACTTAAACTAAAAATTTTTCTGAGGTTACATAGCGCAGTTCATTGATAAATGCGCTATGTAGAGAGATTGACTTGAAGTTGGCGTTTTTAGTCATTTTCATGAAAAGGGTGTTTTTTAAAAAATTTATTAGCTATACTAAAGTTTGTAAATTGATAAATCTAAGCTATACTAAAGTTTGTAAATTGATAAATCTAAGTTACTGGTCCTATTATTTTGAAGTGTTCTTTTTACAAACAAATATTTCTTGGTGAAAACAGTTTTTTTCACCAAAATTTTTTACACTTAAAAATACTTTTGAATTTTTTTAAAAAAAGCCCCCTTCGATTTTTTTTAAAAGTACTTTAAATTAAAGCATAATTTATAAGCTTTAAAATGATGTATGACTCATGATGGGATTCGGACGTTAAATGAGAGTTTTTGGCTTTTGGACGCCCGCGGAAGGCAAAAATCTTTTTTTACTCAAGAGGAAAGCATCTTACAAAAAAAGTGTACTGGGCAAAAAATGCTTAGAATCGCCCAAGCAATACGTGAGATTTTTTTGGATATTTTTTGAAAATTTTTTTTTTTGAATAATTTTTGAAATTTTTTCAAAAAATTACTCAAAAAAAAATTTTTTTTTAACTTTCCAAAAAATTCCCAAAAAATTTCACACTTAAAAAGATTTTTGCCTTCCGCGGGCGTTCACAAGCCAAAAACTCTCATTTAACGTCCGAATCCCATCTTGAGTCATACATCATTTTAAAGCTTATAAATTATGCTTTAATTTAAAGTACTTTTAAAAAAAAATCGAAGGTGATTTTTTTTAAAAAATTCAAAAGTATTTTTAAGTGTAAAAAATTTTGGTGAAGGGGGCTTTTTTTAAAAAAATTCAAAAGTATTTTTAAGAGTAAAAAATTTCGGTAAAAAAAAATTTTTTTCACCAAGAAATATTTTTTTGTAAAAAGAACACTTCAAAATGAATAGGACCAGTAACTTAGATTTATCAATTTACAAACTTTAGTGTAAGCTATAAATTTTTTAAAAAACACCCTTTTCATTAAAATAACTAAAAACGCCAACTTCAACACCCTGTATTTTAACAACAAGTGGTACTATTACCAAATCCTCCCGGATTGTTGTTCTTGCACACCGGATCTACCATACTGCCAAATTTGAGCAAAATCGGAGAAAAAAAAATTTAAACCTGGTACACTTGGCATGGAGTGCTTCCTATATATATCTGTCTAAATTTTTCTAGAGTTCCGCATATTCTCATGTCATTTCGTTTGTTCCAACAATTTTCAACACCTTATGTTCGACAAAACGATACATAATGGTTAGTTGTATATTCTATAGCCCCCACTAATTCAAATCGTCTGTTTTTAATATTTAAATTAGTTGGAAAGCTTGTTAGAGGGCATGAGTAGTTTTCAAATTGATTTTCCACATCTATAAATATGTTATCTCCAACTAATACCTTTTTATAACACGAATGATTTTTACAAAATAGTTTGTCTTTTGTTAATGTATTACATATATGTATATTAGGGTGGGCCAAATTGTATGAAGGAAATTTTATCGACCTCGGCTACCCCCCTATGTGAAAGTTCATTCAATTCTATGAATATTTGCCCAAGGAACTATACCTCTGCGTTCAACTTTAGTTCGGCGCATTTTTGATCGAAAATTGTACCTTTCATCAATATTTTTTTTTGTTTTCATACTAAATTTTTAAAATTTTTATAAAGACAAAAATAATGTTATTATATGATTTGGCTGGTATTCTGTCAGTAATCAATTAAATTAGGTTCTGTTCACATAAAAAGTTCAGTTGATAGTGTGGAATTGATGCTATATATTTAAAAAAGTGATATTGGTCAAATAGCCGATTATTATGACAGACTTTCAAAATAAACGATTCATATTTTTGGATGAATTTTTTCAAACAAAATACTAACCTAGGCTGAAAGTTCATTCAATTCTATGAATATTTGCCCAAGGAACCATACCTCTACGTTCAACTTTAGTTCGGCGCATTTTCAATTGAAAATTTTACCTTAAAGTACAGAAGTTAAAAGCCGAAGAAACTGCATTTTGTAAGGCTTTTCTGCGATCCAGTATTACACTTAGGGGAATTTTAACACCAGATCTAATCCACTCTTGAAGGCAATATGTGCAGAAATTAGCGTCTAATTTTTTAGTTAAGATTCGAGCCAAGGGAACAACAAGATTTTCAATAAACATACTACTTATTTGTAAAAGAAATATTGCTGAGCTTTCATTATTGCACCTTTGAAATTTCTCAGCAACACCGCCAGTGGCATCAATGGTTAATGTTATCTTTTCGTTGCAGAGCTATCTGATGTTTTGACTAGTACATGATATGACATTTGTCATAGCCTATATCTCTTACTAGCTGTTTTACCCGGCGTTGCACGAGTTTAAACAAAATTCCAGATTGCACTAAAAAGCTTAAAACGAAAACTATTTTTTAAAATAATGTTCCACAAACCAAAGTTCCAATAAATTTGTTTTATCGGTAAACTTCCAAAAGTATCGAAAAATATTGAAACATATTTAAGAAATCGGTAAAATTCGAAAAACATCGGAAAACTTCTAAAATATCGGTAAAAGTTCAAAAGTATTGAAAAATATCGAAATACATGAAAGAAATCGGTAAGAGTGGAAAAACATCCAAAATATGGGTAAAGGTCCAAAAGTATCGAAATACATCGAAGAAATCGGTAAAAAGTCCAAATGTATCGAAAAACATATAAAATATCGGAAAAGTTTAAAAGTATCGAAAACATATTAAATATAGAAAAAAGTCCAAATATATCGAAAAACATCCATTGTATCGGTAAAAGTCCAAAAGTATTGAAAAATATTAAAATACATCTGAAAAATCGGTAACACTATAAAAGTTCCGAAAAATATTAAAAAACATGTAAAATTTCGATAAAGGTCCAAAAAAGTTAAAAAACATCCTAAAGTCGGTAAAATTCCAAAAGTATTGGAAAACATCGAAGATTATACTTTATTGTTATTATTATGAATATGTAGCATGTTAGAGACTAAGTTCTTCTTCGAACAATTTAAATCAATAAATAAATAAAAAACAAAACGTTAAAAGTCCAAATATAGCGGAAAAGGTCCAAAAGTTTCAAAAAACATCGAAGAAATCGGTAGAAGTCCAAGTGTATCGAAAAACATCCTATATACGAGTGGTCTAACAAGAGTTCGCTATGTAGAATTGAAAAAACTGGATAAAAAATTTTTTAAATTTATAACTTTATTCTTAATCTATTTGCATTTTTTCAACGTAATCGCCATTTATTTTGATACATTTTTGAAGTCGTTAAATCCATTTTGAAAAACAGTATTCAAAATCGGCTTTTTGAGTTTTACAATTTCATCATTAACCGCATTTATTATCTCCTCATTGCTGTTGAAGACTCTCCCTCTCAAATTTTTTTTTATTTTTGAAAACAACCAGAAGTCACAAGGCGCTAGACCTGGGGAATAAGGTGCTGGACGAATTTCTTAGATGCCTGAAAGCGCAATAAAATCGGTCGTTTTTTCAGCAGTGTGCGCTGGGGCATTGTCGTGATGTAGAAAGTAGCGGCGTAGCTTCTTTTTTTGGCGTTTTCTAAATAAATTTTGGAAAACTTTTGGTAAACAGGTTTCAGTATATCACTCGGCAGTAACCGTCTGACCTTTTTCCAAAGGAATAGCAGCTACAACTTTCTCTCTGGTGAAGTAAACTGACATCATTACTTTTGTTGCTTTGCTTTAAAAGGTGGACTTGCACTTTCTTGGCTACATACCATGGATTGTTGTTTGGTTTCTGGGTCGTACTTCTAAAACCATGCTTCATCACCTGTTACTATTTTCTTGAAAGTGTTAGACTCTCCGTTTTTGAATCTTTCAAGAAAATACTTAGCAAAACGCACACATGCCTCTTTTTGAGCATCACTTAATATTCTAGGAACCCATCGTGCAGATTTCTTCGTGTGTCCAAGATCATTTTTTAATATTCGCGATACAGCCATGGCATTCAAGCCCAGTTCCTCAGTAATGATTTCCTTGGTCAATCTTGGGTCTTCGTCAATTTTAGACTTCACCAGCGCTACACTTGCATAATCAGTCGAAGATTTTGGGCGGCTTCTCGAGGTTCGTCCTCCTCAGAAAAATTACATGTCTGGAATCTTCGGAACCACTTTGAAGTAGTCACGAGGGATGGCGCATTAACTTCAAATGCTATTTGGCATTTACTATATGTTTCCACAGGCTTGAGCTTACGTCGAAATCCAAAAAAAATAGCAAACCGAATCTCTTGCTGCGTTGCACTGGAATATCTGCTGACACTGTTTCGCGAATTTTACGTTTTCTTCCCTCCGTTTTGACCGATCTTTCTGAAAATTGAAATGATATATGGGCAAATCCGAAAAAAGGTCAACCAAGAGAAAATTCTAAAGTTGCCGTAACAGCGCATATTGCCATTAGGTGAGTAGGATCGCCCTTAAATAACTAGGAGTTTTTAATATGCTTTCTAAGGATTCATTCCTTATTCCGAGTTTCTTAAAAATTGGTGCAACGGTTTAGCCGCAGCAATGCATTTCGCCTTTAGGGGTGTGGCACTGGCATCTACATAACGGTAAGGCAAGACTTTGCTTGGGCGCATTCGATTTCATATACGTTTTTGGTACTCTTCTGCTAGGACTTTCGAATTTTTAGGGCACAATTGAAAGTTGGTTTCGTCGCCGTTGTATATTTTAGAAGGATCTTCTTAAATGTGCTTGAATCCTTGTTCACAAGTAGTCGTCAATTTGGCCAAACCACCTGACATTTGCCTCTGAAACAATGACACTGGCTGCTGTTACGGATTCTGAAGTTCGAGTCGTTATTTCGGGATGTCGTTTTAAAAAAAGACGGTACCAACCATCTCCAGGTTAATTATTTATGAAAGGATTTGGCCTTGGTTCGGTGTCTAAAAATTTACACACACACTTGCAATTACATTTTGATATTTATATAAAAATGCCAATGACTGGTATTGTGCCAGGTTGAGAATAGTTGAATCTGTATAGTGATTGACATTCGTGCCAATCATTATAAATTTCAACAGAAAATATATCAGTTGTTGGCATCTTAATATTTAACATATTATTGAAACAAAGCCTACTTCTGAAAATTTTAAGAAAACACTGAAAACGCATTATTTGGCTAGGCCGCACTTTTAAAAGGGTATTTATTGGTATTTTGGGATATATTTAGTAAAACTTATTTCTTGGATTTTGAAGAATTGTCGTTAAACAAAATTAAGGAATTGTAATAATAAACCAGCTTAAATTTATTAATATTTGACTTTAAATTCCAGAGTGCCAATAACTACATAGTGCCAATAATAGATCAGGTTACCCTATATAAAAGAAATAAAGATTTATAGAATTTTTTGGGGTCTTCAGCTTTATTCATTTTTATTTACCTTATCGACGATGATGTTGGGTCTATGAATTAGTGAAGAGGGTTATTTCTTATTTATCTGAATGTACTTCGATTGATGATAAATTACGGTTTATATCTTACTCTTTTTAAATTTCTTTGCGGTAGTAAACTTAGAAAAATGCATCATAGTATGGGTGAAACGGGTCCAGTCCATAATTCAATATAGTTATGTAAGATTTGCTTGGTAAATCCTTTTCATTTCCACCGGCCGAAAATTATTTATTTTTGACAGTTAATGACATAAGCGGGAAAATGAAAGTGGTTCGTCCTTCTCTTCTGAATATTTATCTTCTTTTTAATGACATTTAATGCCAATTGTCAAAGTTGAAGAGTCGAAGTTAGCCAAAATTGGTGACCTTGTTAAGATTTGTATGAAAGTTTAAAATAAATCTTGCCAGAAATAGTTTTTTTTTGTATGGTAAATCACGTGATTTTCAGCGAGATTTAGAGCTCAAACTCAAAACAGCCGTAAATAACCTCATAGCTCTCCTTTGGAAACGTAGTATTATTTTATAAATATTCCTCATAACCCATTAAATATATATCAGCATGCTTAGGTGATTAGTAGATAGTATGACAAAAAAAAGTTTGAATTTCCGCCTAAGTTAATATTAAAAGATTTTTAAGGAAAAAAATATTTTTTTTTTCGGCCTTCAAATTCGATACGGTTTTGTTCTTATAACTCCGCCATTTGACGTCCGACCAACAATTATAGTATATCGTTGTAAATGTCTCGACATGGGCTTTATTTCATTTATAGAAGTCATTTATCTCTGCGTAGAATTGAAGGCCACAAAAAATTATAAAATTCTTTTCTACAAAGTTTACTCAAATCGTTGAAATTGAAGAAGAAGAGGCCGAAAAAAAATACTTATTAAGACTACTTACGGTAGTTGATCCTTTTTATAGGATTTTATAAAATTTGCAGCAACAGGAACGATGTTGTGATCACAAAATCGGTTTGATGCTATTAATCAATTAATTTACTGCTAAAAGGGGAAAAATAAGAATTAATATGTATGATATGTTATAAAAAAAACAAATTCCATTAAAGTTCTATTAAAATTATAATATATAAAAAAAACTTAACTCAATAAGAAAAAAATATTACTAATCCATATTCCATATTATGGTGTCTTTTATATATTTAAGTAAAATAGGATTCTGCGTCCATCTAGATCCTTTTCATAAAAGAATGATGATGAGTTCTGGGATTGTCCATCAGATCTGGGATTGTTCCAGAAATGCCCAATTATCTTCTTAAATTGATTTTTTGTTTTTCCTTTAGTTTTATGAATTTTTCTTATATATCCGCTTATATGTTTTTTCTTCCTTTGGTCTATATTTAGCACTAAAATTTCTTTAATAAAAATTCCTTGTGTTGTGTTTTAAAATTTTTCTCGCAAATCAAAAATCTCAATGAAAAAACTTTTACATTTTTTCAAAATATTGCTATTTAATTTTCTTTTTTTTTAAAAAAATTTTACTTCGTATAAAGCAAGTATTGTTTAGTTTTCAGCACTACATACTACCGCATTTGTACTACCTATAGTTTTGAACTTGATTTATAGAAGTAAATGGTATATCGAATACCTTGGTGGTCTTACACTTAAAATGCTATGTCTCTGCATAGCAGCTATTATTGTGAAACTTGGTGCATTATATTACCCGTTTTCTATCTAGACACAAAGGATGGACATCATCCAAATTAAAAACAGCGCGCGTCCTACAGGAAAGGGCAGAAAAACGTTTGCCAGGCCAGCTAGTTATAAAAATAATAAGAGTATTATCTTTGGATTTGGTAATAAAAGTTTGCTTCAAAGCCTTAAAGTTACAAATAAAGAGAACATACTTATCAATTCTTTAACTCTTCTGATGGAACGTAGCAACAATGTTGAAAGTAAAAGTGTATAAACTATTTATATTGTGCCGAGTTTTAGAATGCCCAGTTGAGAAAAGGAAAAACCATTATTTTTTATATCACCATACTGACCATTTACTTCACTAAAAAGAACTTTAGTATCTTAATTTAACGTTTCGATTTCTATGTGAAGTGTAATTTATTTATTGCAAATAAATAAAAATAGCCATAAAAACAATTCATTTTTGGTATTTGTGACATAAAAAAGAACTATGCGTTGTACAATAAATCCACAGAGATTTATTCTTTTTAGTATTCGTAGGACAACTCCTTTTTACACATTAAGCACACCCAGGACACACAATCTAAGTTCGATTTTCAATGTATGTATGTATCATTCTCATGTATTCGTAATCCCTATCGCCAACCAGTTGCTATGCATTTAACCACAAAAAACCTTACCAGAATGCTCCAAGGACTATGAAGACAAAAAGAGCAGCAGCTGTGCTGGAAGAAATTTCGCAATTCTGGTTTATTAACGGGAGTAAAACTGCGCGTCAATCACATTGCTCAGCTACGCACTGTAAAACAAATGAAATTCTGCTTTTTAGGGGGGCTCTGCTTTGAAATCTTTTGCAATTTTGCTCAAAAAATTCGCGGAACGCAAATAAAAAATTAATTTATAGTTGTTCAAATACCTATTTTTAGTGTGATTTCGCTTAATTTCTATAAATTTATTCAAATGGTCATCAAACTTATGGATCCCATTGCTGTTGTGATTTCCAGAAGACCTAAAAATACTCCTCTACGCGTTTTACAAGGAAGAATTTTGAGGCATGAGAAGTCAGAGTGAGCTAAATATGGCGAAAACAACATTCATGATAATTCGTTCTTTATTGATTGATTCTACTTAGCTATGGTTTAGGAGCCCGTGCACACAGGGAATTTTGGGGTTCAAACGTTTCGCCCCTAGGAAGATCTTTTACCCATATTTAAAAGTATAAATTTAAAGTTTAAGTAGTACGTGTATAGCGTTCCTTCGTTTTTTGTATGAAAAAACTCCCAAGAGGAAATTCCTGTGATCCAAAAGATTACAATTATATATTTATAATGTGAGCTAACTGTTTCACCAGTTTTGAGGTTATTTAGAATCCAATTTCCTTTCCCATTTCCAAAAACACCTCTTTATCGATTTTTGAACACGAGTTCACTTCAAACCAAAAAGTCGGGTTCATACTACTCCTTAGCGTCTTGTTTTGGTTCAGGATTATGGTGGTAGACCCAAGTCTGATATTGATAAAACGACACAGCAAAATATTTTTACAAACAGTAATCGTTTCAGTATGAATTTCCATGTTTTTACACTTGTTTTTACAAAGAACTTTATTACCACGGCAAGGTGGTATCTGGGGACCTTTAGATACCATACAAGGTTGTCTTGAAGAGTCGATAGGTGTGATGAAAGTGAGAGAAGCGGTGCTCGGGGTTTCATTTGTACTATCATAGTTGTCAAATAAATGCAAACCCCAAAATCGTAGCTTTCGTCTCCGCGAAATTTCGCAAAAATATGTATCCCATATAAAATAAACAAATAACTGAAATAAAAACTAGTAAGGGTGTTACTTTTGGCCTGGCCAAAAAATGAATACCATACACTGCATTTTTTTGAAAATTTTGCTTGTAATGGAGGTGCCACGCCTTCTTGTGCGAGTTCAACCAGTTTTTGTTCAGAGCTTGCATTTATAGTTTTTAGTGAGTGAAATTTGATTCGATTATCTCAAAAAACTTTTTCAGTACAGCGTTTTGAAGCTTTTGCTTTATAGGAGGTGACACGCCCTCTTGTCCGAGTTCGTCTAGTTTTAGCTTAGAGCGCGCATTAATAAGTAGTCTTTAGTATTTGAGTGCAATTTGGTTGGATTATCTCAAAAAACTCTTTCAGTATAGCATTTTGAAACGTTTGCTTGTATGGGAGGTGCCACACCCCCTTGTCTGATTTCACCCAATTTCTGTTGAGAGCTTTTATTTATAATTCTTAGTGTCTGAGTCAAATTTGGTTCGACTATCTCAAAAAACGCTTTCAGTATAGCATTTTGAAACGTTTGCTTATATGGGAGGTGCCACGCCCTCTTGTCCGAGTTCGTCTAGTTTTAGCTTAGAGCGCGCATTTATAAGTAGTCTTTAGTATTTGAGTGCAATTTGGTTGGATTATCTCAAAAAACTCTTTCAGTATAGCATTTTGAAACGTTTGCTTATATGGGAGGTGCCACGCCCTCTTGTCCGAATTCGCTCAGTTTTTTCTCAGAGCTTTCGCTAACAATTTGTAGTAATAGTGTGTATTTTGGTTTCATTGTCGTGAAAAATACTTCTAAAATTGCATTTTGAATATACTTTTTGTATGGGCGGTAGGCGTGTCCGTTGACCGATTTCACCCATTTTCAATCCCCCGAGCCAACTTTGATGACGGAGGCAGTGTACCAAATTTCATTGAATTTTCTTCCTTAGTTTTCCCAAAAAGTGTATTTCAACACACAGCCAGCCAGCCACCCAGCCAGCCAGACAGACGGACATGGTTATATCTACTCAGGAGGTGACGCTGATCAAGAATATATATACTTTTTTATATCTGCCACGCTTCCTTCTCTGTGTTATAAACGGAAGAACAAAGTGAATATACCCTGGGTGTAGGGTATAAACACAACAAACAAAAATAAAAATAGTTAGTTTCAATGTGTTTTGCCATGCTAAATCCGAATCCAGCATTAGAATTGCTATATATCATATGGTTTTTGAGATATTCTAGCCTTAAAAAGCTTTATTACTAGAATATAAAACATTCATCCATAAAATCCGATAAAGTAATTAAGAGCTCTATTATTTTTCTTTAAAGCCGAATTCAAATTATAGTATGTCGATATATATTTTTTTTTTTGAGATATCCTAATCTTAAATAGTCCAAAAAACATGTTTTTACATTATTTCAGTCTATGGTTTTTTGGAGAAAAATGAAGCAATTGACATAATTTAAATTAGGTTTTAAGGAAAAAGATTAGATCTTTCAGCTATTTTATCGGATTCTATGGATGAATGTCTATAAGAGTGGTCCAAAATCCCAAAGTGTGAAAAAGTCAGGGTGCGCGTTACTTTTTTGAATCCTTGGATCCTGCTGATTACAAGAAGTGAACCAAAAAAATTCATTTAGATATTCCGCAACGAACTCGAGCTACTTTTATAGGAATTTTTGAGTCTGAAGTCTTTTTTCAATTTAAATCTTATATCTTTTGAACAAGATTAGGTATTTGGACAAATTGAATTGAGTCTTATTAAGAATTTGTTTAGCATCAAAAACAATAAGTTTACTCTGTTAATTTTTTGAGGTATCTGCACTTTCAAGAAGCGATTTTTTTCTTATTTTACTCTTGCGAATTGTTTCTTTAGTTTTTTATGACTAGGCTGTAATTTATCTTTAAAATGTTCCCAACAACTAAGCAATTAACGACACTTTTACTCACTAAAAACAATTAAGTATAATTAAATTGGACTTAAAACTAGTAAAGGTGTAAGATTTGGCCTGTCCAAACATTAAATACCCAACACTGCAGTATTTTGAAAGTTTTGCTTATATGGGAGGTGTCCGAATTCACCCAGTTTTTTGTCAGAGTTTGAATTTATAGTTCTTAGCATTTGAGTAAAATTTAGTTTGATTATGATTACACTATGCAACAGCCAAATCTCCCAGTGAATGCCACTATCCATTTCATATGTAAAATGGGCTGCTGATTCCGAAAATCGGTCATTTTCGGTTTTCGGACCAAAAAAAAAAAGATTGTTCCATTTAAATACATATATCTCAAGAACCAATATTTGTATTGTTAGTTTCGGCGAAATAAATCGATTTCTAAAAAAAATATTTTTTTTTTTCGAAACAATTAACAAAAAATCAAAATCAACTGCAGATTTATACGAGAAGAAATAACTTTTTTATAAGTTTTTTTGTTTTTGTATCATAGACTATATATTTGTAAAGAAAATAAGATACCACTTAAAAAAATCGATGGGAAAATGCAAAAGTTGTATAAAATTCATTGTTAAATTACTAAAATGCGTTTTTGCCTATTTTTTTCGGTTTTTTTTAGTAAACTGTCGATAATTTGAAACTTTTTGTAAAACACATGAGAAAATCCAAAAAATTCTTAAAGTAGGCGTTAAAAAAAATACCTGTGTCTCATTGTTTTTCTCTAGCACGTCAGATTTTTTTTTAATCGATTTTTGAAGTTTTTTAATCCACTGTGCATGGAAAATACCAAAATAGCGCATTCTTGTGTTACAAATTATAAAAAAGTTATTTCTTCTCGTATAAATCTGCAGTTGATTTTGATTTTTTGTTAATTTTTTCGAAAAAAAAAATGTTTTTTTAGAAATCAATTTATTTCGCCGAAACTAACAAACCAACCAAAAAGTGATGTGAATACCACTTGTAGGTAATTTAATTACCTTTAATATGACATATAACACGTTTCAATACAAACATTGGTTCATGAGATATTTGTATTTAAATGGAACTATCTTTTTTTTTTGGTCCGAAAACCGAAAATGACCGATATCTCGAAAACGACACGAAATAAAAAAAAATAATGCGATTTTCGGAATCAGCAGCCCATTCTACATATAAAATGAATAATGGGGAAAAAATTTTTACTTATTTGTTGCATAGTGTTATTTATGTGTATTTTGGTTGCATTATCGTGAAAAAAACTTAAAAAGTTGCATTTTGAATATATTTTTTGTTTGGGCGGTAGGCGTGTCCGTTGACCGATTTCGCTCATTTTCAATCCCCCGACCTAACTTTGACGCCGAAGGCTATGCACCAAATTTCATTAAATTATCTTGCTTAGTTTTCCCAAAAAGTTTATTTCCACACACAGCCAGCCAGCCAGACAGACGGACATGGCTATATCGACTCAGGAGGTGACGCTGATCAAGAATATATATACTTTTCTATGTCTGCCACGCCTCCTTCTCTGCGTTACAAACGGAAGGACAAAGTGAATATACCCTGGGTGTAGGATATAAAAATCGCTTCTTGAAAGTGCAAATATCTCAAAAAATTAATTTAAAAGCACTTTAATTTTATTAACCCAAAGAATGTAAATTGTCCCGATGCAATTTATATGTGCACCAAATCTGTGCGTTAAATAGTTTCAGAGATATGACATTTTTTTTAAAGGCGTGGCACCGCCCATTTTTCCCTCGGACATTATTCTCGAATATTTTGGTGTTTTAGTGGTATTTTACATCTCCCGGTTTTCCACTCAGTAAAGGGGCCCACAAAGATATCATAACTGCAAAAATCTCAAAATTGCAAAATGTGGAGATAGGACTATGGCGCTCTAAGGTATCAATATAAGGAATGAGGATATCGTTTCAAAAAAGGTTACAATGCTAAGATTTAGCCAGTCACTTCAATTTAGGTTTTGTACTAATCGGTGTCGCATTCATTCTGAAATTTAAAAAATTTTTTGATCTCAGTAAAAGGCACTTCAGACTATCTGAAAAGTCATATGTGTTTCCTTATGTTTTTCTCTATGATTTTTGCTCTGACTGTCAAATTTTTATTGATTTTCATTTATTTTGTTGAAATTGTTTTCATTCTTTATTTCCCAGCAGAAAGTTTGATCATCCAAACATAGCTGTTTGGCACATTCCTTTCGTTGTTCGAATCATTCCATTGCCACATCAGAATACACTTTCCTTTTGTTCAGCGCTGGCCGCTCATCGTATCATTCCTTTGTTGCCTTCTACAAGAAGGTGCAATCGGAATAGTCGGGGATCGGTTTTCTTCTTTTTGGCTATGGAAAACGAATGTGTGTCTTTGAATTTCTTTGCGATAAAACATCATTTTATGCCTTCCATTGGTAGGCGCAATCTGAATAAAACATAATTTTGTGCCTTCGATAGGAAGGCGTAGTATGAACAGAACATTATTTTGTGCCTTCGATGGGAAGGCGCAATCTGAACAGAACATCATTTTGTGCCTTCATCGGAAGGCGCAATCTGAACAGAACATCATTTTGTGCCTTCGATCGGAAGGCGCAATCTGAACAGAACATCATTTTATGCCTTCGATTGGAAGGCGTAATCTGAACAGAACGTCATTTTATGCCTTCGATTAGAATGCGCATTCTGAACAGAACATCATTTTGTGCCTCCGGTTGGAAGGCGCAATCTGAACAGCCGCAAATGAATAAAATACTTATATTTTTAGAAAATTAAATTTATTTGCAAAAAACCAAAACAAAAATTAAGGTGAAAGTTTTAAAATTCAGTGGTTTTATAACATAGGTGCAAAATTAAATCAAATGTGTTTATGAGTATATGTATGTGTCGGACTTAAGAATGCAAAAAAAAATAAAATTTTCAAAGTACTTGATAATTAAAATTATAATGCAATAAACATTGTTATTATTATTTATCCAATTCTGCTTTTTTCTTTAGCTAATGCACTTTGTTGCTTTTAAAAGAAGTACGCACGTCCTTAACGTATGTTTCGAATTCGTAGCCTTCTTTTCTTAATGCTTCTGAAATAGGAAATGTCATTAATTAGATTGCACATATACATTTTTTGATAAACTTACGAAAAATTGCACTATTTAGCGCCAAATAATTCTTGAATGGCTTTTTACCATTTACGCCATCATAATTGAAGTCCAGCTGTAATGCTTTTGTAAACAGCCGGTGGAAATATTCTGTAAGCCCATCTGGTGATACTATTTCGAAGGAACACATGACAACAAAGCTTTTTCTTTTGCGGCGAGTCTAAGCAAATTCCGTGCAGAAAAACCACTCATTACTTTTGCAAATCAAAATGAAATATCGTTTTCAATTTTCAATGCCACACAAACAACCGCAAATATAAATTTTCACTAAAAATTATAATATAATTTTTTGTTACGATAAAATAAACACAAAATGATAAGAAAATCTGTGGAAACAAGAAAAATTATGAAATGAAAATAAAAATACGAGCGCAATCGGTTATTGAAATTAGCCCGAAATAAAACGAAAACATTGTGTATATCGTTTTTGAGCTTCTTAATCAATCCGAAAAGGAGTAGTTCGTTTTTTCAGTACTTTTGGGAACATCCAACGATTACTTCAGTTCTGAAGGTGTTCGTTTTATTTTCTGCTGGGTTATTAAACAACATTAAAAAATTTGAAAACTCATATGACTTCTCTTTTCAAATAGGTTCAAATTTAATGCCAAAATAACTCATATGAGTTTTCTTCTGATAAATCATTTGTTTAATAAATTTACATTCACACTATCAGAGTTGCCATATTTGACAACTCATAAAGAGCTGAACAGAATGATGAAGCTGTAGTATGCCGCTGTAGTACAAAATGAAGTGTAGCAGACGATGAAGCGTTTCGAGAATTTCTATAAACAGAATGGAGAAGTTCGCTTCATATGGAATAGAGTTGCCGATCTCATTTCTTTATAAAATTTGCATAAAGTTTACAATGATATAACCTCTTGAAACTTAAAATATTTTTTATAATTTTATTCGCTGCTTTTCTTATAAAATTTGCATGAATTTTGCGATAAATCAACCTTTAAAATCATTAAAAAATGTTTACAAATTTATTTTCATCCATTCGGTAACATTGTTCTTCTGTCAAAAGGCATGCAGCAAGCGACAAAGTTGAAAAGTTCGAACTTTGTACTACACCGCAAGCTTCAGCTACAGCGTTAACTTCACATTGTGTTGACGCGTATTTAAATATGTGGAGTCTACTTCTGACAGTTCGTCGCTTACTTCGTACTTCAAGCTTCAGCTACACATTCTGTTTCAGCAGTAAGAGTTTCTGTATGACTTCTCAGATAGTCTGAAGCGGCTTTAAAGGCGCCAGTACATACAGGGCAGCGCGTACAGCGCGCGCATTATATGCTTTGACAGTTGATTTAAAAACATAGCTCCTTATGGAGAGTGATACATACAGAAAAGCGAACAACGCACGCGCTGCGTTCAATGCGTAGAGTTGACCAACTTTCAACTTTTCGAACGCATCATTTGCATTTGACATTTCGTTTCTTTTGTTTATTTATTTATAAATAATTTTCGCAGTTGAAAAAATAAATTAAAAAGAAAAAAAATCAATATGAAGGAAAAACGTATAAGCGAAGTGCAGGAGCAAGTCTGCCTATATAATAAAGGCCATTCTGAGTGTATTTGAAAACGCGTTTACGCGTTCTATGTAACGGCACAAGCATCACTCGCGTGCGTTGTGATGCGTATGATGCGCGCGCTGCACGCGCTGCCCTGTATGTACTAGCGCCTTAAGTGATATACATACTTACATATAAATTAATAGCCGTATTCAAAATCTTGTTGCGCCGTATCAAATGCAAAATTATTTGAAATTACAAAAACAAATTCCATTGATTTTTCAAAAATCTTTTCAAATAATTTTGCATTTGCTACGATGCAACAAGGTTTTTTAAAATAAAATGAAAATTTAAATTAAAGCGATTGACTGTTTACTATGAACTGAACATTTTAATATATGCATTTTTATATTTTTACAAAAAAAATGTGTCCTTTTAATGTTAAAATAAAAATGAAACCAAATCCTGAAAAATCCTCGGATCCCGGGATTGCAGTTTATAATCCCGAAAATCCCGGGATCGCAAAAAGGCCCAAAAATTGGCATCCCTAGTACAAACACGTCTGGGTGCTTTGTTCAATGACTTCTGAAGAAGCTATTGTTGAGATAAGAAAAATAAGTAGAAGGCCTTATCTGCAATAGGAGCTGGTATATCCGTTTGGAGGAACTCTTTCGCGAGTGTCAATCTCAGTCAACACTAGTACGTATTTTTAACCTTCGTATTCATAAAAAGATAGAAGTGCTTTTTTAAACATTACCCGTAATTAGCGAGTGCTAATGAATTTTCTGTAAATACAAAAAAACACTTTAACTCATTATAAACCCATAAGACCAGGATTTAATGGGTTAAAATGATATAAAGAATTGCTCCATGCGTGATTTTATGATAACCTTGGAACAACAAGTTTTATCCGTTTTTTGTGGGTATTTTAGCTACAAAAACAATATGTGGTTGATTTAAGATTCCTGTTATTACTTTTTTGTTTACATTGATGCAAGACAAAAAATTTTATGTATCGTGCAACTCATTCCGAGAATTTTTGAGATTTTAATTAAAAAAAAACCGCATCACCTTCAACAAAAATTTTAAAAAATTTCAGCTCACTTTTTTTACACCCACTTTCAAATTTTTGGGCGTCGTCGCAGAATATCCAAAAACGTTTCTTGCAATAAGCGATAGTGCTATAAATTGTACAAACAATTCAGAAAAACCATATAAATCAACAACTGACACGCTTTCCATGGCCTGATTTACTATATATTTTCAGGCCTGAGCACCGATATTTCGATAACATTTAGTTTTTCCATATGATTTTGAACCACTCTTATATATATGAATACGCTTTTAAATTTGTTTTAAAAAAGATTTAATGTCCCCACAAATTGCTTTTTCATTTATTGACTAAATATGCAGTCCCGTCGTCAAAAACTGAATTTTTTTGTCTATCGCTCTTTATGACATAACTATCGAAGTTGACACAAATGTATGGTGCTGTTCTTAGCGCCGTGTGGCGTCACACTTCAGACACGCACTTCACCTTGGTATGCATTGAATGCCATGTTTTTATGACCGAAATTTTCGTATTTTATTTTTAAATTTCCACCATCAAAACACAAGAAGCCGCAATTCAAAAGAGTGTCATAAAAAATAAATATTCCAGGAAAGCAAACACAACGTGACAGCACCCTCACAGCGACTTTGTTACTCAAGTCATACTGAATCTATCACGATTTCTGAATTCGTGAGCAAAGAACGCACATGCGTGCTACCTATGAGTATCTGTTGCATGGAACGAGCACTCTATGGCGGCGGGCTACAAATGGAATTCAATTTCTTCAATTAATAAGGGAAGATAGGAGTGATTCTTAAATGTGAATAAGCACTAAATGAGTGTTTGAATATTTGAAAAACAGATGTGGTTTCATGCTTTTTAATAAATCAGTTTTCATTGTAAGCAATCACTTAGTGTTCGAGATGAATATATGTATGTATTTATTTTCTTTTTTAAATTCATACATACTTGAGTTCCACCTTGCATTTTTGACTTTGATGGGATTTGTAAATCGACACCAGAAAAAATTACAATTTAATGACGTTAGCACTTGATTCTATAGAAAAATTTTTCGATTGAAATCTTGGATTATTTAATTAATACAAAGGGGACATTATTTTACAAGCCGATTACTTTTTTGAACTTCACCTTTCGGATTTGTTTGATAACACTACATTACAAATGAGGAGGTCCATAACAAAACGCAATAATTCCATTTTTGGATTTTTTGGATTTTACAACTGAATTCAATTCTACATACTAAGATCTATGTAACCATTGTTATAAAACACTTCAGGCATCAATAATTTTACTGTTATTCAATACCAAAAATAACACAGGCCCACATAAAAAAAGTACCCTGCGCGAAAGATCAGACCACCCGTACTTTATGTTTTCGGGGTCGCTGAACCCGAATATGGTGCAAGAATAGTTGGTGACTCGTGTTTTTTCATAAAACTAGCAATTACGCTGAAAATTTAAGATTTTTTTCAGCATTAATTCTGATTTCTGAAAAAACGCGAACCAACTCAGCTATTCTGGCAGCATATTCGGATTCAGCGACCCCGAAAACATAAAGCTCAGGCGGTCTGATCGTTCGCGCAGGGAATTTTTCATTGTGGTTCTGTGCACAGACCAAAAAAAAAAAAAGAAAGAAAAGTACCCTGCGCGAAAGATTAGACCACCGGAACCACCGGGGTCGCTGAAACCAGCAAAAATCTGCAATTTCCAGCATTATTGTTGATTTCTGAAAAAACCCGAACCAACTTCGCTATTCTGGCAGCATATTCGGAATCAGCGACCCCAAAAACATAAAGTTCAGGTGGTCTGATCTTTCGCGCAGGGTACTTTTTTTTTTGTGAGCCTGTGTAATGGTTCAGACCAAAATGAAACATTTCCAAATTTATGCAATAAACAACTTCGATATTTTAGTGAAAAGTCAATTATAAAAATTTATTTCATTGTTATCCTAGCTCTACAATAATAATAAATTTTTTTGTTATAGTAACTCTGTAAGACCTAAGAGAGACCAGAACAAAATTCAATTTTCCACTTTTTAAGTTGTTACTTTTGTTACTGAATTCAATTCTATATTTTAAAATCTATGTAAATATTGTCATATAACATAACAAGGGTCAATAATTTCATGGTTATTCAATACCAAAAGTAAGAATTACCATGTGTCGGACCATAACGCAACATTTCCAAATTTGTAATCTAAATAACTTAAAAATTAATTGCCAGATAAATTTATTTATTTATCATTTGTATTCTCCCTAGAACCCTTCCATACCACAACAACTGTTTTTAAAAAAATATATATCCTGACTTTAGTTACTTTAGTGCGTTTATCCAAAAAATTGTTAAGATGGACTTATTGCGTTTTGTTAAAGACCTCCTCAAATGACTAATATGTTCGCGTATTATTTTGCAGACCATATTTTCTAAACTAATTTCAGGTCGCTGAGTCCGAGAATCGCATTTATTTTTTTCCCTATGAGCCGTTCTCGAGATAATCGACCTTTTCGATTTTTGAGGTTATAGCTCCATTTTTTCGAACATATTTTGAGAAACCCAATTTCGATCCAACATGTTTTAACACTATTATAGAGAAAAACTATCAAACTTCCAACTAGTGTACCTATATCTAAGATCCGACTCAAATTGGCTGAGTTATAGCAACGAAAAGTTAATTTTTATAGTAGTTTTTTACACTTTTTCGGGTTAAAGTCAAACTAAACACGGTTTTTCTGCCAGTAGCTTAAACAAATATTAATTTTTTATATTTTAGTTCAATAGTGTATTTAATTGCAAATATTTGGAGTTCAATTTTAGCAAAATCGGATCATTTTTTAAAAAGTTATTAAGGTTTTAGAGAAATAAGACCATTTCGATTCTCATGGAGAACACAAATTATTTTTTAAATTTTTGTTGAAAAAAGTAATTTTTTCTATGAAAAATCGAAATGGTCTTATTTCACTAAAACCTTAATAACTTTTTCAAAAATGATTCGATTTTGCTAAAATTGAACTCCAAATATTTGCAATTAAATACACTATTGAACTAAGATATAAAAAATTTATATTTGTATAAGTTACTGGCAAAAAAACCGTGTTTAATTTGGCTTAAACACGAAAAAGTGCAAAACCCAACTATTAAAAATTAACTTTTCGTTGCTATAACTCAGCCAATTTGAATCGGATCTTAGATGTTGGTACACTTGATGGATAATAGTGTAAAAACATATTCGATCGAAATTGGGTTTCTCAAAATATGTTCGAAAAAATGGAGCTATAACCTCAAAAATCGAAAAGGTCGATTATCTCGAGAACGGCCCCTAGGAAAAAAAAAATAAATGCGATTTTCGGACTCAGCGACCTCAAATTAGTTCAGAAAATATGGTCTGCAAAATGTCACATTTTGGCTGTTGTCTAGTGTAATTTTTTTTTTAGCTTTAGTGACTAAAATGAATGATCACCTATGTATGTCTAGATTATTTTTTCAATAAATGTTTGAAAATATATGCATTTTAATGATAAAAATTACCTTATAAGCAAAATCCTACTTAAATTCAATGCACAAAAGTATTCGGAATTCCAAAAAATATGGCAATATCTTAAACACGAAATCAAAGAATAATCTAAAAGTATTGGAGACACACTTAAAAATCAATTTACAGTTAATTTGAGGTTCTCAGTTCAGTTTTGTCAGTTTTTTTAAAGGAAAAACTTCGTTTTTTAGAAAAAAAGAAATGGAAGAAAATCAAATGAGCTAGTATTAAAGTCCACTGCTGAAGTTCATGGTTGAATTTTAGTTTTTCGTGTGATATCCGACCTGCCTTGAATGACTAGTTTCGATAACCTACCACAGCCTTTAAAATTATGGAACGGGTTTCTTTCTACAATGCTGTGAATAGTCGAAATACTTCTTCCAACGCCGTTTGTAATCTCCTAAAGGGGTTTTCCGTCCATCAACATTTTTTTTTTCAAGAGTGGTTTCTTTTGATTTTCTTCCCTTTCTCTAGGAAACGAAGTCTTTTGCTTTAAAAAAACTGACAAAACTGAACTGAGCTACCGCAAACTAACTGTAAATTGATTTTAAGAGTGTCTCCAATACTTTTGAATTACTCTTCGATTTCGAGTTCAAGATTATGCCATATTTTTCGGAATTCCGAATACTTTAGTGCATTGAATTTAAGTATGGTTTTGCTTATACGTATTAGCTAATTTTTATATTTTTTAGTTGCATCTTGGGAAAGTTTTTGTTAATAAATAAAACTTGTTATTTACCGAGTTATAATTACTTAAAGTGATTCAAAAAAATTAATTCGTTATTAAAATATTTTATGATTCTTTAAAAAATCTTCAATTTCCGATTACTTTTGTGAACCACTGTATCACACAATAGTTTTGTTTTTGATTTATACAAAAAGATTACAAATGACCTGCCTAAATTAATTTTTCATGCTGACCCACTCTGGTTTAAAATCCTTAAAAGCTGGCCAAAAGTCGAAATCTTGCTACTTTTGATGCGAAATTTTTTACACGTGGGCTTTTGCGGCCGTTGAATACGAATCTTATGTTTGATTTTTAAAAAAGAAAATGGCGTGTTCAAAATGACGATTGATTTGCATAAATATTCACTCAAATCCAACAAAAAAATTTTCTCGGGGGTTTTTGGGATCACTGATTACGAATCTGATATTATATTTTTAAAAAACAAAATGGCGGACTCGGAATGGCAAAAAAAAATTGCACAATTTTTATATTTTATTTAAAAATTAATTTCAAAACTTTAACTTTGACAGAGTTGTGTGCAACGGTAAATTGATCCACATAAAAATGGGTCTTAGATTCCTTTATCATGGAGTATAAGCTGAACAATAATATAAAAATTTTATCATTTCGGGCGAGCAACACATATTGACACTTGGCAAGCAATATGAGTTAAATTTTCCGATGGGCGCCTCAGAAAAGTTCGTGACAAACAAAAAAGGCTAAAAAAAGCACCTCAATTTTTTTATATGTGTTAGAAAAGGTTTCAAGGTATAAATTAAGTTCCTTAGTTCCAGGCTTTTTTCGCAACCACTGCTAACGTATTTTGTGAAATAATTTGATTTAAAGCTTATCACAATTATCAAAAAAGTGTAACCTTTTGCAAGTTTCGAGTTTAGAGGTTTGATAGTACTCTCTTTTACAAAAAGATTCCATATCCAAACATTCAAATCGGTTCAGTAACCACACAATTTTTATAGTAAACACTACATTTTTACTTTCAACTCAAAGAATTTTGCGTTTGAGAAGCGTACTTTTGGAAAGATCCAAGAGCGTTGGAGGAATATCTGGATCCTTCTTATCGATTTTTTGAGGTCTATGAATATCAGTTAGATAATAGGGGAGAGTCCCCCAAGGTGGACACAAATCTTTTAAACAATGGTAGAATCTAAACAACATAACATATCTTAAACAATTATACATTTTCTGAAACCTTAACTCATTAGCTAACAACCCATGAAACAGAATTTTGATATCTTCAATATAACCAAAATTATCACCCATTTCAAAAATAGTCAAAAATGGCCACATTGAAAAAAGGTCCCCCAAGGTGGACACACATGAGAAATTCACTCCTGAAGTTGGAAAAAACCACAAAAGTTCATGTTTTAAGAATTTTATTTAATCTTTGATGTTTTTTATTGAAAATTACATGGAATGCTTATAAAAAGAAAAATTCGTTATACAAAGTAAGCGCAGACCTAGCGTTAAGTAGACAAAAAAAAGGACTCAATCAGCATTATCGGAGGTACACTGAGCACAAGTATACCCAGGGCAGCGCATTTTTGCACATTTCAAGTGTACGTCTCGTTTACATTCGTTGCATGCAATGGAATTTGATTTCGTTGGCGTCGAAGGCAAATTTTTCAAGCAGATTATACAAAAGTCTACACCGTCGTCTAAAGATTCTTGCTTACTCGATGGTTCATAAAATCTCAAAGATTTTCGAGTTGGTTCTGCTGGACATGGCTGTTTTGATTTTTCCGCGACCTTTTTCATCACTTTTCGTGCTGACAACTTGCTACCATGTTCTTCGCGCTCACGTTTCTTATGTTTCAAAGCTGCAATATTCTCTGGTGACGTCAGGATGCATCTTTACATTGGCTTTCGACTGCGGTTGCTTTTTTTCGTTGTTTCATTTTTCTGAAACGGACCAACTTCCGACAATACTTCAGATAAATTTACAGGAGGCACTTCAGTAGAAGTATCAGGTTTTGATGAAGGAATTTATTGATCAGTTGAAACGGATGTTACACCTTTCGGCACAAAATCAACGAGCTGGTGTTCTGCATTAACTTTTTCTATGGTTTCAGCTTCCCCACGATGTTTTGCGGCAATTTTGATGAAAAACGTAAGTGTCTACCTTAGGGTTTAAAAAGTGTCCACCTTTGGGTAAAAACGCAATTTACTTGGAAAAAACAAAAAAAAAATTATCAGCTCCCAATATCATGCAAATTTGTTTACAATATGTTTGTTTGGTACGTAAGCTAAGTTAAAAGGGTATTTACGTTTTTGGAAACACTGTTTTCGTTTATTAAATCGAAATAATTTCGAACGCCGTCCAAACTTTTCGAGTAACTTCTGCGACCGGGGTATTGCAGCAGACAAAGAGCCACGAGGAGTAACTTCATAACATAACCAAAAACTGCGTATTACTTAACTGTAATTCACACATGAAGCACACAGTGCTACCACCTTATGCAAAAAAAAAATTCAGGTGTGTCCACCTTAGGGGGATGTCCACCTTGGGAGACTCTCGCCTACAGTTTACAAAATGTAAATTTAAAACAACTTTTTTTTGTCTTTTGGCCAGCTTTTAAGGAATTTGAACAAGTGTGTGACCCTCCGCCGTTATTTTATCGAAAAAGACATCATCACACCCGCTATATTTTAACCTTAAATCCTCATAAAAAAAAGAGACTTGAATGCATCCCACACATAAAAAAAAATAAAAAATTTAAATCAAGTTATCGAGAACTCAATAAAAGGGTGTCGAATTTCTCGTGAGCACTTACTGAATAAGAAAGAGTTTTTAAAATGGGTTCAATACTTTTTGAAAGTAGACCGGAAAACGGTATTTTTAGGAAAAAGAACATCAAACAATACAAAAATTGTAACTTTCGATTTTAAAAATTATTGAATTTTGTTGCTAACACCATAAGTTATTTTATAAAAAAAGAAAATCAGGTTTTCCGCAAACTAACAATTAAACCCCGTTCTGGAGAACCGTGCGGAGTGAAATTTGGTGAAAATATTCTTGATCTTATTTATTCTAAAATTTCTTTAATCTTCGAGTCGAAATCAACCTGTGGCCAAACATGACAGTGATGGTTTAATGCCTTTTAGTACATACTGCGGTTACACTATTGCCTAAGCCAATTTGAATATGTTGCAGTTCTTTCTCCATCTGTTTCTATATCTGGAGCATACGTTATTCTTAATTGAATCATGTTAATTATTAGCTCTACTGACTGCTTTAAACTTGAACTTGACACTGTGTCAGGTAAGTCAGTATATTTCCAAATATGTAACACAAAATATAATGTATGCCAAGGTAAAGCTTAAAATTTTATGTAATAAGTTATTTACATTCCATGCAAAGTATGTATTGCATGCATGCGTATACTAACTACATTGTAGATGTTTATATCATTTTCCAAATTGGGTATTTATCAGATAAACAAATTTTAAACTCATAGTATACTTCAATTACATGTCATTTATTAGTAACTGAGTTGACAAAACTGTTTGTTCACCCTTATAATGATTGATTAATTCCAAGTAAATGCATTTGGAAAATATTAGAAACCGATTGAGTTCGCACAGCCAAGATAAACAAACTTAAAATTCATTGGACATCACCATTCCGATGTTCCGCAAACTTCTGCACAAACTCTTTACTTGCCAAAAACTACGAAATGTTGGGATACCAAAAAGGAACATAAAACAAAAAATCAACAAAAAAATTGACATGTCTAAAATTATGCTAATTCAGTCTTTTCTACCCCAATTTTGAAATTTGCACGCTGGATGTCCGGCTACTTCATCATGTTACCACAACTATGCAAAAATGCTCGAGATTTCCATTAAACATTTCGACAGCAAATAAAAAATTGGGGCATTCTTTTTAGCAAAGGATGGTAGACGACTAACAGATTCAACGTAGTGAATTATGTTAATTTGGGCAACCAAACTGCCTACTTTGCAATTTGCATTCCAAAATGATTGCGAATGCGCTCGTTTTCGTAGTGTCGCTAGACAGGAGGCATTCTGATAATTTTTACAGATATTATCGATATGTGAGGATGAGTTTGTCAAACTTTATTTGTATGTATGTATATCGCACGTTTAAGTTATTTTAGATATAATGGATTTTAAATGTGTCGAACTCAACACTTTTGTTATTAAATTGAAATTGAGGAGTAGTCTCCATACAAGTAAGTAGGTGCAATGAAAAACAAATAGCAAATAGATAATAGCTGTGTTTCTTTTGACGCGTATATATAATTAGCAAAATATTTGTATGAAGCGATAGTTGGCGATAGCAAGCGTCGCTTAGATCATAATTGAGGATAAAAGCCAGTGCTGCCCATCAAAGATGAGTATTTATCGCACACATATACAATTATATGACGCGTATATATAATTGTGGTAATTTTTAAATCGCGATATCTTATGAACGGATAGTCGTACGATAAAAAGTATTAGGGTCTTTTTCATTGAGAACCAAATTTTAAACTTTTGTAAAAAACAAATAACACTAGTCTACAAATGATTAAAAATTTTTTCCCCAGTGAATGCCATTATTCATTTTATATGTAAAAGGGGCTGCTGATTCTGAAAATCGCATTATTTTTTTTTTATTTCGAGTCGTTTTGCGAGATATCGGTCGTTTTCGGTATTCGGACCGAAAAAAAAGATTGTTCCATTTAAATACAAATATCTCAAGAACTAATTTTTATATTCAAACGTATTATATGTCATATTAAAGGTAATTAAATTACCTACAAATGATACTCACACCACTTTTTGGTTGGTTTGTTAGGTTCGGCGAAATAAATTGATTTCTAAAGAAAACATTTTTTTTCGAAAAAATTAACAAAAAATCAAAATCAACTGCAGATTTATACAAGAAGAAATAACTTTTGTATTTTTTTTTTTTTTTTTTGTATCATAGACTATACATTTGTGAAGAAAAGAAGATGCAACTTAAAAAATCGATGGAAAAATGCAAAAGTTGTATACAATTCATTGAAAAGTTACCAAAATGCGTTTTTCCCTTTTTTTTTTCGTTTTTTGTAATAAACTGTTCGATAATTAAAACTTTTTGTAAAACACATTAGAAAATCCAAAAAATTCTTAAAGTAGGCGTTAAAAAAAAATACCCGTGTCTCGTCGTTTTTCTCCAGCACGTCAGATTTTTTTTTAATCGATTTTTGAAGTTTTTTAATCCACTGTATGTACATGAAAAATACAAAAATAGCGCATTCTTGTGTTCAATCGATGAATTTAACTATATGATCCTTACATATGAGGTGTATTATGAGTTCAGTAAACTTATGCAGGATATTACGAGGGATATTTTTGTAGGAAATTTTAACCCTCTAAGACCCTTACAAGTGGGTAATTTTGACGCTCCCACATTCAGGTCAAAATGACCCACATGTGGGGGTTTTAGAGGGTTAAAATTGTCTACAAAAATA
Source organism: Calliopum simillimum (assembly GCA_951812925.1). NCBI lineage: Eukaryota > Metazoa > Arthropoda > Insecta > Diptera > Lauxaniidae > Calliopum > Calliopum simillimum. The sequence continues at coordinate 64,957,211 of OX638368.1, forward strand.
TTCCCCGTAAAATCCTGCATAAGCTTACTGAACACATAATACACCTCAAATGTAAGGATCATATAGTTAAATTCATCGATTGAACACAAGAATGCGCTATTTTTGTATTTTTCATGCACATACAGTGGATTAAAAAACTTCAAAAATCGATTAAAAAAAAATCTGACGTGCTGGAGAAAAATGACGAGACACGGGTATTTTTTTTTAACGCCTACTTTAAGAATTTTTTTGATTTTCTAATGTGTTTAACAAAAAGTTTTAATTATCGGACAGTTTATTACAAAAAAAAGAAAAAAATAGGGAAAAACGCATTTTGGTAACTTTTCAATGAATTGTATACAACTTTTGCATTTTTCCGTCGATTTTTTTAAGTAGTATCTTATTTTCTTCACAAATATATAGTCTATGATACAAAAAAAAAAAAATTATAAAAAAGTTATTTCTTCTTGTATAAATCTGCAGTTGATTTTGATTTTTTGTTAATTTTTCGAAAAAAAAAAATGTTTTTTTAGAAATCAATTTATTTCGCCGAAACTAACAAACCAACCAAAAAGTGATGTGAATATCATTTGTAGGTAATTTAATTACCTTTAATATGTCATATAATACGTTTGAATACAAACACTGTTCATGAGTTATCGCCATTTTAAAATATCCACAATTGTATATACGCGTCAAAAGAAACACGGCTAATGTAATAATATAAATTCAATCGCAATTTTCAACACGAATTTTGGGAAATTTTGTTGCACATTGACTTAATCCCTTGTTGAGCATATCGATTTTTGTATTAAAAATATTTTTTTTTTTTTTAAATAAAAAAATTATCAGTCTCCTGGCATGTCTCTCTTCCGAAATTAAAGTTTCAATGCTAAATTCCTATAACTTCATTTCGAGTTTCCCTTAGACTGCTTCATAATTTTTTTTTGCTTTCAAACATGTTTTTTTGTTAAAAGGATAGAATTTGTTCTCAAGTATTTATAGTAGCCATTCTTAACATGAGGGATAAATTTTACCACTGATTTACCAAATGACCAAACTAATTTTCTCGATTAATGATGGTAGTTTTTATCATTTTGGAAATTTATTAAATATACAGGGTGGCTGATTCGAAGTATTACCAATTCAAAAGACTATATTTTTAGTTTCCATGCACAGATTTTATTGCTCAAACGCTATAATTGTTGGGAAATGTTCAAATTTTAAGAATCTACTTGAGATTTTCGATATGGCCACCTTTGGCCTTAACTATGGCCCGTAGACGGTCGAAGAACGAGTCGCATGCTGCACGAATTTGATTTTGTGGAAGTTTGCGCCATTCTCGTTGAAGGGCCACTTTTAGCGCATCAACGCTCTGGTAATTTTTAGTCAAGACCTTCCTGTCCAACATACTCCAGATTGAGAAATCCAGCGGATTCTATTGTCAACAAGTAACCAAAAGCATTTGCGCGTCAATTTATTGAAAATAAAAAATTTTCGAAATGGAATTCAAACGTAATAGTGTGATTGCTCTTTATTTGGCTGGAAAATCGCAACCAGCAATTGTTCGTGAGCTAAAACATTTAAAAGTGAATAAAATGTTTGTGTATCGGACCATAACACGTTACAATGGTACCGGAAGCGTTGCCAAACGACATGGTGGTGGTCGGAAAATAACTGCAACATCACCAGAAATGGTTCGAAAGGTGAAGGCCAGAATTGAGCGAAATCCGAGACGCAGTGGCAGACAAATGGCTACCGAGCTGAAAATATCGCGTGAACGAATGTAACACATATTGCCAAACAAGCTCGGACTAAAGGCCCTCAAGTTCCAAAAGGCGCATGATCTCACTCTTGCTCAAAAAAAAGTTAGGCTCGATAGAGCCAAGGAGTTGTTGCGCTTGCACGCCGCCGGAAATCTGTCACAAATTGTCTTCTCTGATGAGAAAAATTACTGTATCCAGCAATATGTAAACAAACAAAATGACCGGGTTTACTTGACAGAGAGGTCCTACGAAAATTTGAATGTTCGTTTGGCCACCAGGACGCAGGCACCACCGCATGTGATGGTTTGGGCTGCAGTGACTGCTGATGGGCGCTCACCACTCGTTTATTTGGCCGCTGGCGTCAAAGTAAACGCCCAGGTGTATCGTAAATCAGTGTTGGAGGGTGCTTTACTACCGTGGGCACGCAAACATTTCGGTCGCAAGCCATGGACATTCCAACAAGACTCGGCACCGTCACACAAAGCTCGTGTGAATCAAGAATGGTTAGAAAAAAACGTTCCTAGCTTCATTTCTGCTCAACAATGGCTCTCAAATTCGCCTGATGCGAATCCGCTGGATTTCTCAATCTGGGGTATGTTGGACAGGAAGGTCTTGACTAAAAAATACCAGAGCGTTGATGCGCTAAAAGTGGCCCTTCAACGAGAATGGCGCAAACTTCCACAAAATCAAATTCGTGCAGCATGCGACTCGTTCTTCGACCGTCTACGGGCCATAGTTAAGGCCGAAGGTGGCCATATCAAAAATCTCAAGTAGATTCTTAAAATTTGAACATTTCCCAACAATTATAGCGTTTGATCAATAAAATCTGTGCATGGAAACTAAAAATATAGTCTTTTGAATTGGTAACACTTCGAATCAGCCACCCTGTACAATACTTCTCCATTTTTTTCGAGATAAAGAGAGAAGATAGTCAGTTTTGGTTTTACGGAAGATTCGCCAAAAATTTTTAGTTATTTTTCCAGTATTTGAGTACGAACATTTTAAGTTAGCCTCACAGTAAAGTGACTTCTTAACAGTTCCCTTTCGAGAAGGATGCCCGCATTGGCCTGTTCATCAGCAATATCATTACACACACTCTATACCGTGATGACCAGGTACCCAGTTGAGGCATGTTTCAGTCTTACTGCTGAGGGCTTGCAGTAGATTTTAGCAACGAAAAACTGTCTTGAATTTTATTGTACAGTAGACCCCGCTTAATTGACTTGATGAAAAATGCAAACTTTTCGGTTCAATTTACCGGGGAATTAATTAAGCGGGGCCCGCTGTTTAAACCCTTTAAGGCCATCACCTCTTCTGGACATAGTACGTAACGCACAATCCACTTTCGTCGGCGTTAAAAATTAAAGCTTGATCAAAACCCCTTAACAATCTGGGAAGAACTAAGTTATTGACATCATTTGCACCTTTTGCGTTTTCTGATTATTTCTCTCTATGGACTTTACGAAAGAAGGCATCTTAACAGTTTTGCCTTTGCCATAGCCAGTTTGGAGTAGGATTAAAATCTTTATTGAGCTGTATTTAAATCTGTTCAGATTTTTCCATCAATAAATTTTTGTTACTTTTAATATTGTTGATCTTTTAAAAGGGGTATTTTACATGTATTTTTCATTTGGAAACCAGTTTCTTCGTATCAATTAACTGGGGAAACCAATTAAGCGGGGACCAATTAACAGGGGATTTGGGTGTCTTTTCCAATGAGGATAGTTTCACTACGCTTTTTTTAGTTCAATTAAAAGGTGGTCAATTAAGCGGGATCTACTGTATAGCTTTTGAGGGACTTGAGAGCAGCGTGACTCATTCCCCCCAAGTGTTAAACATTTGGACAAAACTATCTCGGAATAGTCGTGAATCCCGGAAATGATGGTTTTAGATAGTAAAATAGGTTCACAGGGAGCTCCAGATTGGAGTAAAAATTATGACGCAGATTTTTCGCCGTGTAGTAAAAATAATTGGATTTTAATAAACAGCGCTCGAAAAGATTCTTTTGCTTAGGTTCTCACTGAGTTTGTTTCAAAACTTTTGATATGAAATATATTTAATGTCCTGCTGCGGATTGTGTGTGCTACGCAACATAAAGATACCATTCTTCTTTCCACCACAGAAAAATCATTTCAGATCTGTTAACAATTTGTTAAACAATTTTAGTGTGCTTCAAGAACACAGAGGGAAAAAATCAACACACTGAATGTTTTTACGAGCCGCTGGTTGCAATAAATTAATCTTCGTCCTTTCAAAATATTGTCTTCAATTAATGAGGACATTAAAGCGTTTAAAGTGCTTCCTGCACCATTGACAGACTTACGACAGAGTAATGTTGTTCCTAATGACCTGTTTTCGTTGTCAGCTATAATACCAAGGAGCTAAAAATAGGAACTCAATTAAGGCACTGTAGCCGTTTCATTGACGTCGAATGGAATCATTTGGCCTAACCGTACAATAATATGCACAACCAATTTACGCACCCATCTTTGGTGGTGTGTGTGTGCGCGCGTAAGCGTGTGTGTGTGTGTATATCAATCTAATAATAGCGCCCCCAAACGAAAACATGTGATTATGATCATACACATGTGTCTTTGTTTCCTATGCTTTGGCGTAACACTCCAATAATCATCTGCTTCAGCAAATTTTCATACATATGCAGCATCCCTCGAGTCGGAAACGCTTGATTCAAACCGAATTGGTGTTTAGAAAATATTATTAATCTCTTATGAAGATTAAGTGAGGAAAAAGCAGCGTTGCACAATCGAATAGTAAGGTATGGAGACCCGTTATGTTGAGCAAAGATTTGATTATGAAAGAAATTGTTTCTGATGGTACTTAACACTTACGGCTACTCCTATCCTTTACGATTTTAAAATTCTTTTGGCATTTAAGATAATTTTTTAATATTTTCTCTTCACAGATTGGACGGTTCGATAAGGGAGGGCGTTGCTACTAGCCAAAATTTGTTTTTGTTATGTTGGTACACTCTTCATATGAACGTATGTGAAGTTTCATTTTAATCTGCAAGCCTTGAAGACGATCCACGTCAAGGACGTCCAAAAATAGCAACAAACACCAGAAATCGTAGGAAAAATACAGGATATCGTATTGGAAAATCGTCGAGTGACTGAAGGAGATTTAGTAGAAGCCCTAGACATCTCATTGGGCCGTGTAAGCAATATTTTGACTGAAGTTTTGGGTTTTAGAAAGCTGTGTGCACAATAGGTGCCGCATTCGCTAACAATGGAACAAAAACACATTCGAATGCGACTTTCTCAGTAACATTTAGAGCGTTTACGAAAGGATAAAAGGGATTTTGTGCGTCGATTCATCACAATGGATGAGACTTTGGCCTATCACCATGATCCTGAATTAAAACAAGAGGCTAAAGAGTGGTATGAACCTAGTACTTCGGCTCCGAAACGAATTAGAGTTCAGAAATTGGCCAAGAAAAAGTTAACATCCGTTTTTTTGGGATGCGAAAGGAATTTTGTTTGTGGATTAAATGCAAACTGGTAGAACAATAAATTCTAAATATTATTGCAACTTTTTAGACCAGCTGAAGGAAAATATTCTTGAAGAAGACCCGGTTTGCAGAAGAAAAAAATTATTTTTCATCAGGATAATGCACCGTGTCACAAGAGCATTTTGACAATGTCTAAAATCCATGAATTAAAGTTCCTAAAAAAACTCATGCGTCATAACAGCTGTGGAAGCGTATTTTGCAGCCCTTCCAGATTTTCACTTCAGGGATGGAATTCATAAATTGGAATCTTGTTGGAACCAGTGGCGGATCCAGCACTTTCCAGAGGGGGGGCCGACGTGAATTTTTCCTAGTTTAAAAAAACGATTCCAATAGATGAAGCACTCCATGCCAAGTGTACCAGCTCAAAATTTTTTTTTCTCTGATTTCGCTCAAATTTGGCAATATGGTAGATCCGGTGTGCAAGAACAACAATCCGGGAGGATTTGGTCCTAGTACCATTTGTTATTAAAATACAGGGTATTGAAGTTGGCGTTTTTAGTTATTTTCATGAAAAGGGTGTTTTTTCAAAAATTTATAGCTTACACCAAAGTTTGTAAATTGATAAATCTAAGTTACTGGTCCTATTCATTTTAAAGTGTTCTTTTTATAAAAAAATATTTCTTGGCGAAAAAAGTTTTTTTTCACCAAAATTTTTTAAACTTAAAAATACTTTTAAATTTTTTTTAAAAAAAGCCCCCTTCGATTTTTTTTCAAAAGAAGGGTAAGGGAGGGAAATATGGACCACCAATCTTTCTTTTTTAAATAAAACTCAAAAAACATAAAATAAAACAATTATTTTTATGCCATTCATTAAAGGAAACAATTTACCTTTATTCTGATTCACTTTTAGATAAATATTAAATCAGGATAAAGAAAAAAAATTAAAAAACTGAAAATACTCAAAATGAAGATAAAAAAAGTCTAGTGTTATATGGACTATACAGTCCATATTGCCCCACATGTTTATTTGGTACAGAAGTTGCATATAAAAATGTCACTTCCACTTCCGGCACATTTTTCATGACTTCAAGAACGTAAGATTACGCATTCAACCCAAAATTCGCCACGGCGATGTTCTGAGTAAAGGGTATTACATTATATGCATTTTTCAACTTTTTTTCCTTTGTAGTTAACGAATTACAAATAATGATAATCAGAATCGTCATGAAATCTGCAGCTAGATTCCCCATCTGAAAAAGATGATAAATACATTTGTTTTTGAGGCTTTTTTCTTTGGTGGTCCATATTACCCACAGCACGTGTTGGTGAAATAAGTGGTTTTTTATCAAAAAGTCTTGTGATTAATGAACTAATTTGTGCTCATAAATAATAAATAGTATTCACTGACTTTATATAATTAACCATTTTTTTAAAAACGCGATGTCTTTAAAGTGAAATAATGAAATTCACTCACTAGAAAAAAATTATCACTGCATAATTTTTTTTTTTCACTCCGAGAATTAACCAAGCACTTTTGATTCTACTTTGGTTAAAAAAACATGTTTTTTGATCATAACTTTTTTTTCATTAAAGACTGTTCTTACAAAAATATTGGCGTTTAAAAATTATTTTTTTATATGTACTAATTTTATGAACTTTAGTCAATGTTTTTGCAAGAATCGAAAATTCCATGCATTTTCCAACTTAGAATATTATGACAATTAGGAGAAGAGAAAAAACTACTGAACATGGCTATGGTGACATATGTTTCGGTTACCGCCACGTAACCATCATCAGACCAATTTATGATTTATTTAATTTATTTTAAATTAAATGAAATAACAATTGAAGAATTTTTGAACTTTTTTTGTCTGAGGCCGGGATCGATCTATGAACCTTTCGAAATCAATCTCTCTACATAGCGCATTTATCAACGGACTGCGCTGTGTGCCCTCGGAAAAATTGGTAGCTTAAGTGCCTATATGCATGTAGCGTGGTTTCATTCTCTATACTCCTTTGTCATCATTCATGTTGTGTTTGTTTGGTAAGGCTCAGCCATTGGCTGAGAATCAATACCGTTGGCTGAGCCTTACCAAACAAACACAACATGAATGATGACAAAGGAGTATAGAGAATGAAACCACGCTACATGCATATAGGCACTTAAGCTACCAATTTTTCCGAGGGCACACAGCGCAGTCCGTTGATAAATGCGCTATGTAGAGAGATTGATTTCGAAAGGTTCATAGATCGATCCCGGCCTCAGACAAAAAAAGTTCAAAAATTCTTCAATTGTTATTTCATTTAATTTAAAATAAATTAAATAAAACATAAATTGGTCTGATGATGGTTACGTGGCGATAACCGAAACATATGTCACCATAGCCATGTTCAGTAGTTTTTTCTCTTCTCCTAATTGTCATAATATTCTAAGTTGGAAAATGCATGGAATTTTCGATTCTTGCAAAAACATTGACTAAAGTTCATAAAATTAGTATAATTTTCATATAGTCAACATAAACCATTTTAAGTAATCATGGAGAACACGCCAAATATGTGCAACTGGCAACACTTGTCATTCATATAATATAACGGTATTGATTCTCAGCCAATGGCTGAGCCTTACCAAACAAACACAACATGAATGATGACAAAGGAGTATAGAGAATGAAACCACGCTACATGCATATAGGCACTTAAGCTACCAATTTTTCCGAGGGCACACAGCGCAGTCCGTTGATAAATGCGCTATGTAGAGAGATTGATTTCGAAAGGTTCATAGATCGATCCCGGCCTCAGACAAAAAAAGTTCAAAAATTCTTCAATTGTTATTTCATTTAATTTAAAATAAATTAAATAAAACATAAATTGGTCTGATGATGGTTACGTGGCGGTAACCGAAACATATGTCACCATAGCCATGTTCAGTAGTTTTTTCTCTTCTCCTAATTGTCATAATATTCTAAGTTGGAAAATGCATGGAATTTTCGATTCTTGCAAAAACATTGACTAAAGTTCATAAAATTAGTATAATTTTCATATAGTCAACATAAACCATTTTAAGTAATCATGGAGAACACGCCAAATATGTGCAACTGGCAACACTTGTCATTCATATAATATAACGGTATTGATTCTCAGCCAATGGCTGAGCCTTACCAAACAAACACAACATGAATGATGACAAAGGAGTATAGAGAATGAAACCACGCTACATGCATATAGGCACTTAAGCTACCAATTTTTCCGAGGGCACACAGCGCAGTCCGTTGATAAATGCGCTATGTAGAGAGATTGATTTCGAAAGGTTCATAGATCGATCCCGGCCTCAGACAAAAAAAGTTCAAAAATTCTTCAATTGTTATTTCATTTAATTTAAAATAAATTAAATAAAACATAAATTGGTCTGATGATGGTTACGTGGCGGTAACCGAAACATATGTCACCATAGCCATGTTCAGTAGTTTTTTCTCTTCTCCTAATTGTCATAATATTCTAAGTTGGAAAATGCATGGAATTTTCGATTCTTGCAAAAACATTGACTAAAGTTCATAAAATTAGTATAATTTTCATATAGTCAACATAAACCATTTTAAATTTTTTTATATGGGTATAATATTTGCATCCCATAACACAGTCTTTTTTAAGCAATACTTTGAAAGGTAAGGCATATACATTTCAATTTATTCATAAAGAGCATACAATTTCAAATAAAACTAACTAACATTTATCAAAATTGGTTGAAAACTGAAGATGTTAAAATTTTTTTTTAAAATCTTTATTCGAAATTATAATTTTTCACTTATAAAATATGCCTGCCCAACCTTTTCTGTTTAAGACGACTGATTTTGTGAAAACGAGTTTAAGTGATCCTTAGTAAAATTTTATGTACAATATTTTTTAAATCATCTTAATCCATTAGATCCTGTTTTATGGGTCTTTTAGACACCTATATTCCTTGGTAATAATAGGTTAAAATGTTCCACAAAAATATTCTACGGAAAATTTCATCAGAGATCACAAAAACTTATTTTTTTTTTTAAATCAGCCTACTCCTTTTCTTTAAAATGGAAAAGACATGGCAAGCATTTTATAGTATTTAAAAATTATAATTTCAAATTAAGTGAGATGTATAAAAAAATTGTTACATCTACAATTTTCAACCCTTGATGAATAATGATTGGTTTTATTGAAATTGTATGCATTTATGAATAAATTAAAATTTATATGCCTTACCTTTTAAAGTATTGCTTAAAAAAGACGTTAAACTGTAAAAACGAAAATCTTTTTTGCAAAATATAAATTTCCTCTTAAAAAATGTCCACAAATATTGCCAGCAAATACAATATATATTTTTAGAATGGCCATTAGTTCTCCTTTCCAAAAAATGCAAAATCGGTTAAGTAATAACTGAGCTACAAATTTTTAAGTGCACATAGTCACCCAAAAACAGTTTTTTAATTGCATAACAATTTTTAAGTACATATGTGCATGTTAAGTACTTGACCAGACCTACGATATCTGATAAGTCTGCTGCAAAGTGTAATATCACTGTAGCACTGTGTTATCAATTATTATATGATTTTTAACTCAAAAGTAAGACATCTAACGAAAAAAATTTATTTGGCAAAAAATGCTTAGAATTTTCCACAAAATACGTGTGAATTTTTTGAGATATTTTATAAATTTTCTAAACATGAACGAAAAAAATTTCCAAAAATTCTGAAAAAATTGACACTTATCCTTTGAAGGGTTCTAAGCATTTTTGGTCATATAGAATTTTTCGAAGATGCCTTGGTTTTGAGTAATCCTAGCATTTTTCTGACGAACGTAAGCTTAACAGCTCAAAACGTAATTTGATAAATTTTTGAAATGGTTTAGCTAATTTTTTCTAAAAAACTACTACTTTTTTTCTCAAAATTAATTACAGTATGTAACAGAAAAAAGTGATAATCAAGCCAAGACCATAGCAGTCTTAGTCTTGATATTGAGTCTTGTTCTTGCGCATAAAATCTTGTGCTTGGTCGTGGTCATAATGATGATAACACCCCCATAAACTATAAATGACTCAGACCGAATAGTAACATTGGTCTTGGTTATTGTTTAGACCAAAACCAATGCTATGGTCTTAAAATTATCATTAACAGAAGAGAAAAAAACACATCTTCAGTTGGCTAAAGGCGTCGTTGGATTAAATTTGGTTAGGTTCAATACCTTGCGTTTCTTAAGTTGTTGTTCATTTACGAAACAAAATTTCATCCTTTGGTTATTGCATTAATTAATTGCAACAGTTATTATTTCAACTCTGCTAATTTCCTAAAACTGACACAAAATATTATTTAAAGCTTTTTTATTGCAAGTATTATAAAGCTCTCACCTCATTATGGTTGTAAAAAGATTAAGAACCTCTAGTATAGTTTCAGAAAAATAAAGATGTTCTTCAACAATGAATAAAAACCAAATGTATCATTCAATACACATTCAGCCCCTACATGCCGCAGTTTCATTATCGTTTAGAAAACAGATAGAAGGAAACCTCGTGTAAGCATAACCGAACGATTAGCACACGCGGATAAGTCAGGCCATCATACTCGCAGTAAAAGACTGGCATTGAAAAAAGTACATACATTTAAGAGGGGAGCATTCGCATACATGAACGCACATTTGGGCCGTTTTGAAAGGCGACAAATCTTCTTTCTCCACCGATATATGGACGGACAAGGACAACTAAAAGAACACGACATAGAAACCACAAAAACTAACCGCAAAGGCACGTGTGGATCTAAGTTTGTTCGAAAGGAAGCCGACAAGAGAGATTAAATTGTTGTGCATGTACATACATGTCAGTGGAATGGAGTTTGCTGTGGACTACGTTTGTCGTGTTGCTGACATTAAATAACATGCTGTGATATAATTCCTGTTACTTTTTGTTGTTGTCATTGATGTCGGTGCTATTCCCGAAGTGACGCCGCACGTACGCGCCTGGCGCAAAGTGACGCCTCTAACTGCCACAATTTGTTTTCGGTGTCCTTTGCTGAAACCATTCACAATGTATGTGAATTTAATGTTTGCGGGGCAAAGCGTCAGGTTTGTATCATGTTGTCAAAAATACTCCGCATGAGTAGATATGTAAGGATTCGCGAAAGCATCTCAAAGCTGTGAAACGATTGAGACTAAGTGGATTAAGCAAAAAACGGTTATTATATGCGAATTTCAATAAAGTAGCTCATGTGTTTTATTGCTACGTTGGCAATATGGCTCATCTTTGGATAATAAAGGTTGATAAGTATGAATGTACATATTATATACTTTTGTGTCTATTGATGCAATTATCAAATATACAGAGAAAATTTGTCTGGGATCCAGAAAAAGTTAATTGATTTGAATGATTGTGGTTTTTGTGAAAACTGGAGAACAGTAAAAAGCTTAATCATTTACATTTTCCTGTAAGGGAGACTATGTTTTTATACCCTGAACAGTAAAGAAGACTATATTTGTTAAAATTTTTTACAAAAATATTTCCCGCAATATCCTGCATAAGTTTGCTCAATGCATGATACACCTCAAATGTAAGGATCATATAGTTAAATTCATCGATTTAACACAAGAATGCGGTATTTTTGTTTTTTTCATATACAGTGGATAAAAAAACTTCAAAAATCGATTAAAAAAATGTGACGTGCTGGAGAAAAACCACGAGAAACGGGTATTTTTTTTAACGTCTACCTTAAGAATGTTTTGGATTTTCTAATGTGTTTTAAAAAAAGTTCGAAATTGTTCCACAGTGTAATCAAGTCCCTTCGATAGTTCCCTGCAAAGTGAACATTACTTTTCAGTTTAAATATGAGGAAACTTCATTTTAAATAACTTAAAATTTAGGGATAACTTATTATAACGAGAACATTGATGCCATCTCTTAGTGATTGGTTAGGATAAATTTATTAAGCCGAGTGTAAGGCATCAGGCATTAACAATCTGGTATTGCTAAAACGAGACACGGGTATTTTTAAGAATTTTTTGGATTTTCTCATGTGTTTTTTTTGTGTCGAACGGTGTTATTAAACTTAATGGTAATCCAAAAGACAATAAAGCATACACTTTATATAATTATCCTAAATATATGTAAGTGGTTTTCATTTCTTATTTTCGATTTTTCCGAGTTTAAGATTTTCTACCATTTCAGAGATTGTAGTGCATTTGTTTTGTTTCAAATAAAAACAGTGATCAATTTAAAATGAATGATAAATAAGTGCATTGAAATAAGAATGTCTCTAGCGAAAGCTTTATTCATAGCAACATCAGCTTAGATAAACAGAGAACAGAAGTGTTTCTGTGCTATGAGAGAAGTGGAGACTTATAGATCTCTATAATAAAATTGTTCTTGCTCTCTTTATAACATTCTGAATGCATCGTCAGTGTTGTGCGTTTGCTAAGCTTGAGTTTTGTTTTTATTTTAAATTAAGATATTTTAATATAAGCTCATAGGTAGCATTTCGCATCACAACTGTTAACAACTTTTAAAATTGGGTGATCTTCTAAACTATAAGTTGTACGAAAACATTTTTAACGTACTTTTGTAGGAAATTTCCTGTGCTACAAAATTGGAGCACAACATCTTTCTGTAAAAGTTAGCATTAGCGAGGTATATATTTTCAAAAAACTGATTTTAGCGACCTTTGAGCCTTAAAACCTTTTTATGTGCACACGACTTTGCAATGGACTTCTTACACTTTATTTATCATGCAATAATTAAGATAATTCTGGTGAAAAAAATTCGCTTGGAATTATTTCGCACAGCAGCTCTTTTATCGTCTTATTTTCCTGGGCTATTCTTCAAAATAAGTTACTTTTTCTATGGAAAGAAGCAGAATTTTTTAAATATTCGTAAAAAAATATTTGACAAAAACATCTTATTTCAATTTTATTAAGACTATTGACCTTAGAGCAAAAAAAGTTGATGGAAAATATTTGTATGGTATACATTTATAGTAAAAAACTTTAACATTTGTTCCAATTCATGCACAAAAAGAATTGAGAAGCATCAAAGTTTTTTTGCTCACCTGAAAAGTTGGCAAAATCGAGTTAGGTTGTTTTGTCAATAGTCCACAGAAATGTATGTAATGAAATTTCAGACTTCTGGTACAGACAGACTTTCTCAGTACAAATTTCGAACAAATTGATCTGCTCTAATACAGATGTATGCCCCGTATTTTTGGCAATGGCTTAAGGCAAAAGTAGTGTAATAATGTGAATTTGACATCATATATCGCCGGGTTACAATTACTACATACTAGAGTTTAGAGTATACAGAAACATGAAAAAAATGCTCTATGCCTTAGTCTAGTCGGTTTTTTTGAAATGTAGTTCCCATCCAATTTAATATAAAGAATAACTAGTAAGGGTGTAAAATTTGGCCTGGCCAAACATTAAATACCCTACACTGCAGTATTTTTCAAATTTTGCTCATATGGGAGTTGCTACGCCCTCTTGTCCGAGGTCACCCAGTTTTTGTTCAGCGCTTGCATTTATAGTTTTTAGTGTCTGAGTGACAAACTTTTTCAGTAAAGCGTTTTGAAGCTTTTGCTTATATAGGAGGTGCCACGCCCTCTTGACCGAGTTCGTCTAGTTTTAGCTTAGAGCGTGCAATTATAGTATTTAGTATTTGAGTGAAGCTTGGTTCGATTATCTCAAGAAACTGTTTCAGTATAGCATTTTGAAACTTTTGCTTATGTGGGAGGTACCACGCCCCCTTGTCCGATTTCACCCAATTTTTGTTGAGAGCTTTCATTTATGATTCTTAGTGTCTGAGTCAAATTTGATTCGAATATTTCAAAAAACGTTTTCAGTATAGCGTTTTTAAACATTTGCTTATATGGGAGGTGCCACGCCCTCTTGTCCGAATTCGCTTAGTTTTTCCTCAGAGCTTGCGCTTACAATTTTTAATATTAATGCGTATTTTGGTTGCATTGTCGTGAAAAAAACTCCTAAAATTGCATTTTGAATATATTTTTTGTATGGGTGGTAGGCGTGTCCGTTGACCGATTTCGCTCATTTTCAATCCCCCGAGCTAACTTTGGTGACGAAGGCAGTGTACCAAGTTTCATTGAATTATCTTGCTCAGTTTTCCCAAAAAGTGTATTTCAACACACAGCCAGCCAGCCACCCAGCCAGACAGACGGACATGGCTGTATCGACTCAGGAAGTGACGCTGATCAAGAATATATATACTTTTCTATATCTGCCACGCCTCCTTCTCTGCGTTACAAACGGAAGGACAAAGTGAATATACCCTGGGTGTAGGGTATAAAAAGCAGAAAACTGCAAAGTCCCATATAAAAAACGAATTTCAAAAAACTTAAAACGTTTTTTTTCTCAAAACATGAAAATTGTAGATGCCTAGTTGTAGTTTTAACCCGACGATATGCAAACGGTGTGAAATGTCATTGTGCTCCGATATTTATGTTGCATTAAATAGAGAATTAGCTGTTAAAAAGTTAAAAGAGGCAGACGTTTAATGCACGACCAACAATTCAATATGGCGTAAAACGAGCGTAAATTTTAATCAACTCAATAGGTGGTTACGAAAGTAATGTCATAATATGATTGTGCCAACGTCAAGTATTATAGTGCTATGACTTTTATGTTGTAGACAGATAGAAAACAGCAAACCAATTCTCCGATAAACAATTCGAAATGTCATAAAACGTGCATAAATGTGCTTCAGATCTAAATGTAATCATTTGACCGACATAATTTTTTAGCTTATCGAATGCAATCAATTTTACACCTTCAGGTAAGCTTTTCTGTAAAATAAAGTTTAATTTTTTTCAGTTCTAACAAAATGGCATCCAATTCACATTAACCCATTACTATTTCTTCTTACTTTTACAAAATAAAGGGCTCATGTTTGAGTTATTTAGTCACAAGATCTCAGGGTATTTTGGAAGAAATAATTTATCAATGATTAAATTTTCATTTAGCGTCACTGTGCATCGTCACCGAAAGTCCCTTTTAGACAAAAAAAAAACCCAATTAAACGACAAGACGTAATTGAATTCAAGCGGTTTTCGCAGTAGTTCCAAATAATGAATCAAATAATAATTAGTAATTTAATAAATTACTACGTTGCCAAATACTGATTTTCTTGTTTCCCATTTACGCTGTGCGAGCGAAGGACAAAATAACAGGAAACTTCAACAACATAAAGTGGTGACCCAGTAGAGTGGATTATGGTCTGCGCAGTGGAACACAGTGCACTGAAATGACTGGGTTGTGATATAATAAAAAATTAAACACACACACACACACCATTAAATTAAAATTACAAGAACCAAGGGAGTCATTCGCATTTCAATAGTTTTTACTTGAGATGGTACTTGAACAGCCCGCAAGTTTCTTTCGCTGGAACAGCAAGCAACCAGCAGTGTCCTTTATTACTTATGAGCAAGCTGTGACCGAAAAAAATTCACCCAACGGGTGTTTCAAGAGATTCGCACTTCATAATGGTCATCAGTGATGGTTGGTCAGACTGATTGTCCACATCATGATGTTGCTGTTGTATTTATTGTTGTTAAATGTCGGAATGTCTGTTCAGAGCAATGTTCAGCAATCGCACTGACAGATGATGGTGGGCGAGATATGTATGTATTTGGATGGACACAAAGTTGATGTTCTCACGCTGTTCACTGGCCATCACAACACAACCGACCAGCATGTTGCGGATGATGTTCATCTGCGCTTCATCTGCGTTTATTGGACTTGTCAAAGAAGTGCCTTGTCGGATTGTAATGTACATACATATGTATATATGTATTTATTTACAGTTTTTCCATCCCGATCCAATTCACTTTTTTTCAATTCCTGTTTATTTTTTCCCTTTGTTAATCTGAATTTGCCTCTCATTTTTGTTGCCATTTTCATTTGATTAATGTTTTGACAATTTTACAAGTCTGCCTCGTGCTATCAAAGGTTTGCCTGCGGATCAGTCATTGACGTCTGCCTCCGTTTCAGCTTCTGTTGCGGCATTTCAGAGGCAATGCCATCCATGGTATAAAGGAATTGAAATATTTGAATAATCTGTTTGTCATGGCTTCTGACACAAGCTAATTGCCGTCTATCTGTGTACGAGTATGAATGAATGTACAGAGTGCTGGGCGGTAAAATGGGCGCAGTGTCAGGGCCAGAGAATATGGCGTGGACGCATGATTGAGTGTGACGGCAGTCTTATTCGTTAATATGATGCCTTATATGTGACGTTTAAGTTGCACGCCTCGTGACTCAGTTGGAAGCATCATGATTAATTATGGTTCGGTTGACAGTGCTTGCACGGGTAGCGCCTCCGAATGTCATGAGGCTGAGTTTGGTTGTTGGATATGTTTAGCATCAAGTGAAAGTGATTACTGTGTGAGAGCTAACTATATATAAATATATGCGCAGTTGGATGGATCGAAAAAAACCCTTTAATTTTCTTTTGAAAGAAGTGAAACTTATGTTTGTAAAGTGAGCGTGGCGGTCTTTGAGTACGCCCACTATTCGACAAGTATATGGTATACATATTCGGCACCTATTTACCAATTTTCAGTAAAGTAGCTTTCAAGACATAAGGTTTTAAAGTGTCTAATTGTTCAATAGTTTAAAAGCAAGCCACGGGCGCAAAAACACCCAACGGACACAGCAAATATAAAGTTATTAGATTATAAATCCCAGTTTTCGACTAGTATGTATGTACTATATGCACCTATCTACCATAGCGAGATGTAACGAAAATTATAGAAAAATGTATCACCAAAAAATTTTACGAATTTGATCGAAAGCTCAATTTAAATGGAAGGATTATATGTAGTTCCAAACGATGCGTTTAATAGAAAAGAGCACACAAATTTTGTTTGCCCTTAAAATAACTTCAAAAATACTTACATATGTTCAAAGGTAATTTTTCAAGTATTATGTTAATGAATTACTTATTAGGATTCACAAATATTTTTGTAATTGTTGCATCTTTATGGCCTGTAGAAGAAGTTACATTTTGAACTAAAAAAATTGTTTTTCAAACCATCCGAATGTAAAGTGTCACAAGAGAAAATTTCGAAAGCATTTGTTTGCAGTTATTTTTCAAAGGAATATACGACTTGTTAAAAAGGAGATTAAGTGATTTTAGCATGCCATATAGACGGCCCTTAATAGTTGTTGAGTGCTTAACATCCACTTCACTTAAAAGAGGTTTTATAGAAAAGTAAAAGACTCAGAGACATTGAGTGCAAATATTTTTATTTTAATGATACGACACATATTAAAGCATAATAAGCTGCTTATTAAAAGGAATAAAATTGAGTGAATTTGCTCGATTTTATCAAAAGGATTTATTGGATAGTTCAAACGTAAAATTTTCATAATACCGTAAGAAGAGTAATTTCACTTCCTTTAATTGAAATTTTTGTAAAATCATTTATTTCAGTTCTCCACGGAGCACCTTGGTTGTTTAAAAAATATTCCATTCATAGAGATCTTCAAATATCAATGATTTCAATAGAATTGGACAAAATAAGGGAGAAGAACGGTAATAAATTGCAAAGTCATCTGAACTCCTTAGCAAATTTCCTTTTAAATGCATCAACGTTTTTACGCCTTAAAATAACCGATCGCCCATCAGTTGTTATTAACCCTATCCACCAAATATCTTCTCTTCTTATAGGAGCTAAAATTGTATGTTTTTTTGTTTCTTTGTACTTATTTCTGTGCCAATATTTTTTCTCGAAAACGGCTACAGCGATTTCAATGAAACTTGGAATAGTGTTAGATATTAGCAAACAATGAATAATGAGCTAGGTTTAAACTTTGTAAATGCTCACCAGAGGGCGTGGCACTGCACTAAATTTTAAATTTGATTTAGTCATAACTCGTAAACTATACAAAGTATTTAGATGAAATTTGGTCAGCGAGTACGGCTTAATGTTGCCTTGTAACAGACAAAAAGTGGGCGGGATCGAAGAAGTGCCACGCCCACATTTCAGCCCTTGAAAATTTTGATTCAATATTACTCGAAAACGACTCCAACAATTTTTATGAAAATTTAGGAGATATTACCTCTAAAAACAAGGATTTATATGTAATACGCCGTTATATTGGGAAAACTCGTTGAAGGGCGTGGCACCGCCCACAAAAATATAAAACGGTATAAAAAGAAAACTATTAAAGCAAACATTCTGAAATTAACTGTGAGGAGCCTAATTGCAATAGGGCATCTCTGATTTGAAAGTGAGCGAAATGTCGCCATTGCGCGTGGAACCTCCCATACAAGCAAAATACGTTAAATGCTATTTCTCGCAAATGTTACAAGATATTTTAATGAAATTTGGTATGTAGGTACTACATATTAATGCCTTGTAATAACCGAAAAGTGGGTGGTATCGAAGAAGTGCCACGCCCCTTTTTTAACCATTGAAAATTTTAATTCAATATATCTCGAAAACGACTTCAACAATTTTAATGAAAATTTTAAATATTTTTCCCATGAAAACAAGTATTAATATGTGATATGCCGTTATATTAGGAAAACTTGTAGGAGGGTGTGGCACCGCCCACAAAAATTAAATACGATTTAAAAAGAAAACTATTAATGCAATCTCTCTGAATTTTACTGTAGGGAATCATCTTTTTATGAGGCACCTACGAGCTGAAGGTGGGCAAAATATCGCAGGTGGGCGTGGGACCTCCCATACAAGTAAAACAAATTAAATGCTATTTCTCGCAAATGGTACAACATATTTTGATAAAATTTGGTATGCGGATCTGGATCACGAGTATCTAAAGCATAACGAAAAGTGGGCTTTGTTCAATAATTGTCACGCCCACTTTTTACCAAAATAAAAATTTTAGTTAATAACTCATGCACAAAAAAAAATGGAATGAACTTTCCGAGGCATGATGATACGATATTTCAGCCCCCATACAAGAGACGAAATATTTTGGGTGCGTGGCGTATCTCATTTAAGTATTTATTTTAGGTCATTCTATTTCTCTTAAAAAATTTGGAGTTCTTGATATTTTTCTATACCATTCGATATTCCGAGTTTTTTCTTATTATTTTTCTTATCGGTTAATTTATCATTTTGAAAGCATTGGAGGTGAAGGTGGAGGTGAGTTTCATAACAAAAAATAGCTATGAATAAAAACATCGTTTAAAATAATAAAATCAGATTGTTGACCGAGTAGGGATCGGTCTCCAGGTACTAAGTTATTATACTGCAGATGATCCTCTACTGAAGTCTAGCTCGTCTCAACAAGGAAATTATAGACTGAAACCTAGCTAGCACTAGCTTTGTTGCTGGACATATTCTAGAAATGTGTTATCACTCAAAAAATTCCTAAATATTCCAAAATCTAAGAAGATTTAGAGATCCCGACTAGAGAATGAACATTTTTACTTTAAAGTCGTCTACATCGTATTTGTACATATTGTCAAAAAAAAAAATCAGTACGGAACTTCGAGAACTTCAACAAGTTTTCATATTTTTATTTACCTCTGAAATATCCAGACCTAAAAAATAGGGTTTTTGGAATTGCTTAGGTTATATAGGGAAAATTTGGTCTTTTCTAACTACTGAATCTTATCTGAACCTTATCTTTAAAATGGCCATCTAGGCGTAATCTTCACTTTGAGTTTAAAGCAGGGGCGTGGAGTAGTAATATACGGGAGTAGTAATATACCTGGCCCCCTCCACATCTAGATTTTTTTAATTGTCCGTAACTTCAAAACTGTTGGTTTTTTCGGAGATGTCTTTAAGTAAACCTTTGTAGAGAATATCTAGGCCAACATTATATCCTTAGAAGATTTCGGTCTAAATTTTAAACTTGTTGCTGTTTTGATACAAAAATAGCAATTTTTTAAGAAAATGTTCATGTCTAGAAAATGATTTTTTGTAAATTTTAAAGGGCGAATTATTTGCTCTGGAAATCCTATATTGTAGGAGATTAAATGTAAATTAATTAAAAAGAAAAAACTAATTCAAAATATAAATTCTTAATGTATGGAGCTGGTCTCAAAATTGGAAAAATGCAGTATTTTATTTTTTTCTACTTTATTGGAAGCAAGAAATTTTTTTGCTAGTTTTATATGAATTGGTCTTGTATGATTTTCCTTTCAATCTTACAAGACTACTTCATAGCACATTTTAACACCTTTTTGGAGTTCACTTGATTTATATTTTTTCCTGGGTGGCGAGCTCGACAATTGAAATTTTCGATAATATGTGCAGGAGCGGCCTTAAGAAAATCGAAAGCAAAAGCTATTTTCGTGTTCAGCGAACCAAAATTAGTTTAGAAGATATGACAAGCAAACAAATCAAAAATTAAGAAAAAAAAACACTTAAAAATTATATTTTTTTTTAGCTCTGAGCCTCCATAACCTAAAAATTTTATATATTTAAATAATTTTTTTTTTAATTACTTTTGATTACATTTGATTCCCTTCAACATAAGATATTCCGGACAAATATTCCGCTCTTTGAAAATTACAAAAAACCAATTTCTAGAAAAAAGTCATAAAACTTTTCTTAAAAAATTGCTATTTTTGTAAAACAAATTTCATTTTCTTTTTAAGATAATGTTGGCCTAGTAACTCTCCACTAAAGTTTACTTAAGAATGTTTCTGAAAAGATCAGTAGTTTCGAAGTTACGGCGAAAGTTAAAGCGGATTGCCATTTTTAAGTCTATTTTTAATTTTCAAAATTTTTGGGAAACCTTATCGATTTGGCCTCATAACGCCAATCTTACATATTTGGGAAATCGCGTTTTTAAGTTTTAGATGGAATAAGAAAGTACTAACCGATAACTTTTTTAGTTTTTTTTTTTTTTTCCTTAAATACTTCAATTTAAGAATTAAATTTAATGTTTTACTAAAGGTAGGATTCAGTACCTTCCAGTCTTTAAGTTATGAAACTTGAAAAGGATATTAATTTTATGAATTTTATTTTTTTATAGTTGAGTGTAAAGATGGGCACTAGCTCGGGTTTTTTTCTTGGCCCGCGGGGCTCAACTTTCCTGCGATGGGCTCGGACTTTCTAACCTAACCACAAAAGGCTTAAGCTCAGAGGCCCGTTAAAGCCCGTAAATCACAAGCAAGCTTAGAAGCACAAACTTGGAAAAAATTCTGGAAAATAATGTATAAGTGTAGTGCTTAGAATGAAAATAATGTAAGTTAAGTCAAACAAAAAAAAACTTATTAGATTCGGCCAAAAAGCTCAAGTAAGCAGATAGTGTCCATACAATCTTTGTATTTTCTTCTTTAAAAAAAAAAAAAAAAAAATAATTATGTGGGTCCGGGCTTTTTCTCAAGTGCTTGTATGGTGTTCATGCCGGGCCTCTAAAATCTATTTTTCAAGCTTGCAAGAAACTACTACAAATTTTATTAATTTCTGCTCAAGTTCGGGCCCTCAAAAATACTTCGGACCCGGGGGAATCCCCCCCCTCTCGTCAAACCTGGTTTAAAGGACAGGATTATTATAAAACTAGTAAGGGTGTAAAATTTGGCCTGGCCAAACATTAAATACCCTACACTGCAGTATTTTTCAAATTTTGCTCATATGGGAGTTGCTACGCCCTCTTGTCCGAGGTCACCCAGTTTTTGTTCAGCGCTTGCATTTATAGTTTTTAGTGTCTGAGTGACAAACTTTTTCAGTAAAGCGTTTTGAAGCTTTTGCTTATATAGGAGGTGCCACGCCCTCTTGACCGAGTTCGTCTAGTTTTAGCTTAGAGCGTGCAATTATAGTATTTAGTATTTGAGTGAAGCTTGGTTCGATTATCTCAAGAAACTGTTTCAGTATAGCATTTTGAAACTTTTGCTTATGTGGGAGGTACCACGCCCCCTTGTCCGATTTCACCCAATTTTTGTTGAGAGCTTTCATTTATGATTCTTAGTGTCTGAGTCAAATTTGATTCGAATATTTCAAAAAACGCTTTCAGTATAGCGTTTTTAAGCATTTGCTTATATGGGAGGTGCCACGCCCTCTTGTCCGAATTCGCTTAGTTTTTCCTCAGAGCTTGCGCTTACAATTTTTAATATTAATGCGTATTTTGGTTGCATTGTCGTGAAAAAAACTCCTAAAATTGCATTTTGAATATATTTTTTGTATGGGTGGTAGGCGTGTCCGTTGACCGATTTCGCTCATTTTCAATCCCCCGAGCTAACTTTGGTGACGAAGGCAGTGTACCAAGTTTCATTGAATTATCTTGCTCAGTTTTCCCAAAAAGTGTATTTCAACACACAGCCAGCCAGCCAGCCAGCCAGCCACCCAGCCAGCCAGCCAGCCAGCCAGACAGACGGACATGGCTATATCGACTCAGGAAGTGACGCTGATCAAGAATATATATACTTTTCTATATCTGCCACGCCTCCTTCTCTGCGTTACAAACGGAAGGACAAAGTGAATATACCCTGGGTGTAGGGTATAAAAATCACGACAAAATCTGAGAATGGGAGGTGATACAAGAGGCTTTTGCGATCATTTTCCCATTGGCCAGAAAATCCGGTCCAATCCCCCCTTTGAGAAAAATCCTTTGCTAGTGCGCCATTATCTCCATGAAAAAACAAATAAAAACCTAGTAAGAGTGTTACCATTGGGCTGGCTTTTGTTCAGGTTTTGCACTGACTGTTCTCAGTGTCAATTTAGTTGGATTTTATCAAAAACCGTGTTCAGTATAGCATTTTGGATCTTTTGCTTATATGGAAGGTACCACGACCTTTTGTCTGCGTTCGCCTAGTTTTTGCTATGAGCTTGCATTTACTGTTCTTTGTGTATGAGTGGAATTTAGTTGGATTATCTTAAAAAACCTTTACAGTACAGCATTTCGAAAACTTTTCTTATATAGAAGGTGCCACGCCCTTTTCTCCGAGTTAACCAAGTTTTTGCTCAAAGTTTGCGCTTACCGTCCCTGGTATTTATGTGCGTTTTGGTTTGAAAAATACTCTTAAAGTTGCATTTTGAATATTGTTCAATTTTGCAAAAACCGCTTTTCGACATTTTTCCATAACTTCATAAGTCTAAAGTATTGGTCTTTTCTAAATCCAATTACTAACAAAATGAGCCATGTCTGCTCAAAATCAGTGCTTGTTCAACAAAATTACATGATTTTACCGAATTTGGCTGCCCTAGAATGCTTCACCAAGTTCTATCTAAAAAAAATCAATGGAAAGTGTCGCTAAAGCTTCCAGAATCTCATCCCATTCTTAGTTTTTGTCCTGATTTTTTTTTTAGTAATCCTGTCCCTCAAGATAAAGGCCCATGTCCATCTCAATTTTTCCGAAATTTGCAGTTGGGTTCTCAGATTTTTATAAAAATTCACAGAGCTGTTCTAAGTGCTCAGTATGGAGACCTCTCATTATTAGTTTTGCGAAAAAAAAAATTTTTTTGTAAGTTATGGGCATGGAACTTCAGAGTGTCCAAGTAGTGTTTTTGCGAAAAATCGATGCAATTTTTTTTCTAAGTCCCGCCATTTTGTCAAAAATAAATTTTTTTAATTTTGTTTTCGATTTCTTTTAAACGTTGTTTTAATTTCCATTTTCAGATTTAAACATTTTTAAAATTTACAAAATGGCGGTCA
This sequence comes from Calliopum simillimum, assembly GCA_951812925.1. Classification (NCBI taxonomy): domain Eukaryota; kingdom Metazoa; phylum Arthropoda; class Insecta; order Diptera; family Lauxaniidae; genus Calliopum; species Calliopum simillimum. The sequence goes on from OX638368.1 coordinate 64,981,022, forward strand.
TTTTTTGAAAAATCTTAAAAGTTGATTATCTCAAAATCATATATTTATACCCTACACCCAGGGTATATTCACTCTGTCCTTCCGTTTGTAACGCAGAGAAGGAGGCGTGGCAGATATAGAAAAGTATATATATTCTTGATCAGCGTCACCTCCTGAGCCGATATAGCTATGTCCGTCTGTCTGGCTGGCTGGCTGGCTGGCTGGGTGGCTGGCTGTGTGTGGAAATACATTTTTGGGGAAAACTAAGCAAGATAATTCAATGAAATTTTATGCACAGCCTCCGTCGTTAAAGTAAGCTCGGGGGATTGAAAATGAGCGAAATAGGTCAACGGACACGCCTACCGCCCATACAAAAAATATATTCAAAATGCAATTTTTTTGAGTATTTTTCACGATAATACAACCAAAATACACATAAATACTACGGATTGTAAGCGCAAGCTCTAAGCAAAAACTGGGCAAATTCAGACAGAGGGCGTGGCACCTCTCGTATAAGCAAAAGCTTTAAAACGCTATACTGAAAGCGTTCTTTGAGATAATGGAACTAAATTTTCCTCAGACACTAAGAATTATGAATACAAGCTTTAAGCAAAAACTGGATAAAATCGAACAAGAGGTTGTGGGACCTCCCTTATAAGCAAAAAGTTCAAAACGCTATGTTGAAAACATTTTTTGAGATAATCCAACCAAATTTCACTCAAATGCTTAGAACTATAAATTCAAACTCTGAGAAAAAACTGGGTGAATTTGGACAAGAGGGTGTGGCACTTCCCATATAAGCAAAATTTTTAAAATACTGCTGTGTAGGGTATTTAATGTTTGGCCAGGCCAAAGGTAACATCCTTACTAGTTTTTTTTTATTTTTTTTTTTACAGAAAGCTGAATGAAAAACAAATATTTTGTAGAAGACTTGTTTTGTGCTAAATGGCTGTGAGAGCCACGGGAATTTTTTTTCTAAAGAGTCACGTGACAATTCTTTTAACTTTATTTTGTGCTTTGATTTACACCCACTAGGTGGCAAAAACAAAAAAAAATTTCAAAGTAGAAGGATAAAACTTCCATTACTTAGAAAATACAAGGTATACAAAAAAAGCGATATTTCCCATTTTTTATGCAAACGAACTGATTTTAAAAAGATGTAGAATTTTCTAAGCGTTCAAATTCCGAAGCTTCGGCCGGGAATCAGGAGATAGTTCAGGCGTAGATTCAATCAGGTGACCAAATTAAAAATCAGGATTGCAATAACGTTTAAGATAATAAATTCACAAATTTGTGACAAAATGTGACAGAAGGGGTCACAATTCAAATCGAAAAAATTTCGAAATTTACAAGCATATTTTTTTCACAAAAAACAAACAAGTAAACCTAAAATTTAAAAAAAAATCTTTCAATTAATTTTAAGGTATAAAAGGTCAGAGTGTGATGTTAATGAAAATGTGACGGAGGGTGACTATAGGCGTATAAATATAGCATTTTGAGTATTTTTACTGTACGGGGGGTGCAAATCCCTGGCGTTCAATTCCTCTTAAGCTTTGCATGCTGTATAGTAGTCGCAATAAACATCCATGAACCAAGTTTCAGAATATGAGCTGATATAGGAAGACTGATATAGCATTTTGTGTTTTTTTAAATATGGGGGGCGCAACGTCCCCTCGTTCAATCCCCCTCAAATTTTGCATCGTTGATGGCAGATGCATTATGCATGAGTTTACCAACTTTCATAATCATTTGATGTTATGAAATTTTTATTTCATAACATTTTGTGTCTCCACTAGATATTGGTGGTATAACTTGAACTATTGCATGATTTATTGCTCGTCGAGTATGGGTGTTAGGTTGTTTTGTTAAATAGCCACAGATAATTAAATTTTACAAATTTTGTGTTAGTTCACTGTTCCAATAAGCATGCCATACATTATATAATACCAGACAAATGCTTGGCAATGCTTTAAAATAATAACATGACATACATAATTTATGTATGTAAGTACATATTTGAATAATTGAATGGTGCATTCATTTTCATTAAATTTATAATACAGTGAAATGAGTACAGGTTAAAAAAAAAAATAAAATCTCTTTCTGCCTTTGAAATGACTGCACTTGAATAAATTAAAATTAATATATTCCATCGATAAACCACATTAAAATCACGAATGCTAACAACAGCAAAAATAAGCCGGTAACCGATGACATCGTTCAAAAACTATAGATTATTCTAAATTAAAATTCCAACAAAATATGCGTACATACATATGGAAGTAGATTGTTATACAAAAGAGCGCATACGAGATATATGCATGAAATGTGCAAAGTTGTGAATATTACCTAAAAAATCGTGTTTTTTTCAACATTAGGGATGGTATATCTCAGAAACTAAAGTGATAGAGCAAATTTGCGTCCAGATTTGGAAACCGGCTGGGTTTTTTCGACTACCGATTTCTAATTATTTTCTAAATCTCATTTTTTTGACTTATACTTTCAAGAAATGGACGGGGAGCATACAAAATCACATATGGGCGCTCTATTATCCCAGCTATATGAAGTTAGCTCTCGACTTTGATATCTAAAACTGCATAAAGAACCAAATCGCTATGCTTAGATTTACAGGAAACATGTCCACACAATTGAAAATCAGAGTGGATGAACATGTTCAGGGAGCTAATCTAATTTCTAGAATGCCCTTTTTTATAAGTTCTCTTGTAATTTCATTAGAAAGATATTTTAACAAGCTATAAAATCAGTGCACAAATTTTTTAGATCTGATTTCAAGATTTGGCATCTTTTTAATTTACTTTAAAAATGTCACTTAACATTTTTATCCACTCGGCTTTCCGAGTTGCCAAAAATTTGGCAGGAATTTTTTCTAGAAGCGCATACGATGATGTCGTGGCGTCAATTGTAAGCTCTTTTCTATAAAATGTTTTCCTTCCATTAAATTAACAGAATGACAGTCTTCCCATAATTGAGTTCTAAGTTCTAAGATGGTTAAAAATTTCAAAAAAATATTGGATAGCTTACAATTGAGAAGTGGCTGTATCAAAGGGCCTAAGTACCAGTATGTTTTAAAGGTGATACAAGTGAAATAACCGGTTATTATGGCACATAATACATGGTACCTGGAGACCGATCCCTGCTCGGTCAACAATCTGATTTTATTATTTTAGTCGATGTTTTTATTCGTAGCTATTTTTTGTTATGAAACTTGCACCTTTTCACCTCTAATGGTCATGCTTTCAAAATGATAAATAAACCGATGAGAATAATAATACTCGGAAAATATCGAAAAGTATAGAAAATATCAAAAACTCAAATTTTTGTTTTGGTGAAATAGAATGCCCTAAAATAAATAAATGTTATATGCCACAAACCCAAAATATTTCGTCATTTGTACGGGGGCTGAAATATCTTATCTTCAAAGGATCATAAAAATAAGATTCCTATTGTAAAAATCCGAAATGAAATTTTGATAAGGAAGATTGTGGGTGTTTTTTTAGAGGTATAGAACTTCGAATTGAAATAAAACACAAGAAAATCGTTTAAATGTTCATCAATTTAGCTTTATTGGAAGGATAATTTTATGCCATTAATGTTTAAATATGATTTCGGGCATGTGGCCGCCGCGGCTGGCTCGAATAAAGCCAATTCTACAGGTCCAATTTTCAACCAATTTTTCGAGCATATGGGGCCGTATGTCGGCAATAACGCCACGAATGTTGTCTTCCAAGTCCCCTAACGTTTCTGGTTTGTTGGCGTAGACGAGCGACTTCACATATCCCCAAAGAAAATAATCCAATGGTGTCAAATCACACGATCTTGGTGGCCAATTGACAGGTCCATTCCGCGAAATTATGCGCTCATCGAATGTTTCCTTCAATAAATCGATTGTGACGTGCGCTGTGTGGCATGTAGCGCCGTCTTGTTGGAACCACAACTCATCCACATTCATGCCATCCAATTCGGGAACAAAATAGTCGGTTATCATGGCTCTATACCGGTCTCCATTAACGGTAACTGACTTTCCAGCATTATTTCGGAAGAAGTATGGCCCAATGACTCCACCAGCCCATAGAGCACACCAAACAGTCAGTTTTTGTGGATGTAATGGCGTCTCAAGGGTCTCATGTGGATTCTCCTCACTCCAAATGCGGCAATTTTGCTTGTTGTTCCCGCCCACTTTTTGTCTGTTACAAGGTATTATTAATTCATAACTGCTTACCAAATTTCATCCAAATAACTTGAATGGGCAGCGCCACGCACCTGGTGATTATTTACAAAGTTCAAGCCTAGCTCATTCTTCATTGAATGCTAATACCTAATACTATTCCAAGGTTTATTAAAATCGCTGTAGCCGTTTTGGAGAAAAATATTTGGCACAGATATATATATTTATATAGAAACAAATATACAATTTTAGCTCGTATAAGACGAGAAGATGTATGACATTACTTTTCGTAATGGACCCTAGGCCCTTTGGTACTCCTCTATTGATGCTAAGATATCTACGTATGTATTTATAAATTGCATTTCGACATATCGCACGGTAAGATTTTGTCAATATTGATAATTTTTTCTTTTAAATATTTTTACGAAATTTAGACTTCAAATATTACGATTTTGTGAGGCTTTATTTAAATGACTGGACGCCCATTACCTAACACTTTCCGCACTTACAACAACATCAGTCAGTTTTCGTACAATTTCGAATATTTGGTGTATACATCTATAGATCGAGGAGTTCGGATTGCCACCGCACACTCGCTTCCTATTGCTTTGTAATTGTTTTCTACGCACTATCGGCAATGGATCAGCCAGCACTTTGGGAATTTTGCTGGAAATTTTCAGGAACACGAACGATATCAGCTCGTCGCTTACATTTTGTTTTTTGTTGGTATTTGCGCGAATAGCTTTCCAATAGGGAATGGAACGCATCAATAGCGCTTCTAAAGCGCTCTAAAGCAGCAGTGAAGCGCATCTCTCTAGTATCCAAAAGCGCTGAAATTAACATTGGCATGTCATTGGAAGGAAGCGCTTCGTTCTCGCTACCAGAAATGCTCTTTGGATGCGCATCGCTCTTGCATCCAGAAATGCTCTTTGGATGCGCATGGCTCTCGCATTCAGAAATGCTCTTTGGATGCTTTTAGGATGACAATTAAAATAAAATAAAAATTAATTTTTAATTGAAGTTTTACGTCTTTCGCCACAAAGACTTATCAGACTATTTTTGTTGTAATTATAATTATTTTTATTTTACTAAATTAATTATAATTGAAAAAATGGCAAGTTTAAAAACTTTGTGTTTGGTCTGGGCAGGAGTTGAACCGAGGACGTCTAGGTTGGTACAACTCTCAAGCAGTGCCAGTCGCTGGACCACTGCTCCATTCTTTGTTTTGTGAGTAAATACGTGACCGAAAACGCTTCGTTTTCGCCACCAGAAATGTTCTTTGGGTGCGCTTTGTTCTCGCTACCGGAAATGCTCTTTGGATACTTTTTGGACGAGAGTGTTTCTTTGCGTAATCGATTAGGATTTGGGTTGACATCTCCGATTCTTATGTAAATTGGTGAAAAGTTAGTATTTGACATAATTAACTTTGGTAAAAAGATTTTTCGAAATTTCGAAAAAATTCAAGATGATACTCACATGTTTGAAAATTCATAGCTCTTCGGACTTATATTCGATTTTAATGAAACTTTCAGGGTTAGTGCAGAAAAATATTTTAAGTGGAAAAAAAACTTTTGTTCTTTTTTTAAGCCAATTTGAGGCTTGGTGCACCCTTTTAATTTTTTTTTAAATATTTTTATTTAAAAGCAAATTTTTTTGTAATTATTTACCAAGCTTTAAAATTGTGGTATCTTGTACGGTTATCAAGTTATGAATATTTAAAGTTGTTTAATGTTGTGTTTATCATGAGTCGTTCGTGCACGTGCTCTACTATATAGTGTTGCCACTGTCCGGACGGTATTTTTTTTGGGTGGCCCCTACTAGAATTTTTTTATTATATTTTTGGAGAATTTTTGAACCCATTATAACAAAATTTTTGCAAAAAGACCCTTAAAACGCGATATAATGGGTTAAGATGTTTATTAAACATAACTTGGAATCAAGCATGGAACAATTTTTAGAACATTTTAACCCATTATGTCCCGTTTTTAAGGGTCTTTCAGACCATTTTTTCCAAAAATTTGGTTATAATGGGTTAAAATATTCCAAAAAATTTTACTAGGGGCCACCGAAAAGAAAATATCGTTCGGACGGTACCAACCCTATATAGTAGCGCACGTGCACCAACGACTCATGAGAAACATAACATTAAACAACTTTAAATACCCAAGGGGAAAAGAAGTGCTCCAAAAACCCTTTTGAAGTGCATCCTTTTCACCAATAAGCGCTTCCGCTCCGTAAGAACAATACTTTTTTTCAACATTGCATGTCATAGGATGTAAGTGAGCAAAAGCTTACCGCAGCCGTTGTTCTTACTGCAGCCTTATATGGAATCATTGTGTAATCAATTTCAATTCAGTTAAACAAAAGTAAATTAATAAGAGAAAGGAAAATAGAAAATGAAATAAAAGATGTTGAATAAAAAATATTTTAATAAAAAAAAATAAAGCAAAAAAAAGTAAAAAAAAAATCTCCCGGGCTGGGTTCGACCTCACGTTGTTCTTACTGCACAGCCTTATAAAAAATCATTGTAATAGAGCTTCTAAATTTCAGAAGCGCTAGAAATGTATCTTCTTGGGTATTCATAACTTGATAACCGTAAAAGATACCACAATTTTGAAGCTTGGTAAATAATAATAATAAAATTTGCTTTTAAATAAAAATATTTCAAAAAAAAAAAAAAAAAGGCTACACCAAGCCCCAAATTGGGTTTAAGAAAGAAAATTAGCTTTTTTCCATTTTAAAATAAAATTTTTTTCTCAGTGTAATTTTGTTTTCAAAAGCTCATATCTATTTGCACTAACTCTGAAAATTTCAATCAAATCGGATTAAAATCCAAGGAGCTATGAATTTTCAAACATGTGAGTATCTAAGGGTTGGATCGGAATTCATATGGCCGTCATCTTGGATTTTTTCGGAATTTTGAAAAATCATTTTACCACAGTTATACGTATGCCAAATACTAACTTTTCACCAATTTTCATAAAAATCGGCGATGTCAACCCGAATCTTAATCGAATACACAAAGAAACATTCATGTTGAAAAAGAAACTTCGTACAGAAAGTTGGCCAGACGCTACAAATTTATTGTCAATAGCAAGGGTGTCAACGTTTTCAAATCACTGAGCCAAGCGCATGCAGCGCAGTCAGCGCAAAATTTTCGCTTCTACAACAACTTTAAGTTCGAATTAAACAATCACAAAAACAATTTTTTGTTGTTTTTTCATGCCTCGTTTACAACAACAACAATATTTCAACAATTTTAAAAATTTCTAAGAACTGGGACACACACAAAAAGTAGGGGTATTCACGCGTTGATGTGCAATGTTCTTGCATCGTTGCGGAAGTGCGGTTTGCGAAAGTTTGACATTTGTAAAACGACAAACACATTGCCGAAAATTTCGCACTACTTCTGCAATTTCTCAAGATGGAAATATTCACATTCGCATCAACGCATTAATAATTGTTTCTTGTTTTTGTTTTTGATGCGACGTAGTCGTTGTTGTTGTTTTATGTTGGTTCGAGTTCGATTTTGTGTGTACGCAAAAAAAAGCAACAAAAACGCGAAATTTTGACGGGCCTGAAAAAAAAACAACAAAAATTATTTCTGTGAATGTTGTACAGAAATATTGATGTTGTTGGTCGAGCCAAAATTGGCTAACTTTTGTTCTACGCTGACACCCTTGGTCAATAGTATAAAAATATCACTATCAAGTGCGGGAGTACCTACATATTCTTTCCAAGGTTTAAAAAAAAAAAACTGGAAGAAAACAAGATTCAGGTGACCCAAAACGAGAAGGTAGTGACTTTGATAGACAAAAACAAAAGTATCTCAGTACGGGGTTTGGCAAAACAGAATGGAACCAGTATCGATGGTGCACCAAGTGAAGCATAGCCACAACCTTAAACCATACAAAAAATAGAAGTAACAAAAAAAAAGTGAAACGGAAGTTCTATTTGGTAAAACAAGGCTTCGAAAATTGTATGACCATTTACTTAAAAAAATTACTCAATGATTTATAATGGATGATGAAATCTATGTAAAATGGACTCAAGAACATTGACAGATCTCCAATTCTACTCAAAAAGAAAGGGTAGTAATGTCGATCATTCAATATCGACAGTTGGAATGGAAAAATTTTACGGTAAAGTTCCTTTCTGGTTTGGTCTTGCTTTCATGAACTGACTAATTTTTCGAAAAGGCACGATATATGCCGAATTTTGTAGAAAGAAGTGTCCGAAATACCGTTTTATACCATTTTATAAGAAACACAGTACATCAACAATATTTTGGCTCGAATTTTCCACAGCACACTACGCCCACTCTAAAGTTGCAAGAAGAGAATAACATAATTTTCGTTGCGAATGAAGGGAACCCACCAGAAGCTCCCGAGCTACGCCCAATAAAAAGGAATTGTGGCATTGCGAATCGAAACTTGAAGACAGCCGGTCCAGTTGCTGACTACATCAAAGAATTTATAAAAAACTGCCATTCAAAAAGAAGGTGTGTGGAATTAAATAAAGGGAATCAAATATAAAACTCGACTCAAGCTAAGGGAATTACTTTTTTCTAAGTTTTAATGAAAAGTGAATTAAAATATATGTATATTTTCGTCGTATAAAAAAATAAAAGAAAAAATTACTAAAAACAGTTAAGTTACAAGCAAATGAAAGTGCACAGAGGGCGTGGAACATCTGATTCAAATTTGTACTTCAAATTATAAGCTGCCAGAGTTATTCAGAACGCTGGTGAGTCTTTAGCAATGCAAAAGGTAACACCTTACTGATTTTTATCAAATATTTTATCGACAACGCGCAATTAATGCGTAAGTTGGAAGGGCTAATTTTTTGTGTTAAGTTGCCAAGCAAGATTTAGACAATATACATTTTTAGTGTGGAAAATAAACGCATTTTTGACGAGTAGAGTCACAAAACTTATAATTTTTTTTTTTATGTTTTTTTGTGCATTTAAAACGATCAAGAATAGCTCAATTTTTTTATAAACCATATTTCGATATTTCGTTGTCGGGAGCGTACTTTAAACAGCAATTTGCACTAACGTACGCATGTAATTTATTTCCATACATTCCAGTGTATTAATCTATGAACAGGCTGTTTCGATTGTTAATACGTGAAAATAATTTCAAAATATATTTTTGTACCTACCGAGTTAACACACACATATACATAGTAATGTGCACGGAGAAAAAAAAGGTACTTGCTACTTTATTTCTCATAAATTTTACCTGAATTTCAAATCAGAATAGTGACAACTCCACCGAAATAAATTTCACCTTACTGTTTTATTCAATTCAGAATGCATGCTTGCTTGTAATTTTTTTGAAAAAATTTACGTGACATTTACCTTACTGTAAAGTTCAAACAACAACAAAAAAATTAACTGACCGCACTAAGGTACAAACGCTAGTCCTTCCGTGTGATAGTCACATAAACAATGTTTATTAAACATCCTCTTGCGCATATGATGAAGAGGCATAAAATTTGTATATAAAGTAAGTCTCTGTCTAAAAATAGAAATTGATGATGAAATGATTCTATATTTTTATAATAGTTACCTTACTCGAGTGCGTGAAAAAAGTAAAATAATTTTTACTAGAATTATAAATTCAAAATGGTCACACATTTTTTTTGTTTTTGGAAAATATAATTTACTCTACATAAAGTCAAATGTAGGGAATTTGGAGTAAATATTATTTTATTATTTAACTACATTTTATTTGTAAATATGACTTCACGGACCCATCAAATAGTTCATACGTAAGGCAACTTATGTTTGAAATTTAGTGTTGATTGCTTTAATTTTTTGACTAGCCGAGAGGAGTAAAAATTATGATGTGTATTTTTCTCCGTGTACAAGATGCGAGGCACCAGTTGCTCTCCATTTGATGTAGATACACTAACAAACACACTTATGTATGTGCAAATGTTGGTGTATTTTCTTTGAAATAAGTATCATTGTAAATTAAATACGTGTTGATTTGAAATGAAACAAAATATAAGTTCAAAACATTTTGTGGTCCTTAGATAAAAATCACTTCAATGCGTTTTATGAACATAAGTATACGCGGAAGTTTCAATCTTGACTTTTGATGAATGGTTTAAGAAGAGCATGTTAATGGAGTCAAATGTCATTGAAAAGAAGTACAGGAACATACATAAGTTAAATACGAACATGCATGTATGTATGAGTCGGCAGGTAAGAGGTTTAAAGAAAAACATCGATGTACTATCGATAGTTTTTTCTAGCTAACAAGAGGAAATTTTGCAAACAAATTCTTTAAGTTTGTTGGCAAAAGGTGGGAAACAAAAAGAAACGTTGTTGTTTCTCATACAAAATCAAAATATTTGGTTCAAAAATTCCACAGTGCAAATAAAGAATTTTGGAAAAATTAAAACAATTAAAAATATAGGAAAACGTAAAAATCTGTATTTTTATTCAAAAAAAACTATCGCTTTGAAATTATTTGTCCAGCTTTACTGAACATCCTTTCTGTTTCGCAGAACTGTACCAGCACGCAGAAAAATTGCTTGGATATGCTTTTCAGTACCAACATATCGTCCGGGTTCATTTACAAAAATTATTCATAACTACATAGAAATTATTAACTTCTAATATGCTAAGGAGTCAAATTCCTCTGGTTCATTTATCTTCTCAAAGTGCTGCCTTAAAATTAAAATGGCATACGCCCAATTTGATTTAACTTTTGCTGCAGCTCTTTGCTTTAGAAAGGAAACAACTTTTGGTTGATTCTGTTATATCTGTTGGCTGTTCACGTGGAATTTTGTTGAAAATCGTGTACACTCCCTGCTCTATGGCTTTGGCTGCCTATTCTGCATGTGAACCTGACATGAAACCAAAATTTCGAAATCGTGGGTCAAGCAAGGTTGAGACCCTAGGAACTGTGCGTGTTTCGTAGTGAAAAAACCTCTTTGGTAAACGCTGAATTAAGAACGTTAAAGCACAAATTCCTTCGGGCGATTTTAATTTGTCTTACATGCCATTTAATCCTTTATGCAGCTCGCAAATGAGTGAAATGATGAGCGAAACTGAAAGAGTTTCGTCTTGGAACGAAAACAGTATACTGGTGAGATCCTTCGGAATATCGATTTCTTCAGCGGAAAACGGCTGTGTAGCCTTTTTCATATTTAGAAGTACACCTGAAATAAATTCGTGTGCTTGTAATAAAATTCTTTTCATCATCTGAAAGGCACTGTTCCATCAATTGGGCTCTACTTAGATCAAGCTATAAGGGTTCTTCTTTAAATTTCTCATATGCATTAGTGCTGCTTTCGAAAAACGTCAGAAGTCACTTCACGGCCAAAGCCACCACCACCAATCAAAAGCTATAAATATGGAACAAAATAATTATAAATAAGAGCAAATAAAATAAAAAATCTTGCACCTACAAATTTTCCTTATCGATTTGTTTGGCACTCAAAACTAAAAAAAAACCATCGATAGTTATGAAAAAAACATCGATAGTAGCTAAAATTGAAAAACATCGATAATATCGATAGTATCATCAGTTGACTTCAAGCTCTACCGCAGGTGAAGCTATCGTGAAAAGGTTCGAGTTTAGAAAACTGTTATTGTGCTAAGTCTTGAAAAAATGTATAATTAAAATGTTTCATGAGCTCTTTACGAACTAGCGTTAAAGAAAATAAAATTCGAACTTTGGAAAATATGTAGTATGTAGTAAAAAATGTACTTATATCATACAAAATGGTTTAAATCAATGTTTTAATTAAATTACTTCTATAATTGAATCGATGATAGTTGAAAACCATGCATGTCTCATTGAGTTTAATGATATTTTATAGTTTAACTTTTGTAATATGTATCTGGATATTTAACAAAACTTGTGAGTGTCTAATAAATACAAGCCTATTTATACATACATAAATTAGTAATTTTTTAAAATGACATAAAGCAACGCTAGGCCATACTGTTGACGTTAAGAATCGGAAAAAAAAGTCATTTTGTAAATCGTTAATTTATTTTCTAAACTTAAGTATTATCTACTAATAATCAGAGTCTACCAGATTTGATTATTCTGTCACTAATGTGCGCTTTGAAAGTTTATATTTTTTTAAAGAACCAATTAGTATAAGTACATACTTAAGCTCAGAACTCCATTCGATCTCTATATAACCAAAGCAAATATTTCCCTGTGGTTAGCTTTTTTTTAACCCATTTCTGCCAAAAATTAGAACTATTTTATTTTTTGATATAAAGTATATTTTTAGTGTAATAAGTACCCCCTGATGAAAATCCGTCATCAAAAAATTTTTATGAATTTTTTTTTTTGGAATTTTTTTTTCGTTTTTACTACACCCCATGTAACGGAATTATTTTTTTTACCTTCCGCCATCGTCATATAGGTGGGAGCGGTGGCAATGGCAAAACTTTTTTGCGAATTTTAGCGTAACGAAAACGTTCGATTAATCGAACACTAACTTTGACTCATACCGGCACCTATCAGGTGTTGATTTTTGGATTGCTAGTCATAGCTTGGTCTTTTGCCTGTAAAACCTCATCATTAATTTGTATACCCTACACCCAGGGTATATTCACTTTGTCCTTCCGTTTGTAACGCAGAGAAGGAGGCGTGGCAGATATAGAAAAGTATATATATTCTTGATCAGCGTCACCTTCTGAGTCGATATAGCCATGTCCGTCTGTCTGGCTGGCTGGCTGGGTGGCTGGCTGGCTGGCTGGGTGGCTGGCTGGCTGGCTGGGTGGCTGGCTGTGTGTTGAAATACACTTTTTGGGAAAACTGAGCAAGATAATTCAATGAAATTTGGTACACTGCCTCCGTCGTCAAAGTTAGCCCGCCAATACAAAAATTATATTCAAAATGCAATTTTAGGAGTATTTTTCACGACAATGCAACCACAATACACATAAGTACTACAAATTGTAAGCGCAAGCTTTGATAAAAAACTGAGCGAATTCGGACAAGAGGGCGTGGCACCTCCCATACAAGCAAAAGCTTCAAAACGCTATACTGAAAGCGTTTTTTGAGATATTCGAACCAACTTCGACTCAGACACTAAAAATTATAAATGAAAGCTCTCAGCAAAAATTGGTTGAAATCGTACAAGGGGGCGTGGCACCTCCCATATAAGCAAAAGTTTCAAAATGCTATACTGAAAAAGTTTTTTGAGATAATCCAACTAAATTTCACTCTGACACTAAAAACTATAAATGCAAGCTTTGAACAAAAAGTGAGTGTACTCGGACAAAAGGGCGTGGCACCTCTCATATAAGCAAAATTTTCAAAATACTGCAGTGTAGGGTATTTATTTTTTGGCCAGGCCAAAATTTACACCCTTACTAGTTTTTATTGTGATTATTTTATATTTTTTATAATTTTTTAAAAAAAGGTCCGTTGACAAGGCATTTTCAACCACCCCACCTGAAACGAAAGATGGGGGGTGGGGAAGTGGAAAATAAAATTTTCGAACAGCCAAAATATCAAAGTAATATAAGGCACTAAAAATCTTTTTGTTATCATTTACTTTTATTGCTTAAAAAATTATTGAAAATTGTGAATTTTGCTGTTCGCATACACGAAAAGCGGCCGAAAATGGGTTATTAAAGATCATACCTTGTGACTTAGCTGAGCTAATTTTAATTTTTGTAAACTTTATAAAGATTTATCTCGATTTTTACAAATATTTCATTTTGTTCGAAAGGTTACACAATAGGATTATGTGTGGAAAATTATTTCGCGGATATATTCACCGCGACTATTCCGTAGATATCTCACTCTTTCGCCCATATTTTCATTGACATTTTGCAGATGATGTCATATTGCTTTTCAAGTCTGCAATCGTTTTCGTATCATTCACATAGACTTTGTCCTTCGTGTAACCCTACAGAAAAAAGTCTAACGGCGTCAAATCGCATGATCTGGGCGGCAAATTCACATTACCGTGACTACACAGTAAAAAATGATAATTAATAACTTCAAAGTCAAAAAACTAATTATTTTTAGTTTAAAAATAAATCCAAGAAAGGTATTAAAATATTCTCTGCGCCAATTTTAATACTTTTAAATAAATTTTTAAATACACGAGAAAATTCTACTTCTTTTTTCTATCATTTTGACATCCCTAAATGTCAAAAATACATATTGTTAACCCTTTTAAATCTAACAATATGCATATACCTTGTTATTCTATAATGATTAAAGTTATACGAGTATACATGGTCTTCACATTCTCATTTTTAAATTTTTCTTTAAAATATGTTGCATATATTTTCCGCTCTTATGGAAATTGTAAGCCTTATTACATTTTCACCACATCGTGTTGAGTTTTTCATGCACCCTTACAAATTTTCCTCTCTTGTGTTGTTTTTAAATTTCTCGCTTTGCTGCGTGACCGGCGCACTTAAATTTTCTCTTTTGTTGCATGACTTTTTCGAAGTTAAATGCAACATTTTCACGCAGCACCGTGTAAATTCGACCACACCACTACTTTCAGTCATTTGGACCAGTTGGATACGTTGAGGTCTTGGCGGCGGTTCGTGATGTCAAAAACTGCGCTATTCGCATTGTTATTTTTGTGTAGTAATACATAAATGTTTTTTATGTATTTTATTTATTTGTGCTATTGCGATTTTTCATTGGCAACAACGGCGCTGATGTCGTTGACACATATTGGGTACGTCGCCGATAAGTTGTGCGATTGACAAGCAGACGGGTCGAACGGGTGCGGGCAAGATGAACGCCGAGACATCTAAAATTAAGTTATCAAAACAGCAACCGCAATGTAAACCAGAATGCAAAAATAGAAAATTTGCTCTGATGTTGCTGTCGGTGGTCGGTCGAGTGTAATAAACAAGTGAAATAAATAAGAAGACAAAGCAAGAAACAACGCAAACACGGCAAATACACCGTAAGCTGTAACGATGTGCCTGTGTGTATAAATGCGTTCTAGATGCGATTTGATTAATTATTTGTGTTAATTATTTGTGTAGCCGTGGCTAAAACTTAACCTGCAACTACACAACATTCGCCAGTGCAGCATCATTTGCATTTAAAATGACAGTTTAACCCCCCCCTCCTATTATTCTAATTGGCAGAGATGCCAGTGTCAGTTAAAGTGCGTGTGCGATTCTGTGTTGCAAGCGAACGTTTGTTTGCGGTAATATTCGCGCCAATAAGCTCAGTGTAATAAAAATTCAAATTCAAATTAGCCCCATGCTAATTGTATGGCTCAAATGCTTTTGTGCGTGTGAAATCACATGAAAATACACATAGATGCGTATGTGTGCGTGCCTACTGAAGCTGTTAAATAAATTAAATTGTTTTAAGTGTAAACCACGAGATAAATTCCAAAAGCTTTTCACATATTGAACTAAAACCAAGCTGCGGAAATTTAATTTTATGTTGCCTTTGTAAATGAAATGATTTTTCTTTTTTAAGAAAAAAAAAATATTAAAAATTTATCAAAAGCCAATTGCAAAAGTGAAAAAAAAAAATGTTATTAAACCGAAGAATTTCGTTGATCAGAAAATATCTGTTACAAAATACAGCTATTCATTTTGTGCATGTGTTTGTGTTTGCGTTTCCTTGTGTGTCGTGTGTTTGTGCGAGTTTCCTTCCTTTTACTGCTTGACATTAGTAAAGACGACAGCTTCGTAATTCTGTGTCGCGTCGCGCCGATTTGTGAATTTCATTTGCTGCCACATTAAAAGGAATTTTCAAGGATTAAGTTTGCTTCGATTTTCCACTGCCTCAGGACTGCGTTGAACATAAGGAATATAAATGGATATTTGGATATTTACATGGAGTGCGCTAGTGCGTAGCGTTCCATTGGGTGCGGAAGTAGTCCCTTTTGAAACTGTTTGCTATTTGATTGCAAATGAAGATTAAGCAAATCACAAGCTTATTATTATTGTTATTATTATAATTTATATTATTCGATTTCCGATTTCGATTTTTCCATATTCATGGATACAAGCGAAAGTTTTCCAACCATTTATCCAATGGATTTATATTATGAGTTTGTTTTGCATACGTTTTGAATTAAAGTTTTGAACTTCAAAAGCATTAATTACACAGGCCCACAAAAAAAGTACCATGCGCGAAAGGTCAGACCACCTGAACTTTATGTTTTCGGGATCGCTGAATCCGAATATGGTGCCAGAATAGCTAAGTTAGTTCGCGTTTTTTCAGAAATCAACAATAATGCGGAAAATTTTAGATTTTTCCTGGTTTCTGAAAAAACGCGAACCAACTTCGCTGACACTATATTCGGGTTCAGCGACCCCAAAAACATAAAGTTCCGGTGGTCTGATCTTTCGCGCAGGGTACTTTTTTTTTATTTTTTTTTTTTGCCTGTGCACAGTACTACAAAAAAAAAAATTCCCTGCGCGAACGATCAGACCACCTGAACTTTATGTTTTCGGGGTCGCTGAGTCCGAATATGGTGTCAGAATAGCGGAGTTGGTTCGAGTTTTTTCACAAATCAGAAATAATGCTGAAAAAAATCTCAAATTTTTCAGTATAATTGTTGATTTCTGAAAAAAACGCGAACCAACTTCGCTATTCTGGCACCATATTCGGATTCAGCGACCCCGAAAACATATAGATCAGGTGGTCTGATCTTTTGCGCAGGGTACTTTTTTTTTTTTTTGTGGGACTGTGTTGTTTTTTTCGGTACCTACACAAACAACTAAAGTACTCTTAAGCTTAATCGCTGTTTTTAAGAATACTGTGGCGTCAAAATTGGTACAAATATTAGTTACGTTTTTAAGTAAAAGAGCAGGGTCTGTAGCAATAACATAAAAACGATGAATGCCTACACAGAGAAAATATCATTGTCAAAATTGGCAGAGAAGTGATTAGTGCTCGTAGCAGTTTTAACAACGCGAGTTATAGTTTTATTCCAGTTTTCCAGATTGTTTTAATATAACTTTTATTCAATTTAAATGTAATAGACGGTGTCAAATCACCACGAGATAATTGTCAGAAGTGCGTAGAAGTCGGAAACGGCTGATCGGTTTATGTCAATTGATATGATTAGTGACGTATCAAT
Organism: Calliopum simillimum; assembly: GCA_951812925.1. NCBI lineage: Eukaryota > Metazoa > Arthropoda > Insecta > Diptera > Lauxaniidae > Calliopum > Calliopum simillimum. The sequence continues at coordinate 64,998,255 of OX638368.1, forward strand.
CAATGACGTGCCAAACCAGTGACGTACACAACCGGGACGTAACTCGCGCGTTGCTAAATGAGTTTCAGCTACGTTTGTGAGTGATTTGACAACGCGCATTGCTAAATAAAATAAAAAACAATTTTTTTTATTAATTTTTTAATTCTAATTATTTCCTGTCAACAACAGTGAAACTGATAGTATTTTCTTTTTTAATTTTCAATTTGTGCTTTAATTAAATAAATATTTTTTTGTTTAGTATTGGGGAGATTTGAACCTGGAACCTGTCGTGTGATAGATGCGGACGTTAACGAACTCAGCCACTGCCATCACTAATGTGAGTTTGACTGACAGTCAATTTGTTTTGAAATTAGCTTCTACCACGTTCGTGAGTATTTTGACTACGTTTCGCTGCCGATTTGGATTTTACTACGTTTTGTGGTAATTTGACCACGTTTCGTTGCTGATTTCGATTAAACAACGCTTGGCAACCATACAAATATGATCTTGGAGCGTTGTTAACTCCAAACGAAACGTAGTTAAAACACTCCCGAACGTGGTAGAAAACTCATTTAGCAACGCTAGTTATGCTTTTTTTTTGTCGCTATGTGAGGAGTCTTGATGATGGCTTTCGGGATGAAATTTCGATTTTTTAATATTCAGCGACAGTGCAATTTTTAAACAAATATTTCTGTGGTACTTACTGACTCCTTATTTTAGGTGTAATTTTTAACCTTTTCAAGAGAAGGGTAAAAATTATCCATATGTGGTGGAAGTAGAGGTTTAAAGTTTTCCACAAAAACATTTCTCGTAATATCCTACAAAAGTATGCTAAATACTATGTAGACAGTTTAAGTTTTAAGTTTTAGCCACATAGTTCTGAAGTTAAGTGTCAGATATATTTCTTTGTGCTTTTAAAGAACATTGAATCTAGACCTTGGCCCGCTCAAAAATTAAATATCCTACACTGCATCATTTTAAAAATTTTACTTTTTTTTTTTAAATTATAATAAAATTAGCGATTTTTTGATTGGAATCTTTTTTTGGTGTTTTATAACAAATGTTAAAAATCATCATCCATGTCATTTCCACATTAAAAAAGTTTTTTGCAAGTATCCTCGTGAACTTTGAGCCTGAACAACTTTTTATGCGGCAGTGATCTCGATGAAGATTTTTGACTTGGTTTTTAAACATCAAAATAAAGCGATTTCAATTATTTTTTGATCAGAAAGTTATATCAGCAAAAAAATTCAGGTATTTCGGCCACTTTTCAAGAAATCCTGTTCAAATATCGGCCTGAATATTAAAAATCGTTAGTGTCCGACCACAGGTCACTTTTTGGTCGAAGCCGATTAATCAGTTTTTTTGTAACCTTCGGCTTCGGCCATTCATTCATTTTATATTTTTATACCCTTCTCTCAGGGAATATTCAATTTGTAGCAGTATAGGCTATTTAGTTTTGTTCAGGCCAAAGATAACACAGTGCCGATTTTGCATTGTTCGGATAAGCCTTAGCAGAAATAGATCTTGAGAAGTGTGATATCGGGTTCAAAAGATCGAGAAAATCAGTTTTTTGCAAAATTTACACTAATTTGATCCGCGATTTTTTAGCTCAGAAAATTTGCTAAAGAAAAGTTACATAAGTTGTTTTCGTACAATTTATATCCTATTCAAAGGTATTTTCTTGACCTTAAGAACCCGATCTTCCTCGAAGCCACATTTTTTCACGGTTTGACTAGAACAAAAGTTTTTGCCTACTATTGGAAGACCAAAAAAAACTGATTTTGTCGACCTTTTACATCAGATATCTCACGAAGGCACCACCTCTCTAAAATAAAGCGGCCATTTATCATCCGGCTTTGTTCTGCAAGGGCTCGAAATTTTTGTAATGAAATATGTTACTGAGATAAAATAATTTTTTTTTGTGTTCTGTATTTCAGTTTCAAATAAATGGTCACCGTAGTTTTAATCCAAAGTGGAAAATTAGGTTTTGAAAAATGTAAATTTTATTGCAGATTACACTGTACAACAATTTTGAGATAATCGAATCCAAACAACTTTTTGAATGCTGTTCCTGAAAGTTTATGATGCTACACTCAAAACCTTATATGGATTTTGCTTGTTTGGTTCCAGGTCGAATTTTGTAGTACTACATATATTTGGGTTTTTAAAAAAATTGCACTTTTGCTACTGCTATATCTAGTTTTCCTTCCTTCAACTAAACTGTTGATATAAACTAAAGGATAGAAAGTGTTCAACAATCTGACCCGAAAAAAATCTGTCTTTGGACTCAAATACGTACCAAACCGTTTTGAATTTTCCAAACACATAAAATAAAAGCTGAACCACTCTATAGAGAATACCAATAGGATTCGAGTACCCGTTCATACTGTTTTGTGCCTACATACCAACAAGAAAACATATTTTCGAAAATTCCTTGTGTAGAACTTTAAAACGATAATTTGGGTAAAACTTGTTGGCCCAAGGTCATCATGAAATCAAGAAAGGAACAATTTTCTAGATTATATTAACCCATTGTATGCTGTTTTTATGGGTCTTTTTGACCCCTTTTTTCTCTTCCTCAAAAAACTGGGTTATAATGGGTCAAAGCATTCAACAAAATTTTCGTGAGAATATTAATTTGTTGTTGGATTGTTCATGAAAATTTATTATACTTTAGCTTAATAAAGCTCCATTTTTCTTATATATCACTACATACATATATGAATGTGCCCATTTTTGCACAAAGCAAGAAATGTCATTTCATTTTCAAAATTCAATGTACCAAAATGTCCACCTCAGTACATTGTAACATCCCATTATCCCAATATTTACTCTATTATAAATACCCAATTTGGCTGTCGAGCAGGAATTATTTAAGCATTATGTAACATAATCATATTGAGAATCATAAATGCACAAAATAAACACAAATGGAAATGTATTTTTTAATAAACAATCACAAAAGACCTTGAATAAATCAAAAAATGGGCATATTTTTTTTTTTTTTTTTGATAAGCAAGTTCGAAATGGCATACCTACATTAAGCATAGGTAATTGGCCTTGATTATCAAAATTTATATAAAGCCCACATTTTTGTTTGATTTGCGAACAAATTTGGTGTGTTTTACGATGATTTTGTGTTATATTGAGCTCAATTCTGAAAATTTCATTAATTCTGTATATTTCATTTAAGAACAATTTGAGCTAGATTTTAGAACATTTTTTCTCCCCTTGTAGGTATGCTTTTTTACACACATGGGTTTTCTGCACTCAACGAAGGATTTTTGCAAATAAACAGCAGAGCTGTTTTGTTGCGCCTAAAATCAGCTATTGCAAATATCTTGCTAACGGATGTATTTAGAGAAAAATTTTTATCGATAATTTTGCAGCCTATACAATAGAGGTGTTTTAAGAATGTATGGAGATCCATAGTAACAACATTTTGATACACGACACCCCTCAATATTGTGGGGTTTGAAAAAAAAAAATGAGTTTGGAAAGAAAATTTTGGGGGTGGGGTGAGGGTAAAGGTTGGCGCATCGAGGTCAAAGGTAAGAGAAAAAGAAAAAAAATTTACATAGAGCCCTACAAATGCTTAGGGGTCACCTCTAGAGGGTTCAAATGTATGACCGACCTACATTATTTTTTCTCCCCCAACATTTTTACCAAGCATATCTACCTCTTATCTCTAACCCCTAAGGGGGCTTCCATACAAAATTTACATTTTTAGGAAATCGCCCCCATCACCCCAGGGTGCCCCTTGAGGGGTCCCTAATATTTTTTCTTCCCCAAAATGTTTTCCCAACATACTTACCCTCTATCTCTGACTCTTTAGGGGACTCCCATACAAAATAGATGGCATAGACATTGAAAATATGAAAGGAAATCGTCAAATAGGCCCATAACTGCCCAGAAGTCACTCCTAGAGGAGTCAAATATATGACCGACCCCCATTAGCCCCCCTCCAAAATTTTTCTCAGCATATCAACCCCCTATTTCCAACCCTTAAGGGGGCTCCCATACAAAGTTACTGTTTTTATATAAAATGCCCCAATTGCCCTAACTGGCACACGGGTACTCCTAGAATGGTCAAATGTATGACCGACCCCCATTATTTTTTTGCGATCTATATTTTTTCCCCACATACTTACCCCCTATTTTCAACCCTGAAACGGGCTGCCATACAATTTTTTTTTTTTATAAATTTTCCTAGAAATAATGGGGGTCGGTCATTCATTTGACCCTTCTAGGGGTACCCATGGTCCAGTTAGGGTAGTGGGGGCAGTTTTTAAAAAAAAACGTAACTTTGTATGTGAGCCCCCTTAAGGATTGGAAATAGGGGGTAGGTAAGCTGTGAAACTTTGGAGGGGGGATAATGTGGGTCGGTCATATATTTTAAGCCTCTAGGAGAGACTCCTGGGCAGTTATGGGCCTAATTGACGATTTCCTTTCCATATTTTGTATGTCTATGACGTCAGTTTTGTATGGGGGCCCCCTAAAGAGCTAGAGATAGAGGGTAAGTGAGGTGGGAAAAAATACTGGCGAGGAAAAAATATTAGGGGCTGGTCATACATTTGACCCTTCTAGGGGCACCCTGGGAGTGGTGGGGGTCGATTTCCTAAAAATGTCAATTTTGTATGGAAGCCCCCTTAGGGGTAAGAGATAAGAGGTAGGTATGCTTGGTAAAAATGTTGGGCGAGAAAAAATAATGTGGGTCGGTCATACATTTGAACCCTCTAGAAGTGGCCCCTCTTGTAGGGCTGCACACAATGACTATATGAATCATTTTATTGAAATTTTAGAACTTTTCATAAAATATAAGAACGAAATTCATAAATTTTTTTTTTTATTTTTCAAAATAAAAAAATTTACGAATTTCGTTCTTAAATTTCAATAAAATGATTCAATGAATACTGTTCTCGGCTCAAATTCGATGAATTTTTTTATGTTCTATTTTTTGTGTGTGTAAGTAAATTGTTTCTCCTTTTCTCTCATCTTTGACCTCGATGCGCCAACCCTTACCCTCACCCCACCCCCAAAATTTTTTTTGCAAACTCATTTTTTTTTCCAACCTCACAAAATTGAGGGGTGTCAAGTATCAAAATCCAAAATTCGTGCACTAAACACTCCTTCTATACAATTTCCTTACAGACATTTTTTAGATTTATAAATCAAGAATTTCTTAGGGAATTTATAACGCTTCCAACAAATGTAACAATAATTAAGGTCTGATTAAGATTGGTTAATTATAAAGGCTCAAAGTTAATTTTTATAGTACTTTTTAAAAACTTTTCATATTAAAGCCAAATAATAGTTTATACAAATAAGGTATGCAAACGTAAAAAAGTAGTCGCAGTAAACAAAGAGTGTCGCGTCAAATACTACAGTAAAATCGAATATGATGGATGTAGTCGTCTTAGAATTCTTTGTCTTACATTTCCTCATCATTGGTTTTTTTAGAATTTTGGAATAGTTTTCAAAATGAGCTTATCGAAAGAAAATGTGCTAGATTTAATTGTGCGCAAAATACACGATTTCCCACATTTGTCTCACAAAGACATTGAATAAAGTATAAATATTGCAAATTCTACGGTAGCTTGCGTACTTAAAAACTTAAGTGAACGATTACACAGGCACACAAAAAAAAACATCCTGCCCCAGAAGGAAGCCCCCCTACATCCATGTATTTTGGGATGCTGAAACCGAAAATGGCCGAAAAAATTTAATCTGATAGCCCATTTGCCCCCTGCCCCTATTATTGCTCGAAATCCTACTTGGTATAAACATTCGAAAATGTGTGTCACCCCCTAACACGCCATTATAATCGCCCTAAGGGGGTTGAAAGTTCATTTTTATGAAAATTTAAAATTTTAGTGTAATTTAAAGTTTCTCAGTTTTTTATAAAACTTTTTGTTCCATGGTCATCAACAAACAATTTTCTAAAATATCTGAACCCGTTATATCCTCTATTTATGGGTCCTTTTGACCCCTTTTTCCAAAAACTAGGTTATAAAGGGTTAATGTGTTTAACAGAAACATTTTACGGAAAATTTCATTAGGAGTCACCACGGACGAGAAATGCTTAAAACTTAAGAATAATGCGTAAAAAATGTAACAAAATAGAATAAATAGGGGACACAAAAAATTCGTCCATAACCTTTTACGCATTATTCTTAAGTTTTAAGCATTTCTCGTGATGAAATTTTCCGTAGAATATTTTTCTTTAACACATTAACCTAGTTTTTGGGAAAAGGGGTCAAATAGACACTTAAAAACAAGATATAATGGGTTAAGATATTTCAAAAAATTGTTTGTTGCTTGATTTCGTGACGAACTTGAAACAAAAAGTTTTATGAAAACACTGAAAAACCTAAAAATACTTTAAATTTTCATATAAAATTAACTCTCAACCCCCTTAGGGCGGTTATTTTATCGATAAAAAATCGAAATGGTTTTACTTCACTGAAACCTTAATAACTCTTTAAAATAAGATCCAATTTTGGTTAATTTGGGCTTAAAATGTTTGCAATTCAATACACTATTAAATAAAAGTGTATTTGGCTGTGATCATCTCACTTTTTTCGAAATTTGCAGTTGGGTCCTCTGATTTTTATAAAAATTCACAGAGATGTTCTAAGTGCTTAGCAGGGAGACCTCTCATTATTAGTTTTGCGAAAAAAAAATTTTTTTCCAAGTTATGGGCATGGAATTTCAGAGTGTCCAAGTGGTGTTTTTGCGAAAAATCGATGCAATTTTTTTTTTCTAAGTCCCGCCATTTTGTCAAAAATAAATTTTTAAAATTTTTGTTTTCGGATTCTTGTAGCATTTTAAACGTTTATTTATTTTCCATTTTAAATTTGGAAAATTTTGAAAATTTACAAAATGGCGGCCATTTTTTGAAAAATCTTAAAAGTTGATTATCTCAAAATAATATTCTTTTTATTTTTTTATTTTTTTTTTCACGAAAACGTAAATGAAAACAAACATTTTGTAGAAGACTTGTTTTGCGCTAAATTGCTGCGAGACCCACAGGAACTTTTTTTCTAAAAAGTCACGTGACAATTTTTTTAACTTTGTTTTGTGCTTTCATTTACACCCACTAGGTGGCCAAAAAAAAAAATTTCAAAGTGCAAGAATATAACTTCCATTACTTAGAAAATAGAAGCTATACCAAAAAGACCAATATTTCCTATATGAATCATAAAAATAAGTATTGACGAAATGACGGCCATGTTTTGAAAAATCTTAAAATCAATTTTCCAAAAAAAAATTTTTTTATTTATTTTTTTTTTATTAGGTGTTTTGAAAAACAAATGTTCATCATAACCTTTCAAAAGATTTCATTAAAAAAACTTTTAAGAAAAAAAATTTTTTTTTTTTTTTTGGAAAATTGATTTTTAATATTTTTCAAAACATGGCCGTCATTTCGTCAATCTTATCTTCTTATAAGAGCTAAAATTGTATGTTTGTTTTTTTGTTTGTTTTTTTGTACTTATTTCTGTGCCAATATTTTTTCTCGAAAACGGTTACAGCTATTTTAATGAAACTTGGAATAAAGTTAGATATTAGCATACAATGAAGAATGAGCTAGGTTTGAACTTTGTAAATGCTCACCAGGGGGCGTGGCACTGCCCTAAATTTCAAATTTGATTTAGTCATAACTCGCAAACTGTACAAGATATTTGGATGAAATTTGGTGAGCGGGTACGACTTGATAGTACCTTGGAGCAGACAAAAAGTGGGCGGGATCGAAGAAGTGCCGCGCCCACTTTTCAGCCCTTGAAAATTTTGATTCAATATTACTCGAAAACGACTTCAACAATTTTAATGAAAATTTAGGAGATGATACCTCTGCAAACAAGCATTAATATGTAGTACACCGTTATATTGGGAAAACTCGTTGAAGGGCGTGGCACCGCCCACAAAAATATAAAACGGTATAAAAAGAAAACTAATAAAGCAAACATTCTGAAATTAAGTGTGAGGAGCCTAATTGCCATAGAGCATCTCTGATTTGAAGGTGGACGAAATATCGCCGTTGCGCGTGGAACCTCCCATACAAGCCAAATACGTAAAATGCTATTTCTCGCAAATGTTCCAAGATATTTTAATGAAATTTGGTATGTAGATACTGCTTATTAATATCTTGTTCTAACCAAAAAGTGGACGGTATCGAAGCAGTACCACGCCCCCTTTTTAAACATTGAAAATTTTGATTCAATATTACGCAAAAACGACTTCAACAATTTTAATGACAGTTTAAGAGATTGTACCCCTAAAAACAAGTATTAATATGTGATATGCCGTTATATTGGGAAAACTCATGGAAGGGCGTGGCACTGCCCACAAAAATATAATACGCTGTAAATAGAAAACTTCAAAAGCAATCTTTCTGAATTTAACTGTAGGGAGTTTACTTGCTCCCAGGCACCTACAAACTGAAAGTATGCGAAATTCGCCGGTGCACGTGGAACCTCCCATACAAGTAAAATACATTAAATGCTATTTCTCGCAAATGGTACGTTATATTTTGATGAAATTTGGTACACAGATCTGGATCATGAGTATCTATGTCATAACGAAAAGTAGGCTTTGTTCAATAATTGCCACTCCCTTTTTGATCAAAATATCAGGCACAAAAAAAAATGGAATGAACTTTATATTCTTATATGCAGCCTTATGCACTTTTTGACGCTGAATCCGTCTTCATCAGCAAAACTGTCATTATACATGCAGGATTTTGAAATATCCTTGCTTGAAGTTGAAAAAAATGCTGTGTTCAATTTTGATATTTTTCTTTACCATTCGATACTTTCCGAGTTTTTTGTTATTATTATTCTCATCGGTTAATTTATCATTTTGAAAGTATAACCATTAGAGGTGAAAAAGTACGAGTTTCATAACAAAAAATAGCTATGAATAAAAACATCGACTAAAATAATAAGATCAGATTGTTGACCGAGCTGGGATCGGTCTCCAGGTACTACTTATTTTTATGATTGATATAGGAAATATTGGTCTTTTTGGTATAGCTTCTATTTTCTTAGTAATGGAAGTTATATCCTTGCACTTTGAAATTTTTTTTTTTGGCCACCTAGTGGGTGTAAATGAAAGCACAAAACAAAGTTAAAAAAATTGTCACGTGACTTTTTAGAAAAAAAGTTCCTGTGGGTCTCGCATCAATTTAGCGCAAAACAAGTCTTCTACAAAATGTTTGTATTTTATTCACGTTTTCGTAAAAAAAAAATAAAAAAATAAAAAGAATATTATTTTGAGATAATCAACTTTTAAGATTTTTCAAAAAATGGCCGCCATTTTGTAAATTTTCAAAATTTTCCAAATTTAAAAATGGAAAATAAATTAACGTTTAAAATGCTGCAAGAATCCGGAAACAAAAATTTTAAAAATTTATTTATGACAAAATGGCGGGACTTAGAAAAAAAAATTGCATCGATTTTTCGCAAAAACACCACTTGGACACTCTGAAGTTCCATGCCCATAACTTGGAAAAAAAATTTTTTTTCGCAAAACTAATAATGAGAGGTCTCCATGCTAAGCACTTAGAACATCTCTGTGAATTTTTATAAAAATCAGAGAACCCAACTGCAAATTTCGAAAAAAGTGAGATGATTACAGCCATTTGTATAAGCTATTGGTCAAAAAACCATTTCTTAGTGTGCTTTAATATGCAAAGTTGTGAAAAAGTAATATAAAAATTAACTTTACGCTGCTAATTTTAATCAGATCTTAATTATTGTTGCATTTGTTGGAAGAATTATGAATTTTTCTTTAAAATATTAAAAAGATATTTGGACAAAACTGGGTTGCACGAAACATATTCTTAAAAATTAACATTTTCGATTATAGAGCATAAACTCTGAAAAATTCAAACAATTTGCTTCGATGTTAACGGTCTTATGGGCATTTTAATAGACCAGTTTTAAACATGTACTGAGTTTTGCACGCTACTGTATGTACCAATGCACTATGGTTTTTTTTGGACTAAAAAGTGCACACAAAAATAATTCACTACAAGGACCCTTTTTTTAAAAAAAAATCAAAAGCAAAATTAAAGGTGATACATTGAGCTATCTGACAAGATGCCCGCTTTTTCTAGCATTTGATCCACAAATTAGGGACAGAGGTCGAAATCTCATAAATTTTGAAAAAAACTGTTTTTCTGTTTAAAAATGTTAGTCGCATTAAACGCAGGAGTGATATATGAATAATTTTATATGCATTCAATGAAATCAAGCAAGAAAAAATTAATTCATTATAAAAATGGGTGGTGCCACGCCCCAAAAACAAATTCCTGATATCTCCGAAACTATTAGACGCAGATAGATAAGACTCGGTATATTTGTAATAGGCACAGAGAGAAATAATATTTATTAGAAAAGTGGGCGGTGCCACGCCCCAAAAATATAAAATACACCATATATTCGAAACTATTTGACCCATGGGGATGAAATTCGGTTTATATACAAAAGTCATCAAGACAAATAATGTCTGCTGAAAAAATATGTGGAGCCTCGCCCACAGGCAGACCTACATGAATGAACTTCTTTCCTGTAGAACAGAGTGGCAAATAATAAGGATATCTTTATTGTTGGGTGTGGTACCGCCCTTTTTTCAGCAAATGTTATTTGACTCACTACTCTTTATATACATACCGAAATTCATCGCTGCAGCTCAAATAGTTTCGGAGATATGATAAGTTTTACATTTGTAAGGCGTGGCACCGCCCACTTTCTTAGTGGATATTATTTCTCTCTGTGCCTGTTACAAATATACCGAATCTTATCTATCTGCGTTCAATAGTTTCGGAGATATGACGAGTATGACGAATTTGTTTATGGGGCGTTGCACCGCCCATTTTTACTTTGATTTGATTTCGTTATAATTGATTTGATTTAATGCACATAAATTTATTAATATATCACTCCTGCGTTTAATGCGACTAACATTTTTAAGCAGAAAACCCGTTTTTTTCAAAATTTATGAGATTTCAACCTCTGTCCCTAATTTGTGGATCAAATGCTAGAAAAAGCGGGCATCTTTTCAGATAGCTCAATGTATAACCTTTAATTTTGCATTTGATTTTTTTTAAAAAAAAGGGTCCTTGTAGTGAATTATTTTTGTATGCACTTTTTAGTCCAAAAAAAACCATAGTGCAATGTACTTTTTGGCTTTGAATTGTAATACAAATTTTACAATTGTTCCATCATTATCATCATTAATTTGCAAAGGGATTTCATGCAATCGGTTTTAAAAAATTATGTGCCATTGAAAACTAAGCAAATATAAATTTTATTTAGGTTTCCGAAGAAATTTTTCCAACTGGCAAACATACTATTATTATATCGCTAAACCAAAAAATAAAATATTTACTTGTCATCGCAACAAAAGAAATTATCATATCCGTTTTGTGGATTCTGATAAGTAAATTAGAAAAACGCAAATTGCAAATTGCAAAAACAAAAAATTGAATCTAAAATTAACCAAAATGTGGCAAATGTGCCAACCGTGTAAACGTGTTAGTATTACATGGCTCACTCTTGCGAGAAATACGCCCATAAATCATGTTTTATCGCATTTTCTTACGCTCGAACATGACATCGAATGGTACTCAGCCTCTTTTTTTTGTTTTATTTATTCATTTTTTTTTTTGTGATATACCATGTAGAGTATTATGAGAGCTTTGCTAGTAAAATACCAAAATGGGCAAAAAACAGAAAAAAAGAGTAGAGCCAAGTCATTGCGACACGGTTCGACCAACTTGGCACTCGTTTGTAGTTCTTTTCATTTCATCTGGCCGAGTTTGACTCTTTGTTAGTGCGTCTACCCCTAGAAGACAAACGAATAGACAATGTTAGAATTCAGCGGCATGGCGTCTCTGCTGCGGTCGTTGTCATTGTCGTATCCTTTTTGTTGGCCTACAATCAATTGTTTTGTTTCGGCCTAAAATAAGGGGCTGTTTTTTCTTGTCGGGTTCATTTGTGAAGGCGGTACAAGTACGCGTACTTCGTTGCAATAAGAGTTGAATAAATTTTCCCAATTTTTTTTGTTTGTTTATTTATTCAGCTATTCCGCGCATTTTAGCTGATTTTTCTATTTTTCTATGTTTTTTTTTTCTCTTATTATTCTGCCGCATTTGCTGGATTCGTTTTTATGGCTTCGCCTAATGTGCGATCCCTCAGTTTTGGGATTAAATAGATTACCGGATTAATTTCATTAATAATGGAATGTGAAATAACGGTTTTTATAAATGTATAGCGCGCGTTGGCTGTCGGCTTTCCTTTCATTCCTTTTGAATTTACGTATCCTTGAATACATACCATTTTTTTCTTTTTATTCTGATTTGCTTTGTTGATTTTACTTCCATCTTCATCTCATCCTCATGATATTTGCAAATGTTTTGTGGAATTTTCGCTTATTTTCCACTTTTTTTTTTCTGCGTGATTTTTCTTCACGCATTTTCTGCGTACGTCAGATGAAATATTGTTGAATTATTTATGACAATTAAGTTGTAATTTCATTTTATTGCCATCACCACCACTTTGCATCCCTATTTGGTTTAATGCAGAAAACCAAGATACTACACCCTACACACGGCGTAAATGTGCTTTATACATACGAATACATACTAAACTAATCATCAAAAATATAATAACATACATAAGAGTATGCAACATATGATATAATATATATATTTATTTGTATGTATTTTAAGGAGTCTTGGAACTTCCTTTAAAAGCCATTACTATAGGTAATATGATCTTTGTAACGGGTGCTCTATTAAGTAAAATACAGCCAAAATTAAAAGCAAGAGGCCATCATTAAATCATGTGACGCAAAATTGGACAATTTTTGATATCCCCTCCCCCATTGTACCGCACCTGTTAAGCAATAAGAAAACCACTTCCGAATTAAAATCCACTTCCGAGCGATTCGAAAAATGTTAAAATGTTTTTTGTAAAGACATTATCTACATCAAATACCACTAACAAAATTCGTCTGAAGAAAAGTCTTTGGAGTAAGTTCTCCCAAGAGGTTGAAGTTGTGAGCTAAAAAAGTTATTCAAAGGCAACGGTCACAAAATTCAGTTTTTGCAAATACTTAGTTCGCTAACGGTTAATTCTGGAGAAAAATGCTCGTCGACACTATTGTATTTGTTTTCATAAGACTTATATTTTAGGAGATATCCTTATTTGAAATATGACAAAAACTAGTCAAGTGTGCAGATGGCGTATGAGTGTTCATAATTGCGATAACCAGTGATGCCAGATCGTGGGTAAGTACCCATTTGAGGGTTATTTTCGTCTCAGAATTACCTAAAAGGATCTTGTGGGTCCCTCGAAACTTCTTCGAAGAAGAAATGGGTATTTTTTTACAAGTCCCCGAAAATGTAAAGAAAAATGTTTTTTTGTGGTATGTAATTGTTTTGCCGGTACAATCAAAAACTACAAAATTTCCGCGTGCCTGATACAATTTATGATAGAACTAAACAATCTGAAAACAAGGCTTGTTTTCACTTTCTTGCCCAGGAGCTATTTAATAAAAAGTGATTTTTTGACTTTTATCTGTGCTTAACAATGTACGGAAATTATTTTCCGAGCATGTAATTCTCCATAAAAAAGACCCCTATACTTTTTATTGTGCGAATCACCGTTTATGAGTCACCGCAATTTGAAAATTAACATAATTGTATAAACGCGTCAAAGGAAACACGGCTATTGTTTTTGATGTTTTAAAACATAGGCGCCAACGCGTGCCATCGCAAAGTGCCATTATTTCAAATTCACTTGATCTCACGTGCCACAGCAAAATTTAATTATTGAAAATGAAAATCGCACACACAAGTAACGGTAAATAAGAAATTTTGAAGAATTGCGAGTGGCCACCACTGTGCTTCCTGCATAGTGGTACGTCTTCATAAAAATTTTGGGAAACAATAGAAGAAGAGTGGCCGTGATACGTCCACAGATACACCCACCTCACATAGATAATGAACAAAAATTCTAAAAAAAAAATTGGTATAGTTTTTATGAAATTCGAAATAATTGCAAGACTCAAATCCAATTTTACGGTTCTATTTTAGTAAAAGTGTTTATGGCAACTTCTTAATGAAACATTTCTCTATCAAACTACATCATTAGATTTTTAAATTTGGCGGTCGAAAAATTGTTTTTTTTTTTTTTTTGCCAAAATACCACTGAGCGGTGTTTTGTCTACCGCATATTTTATAACAAGTTTCGTGTAGAAAAACTAGTTCAGTAATTATACCTGATTGGTGTGTTTTGGTTCCTGGACGTGAAATCCGATTTTATTACTTCTCTACCTAGTGGCAATAACTAAGAAGTCAACTTTCGTTTTAAGCAAATTGTAAACTTTTTTGACTTTAAATCAAAATTTACAAAATGTTTTGTGTTGAGAACTTACATAAAAACTTTATAATCAACTTCTGCTCGACGGCTATATTCAGTACTACGAGTTAGTGGTACTTTAAAATGTTTAGTTGTAATTATTGTGATTTAAGGGCAGATGAGTCAAGTTAGATCAGGCTTGCTAAGGACTATGGTTACGAAAGTTTCGTACTACTTTTAGTTAAGGAGATATCCTAATTAACCCCTTGAGACCGAAACCTAGACCCCTGTTGATATCGAAAAATTAACTTCGGATTCAGTTTCCTTCTGTTTTATTTAAGAAAAAAAAGTAGGCCCGGAAATGGTGGAGTCATATTACACAGTGCAACAAAAAAAATCCAAGCAAATTTTTGAATGCTGTTCCTGAAAGCACATAATGTTACTCGTAAAACCCTATCTGCTTTTTCAATGTTGCCACGGCTATAAGTCGTAAACCGTTCTATATTTTGTTTTCCTATCTTCAACGAAGTTGTAGATATAGACTAAAGGAAAGAAAGTGTTCCAAAAAATATCCCGAAAAAATTGGGTTTTGCCAAAAAAATTTACCATTTTTGGTCATAGCTATAAAACCGTTCTGTATTTTGGCAAACAATTAAAACAAAATTGTACCTAAGACTATACTGAACAACTCTCTAAAGCATATCAATAGCATTTGAGTACTCCTTGATACTAATTTTAACTAAAACAGTGATGTATCAAAATATGCTTGGGGTCCTCATACTTGGGCAACCGATTCAGCACGGCAGAGTGATGGACTCGTAACAAACATGTTCTTTGCTATTGAATCCCATATAAATTTCCACAACACCAAGTTTTTCCACTTTTTCGTATTCAGCTTTTAGTCTATAAATGAATCTGCAAATGTTAAAAGGGCAGAAGTCAACACAAGTAAACTTTCGAGAAACTGAAAAGAAAAACTGCCCTATTGCTATATTTCTGTGTTAAATAGAGAATTTTATGTCTTTAAATTTAGAAAATATCCTAATTGTTCAAACAAACTAATTTTCTATATATTTTTCATTCTCTTTAGGGAGTTATTATGTTGATATTTATTTCAATTCAGTCCATGCAACAATATTTTCTTACATAGTAGATAATTATTTAATCATAAAAACTATTCAAAAACTTAATAAATACATTTTTCGAAAAGCATAAATCTAAATTAAAAACTATGACAATCGAATTAAATTCATTTAGAGCTCTAACAATTGGAGCATTTAAAGCATAATTAGTCCTACTAAAGCTAGTATAAAACAAGTCATTATACTTAAGACTTCTAGCAGGAATATTGAAACTGATAGATTATAAAAGTGTTGGATAATCAGTAGAGCCATTAAAAATATTTAAAAAAAAAAAAAATCCGAAAAAATACTTCTCCATTATGAAGACTTTTAAGATTTAAAAGCATACAACGTGCTTTGTACGACGGAAAAGCTTCCGAAAAATTTAATGAACGGAGGGCAAATTAAATCAACGTTTTTTGAATGCGTTCTATTCTATTAATGTGATTGGCATAGTAAGGCCGTCAAAATTTGAATGAACGAACCATATTCTGATCTAGAACGGACCAAAGACATGAAGAGTAACTTAATCGTTTAGAGGTCCTTGAATTCAGAACTATTACGCATAAAAAAAGCTAATAAAGCATAAGCTTTAGAGATAATAAATGATAGGGACTTGAAAATTTGAATTTACAATCAAAGATTACACCCAAATCAGTAATTTTGCTAACTCTATTTAACAAAGAATTAACAAAGTAATGATCATTATTAGAAGGCACAGTTTTTTGCAAAAAGTTAGCTGAAAACACTTATTTAAGTTTAACGGTAATCGATTACACTACTCTACAAATGACTAAAAATTTTTTCCCCAGGTAATGCCATTATTCATTTTATATGTAAAATGGGCTGCTGATTCCGAAAATCGTATTATTTTCTTTTATTTCGTGTCGTTTTCGAGATATCGGTCATTTTCGGTTTTCGGACCAAAAAAAAAAAAGATAGTTCCATTTAAATACAAATATCTCAAGAACCAATGTTTGTATTCAAATGTATTATATGTCATATTAAAAGTAATTAAATTACCTACAAATGATATTCACATCACTTTTTGGTTGGTTTGTTAGTTTCGGCAAAATAAATTGATTTCTAAAAAAAACTTTTTTTTTTTTTCGAAAAAATTTAACAAAAAATCAAAATCAACTGCAGATTTATACAAGAAGAAATAACTTTTTTATAACTTTTATAACCCCCACATGTGGGCCATTTTGACCTAAATGTGGGGGGGGTCAAAATGACCAACTTGTAAGGGTCTTAGAGGGTTAAAATTTTCTACAAAAATGTTCCTCGTAATATCCTGCATAAGTTTACTGAACACATGATACACCTCAGATGTAAGGATCATATAGTTAAATTCATCGATTTAACACAAGAATGCGCTATTTTTGTATTTTTCATGTACAGTGGATTAAAAAACTTCAAAAATCGATTAAAAACAAATCTGACGTGCTGGAGAAAAACGACGAGACACGAGTATTTTACGAGTGTTTTACAAAAAGTTTTAATTATCGAACAGTTTATTACAAAAAAAACGAAAAAATATGGAAAAACGCATTTTGGTAACTTTTCAATGAATTGTATACAACTTTTGCATTTTTCCATCGATTTTGTTAAATGGTATCTTATTTTCTTCACAAATATATAGTCTATGCTACAAAAACAAAAAAAATTATAAAAAAGTTATTTCTTCTTGTATAAATAAATCTGCAGTTGATTTTGATTTTTTGTTAATTTTTTCGAAAAAAAAAATGGTTTTTTTAGAAATCAATTTATTTTGGCGAAACTAACAAACCAACCAAAAAGTGATGTGAATATCATTTGTAGGTAATTTAATTTCCTTTAATATGACATATAATACATTTGAATACAAACATTGGTTCTTGAGATATTTGTATTTAAATGGAACTATCTTTTTTTTTTGGTCCGAAAACCGAAAATGACCGATATCTCGAAAACGACAAGAAAAAAAAAAAAATAATGCGATTTTCGGAATCAGCAGCCCATTCATTTTACATATGAAATTTATAGTGGCATTCACTGGGAGATTTGGCTGTTGCATAGTGTTATTTATGCACCAGCTATTAAGATTGTCCAAGTCAGACTAAAGTCTTAAGGAATCAGGTGAATTTTTAATCACAGAATAATTCTTGAGATCATCAGCATACAAAAGGAATTTGGAATTATTGAAACAACTAGATATAACATTAATATATAAAATAAATAGCAGCGGACCTAGAATACTACCTTGTGGAACGAAGCGTTGCAACACAGCCCTTTTAACACATAACGGGACATTTAAACTCTTTTTATATTGCTTGATGGGTTTAGTTCCTGGGGGAAGTAAAAAAAGTTGAAAAAGTCCTTGATATATTAGTCTTAAAACATTTTTTAGCTAAATAGACTACTTTATGAATTTTTAAGCAGGTACAGTAGTGAAGAAGAAGTTACATTTTCTTTTTTCTGGATAACCACAGGTGATAAACTTGAAGATTTATAGACCACTTTTAAAGCTGCTTTTTGGACAAAGAATTAAAAATGAAATCTCTAAAAAATGTTGTCTGAAAAATTTTTTTAATGCAAAATTTGGGAATGTTTTTTGGTAAATTTTCGGCTCATATGTAGTTTACTTCAAAACAAATCGATTGACATCTTAAAATTAAAAATTGGATAAATAGAACTTAAGTTATAGTTTTTTTTAAAAAAAAATATCCTTCAAAATTCAATGTCCTATATCTCCGCCATTTTTGAAAATTTTTATAAAATATGTGGTGGTAATTTTCTTCAATATGACACTATAGCAAACATAAAATTATAGCCAGTTAGCTGTTTGCAGAATGCAGTTTGTTTTTTGTTAAAAGTTCATAAAGTAAAATAGACATAATTTCCGACCTTTTAACAAAAACCCGATATTTCAAAAGGCCGTACATATTGCATTTTAAAGGTTTCCAAATAATCGGAAATTTTATGTCCGGTTGAGAACCGGACCCGGACAAATTTTTCAAAAACCGGATTGTCCAGGCGAAAACCGGTCGGTTGACAAGCCTGAGTTATATCCAAATTGATCAAAACTGCGGACAAAAAGTTTTGACCGTAAAAATGTAATTGTCTTTAGATGTAAGATCCTAAAACTACTACACACTTTAATTAAATTTAAAAAACTACAGAAAGTAAAAATGCCGAATGAACCGCTCTTAATTCTGGACGTCATCCACGACTGCTCCAGCCACATGTTCGCTCATTCCCAGGGATATCATTTCGCGTTTATGTTGTTTTGCATTCGAAATTAGCGGGTGTTTCAGGGACGTTATTGCTCTTACTTTGTATTCGTGAGTGCGGCATATTTTATGTAGGTACATACAAACATGTTTATGCACATATTTAATCTTTAACGTGAGTTCGTGAGCGTTTTTTTTTTTTTTTCTTCATATAACTTGTGAATTTTTAAGCATTCAGATGTTGTGTTTATTTAACCGTTATGATTAACCAAAATTTAAAGAGTTGTTTATGTTTGGAGGTCAAATAAAATAGAGAACTTTCACAAATGAAAATAATTTAGTGAATAAAAATATAGAAATCTAAAATATTTCATGTTTATTATATAACCAATGAAGAACCAATTTTGTATTGAGAAGTGTGGATGTAACAAGTACATAGTTTCAAATAATGTTGTTTTATATAATTACCTACATAATTGTTAACACCCCCCGTCAATATTTATTAATAATTAAAATGCATTCTTATTGATTCAAAACAATAAAAATGGTTTTGCTTTGAAACAGCTTTAGTTAGAGCATCTGGTGACATCTGAATTGTTTCCAAATTACTTATATTAATAGCCCCATGCTCAACTGCTTCACGGTTGAAATGCTGCTTATAGTTTACATATATTCTTTGTTTTCGAATGCAACCTTCCGCGGTGAGCGATCTGTTACGCTCTTGGATTGTCGCTGAATATGATTGTTGGACCTTTACACCCAAAGTTCAGATCTTCAATTAAAAAAAGTTTCAATTCACATTTCTTGTTTGGGTTATGGATAAAATTTTATTTTCTCTGTTGATTTCGAGTCCAACACAAAGTGTAGGTTCGCCAAAATCTCGAATTACAAAACATTAAGATAATTTTTCTCTTATTTGTACGACATACGCTTTGTTATTCGAAACCAAAATTATGTCAACATAAACTCCTAGAATACACAGCTGGCTTGAACAAAAAAAAATGCGATCCCTGGTGCCGCCAAAAACTTAGACCATGAATAATCAGAATATAACATTGACAAAATCGCACCACATTCTCCCGGGGTTTTTCTATATCTTTTATACTGCGGCATTATCTTCATATAAAAAAAAAACTAGTAAGGGTGTAAAATTTGGCCTGGCTAAACATTAAATACCCTACACTGCAGTATTTTCTCTTGTCCGAGTTCACCCAGTTTTTGTCCAGAGCTTGGATTTATAGTTTTTAGTGTCTGAGTGAAAAACGTTTTCAGTATAGCGTTTTGAAGCTTTTGCTTATATAAGAGGTGCCACGGCTTCTTGTCCGAATTCGTCTAGTTTTAGCTAAGAGCGTGCATTTGTAGTCTTTAGCATTTGAGTGAAGTCTGGTTGGATTATCTCAAAAAACTCTTTCAGTATAGCATTTTGAAACTTTTGCTTACATGGGAGGTGCCACGCCCCCTTGTCCGATTTTACCCAATTTTTGTTGAGAGCTTTCATTTATGATTCTTAGTGTCTGAGTCGAATTTAGTTTGAATATCTCAAAAAACGCTTTCAGTATAGCATTTTGAAGCTTTTGCTTATATGGGAGGTGCCACGCCCTCTTGTCCGAATTAGCCTAGTTTTTACTCAGAGCTTGCGCTAACAACTGGTCGTATTTATGTGCATTTTGAACATATTTTTTGTATGGGCTGATGACTGATTTCATTCATTTTCAATCCCACGAGCTAACTTTCACGACGCACATAGGGGTATCTGAGTTAAAAACCTGGTCAAAATCAATAACTCTGAAACTACTGGTCCGATTTTGGAAATTGAGTTGTCATTTTATTCAGATTATTCAGACGATCAAAACAAATATAGACTCGTTTAAAAAAATTGTCAATAGAGGGCGCTGCAGACAAGTGAAATATTTGAGAACTTGTAGCTCCTGTAGTACTGAGCCGATTTTGGTTTTTATAAAGTTTTTCTTTTTCGTTTTGCTAAAATGACAATATGATGGCATTAAACTTTTGCAATACATTCAAAAAATGGCGTTGTACACATGATGAATGTAGTAACTTTTAGAGTCTTCTATCTCGTATACTGCTTTATTGATTTTAGTTATCAAGGTGTTAATCAATTTATATAACTTAGAAGAGTAGTCCGGGAACACTATAGAATAGAAAATTTGTCCACAGAGGGCGCTATAGACAAAAATATAACAAAAACATTTTAAAAATTCTATATCACTGTACCTTATTTAATAGATATGGCTTATTCTTTTAGTATTGTTAACTGGAGTAATACTGTAATACTGAATTCTCAGAAAAATTGATAATAGAGGCCGACATAACTTACCGAAACTCCAACTTTTCGATCTCCGAACTAATAATCTCAAGTTTTTGAAAAACAGTTATTTTTTATTTTAATCTGAAAACTCTTCGCCATCAGATAATTTCTGAGAATTTTGGTCCTCTAAATTCGTTAATTTTTTCTGTAAAACTAAAAATATCACATGAATAGGCACCAGCAAGAAGTGCAGCTATTTTGCCAATAGGAAATATTAGGAGCCACATTTTGCAGTTTTAGTTACAAAAAGATTTAATTTATGAGAATTTTTGGTAGAAAAAAATTGGGACTCCTGAGGATCCATTACTTTTCTGCTTTTAAAAATTTACAATTTTTCAATAAAAAATACTCAGTTACTTATAAAGTTTGAACATACTATTTTGACTCTTATAATGATTCTTTTTTTATTAAATTGAATTCATTGTTAAGAACACACCTGTTGTAGAATAATCCATTCTGCAATTTTTCGTTTTTTTCTGCACTTAAAGAAATATACGCACTGTAATTAACACTTCTTTTGCAACTTTAAGATTTTATTTTAAAATGTTTTACAAAACTTCAACTTTGACAGCGTAGTACGAAGCTGTAGATTGATTTAGATAAAATCGGGTCCCAGATTTCTTTAGTTTGGAGTATTAGCTGTATAATAAAAAAAAAGTTGAATCATTTTGGACCAATTACAAAAATTCGTTTTTAACCAGCTTTTGGGTTAAATCTCCCTATGTGCGACGGAGGCAGTGTACCAAATTTCATTGAATTATCTTGCTCAGTTTTCCCAAAAAATGTATTTCCACTCTCAGCCAGCCAGCCAGACAGACATATCAACCCTATATCAACTCAGGAGGTGACGCTGATCAAGAATATATATACTTTTCTATATCTGCCACGCCTCCTTCTCTGCGTTACAAACGGATGGACTAAGTGAATATATTCTCGGTGTAGGGTATAAAAACTGAAAAAAAAAAAAATACAAGAAATAAAAATAAAAAAAAAAACAGTGTTTTTCGATGTATTCTCTTTGCTCTATCTCGTATGGTTTCTGAGATATACTTACTTACCTTAATGTCCAAAAATCACTGTTTTTTGCTATATTTGAGGTTACATAACAAGGCAAGGTAATTTCTTTACATAAAACTTGATATATCATTTTTTTCTAAGCTAAAAAGTTAAAAAAGTGCAAAAAACACTTTTTTTCTATGTTTCAGTTCATGTTTCTGGTCTTTTGAGCGACCTTCAAATGATATCTAATTTAATTTTTTATTTACGACGTAAATTTTTTTATGAATGTTGGTTAAAAAAATGCTTGTGGACGGCCGATTTAAAATACTTTTATTTTTTTGGGACGCCCTACTGTCTATATCAAGGGTCTCAGTGTAGAACAAAAGTGAGCCCATTTTAGCTCGCCTACAACAACAAGAATATTTCAGTACAACAATCACAAATAATTTTTGTTGTTATTTTTTGAAATCGTCAAAATTTTGAGCTTTCGTTGTTTTTTGTTTTCATACACACAAAAACGAACTCTGCAACCAACATAAAACAACAACGACTACGTCGCATCAAAAACAACAAACAATGTGGGCATTAACGCGTTGATGCGTGGTTGCGAAAATGCAAGTCATTTTCGCACTACCGCGTGCACGTTCCATCTTGCGAAATTGTAGAAGTAGGGCGTAATTTTCGGCAATGTGTTTGCTGTTTTTGTGATTGTTGTCCTTCGAATTTGAAGTTGGTGTAAAAGCGAATTTTTGCGTTTACTGCGCTGTTTGCGCTTGGCTCAGTGATTTTAAAACGCTGACAGCCTTGGTCTATGTTCCATTTTGTACCCTCTTTCCTTCATATTCTTCTACTTTGTTTTACTTTATGTGAAACCTCTAATTCTGATGTATCACATTGTTCGGATTTCACAATTTCTCATCTATTTTATTGGCTGCCATATTCGTCGTAACATAGCAAACGCGTTTCATGTGACCTTTTCTGCCACAACGATGACATTTAAATTGAACATTTTTGAACATACCTTCTTGCTGGTAGTTGTTAAATTTCTTCTGCTGATGTTTTGCCTTGCATACTTTACCGGTCCGATCACTTGACCTCCTTTTATCACCTACTTCCTGCAATCGTGCACGTAGCGTATCCACACTTGGAAAATCCTTGGAAAAATCCAAAAGCGTCTTGAATTTCCTTGTAGCTTTCAGTTCAGGAAAAATAGGAAGTTTCATAATTTGTTACGAAAAGTAGGTTGTGTTAAACTTTTAGACGAAATATAGGATGTTTCATATTGAACGACAAAAAAAAAAGAGTGAATCATATTATAAGCGCATATAAAAATTTGTTAACTTATTTTATGTATTTAAGTGAACCTTAACCTTCCCTGTGAGCTTCTTTTAGTTTATGCCTGACATAAAATGCTCGTTTCATCAACAAATCTGCTTAAATTTTTATTGTTTTGATACTCGAATTAAACATACATTATGGATGGCTAAAATAAAACGTGGATTAGCCTAAACAAAACTATAGCAAACTAACAATCACATAACAGATAAATATGATTGAATTCAGAATGTTTTCAAAAATGATTATGCGTAAAGTAAAACCCTATTTTTATCCTTGGATACTTAAGAATCTCTTGCACAGCACCTACGGGAGTTGTGACTCAGAGGTTGAGAACGTGCACATTTTTCGAATTATATGAACCGCGTACTTATGCTGTATACTAAGTGGTAGTTGCGCGTTCTGTTTGTTTTCGCAGTGACAGCTGATGTTTTATAATTAACGCATGATCTAAAAACGTGTTGCGCTTTTAAAAAGCGTTTTGAAGTTGTGTTTATGGCAAACCGTCTTAAAGAGCCAAAAATTAGTGTTAAACGTGAAAACGTGTATTCTATTAAGGGGCGTGGCACCGCCTATCTAAAACATTATGGTCATGTTATCGTTTCTAAGTGCTAACCCTATCTCCATACCAAATTTCATAAAAATCAATTAATCGTGAGAGAGTTTTTTCTTTTTAGGGGCGTGGTACCGCCCACTTTAAAAAAAAATATGTCTTATGCACTGCTACTCTTCACAGCTTTTCCAGCAAAAAAAAATCTATTGAATATGTTGAAATTTAGGCATAGAAAGGGACTGAACCGATATCGTTTACCTCTTTATATATATGTAGATATGTTATGTTTTCTCATCGTCCTTTCGCTTAATAACTTACATCTGATATTAATATTTCATTTACATTAGGAAATTGTTGTAATAAAATAAGAAACACCCTAGTTTTTGCCAAAAATATGCTGCAAGAATCAACGTCAACCTAGCTTTCGTGCAAGGAATCGAAACGTCCTAGTTTTCGTCCAAAACGTTCAGACATCCTATTTTTCGACACAAAAACTTTAACGTCCTACTTTTATACACAAAACTTCGAAGAAGCCCAGTTTTCGTCATATATAATGAAACAACCTAGTTTTCGTCCAAGAATTTTTGAAAACCTACTTTTCGGAGGAGAAATGAATCATCCTACTTTTCGTATCATGCGTCGAAATGTATGTAGTCACTACAAGTGTCAAAACCTTCGTTTTCTGAAAATATAGTGTTAATAGCGGTTTCATATGTGTCCATATAGCGTGAGCTAGGTGAATTGATTTTTAAGATTTTTCAAAACATGGCCGTCATTTCGTCAATACTTATTTTTATGATTCATATAGGAAATTTTGTTTTTTTGGTATAGCTTCTATTTTTCTAAGTAATGGAAGTTATATCCTTGTACTTTGAAATTTTTTTTGGCCACCTAGTGGGTGTAAATGAAAGCGCAAAGTGAAAAAAATTGTCACGTGACTTTTTAGAAAAAAAAATTCCTGTGGCTCTCACAGCCATTTAGCGCAAAACAAATCTTCTACAAAATGTTTGTATTTCATTCACCTTTTTGTAAAAAAAAAATAAAAAAATTAAAAAGATATTATTTTGAGATAATCAACTTTTAAGATTTTTCAAAAAATGGCCGCCATTTTGTAAATTTACAAAATTTTCCAAATTTTAAAATGGAAAATAAACTAACGTTTAAAATGCTACAAGAATCCGAAAACAAAAATTTAAAAAATTTATTTTTGACAAAATGGCGGGACTTAGAAAAAAAAATTGCATCGATTTTTCGCAAAAACACCACTTGGACATAACTTGGAAAATTTTTTTTTTTCGCAAAACTAATAATGAGAGGTCTCGATGCTAAGCACTTAGAACATCTCTGTGAATTTTTATAAAAATCAGAGAACCCAACTGCAAATTTCGAAAAAAGTGAGATGATCACAGCCTTGTATCATAACTCATTTTTAGTTAAATTTTCTTTTAGCTCGTTTTTCAGATTGTTGTAACTATAAATACCATTAAGATGTTTTTCCATAACCATAATTAGTACAGCAAAGTTGTCAAAAATGTATAAAGACCTAGAAAAAATTGCGCACTGTAATTATTTATTGCTAAATATTTTTAGGACCACTTAAAAGGCTTAACGTCAAAAAGGTGACCTCTCCACCCTTGCGCATTAGCCGCCATCTTGGAATATGTTTGATTCAATTTATCTCGTTTCCTGTTGGTCGGACAGAAAAAATTTTGAGAAAAAATTACGGGCAGTAAAATTCTACGTTTTTTGATCTCAAACGCGATATCCATTAGTTGATATTTTGAGCGGTAAAGGCCGCCAAAGTTACAAAAAAACAGTTTTTCCCATTTGCACCCACTGGGTGTTGATTTTTGAAAAGTTGTGATAACATAATTTGTAGAGCTTGCAAAAAAAAAAGCAATATAGTTTTTAAATGAAGTCATTATCTCAATTGGTTCTCGAGTTATAGTACAATAACAATGTCCTAAAATGTACGTAAAAATGTATTGGGTGTACAACTTAAAAACCGGAATTTGGATGTCCGTACTAACAAATATCGTGAAAGCTCGAACTTTATATATATGTCATTTTGAAGGTACATTTGACAGCTGTCAAAATCAGTCAACAAAACAATTTTATCTTGTGATTCTTCGGCTAACCGCGTAAGCCGAAGCACGGGTTTTTTATAAGTTAGTTAATTAAATAAAGCGTTATCATAAAAACAGTGAAAAATAAAATAAAATGAAAAAAACTATGTTATTTTGTTTAGGAACTTTTTAATGTTGTATAAATTAATATTATCAGTCTTTTAGTGTAGTGTTTTTAGTTTTAAATGACGCGTTTTCTAATGTTAAAAAATGAGTGTGATACCAACTGAGTTGGTAGAGTGAATTTGTGACATTTGTAGTATTATTTAGAGAACAATACCGAATGAAAAAAAAGTTTAATTTTTTTTTTTTTTTTTTTTTGCAATAAAATAAAATGAACTTTAAAAAATATATGTCCTTGGACACATCACGTGGAAATTTTGGTTTCTAACCTTACAAATTAACTATAATGCGCCATCATTTTGTTTAATATAACACGAAATGAACAGTTATACTTTTTCGGTCGATTAAAAATAAAATGGTCAATTTTACCGTTCGTTGGTAATTAAAAAAAAGAACTTTTAAAATCGCGCGAGAAAATAGAAAAACACCAGTCTTCCGTTCAGGATTTGGTATCGGCCTTCCGGATACGTACTGGTGGTACACGCGAAGGACTATAAAAAGGACCTAGAGTCTGTGATAGTCCTTTATTGATACCTATGCTGTTCGTAATGTTCAGCATACAATAAGAAGAAGAAGAAGAAGAATTTTATCTTGTGTGCATCATTATTATTTTTCACGATGAATAACTTCGAAAATTC
Source organism: Calliopum simillimum (assembly GCA_951812925.1). Classification (NCBI taxonomy): domain Eukaryota; kingdom Metazoa; phylum Arthropoda; class Insecta; order Diptera; family Lauxaniidae; genus Calliopum; species Calliopum simillimum. The sequence goes on from OX638368.1 coordinate 65,025,039, forward strand.
GGGAAAAAGACAGCATTTGCGGGAGGTTCTGTTGGGTCATTTTTTTTTTGCAAAGAAAACTGCTGCGGAAAGTCAAAGTTTGCTTGTAAAAGTTTATGGCGACGATGCTTTAGGAAAAACACAGTGTTTTGAATGGTTTAAACGCTTCAAAAGTGCCGATTTTGACATCAAAGACAAAGAACGCCCAGGACAGCCAAAAAAGTATGAAGACGAAGAATTAGAGAAGCTACTCGATGAGGATTCGTGTCAAACACAAGACGAGCTTGCCAAATCGTTTGGAGTGACTCAGCAAGCCATTTCGAAACGTTTGAAAGCCGCCGGATACATTCAGAAGCAAGGTAATTGGGTCCCCTATGAGTTGAAGCCGAGAGACGTTGAACGGCGCTTCTGTATGTCTGAAATGCTGCTTGAGGGCCATAAAAACAAATCATTTTAAAAAATGGATCCATTATGACAATCCCAAGCGCAAAAAGTCATACGTGAAACCCGGCCAACCAGCCAAATCAACCTCGAAGCCAAATATCCATGGCGCCAAGGCTATGCTGTGTATTTGGTGGGATCAGAAGGGGCCGTTATATTATGAGTTGTTGAAATCGGGCCAGACAATCACAGGTGACCTGTACCGAGCACAATTAATACGTTTGAAGCGTGCCATCATCGAAAAACGCCCGGAAAATGCGACCAGACACGAAGCAATAATTTTTCATCATGACAACGCTCGGCCGCATGTTGCAAGACCCGTGAAAAACTATTTGGAAAATAGTGGATGGGAAGTTTTGGCTCACCCGCCTTATAGTCCGGACCTTGCTCCGTCTGACTTTAATTTATTTCGCTCGAAGCAAAACGCCCTCACCGGAATACGCTTCACATCAAAGCAAGAATAGATTCATTTTTGGCCGCCAAGCCGGCGCAATTTTTTTGGGATGGAATTCATAAATTGCCTGAAAGATGGGGAAATGTTGTAGCTTTCAATGGACAATACTTTGAATAAAATATATTTTAACATTTTTCCACAATAAAGCATCAAATTTCGCAAAAAAATTCCGGTTTTTAAGTTGTACACCCAATAAAAAGACCTAGAAAAAATTGCGCACTTGCAATTTTTTTGTCTAATGATTTTAGGACCACTGTAGAGACCTAAAACCAAAAAGGTGACCTCCCCCCCCTGCGCTTCAGCCGCCATCTTGAAATATTTTTGATTCGATTTATCTCGTTTCCTATTGGTCGCACAGAAAAATATTTTAAACAAAAACTACGGGCAATAAAATTTTACGTATTTTTGGTTTTGGACGCGGTATCCATAAGTTGATATTCCGAGCGGTAGAGGCCGCCAAATCGGTTTTTTATTTTGACCCACTGGGTGTTAATTTTTCAAAATGTTGGGACCACAAAATTTTTAGCGCTTGTAAAAACAAGCAAAATAGTTTTTAAATAAAATGATTATCTCAATTGGTTCTCGAGTTATTACAAGTTAAAAATAAAATGCGTGTAAAAAATTTGTTGTTTATGTTTTTTATCTGAGCATTGATCACATAATACTTAATTACTCGAGAACCAATTGAGATAATGACTTCATTTAAACACTTTTTTGCTTGTTTTTGCAAACGCTACAATTTATGTTATCCCAACTTTTTCAAAAATCAACACCCAATGGGTGCAAATGGAAAAAACTGATTTTTTGTAACTTTGGCGGCCTCTACCGCTCCAAATATCAACTTGTGGATATCGCGTCCCAAATCAAAAAAAAAAACGTAGAATTTTATTGCCCGTAATTTTTTTTCACAAGGCAGTAGAGGACGTGGTAGACCCAAAACCAACTGGAAAAGGTCGTTGGAAAAGGAAATTCAAGAATCGGGAAAATCGTGGCAAGAGATCAAAGTCATCGCAAGGGAACGTGACAAATGGAGAGATTTCATATTGGCCCTAGGAGTTAAAGGAGAATACATACATACACAATTTTTTTTCAAAATTTTTTCTGTCCGACCAACATTAAACGAGATAAATTGAATCAAACATATTTCAAGATGGCGGCTAATGCGCAAGGGTGGGGAGGTCACCTTTTTGACGTTAAGCTTTTTTAGTGGTGCTTAAAACATTAAGCAAAAAAAATTGCAGTGCGCAATTTTTTCTAGGTCATCGTACAATTTGACTGTACTAAATATCTTTAGCTAAGGAAATTTTTAATTCTTTTACAGTAGTCGAAACAGCTAAATAGTACTTAGTAAGTACCTTTTTTCGCACCTTTTACAGATGCATTTTGCCTTATTTTTGTAATGTTGTTGGTGCTTTTACTAAAACCTGTGCAAAGAGTAGCACTTAATTTATTAAAAAAAACTGTAATTTCGGGACCTTGTCATTATTTCTGGAAACGTTCTCAAATCACGCACTTTATTTTAATGGTTGTAGTTTGAGCCATAGTTTGATAACGTAAATGTAAATTATTTGATGTTATTGCACCCTTAAAGATGTTTTTTCATTATTTTTCATTAAATAAAAAATTGTACTTTCCAATTATAATTATGTACGTTTTTGCTGCAAGGCAATCTGGCAATCTTTCAACAGAACACTAGGCTTAACGGATTCGTTGACTTTAAATTATTTTTGAACAATTAAAACTGCGTTCCTTGGACGGGCAAACTGTCGGAAAAATAATTAATTTATTAAAATTAGATTCCCAAAATGTAATTCTCGAAATGATTTTCCAAGTATATACATATGTATTTCCAAAAATCGAGTGCTATTTACAATTAGCATATATGTATATTGCAACGTACAATTAAAACACAACAATTTTAATGTATTCTTACTTTCATATGCTCAATAAAATTATGGCTTTAGTAATTTATTTGCTGCCGAAGATAATTTCTCACCTTAGTTATTTTGACCCAAATAGTTGAATATTGTAAAAGAATTGAGGAGTAGCCGTACCAAAGGGCCTAAGTACCATTTCGAGGCGAAAGTAATGTCATTATATGAAACGGGTGACATTTTGTTACAAATTAATAAAATTGTTTTCTGTTTTCACCAAAAATTTACTTGATAGTTTGAAATTCATGGCATTATGTTGAAAAAATTATAACAGTCAAATAACCGACTATAATGCACATAAAAAGTATGACATTACTTTCGAAATGGTACTTAGGCTCTTTGGTTCGGCCACTCCTCAATTGTTATTTCCATTTTTATTGCAACAATTTCAGCTAACAATAATTTCAGGTATTTGTAATAAGTAGTTGTTTTAAATCTTACAAGTGGTGCTTGTGATCAGAATGAGATACTGAAGCGCTAAGTCAAGTAAAGTTAAACACAACGCTCTTTACTCCTTGTGAAAAGATTGTTCATAATTGATTAAATACTCGTAACTATTCTAGATACAAGTTGAAGAGTCATTTATCAATAAAATGAAAAAAAAAAAAAAAAAAAAAAAATCAACATCACCATCAACAGAATCAGTTATGAAAAAACAAAAAAAAATTCAAATTTAATTTCTTGTTGAAAATGTAATCCCTGAAGTGTCCTTCTGAGAGTAGTTATGATTACTTCCATCATCACACCATAATGCCTAACTCAAATTTCAAACTTGGCCAATAGGAAATTGTGCAAAATTTATTACGGCAAACAATAAAGTGTGGGAGTAATAAAAGCAGAAAATGAGGCAGAAATAATTTTGGCCTCGAACCATCAAAGAGCAGCCATAAACATTTGTCTCTACATCAGGCATGAATTTCTTCTATTTTCTTTATTGAATGGGTTTGTTCGTGAGTGTGTGTGTGTGGACGCGGTGTAAATTTTATTAGGCAGTCATTACTTATTCGGTTTGTGCTGAAGGCAAGACGGTTTCTTAGAAATCCTTTAGCTGTTCATATCAGAAACATCATCTCACATGCGCTCCGCTCGCATGAGTACGTGCGACATCAGAAATATCCTTCACATACTTCTGAAATGCTCCCTCTGCAGCTGCCGAAGGTCGTTGGCAATTTTTGAGCAGCTGTAGCTGTTTGAAAGTTTCGTTGTTTCCCGAACTAAACGTCAAAACTTTTTGACACGTACAAATACTAAAGTTTTGAGCGGTCGGCACAACAAATAGACACGTTTTTTATGGGCTTAAACGTGCCTGTGAGCTGCACAGCCTGCAAAGTTGTAATAAAATTTTCGTCTTGTTTTTGCAAACATTTTCTTTTTTTTTTAAGCCTAATTCAATAAAGCTTGGTTTTTTCTCCTCTGTTTTTGTGGATATTTTGAAAAATTTATGGGGTGAAAAATTTCAAAATAAATCCTTGGACAATTGCGCATAAATTTTAACGGAAACAAAGAAAAAAATGTGAAAAAACAAAAACAAGGACGTTGAAATACAGTTGAAACGATGGTAATCTTTAGGGAGACATGGGCGCATTTGTTGTTTTCATTTAATATTTCTAAATTGTATCCTGAATTTTAAATGATAGCATTCGCTGTACGTATCCACGAAGCATTTCCATAGCTAAATTGGTTCAAATCTTATCCCCAAATGATTTTCAATTGTTTGAGAATAAAATGCATTAAATAATTCAAATCAGCAGTTTCTCGAAGGACATTATATGTAGGTATATTTATTTTCCAGTTTTTACAAATTCTTTTATCAAGTGTTGTATATTATTTTTACATACATATATACATGCATATGCATTCCTTTAGCAGAAATAAGATTATAAAAATATTTACTGTAACTATTTGAATATATTGTTTTTTTTTTTTTTTTTTTGTTTTCAAAGAAAAGCTCTTTATGAAATACAATTTGAAAATACTTTTAGTCATCTTTCGACATAATCCGAATTAAGCTGCCGTTAAAAGAGTGAGAAAATGGAAAACAGGAGAGAAAAAAAAACTTTCTGAAATATAAACGGTGATGCCACCTTAGTGCTTTTCGCACCAGACCTAGTGCTTTTTTTGAATTATTACGCGTAAAATTTTTGGCCTAGTGCTTTTTCTAGTGAATAAAGTCCATAAACTGCTGATGTGAACACGCCTTTAATTTTTTTAACAAAATGTATCAAAACAATGTGGGGATTTCACAAAACAACTTATATGTGAAATTCGTGTAAGGCTTCCCACCAATTTTGAAGTGTTAAAGCAAATGAAAGTTTTGTGTGTTGAAAATTTTCTTGCTAATGTAAAAAAAAGCGTGCTATCTCATGCAAAACTATTTATTTGTAAAACTGACACTTTCAAATATTGAAACTGCTTGGCAGAACATTCACTTGCAAAAATGGGTATTGAAAAATAGTGCTGCGTCCTTTTGGATCAATGTAAAAGAAGATATAGAAACTGTTTTTACTTAGTTCGATGGCTGCGTTTAAATCAAAAATAAGAACAACACTCATTAAATTCTGTAAATTCTTCATTCCATACCAAATACGGACTAAAACAGAATGGTTGCTACTGCGACACTTATGAATCATCGGATGGAACGCTGTTAAAAATAAATAGTCTACAGGCATACCAGAAATCAGAATATTACATAGAAACCGTGTTATGGCCAGAGGAACCCGAAAGTAGTGAAAATAATTCAATAGTTATGTTTTAAACTATAAGCTACAAGTTCGAGTTATCTAAAGCCAAAGTTATATTGATCTTAATCTTATGTGTATATTATATACTCATTAATCATGCGCTTATTTAATGATTTTCTGATTTTCGTTGATGCCGCCCCCTGAAATCCTTTTAATCGTCATAAAAACAAATACGGCGATCGGATAACGATAACCCGACCTCAAGAGAGGTCAAGGTCAAGTTGAGGTTTTAGGCAAAAAATAATTAAAATTTTTTTTAAACTTAATTAAATTAGTCAAAGCATAATTTTATCTTATAGCAAATTGAAATTCCTTTCTAACAAGCTATAATTGTTTAATATCGGGAAATTATTACGAATTCTATGAATTTTTCTTTTATTTACTTTAGCAAAATTGCCGCAAAAATACCATATGTAGTAGTATAGCATTTTACGGCAATTTTGCTAATGTCGATAAAAGAAAAATTCATAGAATTCGTATTTATTACCCGATTTTAAACAATTATAGCTTGTTAGAAAGGTATTTCAATTTGCTAAAAGATAAAATTATGCTTTGACTAATTTAATTAAGTTTAAAAAAAATTTTAATTATTTTTTGCCTAAAACCTCAACTTGACCTTGACCTCTCTTGAGGGCTGGGTTATCGTTATCCGATCGCCGTATTTGTTTTTATGACGATTAAAAGGATTTCAGGGGGCGGCATCAACGAAAATCAGAAAATCGTAAAATAAGCGCATGCCTAGTGTACAGTGTACACATTCAATTAACAGTATAGAAGATATTCAATAAAAACCGGTTTTTTGGCATTTTAAAGTTTTTTTGGAATATCTTCTAAACGGTTAATTCTATGTTTACAGACATTGCTTGCTTTTTGTAGATCTTATGATTCTTTAAAAAAATGGTGCTTTTACTTTTTATTATATGACTCTTCGTTTCGGAAATATCCTTCAAAAAGTGGTATTTTCGAAACCTTAACTATTTTTCATGAATATTTTTAGTGCCATGAGTCGTTCGAAAAAAAAATGTAGTACAGTATAAAGAGAATCAAATTATCTTTTGAACGGTATTTTAATTTTTTTTGCGCGACTCCTTATTGAAGAGTTATGGAAATTTAAAAGGTAAGATATTTTAATATTAACTTATAAATAAAGCAATCCACGCCAAGTGTACCAGCTCAAAATTTTTTTTTCTCTGATTTCACTCAAATTTGGCAATATAGTAGATGTGCAAAAACAACAATCCGGGAGGATTTGGTCCTAGTACCATTTGTTGTTAAAATACAGGGTGTTGAAGTTGTCGTTTTTAGTCATTTTCATGAAAAGGGATTTTTCAAAAATTTATAGCTTAGACTAAAGTTTGTAAATTGATAAATCTAAGTCACTGGTCCCATTCACTTTGTAGTGTTCTTTCTATCAAAAAATATTTCTTGGTGAAAAAAATTTTTTTTCACCAACATTTTTACACTTAAAAATACTTTTGAATTTTTTTTTAAAAAACCCCCGTTAGATTTTTTTTAAAAGTACTTTAAATTAAAGCATAATTTATAAGCTTTAAAATGATTTATGACTCAAAATGGGATTCGGACGCTAAATGGGAGTTTTTGGCTTTTGAACGCCCGCGGAAGGCAAAAATCTTTTTTTGCTCAAGAGGGAAGCATCTTACGAAAAAAGTGTAATAGGCATAAATTGCCAAATTTGAGTGAAATCAGAGAAAAAAAAATTTTGAGCTGGTACACTTGGCGTGGATTGCTTCATATACATACATAGCATTTCGTATTATAACTGTTCACAACTTTTTAAATTGGATGATCTCCTAAACTATAAGTCGTACGAAAACATTTTTTACGTATTTTTGTAGAAAATTTCCTATGCTACACAATTTGAGACCAAAATTTTTCTGTAAAAGTTAACAATAGCGATATATTTGGAAAAACCTGATTTTAGCAGCCTTAACAACTTTTCATGCGCACGACTTTGCAACTGTTCACACTTTATTTATCATGCTTTAATAAAGATAAGTAATGCCGTTGAAAAAAATTCACTTGGAATTATTTCGCACAGCAGCTCTTTTTTCGTCTAATCTTCCTGGGCTATTAGTTAAAACTCTTTTTTGGTGAAAAAAACTCATGTTTCTGACCTAACCAGGGTTTGATTTTGCTGAGCTATTTTTTAGCCTATTGATTTGCTGTGCTGCGACTGTAAAAAATTAAGCAGCACAGCACTACAGTCGAAGCACAAATTTAAAATTGAACTGTCTGCTGTGCTGTGCTGTTTTTTCAATTCATAAGCAGTAGCAGAGCCGAAGCTCTTTCTCGAAATCCGATCGCTTGCTGCTACGGTTGAAGTCGATTATTTCAAAATGTTTGCTTCGCTGCCGCTATGCTTTCGAAAGAGAACGAAGCAATAGCAAAAGGAAACAAAAACATTCAGGTTGCCACCTGGTTTTTCTTTTGTAAAATTAACTTAAGCCATACATTTAAAAAAAAAAAAAATTAATTTTAGCCTTAACCCTTTCATGCCCACTGTTCCCTATAGGCAACATTGTATATTTGCGCTAAAAACTCCGTTATTTTCTAATTTTTTCGCCAATTACGAATTTTGTTCAATAGTTTGATATATGTTGCTTGCTTAGTAATAGATTTACATCCATAATCATTAATAGTTATCATTTGAATAATGTTCTTTGCTATGTCCATACGTGCGAAAAAAAATTAGCAAAAAGTGGATGTATATTTTATATAATTTAAAATCAATATATAAATAAACTTGGGTCAAAAAGCACATAAAATAACTAAAAACATGTAAGTGAATCAGAAAAATAAAATAATTGCACAAAGTCAATGTTGCCTATATGCAACATTGGGCACTTATGGATATATTTCGAATACTTTTTTATTTCGCATTAGGTATGCTTTCCATGGCTAAAAATCATAAAAATATGCGAGTTTGATTGGGAAAACTTCTCTGATGGAGAGTGGACCTGAAAAAAAGCAAAATATAGTAATTTTTCAGAATAATATTGAAAAAACCTCACAACAACTCATTGACAGAGGTGAAAATATTGAAGTGAATTTTCTGGAGAGGATTACTACGAAGACATGGATAATGATATTGAACAAAAATATAAAACGAGATTTTTAATAAAATCAACTTTGGAAATTTTAAAATTAGTTGGTTTTTCAGTAATTTTATATGACTTCTGTCTATAAGTTGGAGAGGAACCATATGAATCATTTTGATTAGGAATATATTCAGGCATTGTCCTACATTCGACCTCCAACTTTTCCAAGAATTCAAATTTTAAAGTGTTTTTCGATAATGGTTTTACTTCTAATGAACGAATTAGAAGATAAACGTTTCTGAGGAGCACTACTGTGTACAGAATTTGATCTTGGGGGGAAGGGTTTTCACATAAAAAACGAAGGCGAACTATACTGAACACTAAATTTGTGCCGTTATATATGGGTAAAAATTCTTCCGGGGAAGTCAAACCTCAAAAACCTCCGTGTGCACAAGCCAGCTTAATAGTAGGAACAACTCGTAATGATCATCTAGGAAACTGTTTTCTATGGCAAGAAAAGGAGTTATGAAGCTTAAAAGGACGAAGATCACACTATAAAGCTTTTGGGTAGTCCTCGTCCAGCTATTGATAGCTTCAATGAGCACATGGAACTATACGCGCTTAACCATCGTTCCAAGAAATGGTATCTGCGCATAGAATCTTGGTGCATAAATGTATTGTATGTATTTTATCTATAACTCATACTTGAGTATAAGGCCAATATGCAATGACTTTTATCTCTTTCCAAGACACTTCCGTTTGAGTTCCAACTCCAAAGACTTTTTCCAGGTGACTTTTGATTTACCTTTCTAAGCTGCCTTGTGCATGCCACTCAAGTGCTGTTAATTTCGCTGTTTGATCTTCGGATCTCTTTTAGGTGTAGTTCAGAGTTTGGGATGGTGTATAAAAGAGGCAGAAGAAGATAGCTATTCTACCACAGAGATATAAAATATGATAAAACAGGAACTTTCAGATAGATATAGCTGATGAACCACTGCAACACCTACACAAGAGAGCAAATTTTTCACCTGCTCCAGCTAAAACCCCTCCAAACTTCTATTATAATTTTACACTATGGACCCTGAAAACCTATTGGGACTTCAGCACAGTATATATTTTAGAAAATAAGTATCAAATTGTGAATAAAATTTCTATTCAAATTCAATAAAAAACAGCATTGTTCATTAATTTTATTTACAAAGTTCACCAGCAATGCCCGATGTTGCCTATAGGCAACATCTTCCAGAGAACAAACTAGGATATGCAGGACCTTGAAATTAATAATATTTGTTCTTTAGGTCTATATTTTCAACTGTATAGCCTCAAAAAAATTTTAAGTCCCCCCAAATTAATTCGGGCATGAAAGGGTTAAACCGCTTAGATAAACTTTTAAAAAATCTAACATATTTTTTAGGGTTGCCACCTGGTTTTTTTAATAAAATCAAAACTTTTTTTCAATAAATTGCTAAAAATCATAATTTTCTCTCTATAAATTGACATCTTGGGTCCAAAAACGACGAAACAAAAATTTAGGGTTGCCATATTAGGGTTGCCAGACGTTTTTTCGCAAAATTGCATTTCTTTGTTAACTTTCTTTATTGAATGTTATAGAATCGACCCAAAAACTCATAGTAAATTTTTTGGGGTTGCCACCTGGTTTTTTTAATAAAATCAACATTTTTTTCAATAAAATGCTTAAAATCATAATTTTCTCTCTATAAATTGACATCTTGGGTCCAAAAACGACGAAACAAAAATTTAGGGTTGCCAGACGTTTTTTCGCAAAATTGCATTTCTTTGTTAACTTTCTTTACTGAATGTTATAGAATCGACCCAAAAACTCATAGTAAATTTTTTGGGGTTGCCACCTGGTTTTTTTAATAAAATCAAAATTTTTTTCAATAAAATGCTTAAAATCATCATTTTCTCTCTATAAATTTTATTAAATTTTATTAAAAAAACCAGGTGGCAACCCCAAAAAATTTACTATGAGTTTTTGGGTCGATTCTATAAAATTCAATAAAGAAAGTTAACAAAGAAATGCAATTTTGCGAAAAAACGTCTGGCAACCCTAATATGGCAACCCTAAATTTTTTTTTCGTCGTTTTTGGATCCAAGATGTCAATTTATAGAGAGAAAATGATGATTTTAAGCATTTTATTGAAAAAAATTTTGATATTATAAAAAAAAGCAGGTGGCAACCCTAAAAAAATGTGTTGGATTTTTTAAAAGTTTATCTAAGCGGTTTAAGGCTAAAATAAAATTTTTTTTTTGAGATGTATGGTTAAAACAAATTTAAAAAAAAAAACATGTGGCAATCCTGAAAGTTGTTTCTGCTGTGTACAGCGAAAAGCCGAAGTTCAAACAGCCGAGTTAAATAAAAAGCAAAATCACAAACGGAGTTACGCTTCGCTTCGTGTTTGTGCTTACTTGGTTAAAACTTTGCTATTTTTAATAACAAAAGCAATAGCAGAGCACAAAAACAAAAATGTGCTTGCTTGAATTGCTTTGACTTCGTTCGTTGAAAAAAAGCACAGCAAGCAGTAAGCCCAAAATGTAAAACGCAATAACTGACGCAGCACAGTTCAGCAAATTTTCGTTGCCTTAGCTATTTTATAGTCAGCAGATCAAACCCTGATTCAAACCAAATTTAACTCAGACACTAAGAACTATAAATGAAAGCTTTCAACAAAAATTGGGTGAAATCGGACAAGGAGGCGTGGCACCTCCCATATAAGCAAAAGATTCAAAATGCTATACTGAAAGAGTTTTTTGAGATAATCCAACCAAATTTCACTCACCCACTAAATATTATAAATGCGAGCTCTGAACAAAAACTGGGTGAACTCGGACAAGAGGGCGTGTCTTCTCCCACATAAGCAAAAGCGTCAAAACGCTATACTGAAAGCGATTTTCGAGATATTCGAACCAAATTTAACTCGGACACTAAGAACTCTAAATGCAAGCACTCAACAAAAATTGGGTGAAATCGGACAAGGAGGCGTGGCACCTAGCTTACAAGCCTAGCTTAAAATATAGAGAACTTTCGACGGTTTGTTTTGACGAACAATTTAAAAAGATAAATATTTGTTTATACCAAAATCCTTCTTGGGATCCTTGGCAGGCAAGAATCGAATTTTTAGAAATTTTCCTATACCCTATACCCTTTCAGCTAATTTTTTCATGAAACCAATATTTTTTATTCTAAAATTTCATCATCATATGTGCTTAAATCGATCCGATCACTCCCGCTTTTAATATGTGAATAGATACTACCAACGACACCTCAGGTATCAAAAACTGTTGTACTTCAAATATTCAAAAAGTTTTTGCGATTTTAAACTTAAGATTAAATGGAAGGTGGGCGTGTGCTTTGTCTGATCACGCCCTTTTTTGACAAAGAAGTTGTTGTTGTTGTTGTTGTTGTTTATTTACTATCATAAGTACAATATCTATATATAAATAGGCAAACGAAATCCGTTCAGTCCCTGTTTCTATACCTAAATCTCAACCGATTTGCTTGATTTTTTTTCTGTTGGAAAGGTTGTGAAGAGGAGCAGTGCATAGGACTATATTTTTTTTTAAAGTGGGCGGTGCCACGCCCCTAAATAAAAAAACGCTCTCACAGCTAAACCGCTACATCGATTTTAACGAAATTTGGTATGGAAATAGGGCTAGCATTAAGGAACGATAATATGACCATTATGTTTTTCAGTGGGCGGTGCCACGCCCCTACATGAAAAAAACGTTCTCACGGCTAAACCGCTGCATCGATTTCAACGAAATTTGATATGACGATAAGGTTAGCACTAAGGAACGATAATATGAACATTATGTTTTGCAGTGGGCGGTGCCACGCCTCTAAATGGAAAAAACGCTCTCATGGCTAAACCGCTGCATCGGTTTCAACGAAATTTGGTATGGAGATAGGGTTAGCACTAAGGAACGATAGTATGACCATTTTGTTTTTCAGTGGGCGGTGCCACGCCCCTAAATGGAAAAAACGCTCTCACGGCTAAACCGCTGCATCGGTTTCAACTAAATTTGGTATGAAGATAGGATTGGCACTAAGAAACGATAACATGACCATTATGTTTTCAGTGGGTGGTGCCACGCCCCTAAATGGAAAAAACGCTCTCATGGCGAAAATACTGCATACAATTTTTATGAAATTTGGTATAGATATAGAGTTAGCACCATATAGTACGATAGCATGATTGATTTTTATGACTTTTGGTATAGAAAGATATCAAAAACTGTTTGCTCTTTAGTAGGAGGCACACGCTTCTAAATGGAAAGTGCGATATTGCAACTTAGCTGCTGCACCAATGCAGATTACCCGAACCCTAAGGAAGAATAGTAAAAGCTTTTTGTGTTTTACCGACCAAAGAAGGGTATAAAAACTTTTTCCTTTATTTTATGGTCAAATCGAAATGGTCGAATTTCGGCCACAAGGCGAACGCTAGTTTACATTAATAGTTACAAACTTTGAGATTTAATCCTATGGATTTTACAGCAAATGAGTTCAATTTTAATAATAATGACAAAGAAGTAGATGTTGCCACTAGCAAGTCAGATATCAAATTTTATAATTGCACTTCAATTAGTTTGGCTGTTATTAATGTATGCCTCAAAAATTTGTGAAATCACCTATAGTGCAATCAGCATTAATTAATATTAATTTTTTCGAAATTTCAAAAATGGCTGGGCCAACTTGTGTTTGAAGTGGGTAATTTTCCAAAAAAAATTTTTGTTAATGCTATTTATTTTGACTTTACTGCACAACCTGGCACAACATACCGCAATATTAATTTTTTGAATCTAAGGAAAGTTTGGCCGAAATTCCAAAAATTTTTTGGTTGGGCCAGATCGGATCTGAAAAATTGTTTTGGTTATAAAAGTTTTGTTACTTAGAGGCCGTTCACATATTACGTAAGGCAGTTTTCGACTAATTTTGACGCCCCCCACCCTGGTCGTGACGCAGCGTAACAAAACGTACCCTCTTCCTCCCCTAGTAACATAACAAATCTTAATTTTGGTAATTTGAATTTAAATTTTTTGTCGCATAAAATTATAAAATCGTCGTTTCGTAACGTACTTGATGACCCCTCCCGACCCCATGTTACACTTCGTAGCAAATCGTCCTATCCCCCTCCTCCCTGGCGAGTAACGTAATATGTGAACGGCCTCTTATTGGAAATATTTTTTTAAAATTTGCGGCACTACGTTTCAAAAGTTAGAAGGAGTCTGCATCATTTTTTTTTTTCGTTCCGATGAAGCACTTTTCATTCTGCTGAAAGCCCCTCTTGGCAAAAAAAAAACATGTGTTTTGTTCATTACTTTTTTATCACAAAATGGATACCCAAATCTGGTTTTTCTCGGAACGAAAAAAAAGATGATAAAGTTTTTAAGAGTCCTTTTAATCATTAAGACCGAGTAGGAATGACTTTTTTTTGCTTCATATCTGCGATTGTCATTTAAGTTTCTGGAATATAGTACCCCTTGGGTTTTAGTGTTTTTAATCTTCTACTATATGTCTTTACCCTAAAAAAGTTATGGGCAAAATAGTAAAAAAAGAAAAAATTCAAAATTTTTGATTTTTTTTTTTAGCATAAGTAATTTTTTTTTACTCCGCGGCTTTTTCTTCTTAAATGACTAACTAACCGATTTCTGTAGTAAAAACCCTTTTTGGCATGTTCTTAGGACCTAATCATAGACTAGATCTTTATGTAACTTATCGAGAAATCGCGGTATGTCTTGACATTAGTATGACTAGTAAACAAATAATCTTGCATGAACATTTAGTGGTGCGAAAGCTATGTGAGTGTTCAAATCCACATAAATTAATATATATGTACTCAAAATAACACCTGCTTCTCGTACAAATCGAACAAGTTCAATGTTTTTTTTTTTTTAAAAAAACAATTTTTCTCGGATTTTTTGAAATTGAGAGCTGCAGCTCAGATTTTTTTCTTTTTCTGATATTTATATAGGTCATTTAAAACTAGCTAAGAAAAATTTCTCAAACAAATCGAAAACCCTTTTATAGTGCAAACTAAGCCGGTTTGTGCTTAACCAAGCAAGTGAGAATAGGCTATAAGTGTGTAATCCATAGCCTGGCCAAAACTAAAACACCAACACTGTAACAAAGTGATTTTATTCTGTGAGTAGGATATAAAAATGCATACAACTAATTTTCTACGTTACAAATAGAAGGAAATGTGTATGTACCCTGAATGTAGGGTAAAAAATAGACAGAGTCCCACTTTAGTAAGCCCTAATCTGAAATAACTTTTTGTTGCGTATAAATAAAGTCATTAATCTCAAAAACATTTCGAAACAACTTGATTTTTTCTGCCATAAAGAAAAAGTTTAACAAACAAAGTTTACAAACATTCTCATTAATTCTCGCTCTTTACATTGTGGCTGATTTTCCGCCTATTGTGTACAAGAAGTTCGTAACCAAAATAATCCATCAAATCTTACTTTACTCCCACTTTTAATTATGTGCTTCCTTGTTGCTTTTCCTATATTCGCAACTTGTCTGCTTCAAGGTTAAATTTTTTTTTATTTACTGAATATTTCAAGTTTTTAATTTTGAAGCATTAAAAAAACTCAAATATTTTGAAAGTTCTACATTTTTTATATCCTCCCTCCAGCGTTTGTGTAGATAATTGGCGTAGGTATATGTACAAGTTATTCAGCCAATATGAAGAAGAAGAAAATATATATGCTACATATATTAAAAAGGGCATAGTACAAAAACACCAAATTACTTCAGCTTATTAGTACCTATCTATTGCTCTTTAAATGTTCATATGCAATGGTAGTAATTTAATTCAAATAAATTTACACTAAAAGAATTCTCATTACAGAACTTGGCCGTTCGAACATCGGTATAAGGCAATTGTGGATTCATAGATAAGTGTTTCCGAATCTTGAGCTTGTAGGTTCTTAGCATCAGTTGCCAGATAGAATACAGTAGATGACGGATATAAGAAAGTCCGAAAATGCAAAATGTGTTTTCTTATAAACATGAAACGGATATGGGCTAATCCTGCGTTGTGGACGTTACGTTCATACACATATTTTTTTAGCTTGTGGTTCCCCTGATTATTAAATTCATAAATTACCTACAGTGATAAGTTACACTGAGAGAGGGTACTTCCAATTGGAATTAAAAAATATTTCCTGGCTTATATCACTCAGACCACTGATTCCCAACCTTTCTTTCGTCACGGTACATTTTTAAAAATATCAAAATTTGGCGGCACACTAACAACAACAAAAATTTGAAGAGAATTTTGATTGGTTTATTGATTTATGTAGGCTTAGTCAAGTAAAATTAACCATTACCACCTGGTCTGTACATCATTACATCACAATTTATAAATTGGTGTAAAATGCTATTATGACCAAAAGGTTTTAATTTCCAGAAACCTAAAAAAATCATGCCAGCAAATTTGCTTTCTGGTAGAGGCGGCACACTTTAAAAATCTCATGGCAAACTAAAGTGCCGCGGCACATAGTTTTAGAATCACTGACTCAGACGATAAACGTGCATAAAGTGCCGTTGCAGACGATACAAAAACAGAAGTCCTTTTGGAGATCAATGTTAATGTTCATACTTTTTATCGAATTTTGCATTATAAACAAAAAAATTAAATCCTACATAGAATGAGCAACATTTGACCATATCGAAACAGCTTTTGAAAAAACCAAATAGTCCTTCGTTCATATAGAAATTTGAATTCCGGGTGTTGTGGACGTTACGTTGTGGGCGTTACAATTTGTACTCTATATATATACATAGGCTTAAGAAAATTGGTGCAGCCCCTTTTCAAATAACTTAAAGACAATATATATATGTTTTCTTTGCGACAGCCACTTAAAGGGAAAAAACGCTGTTGCAACTAAGCCACTCAAACGATTTTTATGATATTCGAAATGCAAAGATAATAAAAACTTTTGGTTATGTATCGATCGGTGCCATACCCCTAACGCTGAAATGCGTTGCCGTGGCTAAGCTGCTTCACGAATTTTTTAAAAACTCGGAATGGGGAATGAACCTGAAGAAACCATATAAAAAACCCTTCGTTTTTAAGTGGTCGATACCACTCCCCTAATGGCAAAATGCGCTTATACGGCAATCTTGGCTAAAAAGTGGGCGTGGCACTTTCCCGATTTTACCCAATTTTTGCCCATAATGAGGCATTGAAAGTCAGTAGTTATGTACCATATTTCATCAAAAAAAGAAAAAACATGGCAACAGTTTTTATAAATACAATTTTAGACCCTATAAAAAGAGAAGATATCTCAGAAACCATATAAGATACCGCGATTCTAATGCCAATCACGGATTTAGAATCGCCAAATACATATAAAATGACTATATTTTAACAACAAATGCTAGTAGGACCAAATCCTCCCGGATTGTTGTTCTTGCACACCGGATCTACCATATTGCCACATTTGTGCGAAATCGGAGAAAAAAAAATTTTTTTTTGGTACGCTTGGCGTGGAGTGCTTCATATATAGATTATATTTTTGTGGGCGGGGCTACGCCCTTCAAAAAGTTTTTTTAATATAACGGCATATCACATATTATCACTCATTTTCTGGAGTACAATCCTTTACATTTTTATTATAATTGTTGGAGTGGTTTTCAAGTAATATTGAGTTAAAATTTTCAATGGTTAAAAAGGAAGCGTGGTACTTCTTCGATGCCGCCCACATTTCGGTTATTACAAGGCATTGATAAGTAGTACCTACGTACCAAATTTCATTCAATATCTTGTAACATTTGCGAGAAATATCATTTAACGTATTTGGCTTGTATGGGAGGTTCCGCGCGCAACGGCTATGTTTCGTCCACTTTCAGAACAGAGATGCCCTATAGTAATTTGGCTCCACACAGTTAATTTCAGAATGGTTTCTTTATTAGTTTTCTTTTTAAACCATTTTATATTTTTGTGGGCGGTGTCACGCCCTTCCACGAGCTTTCCCAATATAATGGCGTATCACAGATTAATCCTTGTTTGCAGAGATAATATATCCTAAATTTTCATTAAAATTGTTGGAGTCGTTTTCGAGTAATATTGAATCAAAATCTTCAAGGGCTAAAAAGTGGGTGTGGCATTTCTTCGATCTCGCCCACTTTTTGTCTGTTACAAGGTATTATTAAGCCGTACCCGCTCACCAAATTTCATCCAAATACCTTGCATGGTTTGCGAGTTATGACTAAATCAAATTTAAAATTTAGGGCAGTGCCACACTAGGCATGCGCTTATTTTACGATTTTCTGATTTTCGTTGATGCTGCCCCCTGAAATCCTTCTAGTGGTCATAAAAACAAATACTATGAGGTTTCACGGCGATCGGATAACGATAACCCGGCCCTCAAGAGAGGTCAAGGTCAAGTTGAGGTTTCAGGCAAAAAATAATGAAAATTTTTTTCAACTTAATTAATTAAATAAGTCAAAGCGTAATTTTATCTTATAGCAAATTAATATACCTTTCTAGCAAGCTATAATTGTTTAATATCGGGTAATTAATACGAATTCTATGAATTTTTCTTTTATCGACATTAGCAAAATTGCCGCAAAACACCATATGTAGTAGTAGTATGGCATTTTGAGGCAATTTTGCTAATGTCGACGAAAGAAAAATTCATAGAATTCGTATTAATTACCCGATATTAAACAATTATAGCTTGCTAGAAAGGTATATTAATTTGCTATAAGATAAAATTACGCTTTGACTTATTTAATTAATTAAAAAAAAAATGTTCATTATTTTTTGCATGAAACCTCAACTTGACCTTGACCTCTCTTGAGGGCCGGGATTTCGTTATCCGATCGCCGTGAAATTTCATAGTATTTGTTTTTATGACCATTAGAAGGATTTCAGGGGGCGGCATCTACGAAAATCAGAAAATCGTAAAATAAGCGATTGCCTAGTGCCAAACGCCCTGGTGAGCATTTATAAAGTTCAAACTTAGTTCATTCTTTATTGGTTGCTAATATCTAACACTATTCCAAGTTTCATTAAAATCGCTGCAGCCGTTTTCGAGAAAAATATTTGGCACAGAAATAAGTACAAAGAAACAAACAAACATACAATTTTAGCTCGTATAAGAAGAGAAGATATGTCTTTTAAAAATATTTTTTTCATTGAAATTTTAACGGTTTTTTGCCATTTTTCGAAAACCGGTCTATCGATTTTTTTCTTCTTCGTCTTATGTTCTTCAGAATTTAATATGCATTTATAATATATGTATACACGCCTGTCCTGTGGGTGATTTGAATAAAATTTTCGTGTACCCCATTTTTTTTTACGGAATTCTGTTAAACATCGTATTTCGACATGTTTTCAATAAAAAATTTCAAAATCCTTAGAGCACTTCGGAAATGATCGGCTAACGAACGATTTCCATGTTGCTTTAGCCGAAGCAAAACAGGATAATTCTGAAAAAACATTCCAAATTAATTTTTTTTTTTCCGGAATTGTATTCACTAATGCATAAAAAATAACGTGTGAAAAGAACATTGCAAAATCGTATGCCCAAAAAAAGTTATTCAAGGTCAAAAGTTGCGAAAATAAATTTTTTTCAATTATTGCGCTTACGGCTGTAATTATGAAAAAATAGTGGTTAACAGTTATTTGCCGAGTACACAATTTTTTAACTTCAATGATTTACTACGCAAAAGTTTCAAACATTTTTTTCCTATTACGCATGGTTTAGGAAGTATGTCAATTTAAAAAGTTTTAAAACTTCGCGATTTTTATATGTTGTACGATTTAAATTGAGATAACTCTCGAACGACTAATCGCACAAAAAAAGTAAATATATACTTGTTTGTAGAAAATTATATTTCCTACAAACCATTCTCAGCTCTTTTTTTCGTAGGACCTATGGCTTAGGAGATATTTTTCACAAACTGTTCAAATTTTGAAAAACTAGTTTTTAAGGAAATCTCTGGAGCTGTTTTCGCTTGATAAAAACTAACGGGATCTATTTTATTAACATTTACATGATCTTCAAATAATATTTGAAACGAAATAATTATCGAGGCATTTTTTTGCTTAAAAAAAAAAAAAATTGGCAAAAACGTAAAAATTTCGAACATTCACGTCTTCAAATCTAATAAAAAATTCATAAAAACTAGAGCAAAATTCATCATACTTCTTTCAAAGATATTGTTTATTCAAAACTTGAAGAATTTACACAAAATTCGCCATTTTTTTTGTTTAAGTAAAAAAAATTCTCGATAATTATTTCGTATCAAATATGATTTGAAGATCATGTAAATGTTAATCAAATAGATCCCGTTAGTTTTTATCAAGCGAAAACAGCTCCAGAGATTTCCTTAAAAACTAATTTTTCAAAATTTGAACAGTTTGTGAAAAATATCTCCTAAGCCATAGGTCCTACGAAAAAAAAAGCTGAGAATGGTTTGTAGGAAATATAATTTTCTACAAACAAGTATATTTACTTTTTTTGTGCGATTAGTCGTTCAAGAGTTATCTCAATTTAAAACGTACAACATATAAATATCGCGAAGTTTGAAAACTTTTTAAATTGACATACTTCCTAAATCATGAGTAATAGGAAAAAAATATTTGAAACTTTTTCGTAGTAAATCATTGAAGTTAAAAAACTGTGTACTCGGCAAATAACTGTCAGCCACTATTTTTTCGTAATTGCAGCCGTAAGCGAAATAATTGAAAAAAATTTATTTTCGCAACTTTTGACCTTGAATTACTTTTTTTGGGCATACGATTTTGCAATGTTCTTTTCACACGTTATTTTTTATGCATTAGTGAATACAATTCCGGAAAAAAAAAATTCATTTGGAATGTTTTTTCAAAATTATCCTGTTTTGCTTCGGCTAAAGCAACATGGAAATCGTTCGTTAGCCGATCATTTCCGAAGTGCTCTAAGGATTTTGAAATTTTTTATTGAAAACATGTCGAAATACGATGTTTAACAAAATTCCGTAAAAAACATGGGGTACTCGAAAATTTTATTCAAATCACCCACAGGACAGGCGTGATAATAATCATTATTTGTTAAAATAATAATAAAAATTAAATTTTTGTGTGTCCACTCACAACTTTTTGTTCATTCAAATTTTAACGGTTTTTTGGCATTTTTTCAAAAATCGCTCAAACGATTTTTTTAAAAATTCAGCAAAGTATGCAAAATTTGATAGGCTTTCAGAATATAAAATAACCCCAGAGGGGTGTTGTTATCGTCATTGAAATTCTCAGAACTGCCCCGTGCATTATGTTTCTGGTCTTTTGAGCGACCTTCAAATGACATCTATTTTAATTTTTTTACGATGTAAATTTTTTTCATGAATGTTGGACAAAAGAATGCTTCTGGGCGGCCGATTCAAAATACTTTTATTTTTTGGGACAACCTATTGGACATGCTTCGAAAACGACCAGGGTAATTCCATGGTAACTCGCGTTACAATTAGAACATTTTTTATGAGTTAAATGGAGCTTTTGAGGCTCAGCCTTTGGATTAACTAATAAAATTGGATTCTTTATAAACAAAATACTTTGTTCTTGTTGCATATTAGTTGAAATTTTCAGTGATAACTTAATATTTAACCAGTAAAATAGTGAATAGTGCTGGTAACTCGCGTTACCATTTTGGACAACATGTTGAAAGCGTAAATTTCTTTCGCAAGTTTCTGCGAAATTTGTGGGTAAATTTCTATACATTAGACATAAATAAAGGCAGCAGGATATCAATAAGTATTTCTTTATTAGAAACAACAATATTAAGTGGTATTTTTTAAAATAATGCAAAAATTATGTGGTAACTCGCGTTACAAAAAATTGGTAACTCGCGTTACTATCGATTTTTAGACCAATACAGGGGGCCTTTTCAAGTTCATAGGTATAAAAATTAAAATTGTGTCAAAATACAAGAATAATAAAGAACTACTTCTAGCTTTTATGCACAGGAACCAAAACTAGATCAAAAATTAATAATTATTTAACTAAGTCTATTATATCGCGATTGAAATTATTTATGGTTTAAATACAAATGGAATATTATCATCACAACTATTACTGTCACCACCAGATTCATAACTTTCCTCGCAGAAGTACCGTTTTATTTTAATGCCCGTTTTTACTTCTTCTGATGTGCAGACATTAACTAAAAAACGCGATAATAACGAATTGCAATGTCCAATCTTAATTTTGACACTAAATGGTAATGTGTCTTCAATTAAACATTAGTTTGGATATAGTTGAAGGTTGAAAAGAAACGAGAAATTTTTCAATACCTTGTTCACATTTACATGGAAATACCCACCATGTTTTTCCTGATATCTTAGTTTTTTGATCATTCTTTTCATTCATTTTTCCATTTAAACACAATGTGAGGGCAAATTTCAAACTTTTTGTAAAACACATGAGAAAATCTAAAAAATTCTAAAAGTAGACGGTAAAAAAAAATACCCGTGTCTCATCGTTTTTCTCCAGCACGTCGGATTTTTTTTAATTGATTTTTGAAATTTATTTAGTCCACTGTACATGAAAAAAACCAAAAGTACCACATTCTTGTGTTAAATCAATGAATTTAACTACATACTTATATGATCCTTACATATGAGGTGTACCATGTGTTTAGTAAACTTATGCAAGACATTACGAGGAATATTTTTGTAGGATATTTTAACCCTTTACAACCCCCAAATGTGTGTCATATTTACCCTTTTCTTAAATAGGTACAAAAATGACACCTAAACCAGGGGAATATTGAGTCAGTATGTACTGCAGATATATTTGCTATAAAATTTCACTACTAGCTGCTGAATACTAAAGGGTCGAAATTTCATCCCGAAACCCAAAAAATCGTTAAATTCAATTAAGAGTTTTCACATTGCATAAGTATTTATTACATCCCTGCCTCGCTTTCCTTAAGTTTTATAAATTTTTCGTCTTCGGTAACTTCTAATGAAATTTTTCGTAGAATATTTTTGCAAAATTGTTTAACCCTTTCGCCACTGAGGTTTTTCTCCAAAACGCTTAGTTTTTCTCAAAACCTGAATGCAAATTACTAAACAAGGTTAAAAAATAAGATGTTTGGCATACCTGAAAGGTCCATTTTACATTCAACAAAATACCACGCGCAACTGGCGAAAAATTCGGTTCTAACGATGTTCTATAAGGTGTAACTGTTTAATGGTAGACATGTTTTCGCATGGTATTGAATTATACCATAGTAAATGCTTCAAACTCAAATTGGGATTCTTTAGATTTCAATTTGCATTACAAATAAAATGTATATGTCCCTGGGGTCTCGTAAAGATTTTCTTATTAGTTATTAAAAATAAAAAGACACGTATTTTACTGAATTTGTGTATCAGTGATTTTTTGCATTTTATGGCTCCTCAATGCTTAAAGTTCGTGTTTTATATGAAATTTTGAGATTTTATGAAAAAACCATCCGATTATGAAATGGTGCTCATGTCCTTACTTTTAATTTAAGGTATAGCACTTGAGAATCCGCATGGTAGTTATTTTTTTATGAGCAAAACTGTAAAAATTTTCCTATTTCAATATAAGAAGGCTTTGTGATGATTTCCTTGTTTTTATTTTCCGAAATAAATATATGTAAAAAACAAATACATTGAAAATGGAATAGTTATTCTAATGTGTTTGAGCTCTATTGTTGCATCACATAGATAACATCGAAGGAAAAAAACACTAAGTATTGTACTGTGATATTTTTTCTCACTGTTTGGATTTACAAATTTTGATTAATAATAGTCAATAGGTCCGTTCGTTGAAAATTTGTGGTAAAACTTGAAGACTGTCGAATCAAAAGTTTTTTGAGACTAAGAACAGAAATATCTCTGAGTAGCTGAAAACACCACAAAAAATCAACGAACGCAAAAATGGGAAAAAATTGAAGACTGCCAAGAAAATAAATAAAAAAATCAGAACACCTGTTAGTGCACATTTAATTACCTATTTTGGTGTATTAAAACGTGCTGAAAAAATCACCAACATTCTTCCTGAACTTCATCAAACTTTTTTTTTGTTAACACAAAGCACAGAAATACGTTTTTCTTTTAATTTATTTTTCAAATTTTTTTTTTTTTTTCAAAATGTAAACAACTTCTGACAAATAATTTTTACTTGACAGTCTTCAAGTTTTGCCCATGATACAATTATAGAGGTAGCGTCAAATTGTCAAAATGAAGAAAACGTCAAAACGAATAGGTAGCAAGTTCTGTCAATAAGAAAAAAACAGAGACAAAAAACGATAGACAACTGTCAGAATCATGATAAAATTGTATTAATTGTATCGTCACGGCGTGCTTGAACCAAGTTTAAATAAAAAATTCTTGCATATGGGTTTTTTGACTGAATTATGTTACGTAATAACTTCACGAATCAAATGATCCCAAAATTAAAAAAATCGAATGGGCCCTTTTTGAAATAAGGAGCCTTAAGCAATAACTATAAAAAGTTAATACAACACAAAATTAAAAATATTTGTAACATTTTGCAAACTATTTTTTCTAAACTAATTTGAGGTCGCTGAACACGAAAAACGCATTTATTTTTTTTTCCTTGGGGTCGTTCCCAAGTTATTCGATAATTTATAATTTCGAGGTTATAGCTTCATATACATCAATATATTTCTATGACGCCAAGTCCGAAATTTCATTCGATTTTGCTCAACATAGGCTTAAAATGTTTGCAATTATATGCGCCATTAAATCAAATTTCTAAAAATAATTATTTAAAAAAAAATATGTGCCAAAAACAAATTGTTTCATTTGAAGTTGATGTGAAAAATTTTAAAAATTTTTGAAATATCAAGCTTTTTCCTGCTTTAACTCAGTCAATTTTGTTTGGAGCATAATTATTGCTATACTTGTTAGAAGCGCCGTTAATCACTCTTTGTAAGCGTGGAAAAATAAAATTTATCGGACTTGGCGTCATAGAAATATATTGATGTATATGAAGCTATAACCTCGAAACTATAAATTATCCAATAACTTGGGAACGACCCCAAGGAAAAAAAAATAAATGCGTTTTTCGTGTTCAGCGACCTCAAATTAGTTTAGAAAAAATAGTTTGCAAAATGTTACAAATGTTTTTAATTTTGTGTTGTATTAACTTTTTATAGTTATTGCTTAAGGCTCCTTATTTCAAAAAGGGCCCATTCGATTTTTTTAATTTTGGGATCATTTGATTCGTGAAGTTATTACGTAACATAATTCAGTCAAAAAACCCATATGCAAGAAACTTTTATTTAAACTTGGTTCAAGCACGCCGTGTCGTTGTTGTGTTAAATTGTTTATTAATTTCGTTCGAAAACAAAAATGGCATAAATTATTGAACTTCGGCAGGATCACTGTTTCCTACGTTGCAATTTTGTGGACAACAAACTGCCAACTTTCGCTGGGTGCAATACCTTTACTGCTGCACGTCTGCAAATCTCTGCCACAGCTTTCAATCCATCGGCGACGCCGTAATTCATCCTTCGGGACGGAGAATAAAGATATATTTTCTTTCTCGAACTTTTTGAGACATAACACACAAAGCGACGACATATTATTTTATGAATTTTTTCACCAACATAAAAAATATCAATCAAAAGTTTTCGTAATTTATTTTTTTAGTTATGGTTTTGCTTTGTTCGTTGACAGAACTTGCTACCAAAAATAAGAAGAGCAAGAAACGTGCCAGTTGCTGTCGTTACCTTGTTAATTGTATCATGGTTTTGCCCAGAAAAAATTTTTCTGGGTAAAAATTTAAATTTTTATTTGGACGGGAAATGATCAGCTGTTTTTTACTCTCATTTTTTGTGACGCAAATATCAAGTATTTGTTTCAACGAACGCTTTTTGTGGTAAAACTTTATAAATATTTACAAATATTTATAAAGTTTTTTTTGAACGAACGGACCTATTATTTATTTATTTTTTTTTTTGACCAAGCAAATGGACAGTAAAAACCCAACAGAAAATTTCGATGCGCATCCCCAAGATGCAATAACGATGCGCGTTCTTCTCGCATCTAAAGAACTGATTTGTATGCGCATATTTTCTGCGCTATAGGTAGCGAGAGCGAAGCGCATCCAAAGAGCATTTCTGAATGCGAGAGCGATGCGCATCCAAAGAGCATTTCTGGTAGCGTGAACGAAGCATTTTCGGTCACGTATTTACGCTTCGTAAGAGCGCGAGGATGGAGCAGTGGTCTAGCGACTGGCATTGCGATTGAGAGTTGTAGCAACCGTGAGGTCCTCGGTTCAACTCCGGCCCAGACCAAACACAAAAGTTTTTCAACTTGCAATTTTTCAATTATAATTAATTTTGTAAAATAAAAATAATTATAATTACATCAAAAACTAGTAAGGGTGTTACCTTTGGCCTGGCCAAACATTAAATACCCTACACTGCAGTATTATGAAAATTTTGCTTATATGGGAGGTGCCACGCCCTCTTGTGCGAATTCACAATTTTTTTTCTCAGAGTATGAATTTATAGTTCTTAGCATTTGAGTAATATTTGGTTAGATTATCTCAAAAAATGTTTTCAGTATAGCGTTTTGAAGCTTTTGCGCATATGGGAGGTGCCACGCCCTCTTGTCCGATTTTATCCAGTTTTTGCTTAAAGCTTTCATTTATAATTCTTAGTGTCTGAATAACATTTAGTTCGATTATCTCAAAATACGCTTTCATTATAGCATTTTGAAGCTTTTGCATGTATGAGAAAAATACATAGAATTCGTATTTATTACCTGATTTTAAACAATTATAGCTTGTTGGAAAGGTATTTTAATTTGCTATAAGATAAAATTATGCTTTGACTTAGTTAATTAAGTTGAAAAAAAATTTTCATTATTTTTTGCCTGAAACCTCAACTTGACCTTGACTTTTCTTGAGCGCCGGGTTATCGTTATTCGATCGCCGTGAAACTTCATAGTATTTGTTTTTATGACCACTAGAAGGATTTCAGGGGGCGGCATCAACGAAAATCAGAAAATCGTAAAATAAGCGCATGCCTAATGCGCATCCAAAGAGCATTTCTGGTAGCGAGAACAAAGCGCTTCCTTCCAATGACATGCCAATGCTAATTTCAGCGCTTTTGGATACGAGAGAGATGCGCTTCACTCCTGCTTTAGAGCGCTTCAGAAGCGCCATTAATGCCATCTATTTCCCATTGGGAAGATGTAAATCACGGCGCTGTCCTGAGAATTTAAATAACGATAACAACACCCCTCTGGGGTTATTTCATATTATGAAAGCCTATTAAATTTTGCATATTTTGGTGAATTTTTAAAAAAATCGTTAGAGCGCTTTTTGAAAAAAAGCCAAAAAACCGTTAAAATTGAAATGAAAAAAAAGTTTTGAGTTGACACACAAAAATTAAATTTTTATCAATATTTTAATAAATAATGATTATAATGTGTATATATTATAAAAGTATATTATATTCTAAAAAATATAAGACTAAGTAGAAAAAAATCGATGGACCGGTTTTCAAAAAACTGGCAAAACACCGTTAAAATTTCAATGAAAATCAATATTTTTAGTCGACATATGAAAATTAGTTTTGCTGATTATTGTAACATATAATTAAAATTATAAATATACACACATATTATATATATATCATGTATGTTTTCTATAGAATAAAATGTTTACGTTCCTTAACAAAAAAACACTGAAAAAAATGATTACAAAAATTATTAAGTTAAAAAAATATCGTTAAAATTGGAGTTAGCCCGACAAAATTCGGATTTTGCTGCAAAATAGTTCGAAGTGAAATTTTGTCACAAGTATACTCTTTATTTATGCATGAAAGATAAAGTGTGAAAAAATCATAGTGAAATCTTCTACGCATAAAAAGTTATTCAAGGTCAAAGGTCGAAAAAATCAGTTTTTTGCAAATATCACACTAACGGTTACTTTTTCAGAAAAATAGGTCTAAACAATTTTGTAGTCCTTAAACTTTTCTATGGAAAAGACCTCAGAGTGGTTTTCGTACGACTTACAGTTTAGGAG
Organism: Calliopum simillimum; assembly: GCA_951812925.1. Classification (NCBI taxonomy): domain Eukaryota; kingdom Metazoa; phylum Arthropoda; class Insecta; order Diptera; family Lauxaniidae; genus Calliopum; species Calliopum simillimum. The sequence goes on from OX638368.1 coordinate 65,052,696, forward strand.
ATATTCTAATTAAAAAAGTGTCAAAGCTTAGAAATGCATGCATGCGGTATATAAGTGTGCATAGCCACATGTTGATTTTTAATGTGCCATAACTTATGAACGATGAGTTGCACGAAAAAAACAAAAACCATCAGGTTATAGGGAATTGTATGTTCTATAAATGATAAACAATGTATGTACACATACAATTTACCGTTTAGGAGTTATTCAATGAAAACCATAAAAATTAAGGACAACATTAAAAAAATCTGTTTTTATTGAATTACTCCTAAACGGTAAATTGTATGTGTACATACATTGCTTATCATTTATAGAGCATACAATTCCCTATAACCTGATGGTTTTGTTTTTTTCGTGCAACTCATCGTTCATAAGTTATGGCACATTAAAAATCAACATGTGGCTATGCACACTTATATACCGCATGCATGCATTTCTAAGCTTTGACACTTTTTTAATTAGAATATCTCCTAAACTGTAAGTCGTACGAAAACCACTCTGAGGTCTTTTCCATAGAAAAGTTTAAGGACTACAAAATTGTTTAGACCTATTTTTCTGAAAAAGTAACCGTTAGTGTGATATTTGCAAAAAACTGATTTTTTCGACCTTTGACCTTGAATAACTTTTTATACGTAGAAGATTTCACTATGATTTTTTCACACTTTATCTTTCATGCATAAATAAAGAGTATACTTGTGACAAAATTTCACTTCGAACTATTTTGCAGCAAAATCCGAATTTTGTCGGGCTAACTCCAATTTTAACGATATTTTTTTAACTTAATAATTTTTGTAATCATTTTTTTCAGTGTTTTTTTGTTAAGGAACGTAAACATTTTATTCTATAGAAAACATACATGATATATATATAATATGTGTGTATATTTATAGTTTTCATTATATGTTACAATAATCAGCAAAACTAATTTTCATATGTCGACTAAAAATATTGATTTTCATTGAAATTTTAACGGTGTTTTGCCAGTTTTTTGAAAATCGGTCCATCGATTTTTTTCTACTTAGTCTTATATTTTTTAGAATATAATATACTTTTATAATATATACACATTATAATCATTATTTATTAAAATATTGATAAAAATTTAATTTTTGTGTGTCAACTCAAAACTTTTTTTTCATTTCAATTTTAACGGTTTTTTGGCTATTTTTCAAAAAGCGTTCTAACGATTTTTTTAAAAATTCACCAAAATATGCAGAATTAAATAGGCTTTCATAATATGAAATAACCCCAGAGGGGTGTTGTTATCGTTATTTAAATTCTCAGGACAGCGCCGTGAAATACATTAGGGCGTTTCACGAAAAACATTTTTTTTTGATTTTTTCAAACCTTAAAGCGGGTTTGGATGTCTTATGGGATAAAAATAACCTGTGAATTTTTCCATATTTTTTATTAGTCATTTAGAGGTCGCGATGTCAATTTTTTAAAAAATAATAAAAATATTTTTTGTACAACAAAAATAAACAATAAACAAAATAATAAACTAAAATATTTACAATCGTACTAACATATGAATAAAAAAATATTAATTTCAGCTCTGCACATTCGAATTACTTCTTGTTTTTAATCTTTTTTTTACTGATCTTTTCTATGCTGTTCGACATTAAGTAATAAGTTTTTCAAGTTACAGTAGACAGTCAGTAAAAAAGGATTGAAAACAAGAAGTAATTCGAATGTGCAGAACTGAAATTAATATTCTTTTATTCATATGTTAGTACGATTGTAAATTTTTTAGTTTATTATTTTGTTTATTGTTTATTTTTTTTATACAAAAAATATTATCATTATTTTTTAAAAAAGTTGATATCGCGACCTCTAAATGACTAATAAAAAATCTGAAAAAATTCACAGGTTATTTTTATCCCATAAGACATCCAAATCCGCTTTAAGGTTTGAAAAAATAAAAAAACAAATTTTTCGTGAAACGCCCTAATGTACATACATACATACAAACAATATATCGATAGCCTAGAGCGCTGTAGTTTTTGAGATTTTTACAGTTATGGTAGGGGAACTGATGCTGTTGTGGTATAGGTAATCTTTTTTTGAAATTTGAAAGAGAACCGTTAGATCAAATTCAGCCAAATTTTTTTATGCTGATCAGTGAAGTATTGCCTACAGAAAATATTTCAGTAAAATGTTTGCAATTTCATTAAAAAATGTTATTGAGCCAAATCTGAAGAAAGTCAAAAAAGCTGTTTTCAAAAAGTTGGCAGGTAATGTGGTATATATGGTGGCGCAATGTGGTATACATACTGATCAGTACTTGCAAAGTGGGCGGGTAATGTGGTGTATATAAGTAGGGTAATGTGGTATACTTATACCATATAACCAAATATAAAATTTGAAAGGTATGAAATAAGTTCATAATAACATTTACATTGGTTCTCAAACTCATAGTTCTTATTAAAGAATAAACAGCCATCAAATAATGTTAAGAATATCAAGAAATTATAATATACCACATTAGCGGATCCCGACTATACCACACTGGCCAATCTTAAGAAATTACAAAATTCTAAAAATAAAATGGGAAACTTTGTGAATTAACACAGTTAAACACTTATTTTGTTTGGTCCATGACAGCAACACAGCCCTGGTTTTTCATGTTTTCTGACAAGATAACAGCAAAGACGTTCGCAGATTCTTACCCAAATTGGAGATATGCAACTATACCACATTGAAAAACTATACCCCTATCTTTGTGTGCTTCTTTACCGAGTGGAAAACTGTGGGATGTCAAAATACCACTAAAACACCAAAATATTCGAGAGTTAAAAAAAATCCTTTCTCCAAAAAATAATTTTTTGAAGAGCGCTACTGTGCTATCTCCACTGAATATTCAAATAAGTCACATTTAAAACAAAAAAATCGTTTTTTGTGTTTTCTACACGTTTCATGACTTTATACGACATTTTAGTAAACAAATTTTGTTCTTTCAAGGGTCCCCCTTGAATGTCGAAACCAAAAAGTTTTAAACTTTTTTTTCTTGTTTTTTCCGTGATTCAAAAAAAAATAAATTTTTCATGTCTCTGAAAACATTTAATGAACATGGATGAGATTTTTTATATGTATTAAGAGTAACGGGACAAGTAATGTCCAATAGAAAAATGGGCGGTACCACGCCCTTAAAAAATGCCATATTTCTGAAATTATTTAACGTACATAGATGAGATTTGGTGCATATATAAATTGCATCGGGACAATTTATATTCTTTGGTTTAATTTATGTAATTGGAGATGCCCTGCCCTCTGTACAAGAGCAGGTGTCGCAACGCACACCGGGAAATGCTAGTCGTTCATAAAATGCACTAAATGTGTCGCTTATTTTAATAGTAGTGAAATTACATGTAAGTGCAAAAGTAACGGCATACTATAAATTGGCTGGAATTTTATTAGAAATTAATAAAATTGGTTTACATCATAAAATTATCTTAAAATATACTACATATATGGGCAAATCCGAAAAAAGTCCAACCAAGAGAAAAATTATACAGTTGCCGTTACAGCGCTTTTTGCCGTTAGGTAAGCAGGATCGCCCTGAAATAACTAGGAGTTTTTAATATGCCTTCTAAGGGTTCATTCCTTATTCCGAGTTTCTTAAAAATTGGTGCAACGGCTTAGCCGCGGTAATGCATTTCGCCTTTAGGGGCGTGGCACTAGTAGCTACATAACAAAACGCCTTTAATAAGGTTGTATTCAAAATTTTATAAAAATCTCTGCAGTGCTTGAGCTGCAACAGCGTATTTTCACCGTGAGATGCGGTGCCAAGAAAAAATTTTACATTTATGTGTACTGCACTTCTTTCCAACCTTTTCCAGACATTAATAAAGCGAATATAATGTGTTTAAGTTAGTTGAAAAGAGGCTGCATAAATTTTCGTTAGCTTATGTGTATATATAAAATAAAAATTGTAACGTTCGCAACGTAACGTGCGCAACACACAAAAGTTAAATTTTTGTACGAACGAAGAACTTTTTGATTCCTTCAAAAGCAGTTTCGATAAGCTCAAACATTCTTCTTTCTTTGGAGGATTTTGCTTTTTTGTTTATACTAGAAAATTCGTTAAAAGTTTTGAAAATGTACATTGACTTCTGTTTTTTGTAACGTGCAAACAGCATTTTATGCACGATTATATTGTAACTGATAAAAGCCAGTAAATGTTTTTAAATGTCTTTTGAAAGTACTCTCAAATGGTAACATACCACTGCAGGTAAATTAAAAATTTAACATTCAGAGCGCCTTCAGGATTAAAAAATATCCGCACGAATGTAACTTTCGCAACGCAGGATTAGCCCATATGTATGTAAAATTATTGAATGCATCGTTACATCAAAATAGCAGCCAATTCGATATATAAACAATGTTTGAAATCTTCTTTTTGCATTTCCCAACAATTGAAAAAATTGAGATAGGACTATAGCGCTCGAAGGTATCGGTATGAGCCTTTCAATTTATTCTTCAAACAAACACAATATTGCTATATGATTCTTGTTAACTGTAAAGGCGCTGTATGCCTGCCAACCTCCTACATGTGTATACACAAATCAGCCATCTGTTACATATTTGCTCTTTTCTTTAGGACTACAAAACACAATGGTCAAGCTAACCGGCCATTAAATGAATTTGGGTTTTATGAAGGTGATATTGAACCCATAACATATGGATCATAAATCGACTCAAAGCTACCATGAAATATGCACAAAACATAAACTTAAGAACAATAAACACCGGAATTTATGCATATCGGGTTCCATATTCACATTTATGCAAATCGACTTTTACATAACAACAAAAAAAAAAAAAAGGTTTACAAAGCACCAACAAAAAAAGTACAATAACAACAACAGCGATGAAAAGTTACTCTTGTCCTAAACACTTTTCGTATGAATAAACATAAACTTTCAAACTCATAAATTTTTATGTCCGCAAATATTAGTTATCTTTTTCTTACAAAACTCACTTTGCCAAACTAATTTTCGGCACAGAGCGACCACACACCAGTAAAAACAGCACTGACAGCAGCCGCCCAAGAAAACTTCATCAAATCTTTCATGCTACTGCTACTTTTGCAAGTGTTGCCACCTTAAAATAATTGAATCAGCTGGAGTAGTTGTCTTGACTTGACCAAAGAAATCGAAGATATTAGCATTTTCTGGACGCTTAATTTTTTAAAATTTGAGAACACCTACATCTCTCTTAATTAACTTTCAAAGTATTTTATTAGTTGCCAAAAACTAAGTGCAAAAATTCATTTTTGTAAACGAACTTTAATCCGAAAATTTCTGAACTTAAAGCTCAATTATCTATTTGAACTTCAGGATTCAAAATGCTAAATCATTGCCAATTTTAAACATATTTACATATAGGGGAACTGATGCTATTGTGGTATAATTTTTCAATGTGGTATGGTCGTATATCTCCGATTTGGGAAAAAATCTGCGAACGTCACTGCTTTTATCCTGTCAGAAAACATGACAAACCAGGAATGTGTTGCTGTCGTGGACCAAACAAAATTTTTCCGATGTCAGTTGAACGAAACGTAAATCGCGTGTGGTCGATGTAATTTTGCGCATTTTTTGCAAAAAAATTTTGTAAAGAAAAATTTGCGTTTTGGTGAAGTTCAATTTATATTTAATTAAGGTTAGTGCAAAATATTGCGAAATAAGTGTTTAACAATGTAAATTCACTAAGTTTCCAATTTAATTTTTACAATTTTGTAATTTCTAAAAATTGGCCAGTGTAGTATAGTCGGGCTTCGCTAATGTGTTATATGAACATTTCTTGATATTATTAACATTATTTGATGGCTGGTTATTTTTTAATAAGAACTATGAGTTTGAGAACCAATGTAAATGTTATTATGAACTTATTTCATACCTTTCAAACTTTATATTTGGTTGTATGGATAAGTTTACCTTATTACCCTACTTATATGTAGCACATTAGCAGCCCACTTTACAAGTACTGATCAGTATATATACCCCATTGCTACACCATATATACCACATTACCTGCCAACTTTTTGAAAACAGCTTTTTTGACTTTTTTCAGTTTTTGATCAATAACTTTTTTTGATGAAGTTGCATACAATAAAATTTGGCTGAAATTGATCAAACGGTTCCCTTTCAAATTCCATCTAAACATTAGGTATACCACAATAGCATCGGTTCCCCTACTGTGATACTTAGTCCATTATTTTATCCCATCTATTCTCCACTTTGTTAAGCCATTTGTGGCAGTTTGGGATCTTCGTATTATGAATTTGAACATAATTTTTTTTCTATCATGTCAGGATCCTGAGTTATCCTTGCCTTAAGAAACGTACTGACGTACGAAAAAACGCTTTTCTGAAGCACATTTAAAGCTATACAACACAAACAGCAAATACTTAGTGAAATCCATTTCTGTCAATGGATTTGGATAGCCACAAGTTTTCTTACAAAATCGTACTTGTAAGTACAGGGTTTTCAAAAAGAGTGATATGATTTCTTTAAAAAAAAAAAAAACACTCTAATTGTTAACGAAATTCAAATGATTTTTATTTAATGTGAAGTACAATCGATACAACTAAGTTCTGAATAAAACGTCATTCAAATGGCCTCCACGACTTCTTCTGCAGGAACGTATCCGATGAACCCAACTTTTGAGCACTTTTCCACTAAATTAAGTCGTATGCCATGAATAGCACGTTCAATATTGACTTGTAAAGCATGAAGAGAGTCTGGTTTATTGCTAAAGAACAGTGACTTCAAATAACACTACAATAAATAGTCTAAGGGTGTTAAATCACAACTTCTTGGAGGCCATTCATTGTCACAATTTCTTGAAATAATCGAATCTCCAAACTTTTCTCGCAAAAATTCAATTGATGCAGTTGCTGTGTGGCACGTAGCCCCGTCTTGTTGGAACCAGATGTTGTCAACATCAACTTCTTCCAATTTCGGCCATAAAAAGTTGGTTATCATCGATCTATACCGCTCTCCATTAACTGTAACGGTGGTACCAGCTTCATTTCGAAAGAAGTACGGACCAGTTCCACCAGACCAAAAACCACACCAAACTGTCAATAAAGGTGAATGTAATGGTTTTTCATGAACATTTTGTGGGTTTTCTAAGCCCCAGAATCGACAGTTTTGTTTATTTACCGCACCACTCAGATGAAAGTGAGCCTCATCGGAGAAAATGATTTTCTTAAAAAAATCATTATACATAGTTTTGAAGTTTGAATCAACAAATTGCGGTCTTCAGCAACACTTGCCTGAACGGCAGCAATATTTTCATTACTTCGAGCGGTTCTTCGTCTTATTGGCACTTGAACATTATGTAAAGAAAATGTACGCTCGAAAATTTCAACAGTTCGACGAATAACGAGCACACTTGGACTATTATTACAACGATAAAATGGCAAAAGCGCACGAAAAGTTGCAATTGGAGAACGATTTTTTATACCCTACACCCAGGGTATATTCACTTTGTCCTTCCGTTTGGAACGCAGAGGAGCAGGCGTGGCAGATATAGAAAAGCATATATATTCTTGATCAGCGTCACCTCCTGAGTCGATATAGCCATGTCCGTCTGTCTGGCTGGCTGGGTGGCTGGCTGTGTGTTGAAATACACTTTTTGGGAAAACTGAGCAAGATAATTCAATGAAATTTGGTACACTGCCTCCGTCGTCAAAGTTAGCTCGGGGGATTGAAAATGAGCAAAATCGATCAACGGACACGCCTACCGCCCATACAAAAATTGTATTCAAAATGAAATTTTAGGAGTATTATTCACGACAATGCAACCAAAATACACATAAATACTAAAAATTGTAAGCGCAAGTTCTGAAAAAAGACTTGGCGAATTGGGACAAGAGGGCGTAGCACCTCCCATATAACCAAATGCATCAAAACGCTACACTAAAAGCGTTTCTTGATATATTCAAATCAAGTTCGACTCAGACACTAAGAATTATAAATGAAAGCTCTCAACAAAAATTAGTTGCAATCGGACAAGGGGGTGTGGCACCTCCCATATAAGCAAATGTTTCAAAATGCCATACTGAAAGAGTTTTTTGAGATAATCCAACCAAGTTTCACTCAGACACTAAGAACTATAAATGCAAGCTCTGAGCAAAAGCTGGGTGAACTCGGACAAGAGGGCGTGGCACCTCCCATATGAGTAAAATTTCAAAAATACTGCAGTGTATTTAATGTGTGGCCAGGCCAAAGGTTACACCCTTACTAGTTTGATAATATAACTGAATAATGAAAAAAAACATCGTTTTTCCCTATCTTTGAAGCGATGAAGTTGAAAGTGCTAGTCTTTTCTTGCACTTCTTTTACTAAGTATTTATGTTAGGATATCTCTGGCAAACAAAGATATCCTTATATGTATTTCAAATTGAGTTTGAAGAAAAAGACTTGACTAAGTGTTATTGCTTAAAATTACCTTGTCACGTTATATAACCTTAAATTGAGTTCACTAGAAAAATTAAACAAATAAAGTTCACTGAAATACACCTATTAAAAACAAAATACGTCTTATTTATGAAACTATTTTACGCAGATGGATGAGATTTGAGATATTTTTAGTGGGCGCCGGTACATTGGAAAAAATGGTCAAGGGCACTAAATTCATTATACCACTGACACTGTGGACAATCATACTAAACATATATTTAAGTTTTATCCATTCCCGACCATAGATCACATGTTTCAAACAAAGGTATGGCAACTACAACTTGTACTTCTAAAATAAAACCAAATATTAAATAAGCTGCAGTAAGAAGATTGAGTTTAGTTTTACTTTTTGCGTAGCTGTTGTTTTTGTTGTGTACGTAGATCAACAAAAACCAAACCTTTGGCCCCTTCGGCGTTAAAAGGATTCAAGGACTTTGTTGTTTTTATTTTCCTATGGTTGTGCTGTGAAACTTTTGCCTCCTTTTCAATATTCAATGCTGCTACAGCCGTCACACTTTCTTCCCCATTCATACGATGTACAATAGGGTGGGCCAAATTGTATGGACGAAATTTTATCGACCTCGGCTACCCCTCTATGTGAAAGTTCATTCAATTCTGTGAATATTTGCCCAAAGAACCATACCTCTGCGTTCAACTTTAGTTCGGCGCATTTTTGATCGAAAATTTTACCTTTTATGAATATTTTTTTTATTTTCATACTAAATTTTTAAAATTTTTATAAAGACAAAAGTAATGTCATTATATGATTTGGCTGGTATTTTGTCAGTAATCAATTGAATTAAATTTTGTTTTCACAGAAAGTTCACTTAATGGTGTGGAATTGATGCTTTATATTTAAAAAAGTGATATGGGTCAAATAGCCGATTATTATGAACGACTTTCAAAATAAACGATTCATATTTTTGGATGAATTTTTTCAAACTAAACACCAACCTAGGCTGAAAGTTCATTCAATTTGATGAATATTTGCTCAAGGAACCATACCTCTAAGTTCAATTTTAGTTTGGCGCATTTTCGATTTAAAATTTTACCTTGCGTTTAATATTTATTTTTATGCTAAATTTTCAAAATTCTTATAGAGACAAAAGTAATATCATAATATGTTTTGGCTGGTATTCTGTGAGTAATCAATAAAATTGAATTCTGTTTTTACGAAAAGTTTACTTGATAGCGTGAAATTGATAATATTTATTCCAAAAAATTATATATACCAAAAATCCATGTAAAAATATGACTTATTTTGAAATCGGTTATTTGACCGATAAAATTTTTTAGAATAAATATAATCAATTCCACGCTATCAAGTAAACTTTTCGTAAAAACAGAACCCAATTTTATTGAATACTGACAGAATACCAGCCAAAACATATTATGATATTACTTTTGTCTCTATGAGATTTTTGAAAATTAAGCATAAAAATAAATATTAAACGCAAGCTAAAATTTTCAATCGAAAATGCGCCAAACTAAAGTTGAACGTAGAAGTATGGTTCCTTGGGCAAATTTTCATCAAATTGAATGAACTTTCAGCCTAGGTTGGTGTTTTGTTTGAAAAAATTCATCCAAAAATATGAATCGTTTATTTTGAAAGTCGGTCATAATAATCGGCTATTTGACCCATATCACTTTTTTAAATATATAACATCAATTCCACACAATCAAGTAAACTTTTCGTGTAAACATAACCCAATATAATTGATTACTGACAGAATACCAGCCAACTCATTTAATGACATTACTTTTGTCTTTATAAAAATTTTTAAAATTTAGTATGAAAATAAAAAAAATATTCATAAAAGGTAAAATTTTCAATCAAAAATGCGCCGAACTAAAGTTGAACGCAGAGGTATAGTTCCTTGGGCAAATATTCATAGAATTGAATGAACTTTAACATAGGGGGGTAGCCGAGATCAGTTTTCAAATCGGCCCACCCTAATGTACAAGTATCCGTATAAAGTCAATAATTTTGTTTTTTCTCTCACATTTATAATCGAATGAATTTGTTTCGCAATATTTTACGAATTTTCAGCATACTCCTACTTACCGTTGGAAAATAAAAACAAATGAGAGGCGAAAGATTTGGGCGTGATGTGGCCTTACACCATATGTCAACCTCCGTTTTGAGCGATTTGTTTTTGCAAGTGTTCGCCGCTCTTATCAGCGAAAAGTTTATGAATTCAATTATGTTGAACTTTTGCTTCTTAACCTCATGGTGAGAATGAGAAACAATGTTAGTTAAGAATATATACTTATATGTATTAAGCGCTGGGAAACCCTATAGCACTACAATTTTTCCAGATTTGCAAAAAGTGCCTTGCATAAATTACATTTTCAACATTTTCTTACGTTCCTTAAAATGATTAAAAAGCTTTGATCGATTTCATACATTAAAATGGAGATTGTTGTAGTTGTTGAAAAATGCTTTAGATAATTTTTGCACGAATATCTGATGGACAAACAATCTTTTTACCAAATCACCTTGTCTTAGACTTTGAATACAAATAAATGCATTTCTACAAAACTTTTTCCAATTTTCCTAACAACGGGTTTTCGACATCCCGCAGAAATTTTTAAAATAAATTTCTTGCTTTTTGGCCAGTGATTATATTAGTATAATGATATATGTATGTGTATAGTCAAATTTATTTAATAATTTTAACCTTTGGCCTTTACAAAGATTTACATACGATTGGTCTAGTTCAGTGATTGCACAGTTATAGCAAGGCGTGCACGCCGCACAGTGGCGATATCTGGCATTATATACATATTGATAGGAAAATCCCGGAACGGTCAAATATTTTAAAAACTGAACGTTGAATCAAAAATAAAAAAACACAATTTCAATAATTTTTCGCGATCTAATCAACGATATGAATCTTGACCCCCTCTCACCCCCCAACGGGGGTGGGGCAGCGGAAACATCAAAATATTAAATGGAAACCTCCATTTTTATTGCAGATTCGGATTCTATGTAAAAAAGTACGAACATTTTTTCGGAACAATTTGTTCTTATCCGGCTTAGATGGCGCTGTACTCGACAAAAACAAAATTGACTAGTAAGGGTATAACGTTTGGCCTGGCCAAATATTAAATACCCTACACTGAAGTATTTTGAAAATTTTGTTGTATAGCAGTGCCTCGCCTTCAAGTTTTATTCCAAGTATATATGCGAAATTTCATTGCATTACCTCAAATAATACTTGCACAGCATTTTGAAAATGTTGCTTTTATGGGAAATGCCACGCCTATTTTCTGAGTTCGCCTAGTTTTTGCTTAGAACTTCTACTAACTATTCCTAGTATCTGTGCAAAATTTTGCAACATTACTTCAAATAACGCTAGCATTACAACACTTCGAAAACTTTGAGTGTATGAGTGTATTATTTTCCGAATCAACCAAGTCTCTGATTAGACTTTGCATTTACTACCCTTAGTATATGTGTAAAAATTGGTTGAATTATTTCAAAACACGCTTCCAGAATAGCATTTTGAAACTTTTGCTTGTATGGGAGGAGCCACGCCCTGTTTTCCCAATTCACCTTGTTTTTGCCTAATCGTGAATAATCCTCATAAAACTGCGTTTTGAATATACTTCTTGTATGGGCGGTAGGCGTATAAGTTGAGCGATTTTGCCCATTTTTTTACAACAAAGGCAGTGTACCAAATTTCATCGAATTATCTTGCTTAGTTTTCCCATAAAAGGAGGAAGTCGAAATATTTGTTTTTGTGAGCTTTTATAGCATTCTTTTGCTAATAACATATTTTATATTAGTATATATTAATCTTATAAGCTAATATGAATAATAAATTGAAATTGAATTTGGCTTTTGATAAATTCGTTTATACCTGGCATTTAAACAAAAAACAACATTTCATTACATATTTATTGTAGAAAAATAAAAGTTTCATTTTCCATAGTAATATTTTTAAAATAAAATGCAACCACAGCCACAAAAAAAAAAAAATTACAAAAAGTGAAATGAATGAATAAAAAAGAAAGCTTGTCGTAAAAATAACATCATCAGAAAGAATCCGCAAAAAATGTAAAATAAAAAGTGCTATAAAAAATAAATTATTTTGCTTTGTGATTTGAATCGTTTAACAATTCGAATGCAATTCATAAAAAATAAGATAAGGCAGCAAGGCAGGAAAAAGCAATGTGCGAGATAAATAACAAAATCAAATGTAAAATTCAAATGCAAATGGAAAGATACGGAAAGACAAAATAAATTTGTAAACAACATAAAATCAACATTAAATACAACAACAACTAAACAAGACCATCAGCCACGATATGGCCACTCAAAACATGGCGATAAAGCATCAGCATCGAAAATGGCATCACGTTTTGTTGTCCTGGTCAACGGTCTGGGTGCTTGTCGTGTGTTTGCTGAATCCCGTATTGCCGGAAGTTATCTACAGAGTGGATCCTTTGGGTAAATGTTATTCGTCTTGTATATTCTTCTTGTTTGTTTTATTATTTAAAATTTTTTTTCATTTTATGATATTTTGGTATACCACAACAGATTTTAAGTGAGGGACACATAACGAGCTATTAAAATAAATACATTTGGAACAAGGCAAAAATATGTTATTTTACTATCGTCACTCATGTGAATAAAAATATGACCATAGTTATCACATTGTAGCCCAGGCGAATTAGCATAAAAATAGATGTTAAATAACAATAATTAGGGGAAAGCTGAAAATCGGTACAGACCTTAGAAACACCATTACAAATAATCTGTCAAAAGTCCCCATTGATCCCATGTGAGCTAAAAAAAGTTATTCAAGGCCAAAGGCCACAAAAAATAGTTTTTTGGAAATATCTCGCTAGCGGTAACTTCTAGAGAAATTTTGTAGCCGCAAATGCTATACTACTACATATGGTATTTTGCGGCAATTTTGCTAATGCCGTAAAAGAAAAATTCATAGAATTCGTATTAAATACCCGATTTTAAACAATTATAGCTTGTTAGAAAGGTATTTCAGTTTGCTATAAGATAAATTTAAGCTTTGACTAATTTAATTAAGTTTAAAAAAAATTTTCATTACTTTTTGGCTTAAACCTCAACTAGACATTGACCTCTCGTGAGGGCCGGGTTATCGTTATCCGATCGCCGTGAAACTTCATAGTATTTGTTTTTATGACCATTAGAAGGACTTCAGGGGGCGGCATCAACGAAAATCAAAAAATCGTAAAATAAGCGCATGCCTAGTGCGCAAAGTGATGTGTTGAGCTTTAAATTTAAATTTAAATCTACAAAATTTTGATTAAATCTCACTTTTTTTTGACTTAATTGAATTTTTCGGCCTTCAAATACAGTCAGGTGAAACCCTGAAAGTTTTTTTTATTTTTTTAAGAGATTATTTAACCGTATTTGAAAGCCAAAAAATTCAATTAAGTCGAAAAAAGTGAGGTTTAATCAAAATTTTGTAGAATGACTAGGCGGCAACCCTAAAAATGTTTAATGGATTTTTATAAACTTTATCTAAGCGTTTTAAAACTAAAATTTCTTTTTGTTTTTAAAGTATATGGATTAAGCCAAATATACGAAAAAAACTAGGTGGCAACCCCAAAAGTGAATGTTGAACTTTTAAAGTTTATATATTTTTAAAACAAAAATTTATTTTTTTTATTTTGCTAAAATGTATGCTGTAAGAATTACTTAAAAAAATACCATGTGACAACCCTGAAAACGATAATGTGCGCAGTCGACGCACAGTGTCGCGAGCCCATATATAGAGCGACCAAAACTAGTAAACGTTATCCGATTTTGATGAAATTTTGCACAGTTATGCTTTTTGGTAAGATTATGAAAATTTTAGAAAATGGGCGTGGTCCGCACTTTTTTAAGCCTACTTCCAGTATAAAAGTATTAGTTTCGGGTGATTTTTTAAAGGTTTTTCAAAAAATTAAAATGGCTAAATATTAACCTTTTAAAAGCTTTTTGACTTTTTACGATCGCATAAGAAGAAAAAAAGTTGTAGCAGTTATAACTTAAAATTAAAGTAAAATATTTTAATTTGGGAAATTCACTCATTTAAGAAAGCAAAAAAGAAGACTCTCACTTAAAAATATTGAATTAAATAACTATGCAATTAAAAATGTGAAATCTTAAGCTTTAAAATGCTTTTTAATCTATTCTGATCGGCTAAGAAAAAAAAAAAGTTATGGGCGTTGGAGTTCAAAATTAATATTATATATTTACAATTTTGGTACTCGCTCTTTTTAGAAAACGAAAAAATGGACTCTTAAAAATTACATATTTCGGTAAATTTTTATGCTAGAAAGATGTTTAAAAAACCAAAATGTGCAGAATTGCATCAACTTTAATTTTTGGCTGAAAAATTTTTTTTTGAGTAACAGTTTTTAAGTTACTGTTCAAAAAATTACTTTTTTGATCTTTGAACCCCCAAAAAGGGAGTTTTTGTAAAGTTACTGTTTTCCAATAAAGAACTGTGTTAAGTTTCAAGTCCGCAGCAATTTTTTCCTTTTAGATATTCAATTTTACTGTCCTAAGAATATTAATTTTTTATTGAATTTTAATCGAGGTCACTTTAGAAAATTAACGGAAAAAAATTGGGGCATATTGGGGCATTTTTTTTTTCGTCTGCTTATACACTGTACTTCTCTCTTTTGTTTCTAATTAAGGCAATAGGGTCTTTTGCGTCATTCTTTTTTTATGGTCTCCCAAACTTTTCTTTAAAATTCGCAAATAAGCAAAAAAACACATGTCCAATAAAATAACTGTAAACAAAACGTTAGCACAAAAATCTGCTCAAAAATTGCTTACTATATAGGAAAAATGTCATTTATTCCTAAAAAGTTGGTTTTAACTAAGGTATTTAGTAACATAGGCCTGCTTTCGATTTAAGAATCATTAAACGAAATTTTTTTTTTGTGGCATTTATTCTATCTTTCCAAAAACTACGGGGCTCGTATAACTATGCTATTAAGATATATTAATTTTTTTTTTTTTTTTTTTTATTGGTTTAATAAGTATACTTAATTATATGCCATCCTTGATAGGTTCATATTTAAGACTTTAACTTTGACCTTTTGGCCGCACTAGCGACGGCAAAGCAAAGACCTTGCGGCATACGAGTGTGCATTTGAAAGTTGATTTTCGAATGATTTTCAAATCGCAATTTCTCATGAACGGTAAGTCGGACGAAAAAAGTGTTCGGAGAGACCGTCATAGGGAATCGCATGAACTACAAAATGCATGAAAAAAATTTTTCGTTTCCGAGATATTTTGAAAAAATGTTTTTTTTCTAAATTTTAGGATTGTTGAAAGATATTTCCTAAACTATGTGTCGCTCGAAAGAAAAACAACATGCAGTTTGTTAAGCAAGCAATTCCCTATAAACAGTATTTTTACTTTTAACGTTTGACTCACCGTTCATGAGATAATTAAATTTAAAGCTCAACACATCACTATGCGCATTCATAAGCGGCACACACATTTTAATAATTTTTGCCTCAATTTAAATTAGGATATCTCCCAAACTATAAATCGCATGAAAACAAACTTTGAAACGTTTTTACAGAAAATTTTGTAAGCTACAAAATTGCGGCCAAAAATTTTTCTCTAGAAGTTACCGCTGCACAGTGCGAAATTTTCAGAGTCTAGCGGAACTTAATTCATACCTCAGCACATATAGCAGTTATGTTTATGAAACTTAATACTTGGATATATATTTAATTGGCAAAACACCATGCAAAAATTAAGGGGGATCAGACAAGGGGTTATTATACCCCCCATATATGGAAATGCTTAAAACGTGGTATTTCTGCTCCAATACCAGATATCGCTATGAAACTTGATAGATATAAACATTTTCTTATCAAAACACCATAAAAAGTGAAGGGGGTGAGACAAGGGGTATTTGCTGTTTCTTGCATTTTTATTCAGAAATGCTTCTAAATTTTGAGAGGATTCCCCTACCTTTTTTGTATATTGTAAACTAGCGTACGAAAGTTACCTTAAAACTATGGAGAGTGTCAGATGTTAGTGTTGGTGAGCCTATTTTTTCCAAAACAAAACCAATGATGGCGTCCGATGTCGGTTTTTCATGAAATTTCGGTGTTATATGAAATTTCCAAAGACATTCTGGGAAAGGTTTAGTTTAAAAGAGGATCGCAAAATATCGCAGAAGATGTTTTGTGTTTCCAGTAGAAGATAAACCTACCATTCAAATTTTGTACGTTTCAAAATGGCAATTTGTGGTAACACCACAGATGAACATTTAATAGCTCAATTGAAAGCCAAAAGAAAGCACTAAATGCTTCTGGTAATAGAAATTCACAGAAGAATTTTGTGTGTCCTGCATATAACATCCAATATAGCCAAAAATCGTGTTTTTGCACTTTTTTAACTTTTTAGGTAAAGATATCTCCGACAAAAAAAAAGATATCGTTATCGGTTTGATTGAGTTTTCAAGAAAAAAACTAGGGCTATTAACTGTCATACCAGATTTTACGGCATAATATTATCTTATCTTGTTATATAACTTCAAAAATAGGAAAAAAAGTGGTGTCCTTTATACATATATGTAAGGATATCTCAAAGTCCAGAAGTAATAGAGCAATTCTAAGACCGGATTCGGACTAAGCATCAAAAATCACATCTGGAGTGACTATTGCTGTATCCGGTTTTTGTTTGTGTTTTTTTATATACGAAAAAACCGATTTTTTTTAAAAATAAATGGTGCGGAAACGATACCTTTTATATGTATGTATGCATGTATATATATATATATACATATATATATATTACACATATATACATATACAAGTATATATATGTACGTACATACATATATATGTGTACATAATATGTATATAAATCCGAGACATTCTCAAAAATCGTTAAAAAAACTAAAATGTCGAAAAAAAAAAAAACGCCTGGACGTTCGATTTCGCGGTTCCCGGATTCTGATACTAGAAGGGTCCCCCAACACTATCCCCGAAAAAAATCGCGGGTGGTATTTCAAAAAGTTGAATTTTTTTAAAAACCACCGTGAAAAGCACTATTTTCACAAACAAATCACACACGAGTAAGAAAAGATTCTGCAATTATTTGAATGCCAATAAGTGACAATTTTATTAAAAAATAAATGAAAAAATATTCCCGGCCTACCGTCTTACCGTTTTTATGTACCAATCTATAAACTAAAACAAATCGATAAGCTTTCTATAGTCAAAAAGTATGAATGAATAAGTAATGCAAGTTTCAGGTGCATTTTGCAGTTGTTTCGCAGGGTTATTCACCAAACTGAGTATGAGGTTTTTGAGGTGGGATATTAAGCTACCGAAATAACGAATAATCTGATGCGCTTTATGTATTTCAAAAATTGAATAAAGTTCCGCTAAGCCTCCCAAATTTCGCACTGTGCGCTGGCGAGATATTTCCAAAAAACTATTTTTTGTGACCTTTGACCTTGAATAACTTTTTTAGCTCACATGGGATTAATGGGGACATTTGACAGATACTTTTTTTTAAATTTCTCAATATGTACTGCGAAAATCTCAGTGCAACTACCCATGTACATTAGAGAGGATCAATTTGTTCTAAACAAAATTTTTCCACTTACTTTCGTTCAGTTTCGGATTCTACGTTAAAATCCAAGTTAAAAACTCCTTGGGACCATATATCTGCGGTGAATTTCGACTCAGCCAAAAATCGTTTGAAGTTTTGGGTTTTTTCGCTGTTGCGAGACTGCCTTTGATAACACAGGCCGACAAAATTTGATCAAAGTACATACCCAGAAACCGGACTATATATTTCCGTAGGTTTTCGATGCGCTGATTCCGAATCTGGTCGCAGAATTGCTCCATCACGTCAGGTTTTTGAGATATCCTAACCTAAAAGTGCCAAAAATGACGATTTTTCTCAATTTTGAGGTTAAATAGCTCTAAGGATTTTATTTTTCTTGGAAAACTATGAACGATATTTTAAAGTACTAGTCTTCCTCTTTCAAATGCCGTTGAGTTTGTTTGAATATCTTTTTTTTTCTCTCAGATATGGCATTTTGAAGATTGCATATAAGAGTGCATATAAGAATGCATATAAGTTTCCTCTACGGACTTTTAGATATAGGGAAATCCTCTTACATGCATTCTTCAAAATGCCATATCTCAGAGAAAAAAAAAGATATTCAAACTAACTCAACGGCATTTGAAAGAGAAAGACTAGTATTTTAAGATGCCGTTCATAGTTTTCCTACAAAAATCAAATCCTTAGAGCTATTTAACCTCAAAATTGAGAAAAATCGTCATTTTTGGCACTTTTAGGTTAGGATATCTCAAAAACCTGACGTGATGGAGCAATTCTGTGACCAGATTCGGAATCAGCGCATCGAAAACCTACGGAAATATATAATCTGGTTTCTGGGTATAATTTTTGTCGGCCTGTGTAATTTATAACTTCCGAACAACTTGTTGTATTGCTATGATTTTAGCATCGTTAGAAAGGTGTTATTGCGTAGTATCAACGCTTTGGTTAATTTTTTGAAAAAAAATATCTGATTCAAAAGTTATGACCTTTTGAATGAAAATATATAAAAACTTTATACAAAATGTACCAAAAATTTTATGTTTTTAAAATTTTTTTATAGTGTATAAAAAGAACTATCTAGAGAGGGTCTATTCATCCAGATCCGGCTAGTAGTTTCAAAGTTATGACCTTTTGAGTGGAGACAGATAAAAACTTCATATAAAGTATATTAGAAATTTAAACTTCCTAGATAAAAAAACCGTTATTTTTCTATAGCTCATTAAAAGGCCTTTCCAACGCAGTTCTGTTCTTTAAGATACGGCTAGCCATTCCAAAGTTATGACATTTTGAATGAAAGCAGATGAGAACTGTTGAGTGAAAAAATATTTAAGACAAACTTGAACAAAAAAAATTTTTTTTTTTAATGAGTTCTAGTGCACCACTTTCGATTACCATTAATTAGTAGAAAAAAACAGCAGAAGGATTTTTCGAAGTTGGGTCACTAAGCGGCGCTATAACGGTTCAAAGTTCGCAAAATCAGGCAGGTATTATAGAGAAAACGTATTTTATTAAAAATTTAAATTTTTAACCCAAAAATACGTTTTTTCTATGATACTCGATTTTTCGAACATCAAACTGCTATAGCGCCGCTTAGTTACCCAACTTCGAAAAATCTTTTAGCATTTTTTTTTACTTACCAATTGAGGGCGACGGGATGTTAGCACCCCATTTATGGAATTTCGGGAAACCACTTATGCTATTCAAAAGATCATAAAATGGTCAAAAAAGGTCAGTTGGTTTGGCTAATTGGTCAGCGATGGGGAATTTTTAAAAAAAAATTTTAAAAATTTTCAAGGTCAAGGATATGTTAGCACCCCATTTATGGAATTTCGAGAAACCAATTATGTCATTCGAAAGGTCATAAAATGGTCAAAAAAGGTCAGTTGGTTTGGCTCATTGGTCAGCGATAGGTTATTTTAAAAATTTTTTTTAAAAATTTTCAAGGTCATTGGAGATGTTAGCACCCCATTTATGGAATTTCGAGAAACCAATTATGTCATTCGAAAGGTCAACAAATTGTCAAAAAAGGTCAGTGGGTTTCGCTAATTGGTCAGCGATAGGGAATTTTTCAAAAATTTTTTAAAGATATTTTTTCAAGAAACCTAAAATTTAGAAAAAAAACCGTTTTTTCAAAATAACTTCAAAACGGTTCATCCTAGAAAAAAACTTGGAACGTTCAATTCCCTATAAGGGTCTCTTCAAACTGTTTTTTTGTCGGACTTACCCTTAATGAGATATCGCACACATACATTAGAGAAGATCAAATTTTTTTTTACTTACTTGCATTCAGTTTCGGATTCTACGTTAAAATTTATGTTAAAAACTCCTTGGGACCATATATCTAAAGTGAATTTTGACTCAGCCAAAAATCTTTTGAAGTTTTGGGTTTTTTTCGCTGTTGCGAGATTGTCTTTGAAAATGTATAACTTCAGAACAACTTGTTGTATTGCTATAATTCTAGCACCGTTCAAACGATGTAATAACGTAGTATCAATGCCTTGGCTAATTTTTGGAAAAGGTCATCTGGTTCAAAAGTTATGATCTTTTGAATGAAAACATGTAAAAACTTATACGAAATCTTTCAAAAATTTCATATTTTTTTAAAAAAACAAAATTACTTTTAAGATTTTTTATCCAGATACGGCTAGTCATTTTAAAGTTAAGTCCTTTTCAATAAAGACAGATAAAAACTTTATACAAAGTATATTAGGAATTAACTCCTCCTAGAAAAAAAAAAAAAAACCGTTGCTTTTGAATTTTTTTTTATAGCTCATAATGCTTTGGCAGTTTTTTTATACTAATTAATGGTAATCAAAAGAATAGAACTCATTGAAAAAAAAAAAAATTTTTTGTTGTAGTTTGCCTTAAATATGTATTTTTTCACCCAACAGTTCTCCTCTGCTTACATTTAAAATGTCATAACTTTGAAATGGCTAGCCGTATCTTGAAAAACAGACCTGCGTTGGGCCTTTTGATGAGCTATAAAAAAATTAAAAAGTAACAGGTTTTTTTTTCTAGGAGGAGTTAATTCCTAATATACTTTGTATAAAGTTTTTATCTGTCTTTATTGAAAAAGACATAACTTTAAAATGACTAGCCGTATCTGGATAAAAAATCTTAAAAGTAAATTTTTTTTTTTAAAAAATATGAAATTTTTGAAAGATTTCGTATAAGTTTTTACATGTTTTCATTCAAAAGATCATAACTTTTGAACCAGATGACCTTTTCCAAAAATTAGCCAAGGCATTGATTATTACATCGTTTGAACGTTATTACATCGTTTGAACGGTGCTAAAATCATAGCAATACAACAAGTTGTTCTGAAGTTATACATTTTCAAAGACAATCTCGCAACAGCGAAAAAAACCCAAAACTTCAAAAGATTTTTGGCTGAGTCAAAATTCACTTTAGATATATGGTCCCAAGGATTTTTTAACATAAATTTTAACGTAGAATCCGAAACTGAATGCAAGTAAGTGGAAAAAAAATATGATCTTCTCTAATGTATGTATGCGATATCTCATTAAGGGTAAGTCCGACGAAAAAACAGTTTGAAGAAATCCTTATAGGGAATTGAACGTTCCAAATTTTTTTCTAGGATGAACCGTTTTGAAGTTATTTTGAAAAAAACGGTTTTTTCTAAATTTTAGGTTTCTAGAAAAAATATCTTTAAAAAATTTTTGAAAAATTCCCTATCGCTGACCAATTAGCGAAACCAACTGACCTTTTTTGACAATTTGTTGACCATTCCAATGACATAATTGGTTTCGCGAAATTCCATAAATGGGGTGCTAACATCTCCAATGACCTTGAAAATTTTTAAAAATAACCTATCGCTGACCAATTAGCCAAACCAACTGACCTTTTTTGACCATTTTATGACCTTTCGAATGACATAATTGGTTTCTCGAAATTCCATAAATGGGGTGCTAACATATCCTTGACCTTGAAAATTTTTAAAAATTTTTTTTTAAAATTCCCCATCGCTGACCAATTAACCAAACCAACTGACCTTTTTTGACCATTTTATGACCTTTTGAATAGCATAAGTGGTTTCCCGAAATTCCATAAATGGGGTGCTAACATCCCGTCGCCCCAATTGAGGGTACTTTGTTCTTTTTCACAGTTTTCTGTAATTTTATCCAAAACTGTACAAGATATGTCATTATATTCGAGAAGAAAAAAATCTTTGGAGCATGGTGAAGTAATGTTTGGAAGACACAATAAACGAGAAATTACGATTTCGTATAAAAATTTGAATTTTTAATCAAAAAATACATTTTCCTTATAATACTTGATTTGTCGAACTTTGAGCCATTATAGCGCCGCTTAGTGACCCAACTTCGAAAAATCCTTCTGCTGTTTTTTTCTACTAATTAATGGTAATCGAAAGTGATGCACTAGAACTCATAAAAAAAAAAAATTTTTTTGTTCAAGTTTGTCTTAAATATTTTTTCACTCAACAGTTCTCATCCGCTTTCATTCAAAATGTCACAACTTTAGAATGGCTAGCCGTATCTTAAAGGACAGAACTGCGTTGGAAAGGCCTTTTAATGAGCTATAGAAAAAAATTCAAAAATAACGGTTTTTTTATCTAGGAAGATTAAATTTCTAATATACTTTGTATGAAGTTTTTATCTGTCTCCATTCAAAAGGTCATAACTTTAAAACTACTAGCCGGATCTAGATGAATAGACCCCCCCTCGATAGTTCTTTTTATACACTATAAAAAAATTTTAAAGTAATTTTTTTTTTTTTAAAACATAAAATTTTTGGTACATTTTGTATAAAGTTTTTATATATTTTCATTCAAAAGGTCATAACTTTTGAATCAGATATTTTTTTTCAAAAAAGCGTTGATACTACGTAATAACACCTTTCTAACGGTGCTAAAATCATAGCAATACAACAAGTTGTTCGGAAGTTATAAATTATCAAAGACAATCTCGCAACAGCGAAAAAACCCAAAACTTCAAACGATTTTTGGCTGAGTCGAAATTCACCGTAGATATATGGTCCCAATGAGTTTTTAACTTAGATTTTAACGTAGAATCCGAAACTGAATGAAAGTATGTGGAAAAAAAATTTGATCCTCTCTAATGTACATACAAAAAAATTAATGAAGTTTTTTTTTTGGTTCGATTTGTTCTTAGTAAGTAAAAGTTTTAGCAGCTCCTAAACGCAGTTATTATTATTAATATTAAATCCTACCTTAAACTGAAAACCGATAATATTGACCCTATCTCTTATTTTTACTTTTATGTAAAATTACTGTTGTTGTAGTAGTAGTAAATTTGTTGTTGTTGTAAAGTTGTTGTTTTTGTTTTTTTTTTCGTCTGGAATTGTTGTTATTCAAAGTTCCTCATTTAAAGAAAATTGATTTGGTCCATTTTTTCTAAAAGAAAAGCTTTTCTTTTGGTGATGGGGCATTTAAATAGCCTATAATTAGCCTATAATTATTAAATACTTTCTTTAGTACAAAATATTTTTTTTTCGAAATCGCTCTGCTAGCTTAAACTTAACCTAGCAGAATCTTTTTTTTTTTTTTAAATGGAAAGCTTTTTATTTGGCGATTGGGCATTTAAATAGCCTATAATTAGGTTATAATTATTGACTACTTACTTTAGTTCAATATACGTCCCGTATGTGTTTTCTCGAAACAGCTCTGCTGGCTTACACTTAAGCTGGCAGAGCTATTTTTAAAAAAAAAAAAATTTAAGAGCCTAAAATTCGGCGTTTGGGCCCAAAATTAGCCTATAATTAGCCTATAATTCTGCCATATTTTTTTTTCAGTTCTGCCATTTTCGCTCTTCTAGCTTAATGTACCGGGTCACAAGTGCAATTTGGAGCAAACATTTTTAGTGCAGACAAATTAGGTAATTATTTCTAATTTTGTTGAACATGCACCGATTTTGATCCGAAATGGCTCATTTTGTTCGTAATTGAATTTAGAACAAAACCAATACATTACAAAATCCGATAAACACAATACAAATTTTTTAAAATGCTTGAAATTTAAAATTATGCTATTCAGGGGGCTGCCGAATTTGCTGTTTCAAATTTTTTAAATTTTCCATTTCAACTTCAAATGAAACACTTAGTTTTTGGCATATGTTTCTTTTTAAATAATTTTTTTAGATATATTATTAAATGGCGCATATGATTGTAACCATTCTAAGCCTTTGCTAAGCAAAATCCAATGAAGTTTGCAAAAGATATTAAGGTTTTAGAGCAATAGTGCAAAGTTTAAACAAATTGAGCTATGTCGGATCAAAATCGGTGCATGTTCGACAAAATTACAAATGTTTATTTAATTTGTGACCAATATTTTTAGTTTTTATGCGTAGAGTAGTTAGGCTTTTTTGGTCAATTATTTTTGTGTTAAATAAAAAACAAAATTTTTTATAACAGTTTCCCGACGTTTTGCCAATTGGATTTCGGCATCCTCAGGGGATTTTTATTATTGAAAAAACTAGAAAAATTAAGAACATTAATATTTATGGTTAGATACCATTTGTCAAAAAACACAAATTGCATTTGTTAAATAAATTAATACATGATATAAATTACAGTATTATTTTTGCACAATTTATATAAAGAAAAAAAATACTTATTTTTACACCACGTCAAACAAGTTACAAAACAACACTGTAACATAAACTAATATTGTCATAATCTTTTTTATGGTTCACAGCTGATTTCTGTTTTTGTCTGATCCGAAGGCTCAGAAATGATTTCCTGTTTTTAATTAATTTGCCTGCTTTATTTAAATTTTCTGAACATTTGAAGAAAAGAAAGAAAAAATTTAATTATAAAAAAGAGATGTTTCAGCCATTTATTTAATTCCAATTACATCGTTATGCATAAATCTTTAATTGTATACTCACAATTTTTTTCGAGAACTTTCCAACCATTTCAAAAGTAAATAAATAGCTTTTTACAAAAAACCATCAAAGTGGTAAATGATGGGAAAGATTATTAATGAAGAGCATTATTCGTGTATCCTTAATATTTTATTTGTTTATTATTTAATTTTATTCGTCTCAATTTTGTTTGGATTGTGATAATCTGGACAACAAACTTAAAATCTGAACGATCCAGACGAATCTGGTAACCTTAATTGCACTCAACTTATCATCACTGCTGCAGAAAATAACTTCCTTCAAAAGAATTATATGTATATGTATCTAACTTTATCTTTAGTTTATGTACCGATTGTAGTATATTTTCATCATATTTAGATAAGAGTTATCAAAGTAATCGGCTTAAATCTGTTCACTTCATGTTAAACACTGATTCCAAGCCAATCACTTATTCATGGACGAACAAATGTAAAGCTTCAAACATAAAAGACATGAAAACTAATTAACTGAGAGATGTGATGCTTTTCTGATGGATTTGGGTGTTTGAATTTTAAATCATCCAAGATGGAAACCTTCTGAAGAACAACAAAAATGCTTGATTTAAGCCAAATAACACTGATTGAGAAAAAAAAAAAATCTGGCATATTTGAACAACTTCTGCATTTGTTCTTTTCGAATTTTCTTCTTTCGTCGCACAGTGTACTATTTATGTACATTTTGTGAGTTAAAATCTATAACATACATAAGACATACCAACAGCTGATTAGTTTCTATTTTTATTTCAATAGATTGCTGAAAAATAATTTTTTGTTTTTTATGTAGAGGTTACAATCCAACGCGATAAATACAGGGCAGCCCTTACCTCAGCGATTTTTAGAAAATACTGGCCGTAAGATCACGAAAATGGAAAATTTTATTGTAAATCTATTATCTAATTGAGATATTATTTATTAAGACTGTATGTTACAATCCTATGATGATGTTTCAAATATGTCGAGTATATACCGCCGGTGCTTACGAAAAAAATCTTCCAACCGAAAGTTGCGGCGAAGAAAATTTTGTTTTTGAAATTGCGGCGAAAAAATTTTTTTTTGTAATATGCGGACAAGAAAATCACTTTTTATAAAATGCGGCGAAGAAAATCACTTTTTACAAAATGCGGCGAAGAAAATCACTTTTTACAAAATGCGGCGAAGAAAATCTCTTTATTTAGTGAATACTTTTTGGACGAGTTACGAAAATAAACATTTCACTTAAAATCGCAGCGAATAAAGCGCGATGAGAATAAACTCAACTTGTCCCTTATGGGCTAAATTTCCTGAAATGTCGTTGTGCTCTGCCGCGCGGCATCATTTGACCAAATCACTCAATTTCTAACTCGCCGTACGAGTACCAAAACACACCTAGAAAAAATAACTAACTAATGGTTTCGATAGGAAATTTTCTCAGCTTTTTGGTGCCATCACATTTTTTCGAAATTTCCCATTTTCACCCGAAAAATTACCACAAAACATTCAAACCTCAATATCTCAAAAAACGCCACTTTTTTGCGTTTTTTATTGTTCCAATCGAAAGATGAGGTCGTTTTACGTCTGACATGGTACTTTTCAAAGTGTACTTCGTATGAAAACTAAGGGAAATACGGAAAGCTAAAGTCAGAGAAATTTTTCCTATTCCTTTTTCGAAAAAATTTGCATTAATAATCGAAAGAGTGATTTTTTACGCTGCATTTTTAAAAAAGAGGTTTTCTTCGCCGCATTTTGTGATTTTCTTGTCCGGATTCGCACAAAAAATATCTTTTTCGCCGCAGTTTGAAAAAAAGGATTTTCTTGTCCGCATTTAAAGAGATAGTCTTCGTAAGCACCGGCGATACATACATCGGCCCCCAATCTACGAGTATCATCTACCAACCTATCACTTCAAAAAGTTAACATTTCAATTGAGGTGTTGTGTGCAAGAACGACCAAAGCCAAAATATGCTACTTCTATTTCAACTAAATGTAACGTTTAAAAAGGTATACAAAGAACAATCATATTTATTTATTTATATTTTACACATCTCAATACCTTAAGACTTAACAAAAAGCTTATAAATTGGCACTGATCTTTTATAATTTCAATAGATTTTTTAAAATAAGTAATAATGCACATAGAAATATGGAATAAACTTATACAATCACATAAGGGTGTTACCTTTGGCTTGGCGAAATAATAATATACGCTACACTGCAGTATTTTGAAAATTTTGATTTTACGGGAGGTGCCACGCCTTTTTGACTGAATTCACTTAGTTTTAGCTTTTGCTTAGATTTTGCACTGACTATATCAAGTATACTCACTAAATTTGGTTTCATTATCTTAAAAAACGCATTCAGTACAGCTTTTTGAAACTTTTGCTTATATGGGAGGTGCCACACCGTCTTGTTCAAATTCGTCTAGTTTCTGCTCAGGGCTTACAATTAATGTTTTTAGCGTTTGAGTGAAATTTGGTTGGGTTATCTCAAAAAACGATTTCAGTATAACGTTTTGAAACTTTTGCTTATATGTGAGGTGCCACGCCCTCTAAACCTAATTCACGTAGTTTTTGCTCAGAGCCTGTACTTACTATTCCTAGTAATTATGTGTATTTCGTTTGCGTTATTGATTATAATGATCTTATTTTGCGATTTCACTTATTTTCATTCTCTCGATCTAATTTTTACGGCAAAGCTACTGTATGAAATTTCATCGAATTATTCTGTTTTGTTTTCCCGTAAAAAATATTTCCACAGACAGGCAGCCTGCCAGCCAGACGGGCATGGCTATAACGAAATAAAATGTAGATTTATTGTAGTCTCAGGGGTCAAAGAATTTCAAAAATTGCAGAAATTGTGAAGCTTCAAAAACACGATTTTGGTGACTGTTTTTATATAGTCTAAAAAAATTTAGTGAAATGAATGACGATCAGTGGCGGATCCAGCATTGTCAAGAGGGGGGCCGATTGACTACATTTCTAGATAATAACAGTAATAATCATGAAGGCGTTAAAATGTAAAATGTAAAAATATCTATCTTATTCAAATATATATACGTAATAATCTGTATAATTTACATTAAAAAAAAAAAAACAGAAAGGGGATACCTTTAATCTCGTAAACTCGTAAACCATGAAAAACTCGAAAGTTTACGAGCTTGTTTTCAGGAACACACATTTCTAAAAACGTGTAAGCAACGTATCAGCTGTCATATAATTTGAAAAATATTCAATTCAAATTCAATTTTCAAAACAAAAAATATTTTTTCAATACATTTATTTGACAACAATCGCTCTCGTACTTTTTCGAGGCTATTTACGCATTGAATTTGCCTCGTAAGTTTTCGAGGCCTGGTAAACTTTTTTTTCATACAAATTTTTAAATTTTGTTTACGAGACTCGAAAGTTTTCGAGGTTTACGTGCTTTTCGAGGCTTTTACGAGTTTAAAGGAATCCCCTTAGAATGTTTTTAAAATCTTTGCATATAATTTCAAAAAAAAAATTAATCACTTGGTTTGAGAGGGGGGGTCGATCGCCCTCATCGCCCTTCCCCCCTGGATCCGCCACTGATGACGATGATGTAGGGAGAAACAAAAAGGACGAATATGGAAAATAAATAAACAAAAATAAATGTTCTAGCTTTCTTCTCAGCGAACTTGTGTTAGTCCCTTCGTTTGTATCTGTAAATCAGTGATCGGCAAGTCATAGCACAATTGTGCACTCAAAAATCTACCTATCTCTCTATCCTTTTCCTTCTTCTAACTATCTTTTCTCAAACATAAATTCTCACTCATTAATTTGTCGACCACTGCTGTAAATGTTGAGTCCGAATCCGGAGGCAAAACAGCTCAATCACGTCAGTATTTTGAGATATCCCAAAAAAAAAAAAAAAAAACTCAGCTTTTGTAGCAATAGTGCAAGACACGGTATAGAGGTTGAAAGTACTAGGCCTTTCATTTAAAACCCAATGTAAGTTATATCGATAACTTTTTCTTCTCCGCCCACTTGTTTTAAAAAACTCAGGAGCAATGAAATACACTGTGCAATGCTTTTTTTCCTATATCTCTTGACAAATCATTTTTATCTACGCGTGTAATGTTCGTTTTGTCTTATCTTTGCTTCGTTAGCAATCGACAAATTGAAAATAATTTCTTTTCTCTTTATCTGTTTATTCGTAAGAAATGGCAATGGAATTCAGAGTTAGATGCTTCCGTGTTCAAAAAAATTAAAGGAATAGTTTATGTGCAGCAGGAAATACATAAAACCGAATAGATACCTGCAATAACGAATGGTATACACACGGGCCAACAAAGAAAAAATAGTTGCAATTACATAAAGCTTCAAACAATGACGTATAGAAATATCGTTAGTACTTATGACATTCAAAAGGCCGGGGCTTAATCACAGATAGCCAAGTAACATTATTGTTATCGGTACCATATTACATATATGTATTTTTAAAAAATGCAAAAAACTGGTTTTAGATTTTGTGAAGAAAATAAGGTTCCTTTTCCTGTGGACGCCACATATGTGTACATGTGTGGGTACTTGATTGCTATTTTGATATAAGAAATTTGTTTTCATAAAAAGAATAAAACTTTTAAATAGTCTTAAATCACCAATAATTATATACAGCCTTAGTCAAAAATATAATGCACCACACAAAAATGCATAATGTATGTTTTTCTAATTGAACAATGATTAAAGGTTTATCGTATTAGGCATTCTATGTGTGCCGGACATAAAAAAATGTTGATGTAGTCGACTTCATTAATTTTTGACTTTGTTATACCTATATATACCCTGGAACCAGATACAAATATAAGGTCTAGTAATCCCATTATCCAGCACAAAAAAGTTAAAATCAAATAAATAAAGTAGCCAAATTTATACTTCATTTGATGAGCTTTTTAACTGCATTTTTGGATCTAAAAAAAAAAAAATTTAGTTTTTTGGCAAAAAATGTGGACCTTAATTTTTGAAAATTAATTTTATCAAATTTAACCCCTTTTAATTTTTTTTTTTTTTTAAATAGCGTATAGCGAATAGATAATTCTTGACAAATTTCATAGTGGGCGTGGAAGGCGCTTAGGAGGTTGACCAGTAACAATCATTTCGTCAGTACGATTTGAAACTGTATCTGGTCTAGCTCCTAAACGCCTTCCACGCCCACTATGAAATTTGTCAAGAGGTTTCAGGCAAAAACTAATGAAAATTTTTTTTTAACTTAATTAAATAAGTCAAAGCCTAATTTTATCTTATAGCAAATTGAAATACCTTTCCAACAAGCTGTAATTGTTTAAAGTCCGGTTATAAATACGAATTCTATGAATTTTTCTTTTATCGACATAAGCAAAATTGCCGCAAAATGCCATACTACTACATATGGTATTTTGCGGCAATTTTGCTAAAGTAGATAAAAGAAAAATTCATAGAATTCGTAATAATTTCCCGATATTAAACGATTATAGCCTGTTAGAAAGGTATTTCAACTTGCTATAAGATAAAATTATGCTTTGACTTATTTAATTAAGTTAAAAAAGAAGAAAACGTTAATTTCGTGAAACAATGTCAGCAGATATTCCGGTTTGCTATTCTTTTTGGATTTCGACGTAAGCCCAAGTCAATGGAAATATTTAGTGAATGCCAAATCGCATTTGAAGTTAATGCGCCATTTCTCGTGACTATTTCAAAGTGGTTCCGAAGATTCCAGATAGGTTAAACCTTCGACTGATTATGCAAGTGTAGCGCTGGTGAAGTCTAAAATTGACGAAGCTCCAAGATTGATCCAGGAAATCATTGCTGAGGAACTGGGCTTGAATGCCATGGCTGTATCGCGAATATTAAAAAATGATCTTGGATACACGAAGAAATCTGTACGATGGGTTCCTAGAATTTTAAGTGATGCTCAAAAAGAGGCACATGTACGTTTTTCTGAGTACTTTCTTGCAAAATTCAAAAACAGAGAGTCTAACACTTTCAAGAAAATTGTAACAGGTGATGAAGCATGGTTTCACAAGTACGACCCTGAAACCAAACAACAATCCATGGTATGAAGCCCAGAAGGAGCAAATCCAACTGTTAAAGTAAAGCAACAAAAGTAATGATGTCAGTTTACTTCACCAGAGGGAAATTTGTAGCTGCTATTCCTTTGGAAAAAGGTCAGACGGTTACTGCTAAGTGGTATACTGAAACCTGCTTACCAAAAGTTTTCCAAAAATGCGCCAGCGCACACTGCTGACAAAACGACCGATTTTATTGGGCTTTCAGGTATCGAAGAAATTCGTCCAGCACCTTATTCCCTAGATGTAGCGCCTTGTGACTTCTGGATCTTTCCACATTGCTTTATAGTGAAAAGTTTGGCCTTCAGAAAATGTATTTATTTTTCTTATAACTCAAGATACAAGAGATAGTATGTAGGTAATCTGTTTTGCGTTATTATACCCTACACCCAGGGTATATTCACTTTGTCCTTCCATTTGCAATGCAGGGAAGGAGGCGCGGCAGATATAGAAAAGTCGACATAGCTATGTCTGTTCTGTCTGTGTGACTGGCTGGGTGTGAGTGGAAATACATTTTCTGGGAAAACTGACCAAGATAATTCAATGAAATTTGGTACACTGCCTCCGGCGTTAAAGTTTGCTCATGGGATTGAAAATGAGTAAAATCAGTCAACGGAAAAGTCTACCGCCCATACAAAAAATGAAACTTAAATACTACGAATTGTGAGTGCAAGCTCTGAAAAAAAAAACTGGGTGAATTCGGACAAGAGGGCGTGGCACCTCCCATATAAGCAAAAGCTTCAAAATGCTATACTGAAAGCAGAGTTGGGCAAATTGCATTACTTTTTCAATGCAATGAATTAGTAATGCAAATGCAATAAATTATTGCATTGATTTCTAGAATTAAATTCAAATGGAAAATCTATTGCATCGATTTTTGAAATTTATCACTATTGGAAAATCTATTGCATTGATTTTTTAAAAATGGAACTTTTAATGCAATTTTTCAATTTGCATTAAATTTACAATGGTAGGTTTTAGGAAAAATTAATTTTCTTTTCAATCAGGAACTTTTGAACAGACCATACCCTTACCCACCAACCAGCACCCAACCACCCCACCACCATTTTTATTTTCCTTCTTGTTCCTCCTAGGCTTCCTTCTATTGTCCTGGTTGGTTTCCATTCATTTCATCAGTTCATAATTTATATTCTAATTTTTTCCCGTGTTCACCCTTTGGAGGACTTGAACCCCCCCGAGTTCCCAGATTTGTTTTTTTTTTTTTATTTTTTTGAGACTTTTTCAGTTAATGCAAAAGCAGGGTTACTAAGAAAATATATTTGTCATATGAATTAAATGTTACTCATGCGACATGTTGTTGTTTCAGAAATGATACGTAGCCCAGGAAAATTAAAATTTTTCTGCGAACAAATTCCAAGTCGTTATTTTTCACCGGATCTGTCTTTGTTTATGCATGATAAACAAAGTGTGAAAAGTCAGGATCTAAGGTTATTAATATCAGTTTTTTGCAAATATTTTGTTAACGCTTTCTTCTATAGATAAATGTTGTGGCACAAATTTGTAGCTTACTAAAATGGTACTAAGAGTTAAAGAGTGTTAAAATTTTGTGACAAGTAAATGCTACATGCAGGTGTGTATCGTTAAGGAGATATTAGCCGTGTTTCTTTTGACGCGTATATACAATTAGCAAAATATTTGTATGAAGCGATAGTTGGCGATAGCAAACGTCGCTTATATCATACTTAAAGATAAAAGCCAGTGCTGCCCATCAAAAAAAATTAAAAAATTCAAACAAAACGTCAATAAAATTGATTCTAAAATAAGGCAGGGCAAAATAAAAGGTATATACAATAGCAATTTGGTTGTTCACATTTATTTATTTTATGTAATTTTTATTTTTCCGTCAGCTTTCAAATTTTCTTCAGTACTGCCAATTTATCGATTGTTGCATTTAATTGTAGATGCGCGTTTTTTTTTGTCACTTATTAATTAATAATAAATACTAGATTTCGCATTGTGGCCGAAATTCGACCATTTCAATTTGACCATAAAATAAAGAAAAAAGTTTTTATACCCTTCCTTGGTCGATAAAACACAAAAAGATTTTAGTATTCTTCCTTAGGGTTCGGGTTATCTGCTTCGGTGCAGCAGCTTAGTTGCAATATCGTGCTTTCCATTTAGCGGTGTGTAGTTCCTACTAAGGAGCAAACAGTTTTTGATATCTTTATACCAAATTTCATAAGAATCGTATGCAGTAGTTTAGCCATGAGAGCTTTTTTTCCATTTAGGGGCTTGGCACCGCCCACTAAAAAATATAATGGTCATATTATCGTTTTTTAGTGCTAACCCTATCTCCATATCAAATTTCGTTAAAATCGATGCAGCGGCTTAGCCGTGAGAGCGTTTTTTCCATTTAGGGGCGTGGCACCGCCCACTTAAAAAAAAATGTAGTTCTATGCACTGCTCCTCCTTACATCCTTTCAAACAAAATATAAATTATGCAAATCGTTTAGATTTAGGTATAGGAATAGGGACTGAACCGATTTCATTTGCCTATTTATTTATATACGCGTCAAAAGAAACACAGCTATTCACAAAAAACCGGTTTTTTGCCATTTTAAGTTTTTTTTAAATTAAAATGGTTTACTTTTTAGTCATTATTTGCAAGAATCTAAAATTCTATGCATTTTTCAATTTAGAAAATCATGACAATTAGGATTAGAGAAAAAAAAACTACTAAGCATGGCTATGGTGACATATGTTTCGGCTACCGCCACGTAACCATCATCAGACTTTTTGTCTGAGGCCGGGATTGAACTATGAACCTCGGAGTCAATCTCTCTACATAGCGCATTGATCAATGGACTGCGCTATGTATCCTCAGAAAAATTAGTAGCTTAAGTGTTCGAAACGGTACCTTTTATGCTTATACATAATGCTTATTATTTGTTATTTTTCAACCTATATGAATTTTTTACTAATTTTCACTAAAACTGCGTGTGCCAAAAAACTTAAGTCGTATCTTTAGCTGTATATAATAACAAATCCCACAAATGGTGCTTTAAATTATTTGATTTCGAGGGATTTTCTTACACCCTCCAGGTATGCCTGGACCTCTAGATGGAGTGCATTCTCGATATGAAAGACCAATATAAAACAAACGATAATCTCTTTAAAAGAAACTTGTAACTCCGACGGTTGGGTAGATTTATCAATAACTACATATGTGAACATATAACAATGGATGGATACCTACGTATGTTAGAACGAAACCACAAACATTTTTTTTGCAAGATTTCGAATTAATCCAGTCGCCTATTTCACCATATACTATAGGTTGATTGACAAACTAACGGTAGCAGGACTACCACGCTTTGTGATCACAACTAGAGTTCTATCGTTGTGGGCTAAGATTTGGTAGACCCTTTGGAGAAAAAAACTGCTGTATTAAGTTAACTCTTCTGTTATGTAGGAGTGTTGTCTTCACGGCAAAGGCTGTAAATGAAATCCCTGGAAATAGTACCATATCATACACTGATGAATCAATAAGACAGTACACTGATATGAATTCCAATCAACAGAATTTTGGGTTTAGGTCGCACGAACACGGGGTCCTAGAGGTGTTGCATAGTACCTGAAAAAATTTGATGCAAAACCAAAGTTTTCGAACGTAAATTTTTAACTCACACTGATAGAAGGAGTGCCAATATCCTGATTTCACATCTGAAGCACAAGCTTAATGCAGAAAAAGTAGTGTACAAGTAGCCCAGCGAATATATTTGCCGCACCGTGCGAACTTTGTTTGACCAAAAAAAAAAAACAAAACTCAATAAATACAGTGGCTCACAGCTTATCTGACCCATATCATTTATAGAATAATTTTGTTACACTATCCGGTATTCTTAAACAAAAAAAAAATAAATTAAACTTTAACGAAGTTTTTCTTATTGAACTCATTTCATTTATTACACAGACTTCTGATTTTCCTGGGCTATGTAACATTTCTGAAACAACAACATGTCGTAACTTTTAATTCATGGAAAATACATTTTCTGATTAACCTTTCCTGCATTTGCATTAACCGATCTGATTTTTTAGGTTTTGTTAAGCTGTTGAGTTTTTTTCTACATAATATTAGGAGCCGTTTTCTCAATGTCATGCTAAGCACTTTTCAGAGCTTAAACCAAACTGAAAACTGTCGTTTAAAGCTATGATTACACAATCCTGCGATGAAAAAAAGTATGAGATCAGAGTAGGTGATTTTTATAGATTTTTGCTCGCTGAATCCGAATATGACCTCCGATTTGCTCCATCACTTCTGAGATCCGAGTTATCCTTGATTAAGGGTGCAGAAAACGCTATTTTCAAACATATGGCGAACATCCTGAAAGTAGTCTAGTTCACTTTTGACAGCATCATTGAATAGCCCTGAGCTTCCTCCTTAAAGCGTATTTTTAACTTTTCGAATTGGATCATTAGTTTCCGAGATATCAACGATTGAAGTAAAGGTATCGGTAATCCCTGTAAAGGACTATATTCAAATTGTATACCTTTTCTTCAACGGATGATATCTCGGAAAGTAATGATCCGATTGGAAAAATTAAAAATACGCTTTAAAGAAGAAGCTCAGGGCTATTCAATGATGCTGAACTAGACTACTTTCAGGATGTTCGCCATATGTTTGAAAATAGCGTTTTCTGCACCCTTAATCAAGGATAACTCGGATCTCAGAAGTGATGGAGCAAATCGGAGGTCATATTCGGATTCAGCGAGCAAAAATCTATAAAAATCACCTACTCTTATCTCATACTTTTTTTCATCGCAGGACTGTGTAATCATAGCTTTAATCGACAGTTTTCAGTTTGGTTTAAGCTATGAAAAGTGCTTAGCATGACATCGAGAAAACGGCTCTTAATATTATGAAGAAAAAAATTCAACAGTTTAACAAAACCTAAAAAATCAGCACAAAATCAGTAAAAATTGGCAAAAATCAGTATATTTGCATACATATTTAAAAATTTAGAAAAATCAGTATATTTAACAAAAATAAAAAAATAATCAGTACATTTACTGACAAAATCAGTAGGGTAATTCCATGGTAACTCGCGTCGCAAATAGAAAAATTTTTTAGAGTTCAATGAAGCTTTTAAAGTTCATCTTTTGGATTAACTAAAAACTAGTAAGGGTGTAACCTTTGGCCTGGCCAAACATTAAATACCCTACACTGTAGTATTTTGAAAATTTGGCTTAAATGGGAGGTGCCACGCCCTTTTGCCCAGTTTTTTCTCAGAGCTTTAGCTTACAATTCGTAGTATTTATGTGTATTTGGGTTGCATTCTAGTGAAAAATACTAGGCGTGTCCGTTGACCGACTTCGCTCATTTTCAATCTCACGAGCGGATACAGTGTAACACACGGAAAAAACTAAACCGTATAAATTCATTGAAAATCCCAGTTATCTCTACTGATTTTTTCAGTAACTGTGCGGCCGTAAAGAAAAACCGTATTTTTTACTGACTACACACAGTAAATTTTTTAAAAAATATAAAAATAAAAAAAAAATATGTTGATTGGTGTCGAACTTAAGACCTTTGGGTTTCTAGGCAACGCTCTAACCACTGAGCTACTGTAGCACTTTCATTTCTATAGCTTATTATTTTATTTAAATTAAATTTCAATAAAATTTTTTACAATCTCAACCAGTAATAATTGAAATGTATTCTAAGCAAATATTGCAGAGCATACTGGCATTTTTCATGCGACAAATTTTTACTTCTATATTCAATAGTTTTCACTGTTTGTATCTGTATTTTTTAAAGTTTAAGCCGTATATTTTACTTTCGTGCCATTACTTTTTCATGAGAATTCAGTAAGGTAATTGAATTACTGGAACAAACCGTAATTTTTGACGAGATTATTATCACTTTGTGCTATTTGAAAAACAATTTTTACGGATCATTTTTTTGCGTGCAAATTTCATTCTATTATCTTGCTCAGTTTTCCCAAAAAAAGTATTTCCGCCCACACCCAGCCATCCAGACAGACGTCATGGCTATATCGACTCAGGAGGATTTATATACTTTTCTTTATCTGGCACGCCTCCTTCTCTGCGTTCCAAGCGGAACAAGTGAATATACCCTGTGAATCATTTAAATTTTTGCAAATTTGATGGATTGCAAGGCACTGAAATTGGATAAAATTTCGTTCATTCCAATGAAATGCAATCTCAGTTGATTGATGATGGTGTCCAACACTCGATAGAATACTTTCACTTTAAACATTTTTGCGAGTTAATAACGCCGCTGGACAGAAAATTTCTTCTATAGCTAACAGCAAATCTAAATAAATGTTTTTTGCCGGAGACTCGTGGCATTCTGACCGTCGGTGACCATATAGTTACGCCACTGCTTGACGGTGCTAAGCAAAGTCAACATAAGGTGAAAACAATACCCGCAAAAAACGAAGGTACACCAATTTTGACTCCAATTTGTGGCTTATTGTGAAAAGAAACTTTTTTGTTCGTAAACCCAAATGCGACTTAGAGTACCAATTTATTACCGGAGCAACAAAAACCACAAAAATTGCGCAGATAACACAAAAAGTTTGTACCAAGATATTAAAATTTTCCAGTATCTACAACATGGCCGGAAAATGCTACCATCAACTTATTCCACTTGCACAGCACTTTTCATCCAGCCCACCTTGAAGAAATAGCAAGTAAGAGTAAACCAAAAATCCCGAAAAGAAAAAAAGATACAAAGTACACAATAGAAGGGAAAATAATAATTAGGGTTTTTGTTTATTTTAACACGTTTTGTGTGCAATTTTTAAATTTTTCGAAGGGCACCATTAGGGAAATGAACAACAAACTTTATTTAAATTACAAAAATTGCCCTCGCAGATTAAATGTGTCAATGTTGGCTTAGGGAAAATATTAAGCGAATAAACCCTGATAAAGCCTAGATGTCTGCAGAAAAGTGTAATTAAAAAAACATTGCTTATCCTTTTGCTGATGAAACCTGAACATATTGTAGCATATTTTGTTGTAGTAAAAGAACATATTTTGTATATACGGAAGTACATACAAAGCATAGGTACACAGTGGTGGCTCGAAAAAAAATAAAGCGGATATACAATAACTATGCTCATATTTATTTCAATTTCAATTTATTGGCTTAAAAAACATACGTATTATAAGAATTAAATTCTTTTAAAATACAAAGTTCAACAACTTAGAGAAAGTACAAATGGAGTATAATTAAATTATAAATACAAAATATATAAAAAAAAAAAATAAATAAATACTTAAGTATACTATTTTTTTTTTTAATCTAAAAGACAGGCGGAAATAAAAGAAGAAAAAAAGGAAGTAAAGTGATTTGTTTGCGGCGTTATTGAGCAAGGAACTGAAATATAGATTGTCTAAATTTTCTGATACCAATGATAGTCTTACAATGACATGGCAGAGAATTCCAAAGCCTGACGGCATTAATGAAAAATAAGCGTGTAGAGTTAAGATAGTTAAATCTTGGCAGAACAAGCATTTGACTTCCTTGAGATCGGCTAAAATTAAGTTTGTCATACAAATATTCTGGCGTTTTTGTGTGTATCAGCTTATACATAAAGACGCAGTTTCTGAAACTTAGGTATGTAATTATGTCACATCCTAAAATTCTTTTTTTAAACACATGGTCATATTTCCGTAAGCCATAGACATAGAGTGTCGCGTGATTAAAAGCAATCTGCAGCTTTAATTGTGAGCTTGAGTCGAGCTTACTGTACACTAAATCTGAATAGGCTATAACTGGGACGATCAGCTGAATCACGAGTTTTTTTTTAGTTTCAATAGGAGTGAACTCTGCCGACTTTCTTAAATTGCGTAGTATATAATATATTTTACTGACCACATTATCAACATGATCAGTACATGTGAGCGAAGAATTTATATGAAAGCCTAAACTTACTGCTTTATTTACTAATTTCTCCTATAAACAAATGAGGTATGTCCACTGAAAATATCTGATCTTTTGCAATAGGCAACACATACGACTTTTTAGCATTAAGTTGAAGACAGTTTTGCTTGGCCCATTTCTGTATAGATTCCAGGTCTTCATTCAGCCTACAGCCCAAATCATCCAGAAGACCAACACAGCTAGATGCATATAGTTGCACATCATCTGCATATGCATGCATAGTCGCATTTCTACAACTTAGAAAGATGTCATTGACAAAAATGGTAAATAACAGTGGGCCAAGGACTGATCATTGGGGAACACCACTATTTACCATTTTGTACTGAGACTGTTTATTATGAAGTTTTACTCTTTGTAGTCTATTAGTTAAATAACTTTGTAGGAGACGCACTGCAGTATCACAGAAACCATATACATAGTGTAGTTTTTGACATAATAGAAAATGATTCACATTGTCAAAAGCTTTGGAGAAATCGAGCATACAGAGCAGTGTTATGTGACCTTTGTCGTATGACGGCCTTACATC
This sequence comes from Calliopum simillimum, assembly GCA_951812925.1. NCBI lineage: Eukaryota > Metazoa > Arthropoda > Insecta > Diptera > Lauxaniidae > Calliopum > Calliopum simillimum. The sequence goes on from OX638368.1 coordinate 65,092,144, forward strand.
TTCCAATATTTTCATAGTTGCGGAAGAACAACTGTGCCCAGTTCTGAAGCCAGATTGATGTGGAGATAAGAGGTTGTTATCATTTAGATATTTACTAATTTGGTTAGCGATAAGGGCTTCACAGACTTTAGACAAACAGGAAAAGGTACTGATTGGCCTGAATTCATTGGGCTCATTTGCTGAAGATTTTTTAGGCACAGGTGTTACTATTGCAACTTTCCAAGACTGAGGAAATGTGGAAGTTGTAAAACAATGATTCAGGATGTGTGTCAAGGGGCTAAGAATATGGTTAAGAATTAACTTAATAAACTTCAAAGAAATGCCTTCTTCTCCAATAGCATTCGATTTAACTCCAAGTAAACACTTGAAAACATCGTCCTCATTAACAGCATTAAACTGAAAACTTTGAGGAATAGACATACCTGAAAATAGTTATTGAGGATATCCGGATCAACATTACACTCAGCGGATTGTTTGTCATTGATACCAAAGTTTTTTAAGTTTTTCCATAGAAATTTAGCAGGAAGTCTAGAATCTAACTTAGCCGCACAGAATCTAATTTTTGACTGCATAATCTCACAATTTGAGAGATTCCGAGCTACACGAAAATTTTCCCAAATATATTTCTCCAAATATTATGCAGCTTATTCTTTTTCTTAATATTATGTTGTATACGGGAAGTAAACCAAGGACATTTTGTATTTTTGACTGTAATCGTTTTTATAGGAACGTGTCTTTCGTAAAGGTTAACAATAGTTTTCGTAAAATTCTCAAGCTTATTGTTTACTGTTTCACTAGACCATACTTCAATCCATGACATGGAGCAAAGGTCATTATTAAGGGTGTTAGAGTTTATTGATCTAAAGTCTCGAAAAGAAAATACAGCCGAATTACTATTTCGGGACAAGTCAACGCTTAACGTACAAAAAATCAGGTCATGGTCAGATAAAAAATAGATTTGATCAAACAATAATGTGGATGACAAATCAGACACTATAAAATAATCAAGGAGACTAGGAGTCACATTACACGCAAATCGCGTTGGCACAGTGTTATTAACAATTGACAAGCCCGCAGATAAAACATTTTCATATAGACATTTTGATGAGTTATCTTGACACAACAAGTTAACATTAAAATCACCACAAATTACAAAAAAGTCATAGCTAATTAAAAATTCATTTAAATTAGCAAAATATTGATCTAGAGTAAAACATTTATTCGGATTGTACACACAAGACAAGAAAACTTTTGTGTTTTCATCAAAAATACAAACATTTAAAAATTCAACGGAAGTATCAAATGACGATTTAATAATTAATTTGATATTTAAATTATTGCGGCAGTATATGGCAACACCACCTCCTTTTTTCCCAATCCTATCATTCCTGAAAAGGTTATAATTGTTAATCCTATAGACAGAGTCACGAACATCGCTACAGAACCAGGTTTCAGAAACACATATGGCATCTACGCCAGAATTTTGAAAAACAAAGTTCGCATAGTCAAGCTTATCTGGATTTAGATTTCTAGCATTAAAGTGCACTATATTGAGACCAGAATGCTGCGCGCAAAGAACTTTAGTCAAAACATCACTGCCAATGCCACTTGTATAACGATTACTATGGTTCATCATATAAAAAATATGAAATAGAAAATTTAGACGTAATTAAGATTGATAGTAGCCGATAAAATGTTTCATGTAACCAAATCACTACAAAAGTACTAATAAGATGTGAGATATAAGAGAAGATGAAAATTAGAAATGGAAAAAAAGATACTAATAATAATAATATTAAAAATAATAATACTAAGCAAATAATTATGATGAATGCATTTTTTAATACTAATTCTAATAAAAAATTTAATACGATGAATCTCCCTTGATTTATATTATTCATCATGTTCAGCTAAATCAACCCCGACTATATCATCAAGTTGGTGTGGATTTTCAATTGCTGAGCTTTCTTCATTCTCATACTTTTTGACATAAATAACACCTAAGAAAGCATATGCAGAGAAAAGGTGATTGGTTTTTTTATGTTTAAGTGCACTCTGCAGTATTTCACGCCCACTCTTAGTCAAACCTTCATTCAGATAAAAGCTGACGTTCGAACTAAAACCCAGATCAGATAACAATAACTCTTTATGTTTTCTCTTCCGATAAAGAGCCGCAGACCGTAGTAATGAGTTTCGCTTATATAAACTATGTAGTTTGATAGGAGCTGGCTTATTTACTTTATTAGCAGCATCTCTTTTTACTCGAAAGATTGCTCTTAGTGTTGGTGGATTACAGCCGATAGAAGCACACATTTTGTTGAATATCGCTGCTAGGTTCTCATTATCACTCACAGGTACTCCAGACAACACAGCATCAGTTGCAAATTCTCGACGTTCTATTGGTCCAATTGTTGTATGCATGCTGTATAGTTCTTCTCTTAACGCCTGCACAGTTAACTTATTATCGTCTTCTCTCTCTTCTTCCCTTCTTTCCATTTCTTTTATGGCAGTATCCACTTCAGTTGACCGTTGCCCGATACCAGTAATACGCTCAGTAGCCAAATTGAGTTCATCATTCAATTTAGATATTTTCTCTTTATAGTCTTGATCCATTTCAGTCAGTTTTTTTGTGAACTCTTCACGCAAACAATTAGTTCAATTTTTATATTTTGTAATAATGACTCACTTAGCATGGTAAGGCGTTCATCGAGAATTTGTGTAGTGAGCACAGCTACCTTTGGACAGGCAACTGGTGAGTTCTTTGGTGTTCGAGTCATATCCAGCAAGAGATTTTCAGGAATTTGTGTAACAGGCATAATTACCTTTGAAGAGACAGTTGGTGGTGTACTCGGTGGGGTTCGTGTCTTCTCAGGCAAGAGACTTTTCATTGCTAGTCTTGTGCAGTAATTACTCTTTGGCGGACTCATATTAAAAAACGAAAAACGCGGGAACAATAATGCAATTTATTTTGTGTCTTTCTTTCGTATTTTTTTGATATTGAATATTAATTTTATTATTTTGTTAATTTTGTGCCGTCTTGAAGGAATCTTTATTTCTAGAAATTCAGAATTTTCGAAAAACCTTACAGTACTTATAGTAATTTTTTTGAAAAAATGTAAGTACAAAATTACTGCAAAAATCAAAAAAAAAAAAAAACCTGTAAGGGTGATACCTTTGGCCTGGCCAAACAACAAATGAGCCTTTCGAAATGACAATGGTGCAACTCCAAAACGAGGCAAAAGTAATGTCATATAAATTATGTGCCATAATGATCGGTTTTTGTTATAATACTTAACAAACAATATACTCATGTAGCATAATATTGTAGCAAGCTTTTATGAAATATTTTCATGTCAATATTTTTCATTAAATAATTTTTCAGTCTCCAAATAAATTTTACTTTATAACGTTTAACTTCCGTTTTTCACTGCAAGAGGTTATGGGCCCAGGCAGTATGGATTTCTTAAAAGCATCCTTTTCGAAATTAAATGATGATAATTATCATTTATGGAAATATAAGCTGGAGCTTATTTTGAAAAGGGAAGGAGCTTGGAAATGTATAGCGGAAGCAAAACCACAAGTTCCAGACGCAGCATGGAAGAAACTTGATGATGAGGCGACTGTATTGATTGGACTATCAGTGGAGGACAGCCAGCTTTTACTCATTAAGAAATCTGGTTCAGCGCGTGAGGCTTGGGAGATTCTTCAGAGTTACCATGAAAAGGATACATTGGGGAGCAGCGTTCGCATTATGAGGAAGATTTGCGGCATGAAGTTTTCAATGGGATGTAACATTTCAGAGCATATAATGGGGATGAAAATTTTATTTGAGAAATTGGAAGCATTAGGTGAGAAATTTTCTGAACGTTGGTTAGTTGCCATGTTACTGAGTAGCTTACCCTCTTCTTTTGACACTTTGGTAACGGCGTTGGAGGCACGTAAGCTGGAAGAATTGACGCTTAAAGTAATCGAAACCAGTTTGATAGATGAATATCAGCGCCAGTCCGGTGGAATTGCATCCGATTCTGCATTGAAGTCATTTGGTCGATCAGAAGAGCTTAATACGAAGAAATGCCATTTTTGTAAGGTGAGAGGGCACATCAAGAAAGATTGCTGGAAGCTAAAGAAGAAGAACAATAACCAAGCTAATGAAGCACAATTTCAACCTAAAGAAAAGGATAAATACTGTTTTTCTTTGGCTAACAACAAAAAGGTATGGGTCGTAGATTCAGGTGCAACATGTCACATCAGTGCAAGGGAATCAGATTTTACCACATTAGACAAGTCGGTATGTGAGACTGTGAGAATTGCAAACGGAGAAGCAGTGGTTTCTAAAGGCAGAGGAGTATGTAAAATCATTATGCTCAATGCGTTGGGTGAAACGGCCGAAGTAGAGTTGAGAAATACTTTGTTTATACCCACTTTTCATGGAAATTTGTTGTCAGTGCAGAAAATGCTAGAAAATGGATTCAAACTAATGTTTAATGGTTCTTCATGTAGCATCCAAACAAAATCAGGCAAAGAAATTGGTGTTGCTGATTCAGAGGATGGATTATTTTATCTACGACAAATGCTAAACCAGAAGGCATTGGTTGCAGAATGTTCATCACAAAATTGTCAACATTATTACCATAGATTGTTTGGACATCGTAATATTGATGCTGTCAAGAATATGCAAGCTGGAAAAACGGTAAGCGATTTTTATATTAAAGATTGCGGAATAAGGAAGGTTTGTGAGGTTTGTGTTCAGTGTAAGATGACGAGGAAACCATTTAATAAGCAATCTAAGGCCAAATCAAAGAAAGTTTTGGACCTTATTCACACTGACATTTGTGGTCCGATGCAAACCACAACACCTGGTGGAAAACGATATTTTCTAACGTTTATAGACGACTATAGCCGATATACAATAGTCTACCTTCTTTCAAATAAAGCAGAAGTTTTTGATAAATTAGTAAATTTCTTAGAACTGGTCAAGAATAAATTTTCAAAGTATCCCAATACCATAAGATCGGATAATGGTGGAGAGTACACATCTCAGAAAGTAAAAGTGTATCTCGATAAGAGAGGGATTCAACAACAGTTTACTGTGCCCTATTCTCCGCAACAAAATGGAGTAGTGGAGAGGAAGAATAGGTATTTAGTCGAAATGACCCGTTGCTTATTAGCCGATGCTAGTTTAAGAAACGAATTTTGGGGAGAAGCTATTATGACGGCAAATTACTTACAGAATCGCTTAGTGTCCAGTTCAGTTCCTACTACTCCTTTCGAATTATGGGAGGGTGAAAAGCCTGACATCAGACATTTTCGAGTATTTGGCTCTAAAGCTTATTCTCTGATTCCAAAAGAAAAGCTACGAAAGTTAGACGCTAAAGCAAAAGCTTTGAATTTCGTTGGGTATGACGAGAACTCCAAGGGATATCGTTTGGTTGATATAAATACCAAGAGAATTACGATAAGTAGAGATGTAAAGTTTGTTAGTGAAAGCGATTGTGCCGAAAGAAGTACGCATGAGCTTTCTAAAAATATAGAATTACCTGTTAAAACTTTACTTCGAAGAAAACATGAAGGTAATCATGATAGCGAAAATGATCTACTTGAAACAGATAAAGGAATTGTGTCAGAAGATGATGTTTCATTTCACAGTTTGAGTGATGGTATTGACCTTGATTGTACTGACAGCAGTTCCATAGGTCAAATTCCAATTTTGGAGGAAAGCGGAAATCGTCTTAGTGAATCGCTTGATGGTTGCGATGTTGACAATAATAACGACTCTTCTGTAACTATAACAGAGAACCCTGTACGTAGGTCAACGAGAATCACTAAAGGCAAACCACCAGATCGTTTGGGTCTTAAGACTATACAAGACATTACTAGTTTAATTGAACCAAAGACGTACAAAGAAGCCATTAAATCAGAACAACAGAACGAATGGGTTAAAGCTATGAAAGAGGAATTAGCTGCATTAAGTAAAAACCACACCTGGGACTTAGTTAATCCTCCTAATAAAGCTAACATAGTCAGTTGTAAATGGACGTACAAAATAAAGCGTGATGTCAACGGAAATGTTCAACGATATAAGGCACGATTAGTGGCCCGTGGGTTTAGTCAAAAATTTGGCTATGATTACGACGAGGTTTTCGCTCCGGTTATAAGACAAACAACATTGAGAACGTTACTTTCAATTGCAGGTGTTAAAAATATGACAGTAGTTCATATGGACGTAAAGTCAGCATTTTTGCATGGAAATTTAGAGGAAGTTATTTACATGAAACAGCCTCCTGGTTTTGAGGAAGGGAGTTCTAAGCTTGTCTGTAAGCTAAATAAAAGCTTATATGGCCTTAAGCAAGCCGCTCATGTTTGGAATAAAACTCTACACAAAGTTTTGATGGATGGAGGATTTATTCAGAGTAGAGCCGATCCATGCCTTTACACAAAATGCACCATCGAGGAAGGGCTTTTGTATATTTTAGTTTACGTTGATGACATTTTGGTAGCTAGCACTAATAAGTCTAGTATAAATCAAGTTGAGTCATTACTTACGAAAAATTTCGATATGAATAATCTTGGAGATATTCACCATTATATAGGAATGGAAATTTTTAAAGATCAAAATTTAAATTATTGTATTCGCCAAAAACAATACATTGAGAATTTAGTAAAAGAATTTGGACTCGAAAATGCAAAAGTTTCGAAGTACCCACTTGACCCTGGATACGGTAAATCAGAGTCTGAGAATCTCTTGCACAATACAGAATATCAGCGTCTTATTGGATCACTTTTATATATAAGCGTATGTTCACGTCCTGATATTGCTGCAAGTGTATCTATTTTGGCGAGAAAAGTGAGCTGTCCAAACCAAGAAGATTGGTCAGAACTAAAACGAGTGCTCAAATATTTGAAAGGCACATCTAATTATTGTCTTAAGCTAAGTCAACATAATAAAAAAGACAATATCTTAATAGGTTTCGCAGATGCTAATTGGGCTGAAGATAGATCAGATAGAAAATCTAATACTGGTTATATTTTTCAGATAAATAACGGTAGCATTAGCTGGACCTGTAAGAAGCAGACATGTGTATCTCTTTCTTCAACAGAAGCTGAGTTTATCGCGCTTTCTGAAGCTTGTAAAGAAGCCATCTGGATTCGACAGTTGTTATCTGAGATGGGTTTCACACAATCAATTCCTACTGAGGTATTCGAAGACAACCAGAGCTGCTTAAAAATGATTAAGGATCAAAAGCTTAGCAGCAGAACTAAACATATCGACACAAGAATACATTTCGTTAAGGAGCACATAGATCGAAAAGACATTTCGTGCACATACTGTCCGAGTGAAGAGATGTTAGCAGATATGTTTACCAAACCGCTGAGTCATTCTAAGCTTCAAAATTTTACAACAAAAGCTGGACTTCAAGTTGTTTGAGGAAGGGTGTTATAATACTTAACAAACAATATACTCATGTAGCATAATATTGTAGCAAGCTTTTATGAAATATTTTCATGTCAATATTTTTCATTAAATAATTTTTCAGTCTCCAAATAAATTTTACTTTATAACGTTTAACTTCCGTTTTTCACTGCAAGAGTTTTTTGGTCGATATCATTTTTTAAAATTAATCGCAACGATTCCATATCATCAAGTAAATTTTTCGTGAAAACAGAAATCAATTTTATTCATCCCTAACAAAATTTCAGCCAATTAATATTATGACATTACTTTTGCCTCGTTTTTGGAGTTGCACAATTGTCATTTTGAACGGCTGAAATATCCTACACTGGAATTTTTTGAAAATTTTGGTTGTACGGGAAGTGCCACGACCATAGCATTTCTCAGATCATGTTCTCAGTGTCTGAGTGAATTTTGGTTGAATTATCTCAAAAAACACTTTCAGTATATCATTTTGGATCTTCTGCTTATATGGTAGGTGCCACGTCCTTTTGTCTGAGTCGACTAGTTTTTGCTTAGGCCTTGCGCCTACTGTACCCAGTAATTATGTGTATTTTGGTTGCATTGTCGTGAAAAATACTACTAAAGTTGCATTTGGAATATATTTTTTGTATGGGCGGTAGGCGTGTGCGTTCACCGATTTCGCTCATTTTCAATAAGTCGACAGAGGCATTGCACTAAATTTTATCGAATTATCTTGCCCCCAGACAGACAGACGGACATGGCTATATTGACCCCTTAAGTGACGCTGGACAAGAATATGCATACTTTTCCATAAAATTTTGGTCCTTAAAGGAGAAGGCATGAGTAACCGGGTAATTGGTCGCAAAATTCATCGGTCCGACTACGCAGTCTGTAGTTTTTTGGTAATTCCGTCTGAATATGGGCAGAATAAAAAAGGTGGGCCAAAAAAAAAGCTATCATTTTTACAGTAGTTTTTTAAAATTTTTCGTGTTTGAGCCAAATAAAATACGATTTTGTGTTAATAGTTCATACAAATATACTTTTATTTTCATTTAATTTAATTAATTTAAAATATTTAAAGCCCAAATTTACTAAATTTATGATTTATTTATTTATAATTTACTTAATTATGCTAATAATTAAAAGTAAAAGTATATTTGTTTAAACTATTGACCTTAAAACCGTAGTTTATTTGGCTTAAACACGAAAAATTGTAAAAAACTTCTATAAAAATTAACTTTTTGCTGCTATAACTCAGCCAATTTGAATCAGATCTTAGTTATTAGTACATTTGTTCAAAGCGTACGAGTTTTTCTATAACCTCTAAAATCGAAATTGTCGATTATCTCGAGAACGGAAATATGGTTTGCATAATGAACCATTTTGGCTGTTGTCTTATGTAATGATTTACATTATTAGCTACCAACAATGAAAATACATCGATGGTTGGAGCTTACTGTTCAGTGTGTTTATGTAAAACACCAATAAAAACACAAAAGCAAATTGCATAAAAAGAAAAAACAAAAAACTTTATCGAAAGGCTGGTTTGCGTTACTAGTTTCGGGACCTACCACAGTTCAAAAATTGACTATAACTCAATTGGTCTTCAGACGCATTTGCCCCCACCGAATGAAAATCTGCAAGCAATCTATATTTAACCTTTTGCATATATTCACACTGCTCCTGAACAAACGATAGGTTGCATGAAAATGACACCAAAAACGAACAATGCCCCTTTATTCGTAATCATTCACTGAGTAAAAATCAACTTTATTTGAAATCTTAGCTGCTCCTTTTTTGAAAATATCTCGATTTTTCCAATAGGGGCATTTTCCCATACAAAAAGAAAAAAAAAATTTTTTAACTACATTAAACTAAAATTAAAATAATCACAATCGATGTGTTTTGCGATGCTAAACGCGAATCCAACCTCAGAATTGCTCTATTGTGTATAGTTTATGAGATATTGTAACCTAAAGACCAAAAAAAGTCGTTTTTTGCCATTTTTTGAAGCTATATAACTATGTAACATATCATTTATTCGTCAAATGTGGCTTAGATACTTGAAAGTCCCAATATTCTCCTTTAAAACATAATTTAAATTATGTTTTTTTGGTCTTTAGGTTACAATATCTCATAAACTATACACAATAGAGCAATTCTGAGGTTGGATTCGCATTTAGCATCGCAAAACACATCGATTGTGATTATTTTAATTTTAGTTTAATGTAGTTAAAAATTTTTTTTTTCTTTTTGTATGGGAAAATGCCCCTATTGGAAAAATCGAGATATTTTCAAAAAAGGAGCAGCTAAGATTTCAAATAAAGTTGACTTTTACTCAGTGAACGATTACGAATAAAGGGGCATTGTTCGTTTTTGGTGTCATTTTCATGCAACCTATCGTTTGTTCAGGAGCAGTGTGTATTAGAAGAGAATCGCAATCAAATTCTAATTTTTTTGCTTTTCCCCTTTTATGCATCGCCGCGCCGCACAGTGGTCTAGAATGCTATTCTAGCTGGTCATAACTCTGTTCTGGTTATTTTTTATAAAAAAAATATCAGTTTCTATGTTTTGGGGGTCGCTGACTCTAAATCCAAAATGGTAGACAGTTTTCTTAAAAATTAATTATATCACGACAAAATTGTGGTTAAGGGGGTTTTTGAGGTTGCTGATTTCGAATTTGGTATCATTTTTTTTTTTTGTAAACAAAATGGCGGATCCAAAATGGCGGACAATTTTCTTAAAAATTGACTATATACGTATCACAACAACTTTGTGGCTTAGGAGTTTTTTGAGGTAGTTGATTTCGAATTCGGTATCATCTTTTTTGTAAACAAAATGGCGGATAAAAATGGTGGACAATTTTCTTAAAAATTAATTATATCACGACAAAGTTGTGGTTAAGTGGGTTTTTGAGGTAGTTGATTTCGAATTCGGTATCATCTTTTTTGTAAACAAAATGGCGGATGTAAAATGGCGAACAATTTTCTAAAAAATTGATTATATCACTAGAAAGTTTTGGCCTATATGGGAGGTGGGCTTGTCCTTGATTTGATCACGCCCATTTTCACCAAATGACTTAATTATATCTATACTAACTCAGATGTTAAATATTATTTTTGTACTTGAAACATTTACGAAGTAATAGCGATTTTAAATTTTTAGTTATATAGGAGGTGGGCGTGTCCTTGACCCGATAATGCCTATTTTCACCAAATGGCTTAATGCTGTTAATACTAACTATAGTTGTACCTGAAATATTGACGAAGTTATGGTGATTCCAAATTTTTGGTTTTATGGGAGGTGGGCGTGTTCTTGACCCGATCACGTTCAATTTCACGAAGTGACCTAATGCTATCTATACTAACGCAGCTATTTAATATTATTTTTGTACTTGAAATATTTACGAAGTTATAGTGATTTTAAATTTTTGGTTGCATAGGAGGTGGGCGTGTTCGAGTCAACAAATAAATAGATGCTGCTAATACACTTACTATATCAGAAATCGAATTTTATTGTTTTACCTCAAACATTTTGATTGTTATTAGTTTCACGAAACTGGAGCGTTGCAAGAATACAGAAAAGTTGCTGAAGAAAAACTCATCGTAGTCCATGAAAGGGAATGATGAGGGAGTCAGATTACATACTTAAATGATCTAGCCGTTGCAACTCTGTAAAACATTTTAGTTACAGTCCACATAGTGCCAAATTCGTAAATTTAGAAAATGAAATTAGAAATTTTTTGTGATGATCCGGATTTCCTTTTTATATTAAAAAAAACTAACATCTAAGTACGCAAGTCTTCAGAAAATAGATCAGATTATACCCACCATAAGTTTTAGGAGGAAAGATAGTTTTAAAGCTACACTCATTTAAATTTTCACATATTTTAAAAGATTTTTCTAAAAAATTACCATTTTCTGAATTCATCAAGTTTAAGACGCGAAAACTCAAAAATGGTATTATTTCTTGGTATTCTGGTACCTTAAATATGTTATCTAGATATTTGACTTTAAATTGGTTCAAAAAAAATATTACTTTTAATACAAAAATTTTCGATATTATACTTTTTTTGCATAGCGCTTCGTTTTCAAGGTTTTTTGCCGAGACAAAACGAAGTAGCAAGCGCATTGTATGTTTATTAGTTGGCTCTCTGATATTTTGTAATTTTTAATTGTTTTTGTGGATACTTTATACTTTTTGTATGTTTTTAGGTTTATTCGTTGGATCATCGATACTGCTTTAAAGTTTTTGGGCAAATCCCGTACTGAGATAATTTAGTTTTTGTTTATCCAAGCCACTACCTTCTTTTCTCGTTTTGGGTCATGTGGACCTTGTTTTCTTCCACTTTTTTTGACCCTTGGAGTGAATAGGTTCTCATCTCACGTATTTGGTAATAAAATACACTATTGACACTGATTTTGTAGCGTTTGGCAAACTTTCTGTAAGAAGCCTTTTTTTTATTTCAGTAATTTTACACAATTTCCTTGCGCACGTCATATTTGATACGCGACATCTACTGTACGAATACCGGAGAATGTAAAAAAAATTAAAACCCAATTGATAACGCTTTCTAACGGTTAGTGATGAGAAAAATTATTCTTGGTCTTGGTAATTTTTCGAGACCAAGACCAAGACTTCAATGATCGTCAAGACCAAGACTGCTATGGTCTTGGTCTTGGTTTGCTCATCACTACTAACCGCACATTTTAAATAAATGCGTACTTTGCGAGAAAAATGTATTTCGAAGTGTGCAATTACTTTGCGATGCAGTTCTTACATACATATGAATGTATGTACGAGTACGTGATTCAAAAAAATTCTTTTGTGAGCCATCTGAATTAAAATCAATATTTTTTTATACAAAATAGTTGAACTTACCTGATTCCATGAGTTTGCCAAATTTTTCATAACATTGCACTTCGTTATTTCTTTCACTATATTTTAATTGTTAATGTTACTTTACGGAACCAACTAATAAATAGTACATATCGATACCTTAGAGCGCTATAGTCCTAACTCCATTTTTTTAATTGTTGGGAAATGCAAAAAGAAGATTTCAAACAATGGTTATTTAGAATTGGCTGCTTTTTTGATAAAACGATACATCTAATATTTTTACCAAAAGTATATATTAACATAATTTAATGTTTTTAACCAATTTTATTATCTAACGAAATCCCAGCCAATTTATAGTATGTCATTACTTTTGCCCTTGTATAGAATTGCACTACTATTGAAATAAACGACACATTTAGTAAATTTTTTTCCACTAAAATGTCGCAAAAAGTCATGAAACGCGAAGAAAACACTAAACACCGAAGAATTTGTTTTTAAAATGCGACTTATTTGAATATTTAGTGGAGATAGGAAAGTAGCGCTCTTCAAAAAATTATAGTTTGGAGATAGGATTTTTCTTAATTATCGAATATTTTGGTATTTTAGTGGTATTTTGACATTACACAGTTTTCCAGACGGTAAAGAAGCCCACAATGATGCCATAACTGCAAAAATCTCAAAATCGCAAAAAGTGGAGATAGGACTATAGCGCTCTAAGGTATCGATATTATGTTTACCTATGTATATTTGAAATTTAGTGTTCATTACTTTAATTTTTCTTCTAATCGAGTGGAAATTCATTTTTCTCCGTGCTTATATTTTTCAAAATTGCCAGAATTATTCGCAACTCTTACTGCATTTGGTGCAGTATATTGAATTATGGGCGCACCAAAGATAACTCCCTTACCAGTCATGAAGTGGGATGACGAGCAACATTCTTCTGTTACGATATATAGGGTAAGGGAGGGAAATATGGACTACGCGGGTAATATGGACCACACGGTTATTTCCCACTGCATACATAGGATTTACCGTTATTCATGTTCAAACTTAGCGCTAATACATAAAGCTTATAATAGGGCGATTTTAGCGTTCGGTGAAGTCGCATGTTTCTGTAAAGTTGATTTTTCTAGTGAGTATATTTCATTATTTCACTTTAAAGACATCGCGTTTTTAAATAAATGGTTAATTATATAAAGTCAGTGAATACCATTTATAATTTATTAGCACAATTAAGTTCTTTAACCAAAAGAGTTTTTGATAAAAAACCATTTATTTCACCAACACGTGCTGTGGGTAATATGGACCACCAGAGAAAAAAGCCTCAAAAACAAATGTATTTATCATCTTTTTCAGATGGGGAATCTAGGTGTAGTTTTCATGACGAGTCTGATGGTCATTATATGTAATTCGTTAACTACAAAGGAAAAAAATTATAAAAAATGCATATAATGTAATACCCTTTACTCAGAAGATCGACGTGGCGAATTTTGGGTTGAAAGTGTAATCTGACGTTCTTGGAGTCATGAGAAATGTGCCGAATGTGGAAGTGACATTTTTTATGCAACTTCTGTACCAAATGGACTATATGGTCCATATTACACTACACTTTTTTTTATCTTCATTTTGAGTATTTTCAGTTTTTTCATTTTTTTTTCTTTATCCTGATGAGATATTTATCTAAAAGTGAAGCAGAATAAAGGTGAATTGTTTCCTTTACTGAATGACATAAAATTAATTGCTTTGTTTTATGTATTTTGGGTTTTATTTTAAAACGAAAGATGGGTGGTCCATATTTCCCTCCCTTACCCTACATATAGGCGAGGAGCCGGCAATACTAAAAGTGCCGTCATCGCGGATTCCGAAATTTTTAATGCGGAATGGTAGTTTACACTAAGACGAATAAGAAAAGCTTGGTCAGCATGGTTGTAGCCTGGCAGAAATATTTTTAAATGGTTTTTGAATTATGAAATTTTCTTAATGTTTTGCCGTCATCGCGGATTTTGATCAATCTTAATATTAATCGATGGTAAATTTCATAACCATTCAGAAAAAATCCGGCTGGCCAAATTTTTTTTGCCGAAAATGACCGGCAGACCTATTTTAATGGTGCGACAGAGGGTACTTCCGGCAGTTTCTAAGCTCGCATACCAAGATATTTTTAAATTTGACATTAAAACACGTAAATTAAATAAAAAAAGAAACAAATTTCGGTGATAACAGAGAAATTGTGCCCACCATAAAAATAGGTCTGCAAGTCATTTTCGGCAAAAAAAAATTGGTCGACCGGATTTTTTCTGAATGGTTATAAAATTTACCATCGATTAATATTAAGATTGATCAAAATCCGCGATGACGGCAAAACATTCCGAAAATTTAATAATTCAAAAACCATTTAAAAATATTTCTGCCAGGCTACAACCATGCTGACCAAGCTTTTCTTATTCGTCTTAGTGTAAACTACCATTCTGCATTAAAAATTTCAGAATCCGCGATGACGGCACTTTTAGTATTGCCGGCTCCCGGACTAATACATAATACTTACTTATTATCTGAAATTTCGATACTAACATAATAAAGAAGTTTGTCTGGCGCACATGTTTTAAATGGCTTCAAATTTATGCGGCATTAAAATGACAAAACCATGCAGCATTAATAAGCATAACTTACTAGCAATAAGCCATTTATAATGCCACTGCATTAAGGCCCTGCCACAATTTTCACCCTTCACCGCCCAACCAATGACAAACAAGAAAATCTGTGATAAAAACTTGGAAAAATAAAAAGAAAAAATTTCTCTTGTGTCAATGATAAAAATTTACTTTCACTTGGTTGTTATGGGATTATATTGATATATGTGCATATGTATGACGACGTTGCCATATCGATTTTTTGCATAAGATTTTTATTTTACGAACTTATTAGCTCCTGTGCTTAAGCACACTTTTCCTTTGAATTAACTGCCGACTACGTGTGGCAACACGTCAACGCGCACGTACCTACATATACACCCACTAACATGGCATATGATTTGAAGGCTCCAGGCAACATAATAACAACGCAGGATTAAAACAAAAAATTCGTTGTAAAGCTTTTTCCTTCCAAATAACAAGAAAAATTTTAAAAAAGACTTTAAAATTAAATAAATTCCTTGGTTTTTAGAAGCTGACATAAACAAATGGAAACTTTGATGTTGAAGTACCATCGCGTCACATACATATTTCTCATTTGGTTGCTACGCACATATTTATATACTCATATACTTATCCCCGCCAGGATAATAAAAATCAGAAAAACACCAATAGAATATTTATTGCGAAATTTGTGACGCGAAAAAGTAAATGGCGCCCATTTTTCTAGTGCGGCTTTCCAACGCCCAGCTAGAAAATATCTCATTCGATGCTTTCTTTATTAACGAAGTTTATCCTAGTGCATAATAATTTTAGTAAGTGGTGTAGTTCCAATTACTTTGAAATGCCTATATGTAATTAGAATCACATTATTTAAATCTTTACAGTTAAAATAGCTACTTATAATTTTAACATGCACTGTAGTTATAACTTCTTTAACTAAGCTAACGCTACACAGCAAAAAGTTTGGGTGTAAGATTCAAACCAAATTGAAATGAATACAGATCCACACCAAAGTTGGTATAAAATCTATGCTTCAATTTGGTATACAAACCGTTTATGCTTGTTCGTATAAAATGTATACACTTAAAGTATTAACACAATCAAAACTGTTTTGGTTTAAATTTTATAGTATCACTATACAGCCATTCCATGCCTAGTGTAACAAGATCTGCCATACCCTTTCCGATTTCGTTGAAATTTGGTACATGGTTTCGTTTCATACCTAATCTTTGAGAAATGGAAAAAAAAAACTTGTGATTTTTTTTGTGGCTTATGGAGGGGTGCAAAAAGTGGAAAAATCGGTAAAATGTGTCAAACTCTCCTCAAATAATTGCCAATAACTTGGCCATTTCTTAACCGATTTTCTTGTTTAGACCTGTTTTGAAAAGGTATTGAATCAGGCTATAAGCTCAAAATTTTCTTCCAGTTATGGGTCATTTTGTGGTCAGACCTTTTTTTTAATCATAACTTCTAAGCCTCGAGACATACCAATTTTTCCTCTATTTCATATGAAAGATAATTTTTTTTTTTTTCTTTCCAAAAAAATATATTTTGGAAGTGAAAAAAAGGTGTACCTGGGCACGTTTTTTGTAGTTTAGTACCCAGAATAGTAGTAAATTTAGTACTTTTTATCAACCACAAATAGCCTGATTCAATATCTTTCCAAAACAGGTCTGAACCTGAAAATCGGTTAAGAAATGGCCAAGTTATTGACAATTATTTGAGGAGAGTTTGTCACATTTTACCGATTTTTCCACTTTTTGCAACCGTCCACAAGCCACAAAAAAAAAAAAACCGCAATATTTTTTTTGCCATTTCTCAAAGATTAGGTATGAAACGAAACCATGTACCAAATTTCAGCGAAATCGGAAAGGGTTTGGCAGATCTTGTTGCGCTAGGCATGGAATGGCAGTATATAAAAATCCTTTATATTTTTTTTGTATAAAATGTATACAGAAGTTCATATGAAAGTGTTTTAAACTGTTTTATATAAAAAAATTCATATTATGCTCATATAAACCAATCTACTTACGCACAATAAATTCCATAATAAAAAAATATCATTCAACTACCAAAAATTACATTTTGGGTGGGTGCCGTATCCCATTTTTTTAATTTTTTGATATTTTTCTATACCATTCCACACTTTAAAAATTTTTTCTTATTATTATTGTCATCGGTTAATTTATCATTTTGAAAGCATAAACATTGGAGGTGAAAAGGTACGAATTCCATCACAAAAAATAGCTATGAATAATAACATCGACTAAAATAATAAGATTAGATTGTTGACCGAGCAGGGATCGATCTCCTGGTACTATTAATTTAAAGAGACACAAATTTCATAACTTAAAATATTTTCAATTACATATTTCCTTAAAGCGTACTACTTAGTATGGTTATGTACATTTTGTTGTTTTTCTATTACATTATCATGTTATGAGAAAATTGCTTAAGTTAATAAAATGTAAATTTTGTTAATGGAAACAATTTCTAACGAATAATAAAAGTTTATAGATTCCAAGATGTTCTGGTGGTGATGGTGAGGATCAGTGCATGTAGGCTACTGGCTGCAAGCTGGTGACAATGGTTAAATGCATTAAAAATGGTCGGTCGAAGGCAAAACTTAATACATTCTTTCTCTTTTATTCTATTTTCATAAAAACTAGACTTAAGTCTTTTTATTCTTAAAAAAAATGAAAACACACATTTTATTATCTAAGTAATTTTTATTTAAATGAATACACAACATAGCAAAATCAAACACGTCTAAATCTTTCAGCCAATTCTATTCAAGTGAAGTCGTCTCATTCCAATACTTTTTATTTTACTCATGATAAGTAAGTAAATTATTTTTTCTAACACTACGTCCCTGTCAAGTTTTTTTGTTTTTAACAATTTTCACTCCGAACTGATTTTTCTACAAATGCTAAATTTTGTGTGCATTCGATGGCTGAACGTTTTGACGTTTTGTCTGAAGTTTTTATACAATTTTGGTATAAAATTTATAGTTCAAAACAATTTTGGTATAAAATTTATAGTTCATAACAATTTTGGTTTAGAAATTAAACGTTTTTGGTATGGTATAACTTTATAGAAAAAAATTGTATAAAAAATTGGAAAACATTAGTTTATAAAAACAAATAGTATATCGATACGTCCAGCGTAAAAGTTGGTAACTCGAAAATCGTAGTTTTTAGTTATGATCATTTTTGTATTGTTTTCGATAAAACAAGAAAACCAAAAACAAAAATAGAATAAATACCTTGGAAATCTGTAGTCCAAATAAAGGTTTTTCGACTATTAAATTGTTGTCACTATTCCAAATTGATTAACAGAGATATTCACAATTTCAACTTTTTATTTGGATAAAAATGAATACATATGAGTTGTAACTCTAGTTACAAACTAATGTTCTGTTTCAGCAACCAAATGTTCCATGAAAAAAAATGGTAACTTAACTTGCCAACTACCATTAAAAAATATTCTACGGACATAACGTTGGTATGTAGGACTTACAACCACTGATTTTTAAAGAAAAATTAACTAATAACTTTGTAAGTCAAGTTACCAACGGAATTTGTTTTTTTTGTCCCGTGTGTAAGCTATCAACTTAAGTTGCCAAGTTTTTGCATGAAGACCTAACTAAAATACACTTAGGTTGTAACTTTAAAAATGCTCCCAGTTCTTCCAATTACAAGCTAGAGATACCAAAATTTGACACAAGATAGAGTCTAATACGCAGATTTCAAAAATCATTGTCCCTTAAAAAGTTGGTAACTCGAAAGTAGTAGTTTTTAGTTATGATGACTTTTGTATTGTTTTCGTTAAAACAAGAAAACCAAACACAAAAATTAAATAAATACTTTTGAAATCTTTAGACAAAATAAAGGTTTTTCGACTATTAAATCGTTGCCACTATTCCAAATTGATTTACAGAGATATTAACAATTTCAACTTATAATTTGGATAAAATGAATACATATGAGTTGTAACTCTAGTCACCAACTAATGTTCTCTTTCAGTTCCATGAAGAAAGTTGGTAACTTAACTTGCCAACTAGCATTAAAAATATTTTACGGACATTACGTTGGTATGTAGGACTTACAACCACTGATTTTTAAAGAAAAATTGACTTATAACTTTGTAAGTAAAGTTACCAACGCAATTTGCCATTTTTTCCCGTGCATTAGCTATCAACTTTAGTTGCCAAGTTTTTGCATGGAGACCTCAGTAAAATATACTTAGGTTGTAACTTCAAAAATTGCTCCCAGCGCTTCAAATTTCAAGCTAGAAGTACCAAAATTTGACACAAGATGGAGTCTAATGTGCAGATTTCAAAAATCATTGTACCTTAAAAAGTTGGTAACTTGAGTTACAAACTTTTACGTTGGATGTATCGATATATATTCCTTAAAATGTGTAAACGCCTGGAAACTCTCGTAATAATTGTCAAAATCAATTATAATTGGTTCTTCAAATTTATTGCACTGTAATCAAAACAAAAAAAAAAAAAAAAATGTATACAAACATATTACAAAAGATTGTAGTATAGCAGAAAACTTTCTGCATAATTCCAACGATAGGAAAACTCTGGAATGTAAAATACCACTAAAACACCAAAATATTCGAGAATTAAAAAAATCCTATCTGCAATGTGCAGATAGCACTTTTTTTGCTACGTTTGAGCAAATTTTTTTTTATACTTCGAATCTTTTCGCCTAAAATTTTGACCGAAAGTTCGTAGTTGGTATTTTCACATCGAATTTCATCATAACTCCTATTGCTCAGGGGTTTCACATCCACCGGTAATATCTTGCCAACTTTTATGGTTGAGATACCTTAACTTAAGTGAACATATAAATCCTGGTCAGAAGTAATACCTCCTAAGCTCACATGAAATCATTGGAGCCTTTTTAAAGTAATATTGAATCAACTAAAATTATTTTGATATGGTTTCTATCACAGTTTTTTGCTAGCTGCTTGATTTGGTGCAAATGGTCTTGCATCAATTCATTTCGCTCATTTACTACAAGATCGCCACAAGTCAAAAAACTCGATTTTGCAGAAATTCGTTTAATGTTTTCAATTGAAAAAGTTATTTCGTTCTCAAACGGTGACTGTAAAAGATATTATTATGAAATTTTCACTCAATATGAATGAAGCATGTTATAGCGAATAATTCTTCATCATGAATTCAAAATTCGCGTTTTTTGAGTTGTGCCGTTGCGAATGTGCGATTTATTCCTTAGGATCAACAGGTAAATTGTTTTTTTTTTTTTGCATTGCAATTTATTGATTTGATTTCGTAATTCTAATTGCTAGTTACCTAGGGAGCGACTGCGTTCACCCGTTCCCTATACACTTTGCAAATGTATGCACCTAATCTCCTCCATCTCCACCAAACAGTTTCAGAGATATGAAGAATTTTTTTAGGAAAGTGTCTTGGTGTTACCTATTTTTCTAACGGGTGTTGTAACATACATGTATGTCCAGGTGCCTTCGCAACATACATTCATGTACCAAAGTATAAAAACGCTGAAAAAGACAGTCAGATAAAACATTTTATGATGTCCTAGTGAAAACCACAGGAATTTTAAAATAAAATATACTCCAAAGCTTTATCGGATAGTAATATCCAACACTGGAAAAAAAAATCCCCCTAATTTAATGGTTTTCGAGTTATGGACTTTTTTAATATACCGAAAGAAGCCTAAAAAATTTCGAAAAAGAATTTGTCTTTGAAAGAAAAAAGTCTTGAAAAATGGTTTTTTAGAGTAATGGGATTATCCAAGAACCCGTGCACAACCGAGGGTATTTCGAAATATCCAAGGAAAAAAATCTTATCCGTGAATTATGGGGACACAGACAGACGTTGTATTTTACATGTACCTGTTGTTCTATGATTATTATTGGAAAACGAAATTTTCAGATAAAGCTACAGTAATGAGCGATTTAGACTTTGTAACCCTTTCCCTAACCGTGTCCCACATAAAGTTTTTCAGAATTTTACTTGAGAATATTCGTAACACATCAAATACTTCTGAAATGTCTGCTCTCCCGTATATTATTGGAACTCTAAAACGACCTCCTGACAGCTCCATGTCGAAATTTTCTTGTTCACCTGTTAGAATATGGAAAAAACTTTTTTTGAAAAACTAGTTCAAATAAGGGAATATCATATTCGGATATGTCCACATAAGCCGTGTTCACAAATGCAAAAAAATTAAGACAACTGTCTATCTTTAACCGACAGGGATGAAAATACTTCCACACATACAGATGCGTCAAAGGAATGAACATAAATTAATGTTAGGAAGCATTAAAACCATACATGCGAGAAGGAAACGCACAATGTTGCCTTGGAAAGGATTTCCTATTTATCTAAGAGATGGATGCTTCGAAGTTTGAGTTTGCAGTGTTGAAATTTATCCAAGCATAGTCGTGAATGTCACCAAAGATATGACATGCGCTTCCTCTACCTAACATTTTCATTACTCACACGTTAATGTATACCCGTACATACTAAGAATTCTTAAATGTGTAAAAATTAAATAAGGGAAGAAAAAATTCGAACACGAGATTTGTAAAGTGTTTTTAGTGTACTTTTATCACCTTAACACGAATATCTGTTTTGCTGTTTCAGGTCAGGTTTTGTGTAAACCAGGCTTAGAAGTTATCAGAAAACCGGTGATATTGAAAATAAAAAATAAATGAAAAAAGTACTCAGATTTTTATGGTCGTAGATTCGTCAAAAAGATATTACAGAGTAGATTTTTCTTAAGTGTTAAAAAATTTTGTTTAACCAGATACTTTAAAAATCATTTAATACCTAAAATTTAATTTTCGACGCATTTTGTTAAATCTAAGGCATAATGGGTTAAGATGTTCTAGAAAAAAGTTCCTTGCGTGACTTTTCCAGATCGTAATAAAATATATCTACATATACCGTATTAAGTCGCGATTTTGCATACTCTACTTGCACAATTAAACAATTTGAAAAGGGCTATCAAATTGATGTTATATACACGGATTTTAGCAAAGCTTTTGATGTTGTTAATCATGATTTGTTGCTATTAAAACTCTCTCTGATTGGGTTTCCAAACCCACTGCTAAAATAGATTAGGTCCTATTTAAGTAACAGAACTCAGAGTGTTATATTTAAAGGTGAACGATCAAATGAATATCCCGTTACGTCAGGAGTTCCCCAAGGCAGCCACATTGGACCATTGTTATTCATTATTTTTATGAACGATATGCCATCTGTCATAAATAACAGTAATGTGTTAATGTATGCTGATGATGTAAAAATTTTTAAGCCTGTCAAAAACGCATTAGACCATTCTAACCTTCAACTCGATCTTGATAATTTTACATGACCAATGAATCCTTTCATCAAATTAATAGAAAAATTCTAGATTTCTTGGAAAACATCATTCGATAAGGTTGCTGCTACAGCCTACAAGAAATACAACGATCATTATGACATGTATCGTTACATCATCCACTAATTTCATTTAGATGGCAATTCATCATACCAGCATCTACAAAGCGTTTTATCTAACGCTGTGGCCATATCGCTCCTTCCAGTGCTTTTCGTCGAGAAAGTGGTTGCAATGCATAGCGTCCCTCTAGCGCTAGGGTGGTTCGCGAGCACCATTCTCTGCTCTAGTTGCTGGGCAAAGAGTTTGGAAAAGCAATTTAAGGAAACTCTTGCGAGTATCTCTCAAATTGCATATTCCATTAATGCTTTGTTACGGTACTATTTGAACCACTTTATTTTCTTGTAACCACTACTTTCATCATACCAGCTTCCACAAAGCGTTTTATCTAACGCTGTGGCCATAATGCTCCTTCCAGAGCTTTTCGTCGAGATAGTGGTTGCATTGTATAGCGTCCTTCTAGCGCTGGGGTGGTTCGCGAGCACCATTCCCTGCTCTAGTTCCTGGGCAAAGAGTTCGGAAGAGCGATTTTAGGGAAACTATTGCGATTATCTCTCAAATTGCATATTCTAATAATGCTTTGTTACGGTACAATTTGAACCACCTTATATTTTTTTTTTGTAACCACTACTTTTGGATGCAACTGGCTGCTACCTTGCTGTTATCATCTGTTTTAATGTTTATATTTTTGATTGTTTTATATAAAATAATAATTATTGTAATTTATAAGGGCATTATAGCTCAGTAAATGGAACTAAATAAATAAATAAATAAGTATAATTCGAAAACAATATAAATATTAGACAAATCTTACTTTCCAAAAGTCATACTGAAACTACACAAGGAACATATTCTATGACATATTAACGCATTATATGTTTTCGTGTTCTTTTGGCCCCTTTTCCTAAAAAATGGGCTATGATGTGCTAAAGTATTCTACAAAAATATTCTACGCAATGCAAGCTCTGAACAAAAACTAGGTTAACTCTGAAGAGGGTGCGTGGCACCTCCCATATAAGCAAAAGTTTCAAAATGCTATGGTGGAAACCTTTTTGAGATAATCCAACCAAACTTCATTTAGACGGTATGCACATCAAATACTAGCTCAAAAAAAAAAAAAAACTCGTCAAACTCGGACGAAAATTTTAAAATGCTATACTAAAAGTGTTTTTTGAGATAATTCTACTAAATTTTATTCAGACACTAATGACGGCAATTGCAAGATCTGGTTGATTCGGACAAGAAGGCGTGGAACCTCCCATACGTTAAAAAATTTTGAAATGCTGTAAAGAAAGCGTTACTTACACCCAGGTGTTATTATTTTTTTATCCCCAACATTTTTATGCAAAGGACCTACGCCCTATCAGTTCCCCTTTTGGGGGTCCCCCACAAAAAACTCCAAAAATTAGGAAAAATTTCTACAAATACTTCAAAGCTCCCCCGGGGTGACCCCTAGAGAGGTGAAATTTATGACCAGGTTCTACTATTTTTTCCTCCCCAACATTTTCTTTTGACACACCTACGCTCTGTCTGCCACCCTTTTGGGGGCCCCCCTACAAAATCCACATTTTTGAAAATTTGCTGCAACTATCCCGGGATGACCGAAATATAGGCGGAATATGCGATAAGGTCCTATTATTTTTTGTCCCCAACATTTTTCTTTGACGCACCTATCCCCGAAAAGCCACTTTTGTGGTGGCCCGCCTACAAAAACGCAAGAAAATTAGGAAAAATTTCGAAAAATAATTCTTAGCTTCCCCGGAGTATTCCATAAAAGAGAAAAACGTATGACCAGGTCCAATTATTTTTTTCGACATTTCCCCCAAACCCATTTATATCCTATCTGTCACCCTTCTAGAGGCCCCTACAAAATCCACTTTTTCGAAAATTCGCTGTAACTATCCCGGGATGACCCCTAGATGGGACAAATGTAACACAAGATCCTATTATTTTTGTATCCCCAATAGTTTCCCCTCACACACCTTCCGCCTATCTGCCACCCTTTTGGGGCTGCCCCTACAAAATCACTTCAATATGGGAGCTCACTTATAAAGTGGCACAGCTTAATTGTTACATATCATGCTCTGGTGCGGTTAAAAACATTCGTTTCATTTCATTTACTTATGTACATATATTTCTTGTCATCGAAAAGTAATGAGTAAATCAATTAAATTAAAAAAGAAAAGTTTCTTAAAACTAGCGATAGCTAATAACAAGTCTTGAAAATCACCTTGATTCTAGCAGAGGCCTACATTGTAGTTTTGAGCCATCTTTAAGCCACTTTCAGCCATGTCGTTGACGAAGGGCACTTAATTCCAAACACTGAATTTAATATTTAAACTATTCGTTCTACAGTGAAACATGGGGCAGTTTTGTAGTGTGTTGGGGCTATAAGTCCATTGCAGGTGTTGCGATTTCAGTGTTTATCGATAGTAAAATGAATGAGTTTGGTTACCTTAACATTTCGAAAGATAATGTTAAGCAAAACGCTAAAAAACATGGTATTGAAGAGAATTTTGCATTTTACCATTATAAAGACCCGAAGCATTCTTTCCATGTAGCGCAATTATGGCTGATCAGATGGCCAAATACCCATCCTAGAAAATCATCCTACAGGCCAAACCAAAATAGACGTGACGAAACGATAGCAGCTGAACGAACGTTTGCACTCGTTACGTCTGTTTTACCATTTGGACATTACGTTAGCAAACGATTTGAAAGAGATCAGCGTTTTACAAGAAATCAATCATTTTAATGATTTAATTTGTTTACTATATTATATATTATTTATCAAAAATACTTTTGTTTTGCAGCTAAACAAGTGTTATGACGATTAGTGACGGTTTGAAGTTCGGTTCTGACGGAACAACAATACTCGTCAAAATATTTCGTTCACTTTCGATCAGTTACGTTCGTTCATTTTGGTTGTTATTTGATAACATATACTCGAATTTACTCCTTACGTCTCGTCACTTCTATTTTGGTTAGCCCTTAAGTAAGTAGCTACAGTAATGTCTACACATATCGTCACCCTAGTACAGGATTATCCTATGTCCAAAATTTTTTAGCATTACAAATCACGTCACATTCTGCACATTTCAGTGTAATAAAAACTTTGAATTGCTCTCCTGCATAGTTATGATTTTGTGACTTAGGATAATTCTACATTAGGCCAACAATGTGTATGTATGTACAGTAGGTTCAAGCCAAAGTCGTACACCAAACAAACTATTTTTCAATGCCCCAAAACTAAGTACGCAAAAATAATTTAAGAAATTTGAAGTACATTTTTAAATAGCCTATTTAATCCTTCAATTTTAACAAAAAACCAAACTTAAAATTTTCCGTAATTTTTAAAATACATAAAAAGTTACAGAAATCAAGCATATTCAGTACCAAAGCCAAAGTCGTACACCTTAACAAAATTATTATTTTTACATGAACTCCGTAATTAGTGTACGTTATTTTGTTTTTATTTGTCATGTTTAGTCCTTTTGGCATCCTTTGAATTAGTTTTTCACAATAGCTCGGATAAATTTTTTCCCATTTTCCATAAATACCCTTTTCAGTTCAGTTTTTGAACAAATATTGTGCTGGCGAACTTTTGCGTCCAGATAATTCCACAAGATTTTAATTGAATTTATATCTGTACCCTGCCCCAGTGTTACGAATATATTGCGACAGTTCTATTGAATCCATGATCTCATATTATAAGGAATATGTTTGAGATCGTTTTCTTGGTAAAAATACATATCACTACATTGACCAAGTTTATTCTTAAATTGCAGTAAATTTAGTCTTAAAATGTTCAAATAAATCTTATGATCCTTACTTCCATTAACAAAATGGAGTATTCTTGGCCCAGCTGCTGAAAAGAGCCCCAAGCCATTAGTGGAGCACTTTCACGTTTTACATTTGGTCTAACGTTTTTCTTTAATAAAGAAGAAGCATCAAGAGGCTCGGTTGCTGTTTGCTAAAACTCACTGCCATAAAGATTTTTTCTTTTGGGAAAATATCCTCTTCTTGACTGAAAGACAGATTAATACTTTTGGATCAGACGGCAGACCATACATATGGAGAAAACCAACTGAAGCACCTTGTTCGAAAAATCTTAAACCATATGTAAAACATGACGGTGGTTCACTAATGGTTTGGGGCTCTTTTTCAGCCGCTGGGTCTGGAATACTCCATTTTGTTGATAGTAGTAAGGATCATAAGATTTATTTGAACATTTTAAGACTAAATTTACTGCAATTTAAGGATAAACTTGGTCAATTTAGTGATATGTATTTTACCAAGAAAACGATCTCAAACATATTCCTTCTAATATGAGATCATGGATTCAATAGAACTGTCCCAGTATATTCGCAACACTGGCGCAGGGTCCAGATATAAATGCTATTAAAATCTTGTGGAATTATCTGGACGCAAAAGTTCGCCAGCACAATATTTCTCCAAAAACTGAACAGAAAAGGGATTCATGGAAAATGGGAAAAAATTTATCCGAGCTATTGTGAAAAACTAATTCGAAGGATGCCAAAAGGACTAAATATGAAAAATAAAAACAAAATAATGTACACTAATTACTGACCTCATGTAAAAATTAAAATTTTGTTAAGGTGTACGACTTTGGCTTTGGTACTGAATATGCTTGATTTCTGTAACTTTTTATTTATTTTCAAAAATAACGGAAAATTTCAAGTTTGGTTTTTTCTTAAAATCGAATGATTAAATAGGCTATTTAAAAATGTACTTCAAATTTCTTAAATTATTTTTGAGTACTTAGTTTCGGGGCATTGAAAAATAGTTTGTTTGGTTTACGACTTTGGCTTGGACCTACTGTATATACTTTCTAAAACTCACACTTTTAATGTGAATAAAATTATTTTTGTTTCTTTTGTTTTTTATTTGCTACTTGAGGCAATGAAAGTTTCATGTTGTTTTCATCATCTTTACCAATTACGTCTATTGTTATTACAACATTAAAGTTACTGTCGTATTTTTGCCGTTGTTGTTTCTGTTTCTGTTGCAGCATAGTAAATAACTTAAGGCTATGTGACTGCAATTTTGTCTTCGTTTCGAGAGTCGTACGTCTGTAACAATTCTTACCCTGACTTTGATAAAATGAAAATGAGAATTGAATGGGTGTAGCACCGGAAACCCCAAATTAAATGAGATTTGCACAATCTACTCCCACGAGCCTGAAGGATGTTACTTTAATTGAAATAGTTATAGCATATAGTGAAAAATGTTTGCAAAGTAAGTTGGTTTAGGACATTCAAACAAAACTAGGACCACTAAAAACAATCCTGTTTGTAATATTTTTGTACATGCAAACTTATAGCATACGAAATAAAGTGCACAATGGCATGGGATATAGTTTTTTGGCATTTAATTCGCAGGTCTCATTGGAGTTCATTAAACTAGCCATTAGTACCAGATCGGTTGTAAAAGTCGCGGAGTCTAGGAGTTTTATGGCCACCTGAATGTCGGAAAAATTGCGGACAGTATTATTGCGACAAATTTTAATCAAAGCTAATGGGAAAGCACGCTGTTAGATTCTATGAAAAATATAGATTCTTAGTGGGCAGAGCCATGCCTCTAAATGAAAACCACGCTATCACGGCTTAGCTGCTGAACTGATGTTTGTGGAATTCGGAGTGGAGATAAGCTAAACTCTAAGGAAAGGAAGGATACTAAGTAAAAGCATTTTGCGTTTTATCGTACCACTAGAAAAGGATGTAAGCACTTTTTTTCTTCAAGATGAGATGGTTACTAATGAGAGTTTGTTGACTCAAGTTAACAGTTGTAGTCTCGTGTAAAGTCAAATTGAAATGTTAAAATTTTGGCCTCATGGCGAACTCTTGTTCTGATAAAACCTAAAACATTTAATGTAGCCATCAAAATACTAAAATTTATCAGATATGGCATCCTATATTCGTTTGTGTGGATAGGAACGTTAAAAAGCGATTATTCAAAAGATGACAATTTCATTTCATACATCTTGTATTTTTTCGAAATGAATTACAGTGAAAGCTCGCTAATTCGAATTAATGATTGCAGACCCTAATTCAGATTAACGATATATTCAGATTACAGAATAGGCTGCTTTTATGTATAAAACATCCCAGTAGAAGAAAGAGCAGTCAAATAGGCATGAAATTAGGCCTTCTTTGAGTGCCAGTAGGCCTGCTGTCTTTCCTTCTTTCTTCCTTTCTTTTTTACACATGATGTCATTGGTCGCCAAGGCCTGGCACTCTCGCTTCTAAAAGAAGGCAGCGAAGCAGACCTTCTTCTATCGCTTCTATTATGTAAGGGCAGAAGCAGGCATGATGCCTTCCCTTCTTTCTTCCTTTCTTTTTTACACATGTTGTCTTTGGGCACTAAGGCCTAGCATTTGCGCTTCTACAAAGAAGGCAACAAAGCAGGCCTTCAACGATCGCTTCTTATATGAAAGGGCAGAAACAAGCATGCTTCCTTCCCTTCCTTCTTTTTTACACATGACACGCTTGCTTCTACGAAGAAGGCAGCAACGCAGGCATAATTTGATATTCGTTAATATCGACATGTCCTATATTGGATGTCATTGATAGCTACTCTATCATAGAAATCCAAATTTATGTACCAAGCAAGAGATTCTTTAGTAGTACTTTTATTAAATATATTGAGAGTTGTAAAATCCGAAGAAAACCATGTACTTATGTACATATACAATATCAATCATACTAGGCTCTGAATCTCAATGATGTCCGTTAGTTTTTTAAATAAACTACAGATTACATATCTGCAATCATTGCGGACTATGGAGTGTGTAATGCGTCATAAATTCAATTCGGATAACTGGATAAATCGGATTACACACCTTCGGATTAGCGAGTTTTTACTGTATTTGAACTTTACGCTATTTGCACATTAATATTCCAGTCAACATCAGTTTTGTTTTGCCTTTGAATACAAACAACGACTAAAAAATATGTACATATATTGCAATACAAGCGCACCAAAGAGATAGCAATCTATCGGAATTTTCGCGTTTTATCTATGCATTCCGTCCGATTGTAGTTCCTGGATGTGATGAACATTTTCACACAATTTTAATATCACATTTCACAAATATTTGGTTCGAATGTTTAACCACCATCAGAATCATCATTTTGGTGGTCTCACCACCATTACAAAGTAACAGTACAATTTGTTTTTGTTATTGAAAACCATTTCATTCACAATAGAATTCGAAAATCGAATAAATTCAATTTTATTCCGTTCACATTTTTATTGGCAAATTGAGAGAATCGTTAACAAGAAAAATGCTACAAGCCAAAAACTTGCATGTATGCACTGTGATGAGCGGGGAATAATATCAAATATTTATTGATTTATGTTTTGGCTGAATGTTAAAGTTCATTTATAGTTTTGTAGGAAGCTTAATATTTGTAATACCTTTGAAAACTTTTATAAATGAAAAATTATCAACTACAAAAAATAAGTTGATTGATAATTTCAAAACCAAATTCAAGAGATTCGATTGCACACAATTCAGAATTAGGTTCATAAGAAAATATTTCATATATAAAATTAAATTTTTTTAATCAACAAGCTTACAAAATTCCCTTAATTGTTTAACTGTAAGGTTCAAATCTGACCAACATTTTGCTTATCCCTTGGGAACGACGTAGCTGATTATTGGTTTCGGAATCGCTATTGGATGTTGTTGCTTTAGATCCAATTTCAATTGGCACTGAACAAGGCGTTGAAACTTATGGAGTTTGAATTGGATAATTTTAAGGGTTAATCGGGTTTCTGTCATCCTTTTCATGTAAATTTCTTGACTGAATATTTTGTTTTTCCGAAAATTCAGTTTTCACTTTTAAATTTTCCGTTTTGATGGAGTGTAATAATAATACAATAATAATACAATAATAATAATAATAATAATAATAATAATAATAATAATAATAATAATAATAATAATAATAATAATAATAATAATAATAATAATAATAATAATAATAATAATAATAATAATAATAATAATAATAATAATAATAATAATAATAATAATAATAATAATAATAATAATAATAATAATAATAATAATAATAATAATAATAATAATAATAATAATAATAATAATAATAATAATAATAATAATAATAATAATAATAATAATAATAATAATAATAATAATAATAATAATAATAATAATAATAATAATAATAATAATAATAATAATAATAATAATAATAATAATAATAATAATAATAATAATAATAATAATAATAATAATAATAATAATAATAATAATAATAATAATAATAATAATAATAATAATAATAATAATAATAATAATAATAATAATAATAATAATGATAATGATAATGATAATGATAATGATAATGATAATGATAATGATAATGATAATGATAATGATAATGATAATGATAATGATAATGATAATGATAATGATAATGATAATGATAATGATAATGATAATGATAATGATAATGATAATGATAATGATAATGATAATGATAATGATAATGATAATGATAATGATAATGATAATGATAATGATAATGATAATGATAATGATAATGATAATGATAATGATAATGATAATGATAATGATAATGATAATGATAATGATAATGATAATGATAATGATAATGATAATGATAATGATAATGATAATGATAATGATAATGATAATGATAATGATAATGATAATGATAATGATAATGATAATGATAATGATAATGATAATGATAATGATAATGATAATGATAATGATAATGATAATGATAATGATAATGATAATGATAATGATAATGATAATGATAATGATAATGATAATGATAATGATAATGATAATGATAATGATAATGATAATGATAATGATAATGATAATGATAATGATAATGATAATGATAATGATAATGATAATGATAATGATAATGATAATGATAATGATAATGATAATGATAATGATAATGATAATGATAATGATAATGATAATGATAATGATAATGATAATGATAATGATAATGATAATGATAATGATAATGATAATGATAATGATAATGATAATGATAATGATAATGATAATGATAATGATAATGATAATGATAATGATAATGATAATGATAATGATAATGATAATGATAATGATAATGATAATGATAATGATAATGATAATGATAATGATAATGATAATGATAATGATAATGATAATGATAATGATAATGATAATGATAATGATAATGATAATGATAATGATAATGATAATGATAATGATAATGATAATGATAATGATAATGATAATGATAATGATAATGATAATGATAATGATAATGATAATGATAATGATAATGATAATGATAATGATAATGATAATGATAATGATAATGATAATGATAATGATAATGATAATGATAATGATAATGATAATGATAATGATAATGATAATGATAATGATAATGATAATGATAATGATAATGATAATGATAATGATAATGATAATGATAATGATAATGATAATGATAATGATAATGATAATGATAATGATAATGATAATGATAATGATAATGATAATGATAATGATAATGATAATGATAATGATAATGATAATGATAATGATAATGATAATGATAATGATAATGATAATGATAATGATAATGATAATGATAATGATAATGATAATGATAATGATAATGATAATGATAATGATAATGATAATGATAATGATAATGATAATGATAATGATAATGATAATGATAATGATAATGATAATGATAATGATAATGATAATGATAATGATAATGATAATGATAATGATAATGATAATGATAATGATAATGATAATGATAATGATAATGATAATGATAATGATAATGATAATGATAATGATAATGATAATGATAATGATAATGATAATGATAATGATAATGATAATGATAATGATAATGATAATGATAATGATAATGATAATGATAATGATAATGATAATGATAATGATAATGATAATGATAATGATAATGATAATGATAATGATAATGATAATGATAATGATAATGATAATGATAATGATAATGATAATGATAATGATAATGATAATGATAATGATAATGATAATGATAATGATAATGATAATGATAATGATAATGATAATGATAATGATAATGATAATGATAATGATAATGATAATGATAATGATAATGATAATGATAATGATAATGATAATGATAATGATAATGATAATGATAATGATAATGATAATGATAATGATAATGATAATGATAATGATAATGATAATGATAATGATAATGATAATGATAATGATAATGATAATGATAATGATAATGATAATGATAATGATAATGATAATGATAATGATAATGATAATGATAATGATAATGATAATGATAATGATAATGATAATGATAATGATAATGATAATGATAATGATAATGATAATGATAATGATAATGATAATGATAATGATAATGATAATGATAATGATAATGATAATGATAATGATAATGATAATGATAATGATAATGATAATGATAATGATAATGATAATGATAATGATAATGATAATGATAATGATAATGATAATGATAATGATAATGATAATGATAATGATAATGATAATGATAATGATAATGATAATGATAATGATAATGATAATGATAATGATAATGATAATGATAATGATAATGATAATGATAATGATAATGATAATGATAATGATAATGATAATGATAATGATAATGATAATGATAATGATAATGATAATGATAATGATAATGATAATGATAATGATAATGATAATGATAATGATAATGATAATGATAATGATAATGATAATGATAATGATAATGATAATGATAATGATAATGATAATGATAATGATAATGATAATGATAATGATAATGATAATGATAATGATAATGATAATGATAATGATAATGATAATGATAATGATAATGATAATGATAATGATAATGATAATGATAATGATAATGATAATGATAATGATAATGATAATGATAATGATAATGATAATGATAATGATAATGATAATGATAATGATAATGATAATGATAATGATAATGATAATGATAATGATAATGATAATGATAATGATAATGATAATGATAATGATAATGATAATGATAATGATAATGATAATGATAATGATAATGATAATGATAATGATAATGATAATGATAATGATAATGATAATGATAATGATAATGATAATGATAATGATAATGATAATGATAATGATAATGATAATGATAATGATAATGATAATGATAATGATAATGATAATGATAATGATAATGATAATGATAATGATAATGATAATGATAATGATAATGATAATGATAATGATAATGATAATGATAATGATAATGATAATGATAATGATAATGATAATGATAATGATAATGATAATGATAATGATAATGATAATGATAATGATAATGATAATGATAATGATAATGATAATGATAATGATAATGATAATGATAATGATAATGATAATGATAATGATAATGATAATGATAATGATAATGATAATGATAATGATAATGATAATGATAATGATAATGATAATGATAATGATAATGATAATGATAATGATAATGATAATGATAATGATAATGATAATGATAATGATAATGATAATGATAATGATAATGATAATGATAATGATAATGATAATGATAATGATAATGATAATGATAATGATAATGATAATGATAATGATAATGATAATGATAATGATAATGATAATGATAATGATAATGATAATGATAATGATAATGATAATGATAATGATAATGATAATGATAATGATAATGATAATGATAATGATAATGATAATAATAATAGCCATCCAAGATGGCGTAATTGCTACAAAGAATTATCTCAAACACATTGTCGGAGATGTCGGAATAATTGATAAATGCAGAATATGTCAAGCAACAAATGAAACAATAGAACACATCATATCTGGATGCACAAGTCTGGCACAATCACACTATCTGCAGAGACACAACAACTTTGGAAAAATAATACATCTGGAAATATGTAAAAAGTTTGCGTTATGTAATCAGAGTGTGCCGTATTACAGATATCAGCCTGAAAGTGTACTAGAGAATGAAGAAATAAAGGTTTTGTATGATCGTACACTGCTCACTGCAAATAGGATTGAACACAACAGGCCAGATATTACGATTTTGTACAAACTACAGAGAAAAGTTATTTTAATTGATTTTGCGGTGCCTGCTAATCACAACATAAGGAAAACATATAACGAAAAGCTTACGAAATACGAAGTACTCAGCACTGAAATAAAAAGACAATGGGAATTGGAAGGTGTAAAAATCATCCCGATGGTAATCAGCGCAACTGGACTGGTAGAAAAGAGCCCGAAGAAGCACATTAAAGAGATTGGTCTCCCGGAATCCTGTCTACAGCACGCGCAGAAATCTGTGATAATTGATACAACAGGAATAGTTCGTAGATATATTAAATAAATTTAAAAAAAAAAAAAAGCACCATTATATTTTATTCGGCTAAGGCCTCAAAATGTAATTTTAATTGTAACCGTATTACCGTGAAAATAAAGGATAATAATAATAGAGTGTATTAATAGACCAACATTTTTCTTTTATGTATTTTGCCTTTTTTTTGTGATTTTGTTGAAGTTTTACATAAACACATTACTAATAAGCTCAAACCAACAATGTCATCTTATCTTTTTGTGTTGGTAGCAAATAAGGTAAATAATTTTTTGGTCTACAAGACAATTATAATTTTACTGTGATTAGAATTCAAAATAATATGAAACCTCTGAGGTCCCACATAGCACATCGTACTTAGCATTCAAAATAAAATTTTCTGCGTACTATGTTTATCTTCATCACCCAAGGATTTCGTTTTGGGCCTGGCGAAGGACATTTTATCCCTAGAGTCGACAAAAAAAAATTGATGCTCAGCCATTTTTTTTTTTAACGAATTTTCATGTATTTGATTTTGATTTGAAAAATGACTGAGCTACGTCTGATGTCATGCATGATATAATCCATTTTTTTTTACAAATGTCACAATTATTTTTCGGATTTAATGTTTTTTTTTTTTATTTTTTGCCAAAAGTGCATAAAAATTCCTTTCCAGACAAAAAAGTGGAATGAAAATAGACCGTCAATTCAGGTTTCTATGACCCATAGCGTGTGAACTCAAAAACAATTTTTTTCCGAAATGCCTTCAGGCAGGGAAAAATTTAAATCGAACTGCCGTGAACTCCCAAAAAAGGTGTGAAATTACTTACTGAATAAGAAAAAAAGTTTTTTCAATAGTAGTAACATACAATCATTTGGGAGAATAAAATGATGTTACCTGGAAAGTTTTGCGGGATTTTTGCAAATGAGTACTTTTGTAGATTTCGATGTGCTCTTTCAGAATTTCAACTTTGCTACCTCGAGTCGTGTTCGCTCGCGCCGCCATATTGGAAAAATGGCGTCCAAAATCAGTTTTTTACAAATATCTCATGAAGGGAATTGAACGTTCTACAAAATGCATGAACAAATTTTTTTCTAGTACGAACCGTTTTGGAGCTATTTTGAAAAAACGGTTTTTTTCAAAATTTTAAGTTTGTTGATAAAATATCTCGTAAACTATAGGTCCTGTGGAAAAAAACTAAAATGAAGCTTATAGTGGAAGTAATTCCCTATAAACAAGTGTTTTTACTTTGAACGTGCGACCGTTTATGAGTTATCGTAATTTTAAACTCAACACATCGTTGTGCCTATTCATGCACAATTTACTTATTTTTTTCAAATTTTGAATTAGAATATCTCCTGAGTTATAACTCGTACGGAAACAATTATGAGAAATTATAGAAAATTTTATAAGTTCCAATATTGCGTCACAATATTTTTCTCTAAATGTAACCGTTAAAGTGATATTTGTAAAAAACTGATTTTGGACGCCATTTTTTCAATATGGCGAAGCGAGCGAACACGACTCGAGGTAGCAAAGTTGAAATTCTGAACGAGCACATCGAAATCTATAAAATAACTCATTTGCAAAAATCCCGCAAAACTTTCCAGATAAAACTACCAAATGACTGTACTAAGATGATGAAAAATATTATTAAAAAACAAACATAAATCCTAAATTTTTCAACAAAAACTTTTAATTTGTATATGGGCATTTCCATTTCGTACGATTGTAACGTTAAGAAAAACAAAGAAAAAACCAAAAATTGTTTTTCTTTTTTGGATTTTTGTGCAGCACTTGAGTAGCACTAAACACTCACGGTCAAAAAAAAAAAGCCGACAAGGATTTTTGGCTAAAATAGTTGGTTCTTCGCCCTTTTTTATGATTGTTAATAAGTAGTATGCCTAATAAGTACAAATTGTTGTCATTTACTTCATATCTGTTGGCGTTAAAACAACGATATTTAAAAAAAGGATTTTAACCGAAAACCAAAAAATTGATATACAATAATTGCATATAAGCAGCAAAATTTAAGGAATATGGATATATCGCATAAAATTTGACATGGTAAGTCTTCCGTGTAACAATTTTGAAAAGTTTTTTGGAAACAGAGAGTTTATTGCGTGCCACTGGAAGTGGCCGTTCAAGAAAAACCACTGAGAGGGAAGACAGAGGTGCAGTAAAAATAGCCCTGCGCAATCGGCTTGAAACTGTTTCAAAATTGCTGCGGAGTTAAAGAATAACCAAAATATAAAATTAGCACCTCAACTGTACAGCGCCGATTGAGAGAAAATAACTTTTTTGCCCGCAGTCCTACGAAAAAACTGATTTTCACACACAAAATGCGGTCTTCCGGATTAAACTGGTATAAAGAAAAAAAGAATTGGGTGTATGTAGTTTATATTGACATCATTAGCACTTAGCTAAAGTCATATTTCAAGATGATTCTGTACCTTGTTATCGTTGGAAATCGCTAGATGTCCCACTTACCATTATGTTTTGCTTTATATTTTCGATAAATTTACAATAACGAGCTATTTATTTTAGCGTTGGCAAATAAATATAATGACCTTTTGGGAATTAAGTCAAGCAAATGGCTGGGCAAAACCCCCAACCTCAATCTGATTGAGAATGTTAAGGTCATTTTAAAACGAAAAGTGTGCTAGAAAAAACCAAAAATTATTAAGAATATTAAACTTTATAATGTTAAACTTAATAATATTAAACTTAGGGCATTTAAATAAGGGTAAATATTGATTTACACAACAATTTTAAAATATCTTATAAAATCGGCTTTTTTTTGACCGTAAGTGTATTTATAAATACTAGTATCGCCGTAGGCCAAATTTTGGCCATTCTCCTAAAGATAGATACAATTTTTTCGATTACTGTTTTGTATAAAAGAAAGTCAGAGTATTAAGTATTGACAGAATTCAATACTCTTAGTAACCTTTTTAGTATGCAGAAGGCTTGCTGTATCTTAAAATCGAATTACATATGAATTGGTGTAGTGGCTTAGCCGTGGTAGCTAGCGTATTTCATTTTGGGAGCGGGGCACCTTCTACTATAAGAAAAGATTAATATTCTCTCTCAAAAATCCGTTTATCTCCATTCCAAATTAGCCGAGATAAACTTTTTTCTCTTTAGGCGTATGACACCACTCGCATGTAAGTTTTTCTTTAGATTTCTTCCTCAACGCTTAGCATATTAAGGCATAAGAACCTGTGTTGAATTTCAGCCGTGACAGAGTATTATCAAACCGCATCTCACTGCAAAATGATATAGATTTATAAAACTTTTGTGACGCAAGTATCAAATTTTTATTTCAACGAACGCTTTTTGGCAACCAGCGTTGCTAAATAAGTTTCAACCTCGTTTTTGAGTGATTTAGCAACGCTCCATACAAATTTCATCTTGGAACGTTGTTAAATCCAAATCAGCAACGAAACGTAGTTAAAACACTCATGAACGTGGTAGAAACTCATTAAGCTTTTATGCTTTTTATTATGCTTTTTTTCTTCGCTCTGTGTTCGTTAATTGAAGCCCATATGTGTCCAATGCATTGAACATAGGCCTTTCGCGTTCTGTGCTTCAAGAAAATTGACTGTGCACCCCAGCGAGTAACGGCGTCATAAAACCCTAAATAAAGAGGGTTATTAAAAATTTTTAAAATTGAGAAGTGTTCTTTTTCTTGTGCATAGGCTAATAAAAGCCTATATGTGTCCAAAATATTGCCCATAGGCTTTTTATTTATTTTTAGTTAAAAAATGTTAACTTGTGTTGTTAGGGACACCCCGCGAGTAACGGTGTCCATAAACTAATGCGCGAGTGATGCCGGGTTAAAAAATTCTGTCATAACGGAGAAAACGACAAGACAAATTTGTTTTTTGATGTCTAATTTTATAATAAAGCGGAATTTCTCATGGATGCAAGCCTCTGTCGAAACGTGTTATCAATACATTCATAGACATTTTAAATAATTTTTACTAAAGAAACAGATATTTTCCACCTAAAAAAAATTTAATTTTCTAACTTGTGGGGTTTTAACAATCAACCACTCACTTGAAGGCGGTGTTTAAGTTGTTTTCTTTGTCTATCGATTAAAATCAGCTTAGTGTTTTGTTTTTCACAAAAAACCTTGAAAGCGCAATGGATAAGATCCTTACGTTAAGCTTACATTTTAATTAAGAATTTGGTTGCGACTACTAATACAACAGATTTTTTTCTTCCTCTCTTTCTTTTTTTACCCAACAGCCCTACTGGCAGCGACGCTACGAACTTATCAACGCGCCGGCTGTGATTCGGAGCAACTGTCGCTTAGTTGCCCACGTGGTACCAGCATATCAATAGAATTGGCACAATATGGGCGTGCGGGCGGTAAGTAGCGCAACTGTCTCCCAAATATATGCATAGTTACATACATATTAGACTGATTCAACAAAACCTTTTTTGGAATTTCCACTATTACGCCCAAAAATCTGAAAGACTGTCAAAATGTGACTTAAGATATTTTTAAAATTTTTTGAGGTGGCGCATCGTCGATTTTTGCAAAAGCTCGTTTTGATGCAGTTTTTATTTTATTACGATCTCAAAAATGCTCCAAGGTCTATTAAAAAAATAAAAATTAGAACCTTTAATCAAAGACATATTGTTAGTTTTAGCTAAATAAAATACCCCTAAAAAACGTTGTTTTTTTTTTTGAAATTTCATCCTCTGTAAAACTCTAGGTCTTCATTTTAGATAAAATTTGGTGTTCCAAGGTCACTATGAAATCACACAACAAACAACTTTCTAAAACATCTTATCACAATAAATCCTGTTTGTTCAAAAACTTTATATATTGGGTTAAAGTGTTAAATTTCACTAAGGGACGACTAATGCTTGCAACTTAGGAATAATGCGTAAAAAATGTAATAAAATTCAATAAATGAGTAGCAATAAAAATGTCTTCTCATTATTCTGAAGTTTTAAGTATTTCTCGTTTTTAATTACCCCTAGTGAAATTTTTTTTGGAATATTTCTATACGACACTTTAACGCATTGTATAAGGTTTTTGAAAATGGGGTCAAAAAGACCCATACAAACAGGATATAATGGGTAAATATGTCTTAGGAAGTTGTTTGTTGTGTGATTTCATAGTGACCTTGGAACAACAAGTTTTATCCAAAATGAAGACCTAAAGTTTTACAGAGGATGAAATTTCAAAAACCGTTTTTTGAGGGTATTTTAGCTAAGATTTGGTATATCATGCGACTCATACGCATCAGGATGAGATTTTGCATAAATCGACGTTGCGCCACTTCTCTTTCAGATTTGTGGGCGTAATCGTGGAAATTTAAATTTTTTTTTTTTAAACAGTCTAATACTTATTATGTATGTATTTCATATACACGACCGCTATTGATTTGTTTTGCAGATTTAAGCGATCACAGCTTGTGTCCACCAGTTTCGCAGGAAGATTTTACAACGAGCGGAAGTGCGGCCGATAGCGTCATACACAGCGGCACTGAAATTGAAGTCAAGCCACCGGAAAGCTGTACAGTAAGCGGATTACAGGTAAGCATAATAAAATTGCTCGCCTGTTGTTACTGCTTGTCTTTTCATTTCATTCACAATTAATAGTCACCTAAATCATGATTTGGGTATTGAACAGTCAAAGTGGGTCACCGAAATCAATTCTTTTGAATTTTTGTATCATTCTATGGTGCGTATGCATGAAGAATATTAACTAATTCGGTAAATCACAATACGCTCGCAATGAATGAGAAATTGCAGCACATCGTTGCGGGGGAATATAAATAAGTCAATTTAATCCAGTGAGCTTTGAATTGTGTATAAAACAGTGCGATGAAGAAGTTGTGAATGTTCCTGTTCCAAGAATAAATGCATGAAATATAATGCAAAATGTCCATTGTTTGCAAATCTCTAAAATATGTTTTTAAAAATTATAAAAGTGGACTCTTAGCATATTTATCTCAATTCCGCTCAGTTTATATTTCATAATCAACCATAAAATTTTCTAATGAGACATGGTTCTTTACTTCAAAACTTTTCATTACAATATCCTTTCTTATTGCCTGTGGCAATAAGGAGTAGCAGCTTGAGCTGATTTTTGATCAAAAAGCAAATTGGTTCAAATTTGATTTATGACCACATGACTTATGCGGCTTTGATTTGTGACTAAAGATGGTCTTGAGCAATAATTGCTTATTACAATAGACATTATCAAAACATCAAAAATTCGATTATACATTACAAAATTTTCACTGATTTCATTCTTGTGCCGCAAGTCAGAACTGAATGTCTCGTCGAGTCACATATTCAATATATTCAGGCATGTCGTGAAATCCGATTGATTCCAATCGGATTTCATTTGGGAGGCTTTTTGATGAAAACGGTAAGTCGAACGATAAAAAGTATTAGAATCTCTTTTGTGGAGAATAACAGGTTCTACAAATAGTATTGATTTGCATTAACGAAAAAATAACCTTTTAGGAAATATTCTTAAAAAAACCGTAAAAAGTCGAAAAATTTGATTTTATCGAATATTTTCTAAACGGTTATTTTTTCGTTAATGCAAATAAATACTGTTTGTAGAACCTGTTATTCTCCACAAAAGAGATTCCAATACTTTTTATCGTTCGACTTACCGTTTTCATAAAAAGCCTCCCAAATGAAATCCGATTGAAATCAATCGGATTTCACGACATGCCTGATTATATTTTCTTCATCAAAATAGCTGCCTTTTATTTTAAAGTCTTAAATTGTAGCCACATATTTTTTCAATGCAACATAAAGAAAAAATCATAAAACAGCAGTAGTTCAGCTAAAATGTAAATGAAAAAGAGTGTTCCGTTTCATGTCCCATGAGTCGCACTTACAAACAACAATTTAAGACAGAAAACATTAACTTTTTAAAATTTCCTTACACTTCGTTAAAGAAGGGTTCTTAAGTTATTTTTAGAGACTGGTTTCACAGTCTTAGGGCTTAAAATATCTTAGTTATGACCAAAGTTCTGTCATAATCTAAGTATAGAAAAATGTCCAATGAGTCACAATGGAAAGCCCCATACATAAAAATGAATTCCATGCATTAGTCTGGCTAAAATTCGAAATATTTGAATAATTTTTTTGGTTTGTTCTCAACAATACTGAGGTGGCTTAAAAGATAAGCAATTTAAGTTAGAGTGCATATTAAGGGTAGCCCTCATACAAAAATTTTTTTAAACCGCATTTTCCCAAAGACCGCTTAATCGATTTTCATGAAATTTACACCACATAGTCTTTAAACTAAAAGGCACTACAAAAGTTATATACATTTTATTTATGGTGGCTATTTAGTGTGGCCTATACAAAAATATGTTTCAAATATTATTTTATCGAAGGCCACTTAATCGATTTACATGAAATTAACACCACCTAGCTTTTATATTGAGAGGACTTTATTAAGCTACATAACTTCTATTTAGCGTGGATATTTAGGGTGGTTCTCATACAATGATATTTTTAAAACATGATATTCTTAAGATTGATATTCGATTATGAAATAAATTTTAGGTGGTAGGAAGTTCACCGGGGAGTATTTAAAAAAAAAGCGATTGGGTACTCCTCATCTCCAATTCACCAACCGAGCTGTAAATACCTGTTTCAGCGGCCCTGTATATTTATAGCAATCACACAAAGGCATATAGGCAAAAAGAGTGCTTAAAGCCGATTTCTGCCCAAGAAGGAGTTGTTTTGATTCATTTTTTAATTTTCTCCCACTCAAGCAAACTTACTGAACAAATCCTCATCAAAAGTTTTCACTACCAGTATTTCGAGGTCGATTTAATATTAATACATAGTTTAAACATACAAAGAAAAAAGGCGCTTAAGCTCGGCTTATTCGCAATAAGGAACTATTCCGATTTAATTTTCTTATTTTCCGACCCTGAACAAATAAACGAAAAAAAAAAAAAATTTCACTTCCAAGACTTCGAGGTCACTATAATATTAGTGTTGTAATTCAAACTTGCCTCGTAAAAAAGGACTTAAACTCAGTTTAATTGCAAGAAGGACGAGTCGGGATTTTCGTTTCCACAGTTACCAACTCAGGATAGGTAATCGAACAAAACCTCATCAAAAAATCTTCAGTGACTCCAAGTCGAGGTTGTCCCTATCTTCCCGGGAGGTGTGCATACGTATCAATCAACATGTCTTACCGCCAACTTATGTGCTGGTCTGAAATTTTAAAGTGCTGAATACTTCATTGAATACCAATACCAGTTCTGTTAATGGTATAAAAATATCATTAAAAAATTATCGATTTTTTTACAGTATGTATATAACTCCATAAAAAACATCCGTAACAATTTACTTGCTACAGTGATGCTTTTGCTTAATTTCCGGTTTTGCTGCCAACGATCCGCAGGAGCTTAAGTATTTACGCAAGGATGAGTTTGCGAATCTGTGTGATTGCTTAACGTGTATTTGTACATTTCACTTGAATTTAACCCTGTAAGAAATTACCAAAGTTGTACGGGGCTTCTGAAGCAGCTATGTCCGTCAAAATTGTTTGAAGGGTGGAACATTTAAATACCAACATCAATTCCAAAAAATCGATAACATACATTCTGCATGAATACCAACAAAGTTGTAATCAACAATATGTCAGCCCACCAGCGAGCATTTTTTTTAATATTGAAGAGGGAATCTTCCAGAAGATACAGCCGAGCAGCATGCACGATTTATACTGATTACTGGCTTACCGCATTCGGGAGCAAAGCTCGGGTAATGATCGTACTGTGTTGACTTGCAAAACATGTACAGCGTACATACATGCAATGTAGATATATATATGTACGATCGTAGAGGAGGGCTGTAAGGGCGCGCTTCAGTAGCTCTTGCCAACATCTTTATAAGAGAGCAAACCAGGAAGAGAGAAATCGCTCCAAGACTTGCACCTTGCCAGGACGAAAGTTGTCCTGTTTTTGAACCTTTTGGTTTATAAACCCAGCTAGGTTTTGTCCCAATTATTTTCGATATTTTAAAAAAGAAGAATTGTTGGAGAAAAGTTAATAGGTTTTTGCTAGAAGATTGCTCCTGGGTAATATTGCATTCAAGTTTTTTTCAGGCTTCAATTTGGTGTTGTTGAAATTGTTTATATTATATGAACGTACATACAAACTCTTAATTGTGGCAGTTGCTGTGGCTTCGAAGCACTGTCACTCATGTGTCCTTCGTCTGACGCAATGACAGCAAAGGTATGCTGTCTGCAAAACGCTGACATGACTACGACCAAGAGTAGAGGACTAAGCAGTCAGCGTTTATTTAAATTGAAAGACAAATGTACTAAAGTTTAAGATAATTTTTCCGTTCCAAGTGTCAATTCTTCCAAGGGTACAAATTGTAGAAGTCAAAAAAAGATTCGAAAACTTATACCGACTTAAATTTTTTTGAAACGGACACAGTAAAAACTAACTTGCTAAACTGAAACTTTATTTGGTTATTCTTTGAAGAGTTTTTGATCTAGATTATTGCCTTATACTATTTTTAAAAAATTTAAAGTTTTTCAAAAGGTATAAGCATGTGTACCACAAAAGATTTATAAATTTTCGCTCAATATTTACGGAGAAATCGCAATTCGAAAAAGACGTTTCGAATTTCTTTTGTGGTAGGACTAAAAATAATTCAGAATTTAGATGAAATAAACTTTCCATAAAAATTTTTAAAAATTTCTTATAAATACTTAATGCACTTTATAATAAACAAATAGATGTTAAAGCTACATATACTTACATATAAATAAAATCAAAATTTTTACACAGAAATGTTCTCTGAAATCTGCACAAAATTTCTATGAAAAAAAAACTGGAGGAATTTATCATTAATAAAAAAGTTTCTCACGCTTTAGTGGCGCCTTGCCTATGCGATTTTCGCATTTCACCCCTGCATGCCGTTACAAAACA
Organism: Calliopum simillimum; assembly: GCA_951812925.1. NCBI lineage: Eukaryota > Metazoa > Arthropoda > Insecta > Diptera > Lauxaniidae > Calliopum > Calliopum simillimum. The sequence goes on from OX638368.1 coordinate 65,136,935, forward strand.
ACAAATCATATTTTGTGCACAAATGAGAATGCAAACGCGCAGCGAGTGTAAATGTGTGAATCGCATGGGCAAGGCGCCTATGTAGCGGCATTTATGTATGTATGCGTAACTTTTTTATTAATGATAAATTCCTCCAAGGAACCCCCCTTTAGAGCGTCACGGAATTTATGGACAACCCCTTTTCAGTCAAGTATAAAATCATCTCTCAATTTGAAATTTGGCATCTTAAAAACCCAACTGGAAAACAATTTTTGCAAATAATAAAACAATCAACAATCTTTAGAAATTTTTTCAAGACCAAGACCGAGACCAAGACTAAATAACCCAAGATCAAGACTCAATATCAAAACCAAGGCTCAATGCCCAAGATCAAGACCGAGACCAAGACTGCTATGGTCTTGATCTTGGTTTGCTCATCACTACAACTCACGTTGTTAGATCCAATTGTGCAACAAAACGTAGTTAAAACACTCACGAAGCATTGTTAAATCTAAATCAGCTTCGAAACGTGGTCAAAAAACTCACGAACGTGGCAAAAGCTAATTTTAAAACCAAAAGATTTCCAGTCAGTTCCACAATAATGGTGGCTGTGCACAGTGGTTCCTGCCATATGCCAAAAATAAAAAATTGAAATCAAAATTTTCGAATGAAAAGCATTTAAGTATCTACTACTTATAAACACGCTTTTTAATGGATAATTTCCTTTTTTGGATTCTAACGGTACTTCTTAAAAGTGGCGTCCAAATTGACAGCACGTTTACTGATAGCAGATGCAGTGTGAGTAAGTGTTGAATAGACTTTTTTTTTGTGTTTAAAAAACTAATTGAAAAGTTTTCAAATTTACAGCCTGATTCTGTGTTTTCTTGATAAAATTTTTATCAAGTTATTTTATCAAGATTTTTATCAAGCTAAAGTTTTGTTGGTATTCTGTAGCAACATTGATAAAAAAAAGCTTATTTATTCACCACAAAGTTGAAAACTTTTTTTTGATTTTTAAACTGTCAAACTGAAATTTAAATTTAAATTGGAATGGAAGCGTATGAAAAGTAAGTTTTTTAAAATTTAAATTTTAATACTTTAATAATTGCTATATAACAACATCTTTTTAGAAAAAGGAGGACGATCGTGCAACACACGCGCAGTTTTATGTGAGCTTTTGCACGGAGCGGCTAGGATTTTTGACGGGAAAAAATAATCCCAACTCGCCGCGCCAAATGACTGAGTTTTGGGATGAGCTTTCAGACGGCCTAAATGCTCTACGAGGTCCAACTTGGCCAGCGTCAAAGTAGAAAGAGGTATGATTCCGATTTTATAATTTGGATATAAAACTTGTAACATTTAATATTTTCTCTCAGACTTTAGGCGTCTGGAAAAGCCAGCTTCGGGCTAGAGCAAGACGATTAAAAATGAGCCAACGGATTACTGGTGGTGGGCCTTGTAGTAAGCCTTTGACGGAATTTGAAGAACGTGCTCTAACTACTTTTGGGTCTGCTGCAGTAGATGGTATTGGCAAAATACTTTTGGCTTGTTGCCGCATTCTCAAAATAAAGAAATGTCGCATAATCAAAGCCAGCCGCCTCTAGAAAGCATTGAAGAGTTCATCGTGCCAAGCCAAGGTGCGACTTCACACAGTCCAGGCCCGTCACCACAAGCAAGTTCTGAAGTGTTGACTGTAACAACCCTAAATGTATCGTCGAATAGTCCATCACAGTCAACACAAGCAAGTCCTAGAGTGTTGACTGTGCCAACCCCAGATTTATCGCCGAATAGATCAACTAACCCAAACGCAAAAAGTGGTAAAAAATTGGTTGCCTTCCTCTGGAATAAAGTAAGCGAAAACGAGGAAAGAGAAAAATTACGGGACGAACAAAAACGACACTCCAGCAACTAACTACCTACGTTACAGAGCTGACTAAAGAAGTGAAAAATTTGAAACAAGATTAGGTTGATGGATTTAAGAATACTACATTTTTGCAACATTTTGATTCGTAATTAAGTTTCGATGAACTGAATAAATAATAATGATAATCAATTGCAGTGCCATTTTTATTTTTAATTTTTAAGTTTACAAAGTAGAAACATATCTGCTTCTAATTCTGGAACCTTCGCTAGAATTCTTTGATGAATCAATACGTTCGTTACTGCCGTCACCTTAAAAGTGGTTTTCCAGTTGTTTTGACAAAATTTTTTTTTCGCACGTAAGCCCCTTTTTCATAGACCAGGTCACATATAGCTTCAAAAATAGCGAAAAACGGTATTTTTTTAACTTTTAGGTTTTGATATCTCGAAAACTATAAGCAATAGAGCAATTCGGATTCAGATAAGTCGGAATGCTTAGGTTTGATCAAAAGAACCGAACTTTTAGGATGTTGGATACTCGAAACTTTTTTTTAATCGCAAAAGACTGGCGTGTACAATTGAATCGATCCACCGGAAAAAGAAAAAAACAATCTAAAATACGTAGTTTTTCCATTCGATCTTTGTTTTTGAATCAGTTTTAGAATTGAATCAGTTTCATCGAATAAGTATTTGATAATCTTTTTCATGCATTATGTACATTCTCGCTGAGTGCACCTGAGTTGCTTCGGTACTTTGGTTATGCGTAGGCGAGAGTCTGTTGTAATAAAACAGTCTGTTGTAATTTTGTTTTTAATCTCTCAAAATCAGGTGTATGTTTATTGAACGCACAGTGGGCTGATAATGCTGTCTTGTGATTTGTTAGTTTTAATGTTTTGTAGTCCGATTCATATCCCGATATTCTTATTCTGAGGTTTGTTTTTGTTGTTCCAACATATAACTTGTTGCATTAGTCGGATCCGTCACGTCCTTTGCATGGTATCTCGTATACTAGATTTGATTTGTCCAGTTCGTCTACACGGTGGTTTTTAAAAAATTTTAACTTTTTGAAATACCACCCGCGATTTTTTTCAGGGATAATGTTGGGGGACCCTTCTAGTATCTAAATCCGCAAACCGCGAAATCGAACGTCCAGCCGTTTTTTTTTTTTTGACCTTTTAGTTTTTTTAACGATTTTTGAGTATGTCTAGGTGTGTATATACATATTATGTACACATATATATGTATATACGTACATATATATACTTGTATATGTATATATGTGTAATATATATATATGGATATATATATACATACATACATATAAAAGGTATCGTTTCCGCACCATTTATTTTTTTAAAAACTCGGTTTTTTCGTATTTAAGAAAAACACAAACAAAAACCGGAAACGAAAATAGTCACCCCAGATGTGATTTTTGATGCTTAATCCGATTCCGGTATTAGAATTGCTCTATTACGTCTGGACTTAGAGATATATTACATATATGTTTAAAGGACACCATTTTTTTTCCTATTTTTGAAGTTATATAACAAGATAAGGTAATATTATGCTGTAAAATCTGGTATGACAGTTAATAGCATTAGTTTTTTCCTTTAAAACTCAATCAAACCGATAACGATATCTTTTTTTTTGTCGGATATATCTTTGCCTAAAAAGTTAAAAAAGTGCAAAAACACGATTTTTGGCTATATTGGATGTTATATGCAGGACACACAAAATTTTTTTGGGAATTTCTATTACCAGAAACATTTGGTACTTTCTTTTGGCTTTAAATTGAGCTATCAAATGTTTATTTGCAATATTTCTCTGCAAAGTTATGTTAACTTTAAAATCACATCATGAAACTTAAAGCGAAAAATCTCGGTTTTCGGCTATATTTGAGGTTGCATACAGTACGGACGAAATTCGTCTGCTCTTTTTTACTAACCGAAGCATTTAAAACCATTCTTTATCTTCAAAATAAGCTATCAAGAGGTCTTTTGTGATTGTTTTCCACAAAGTTATGACCATTTAAAAATTACATTATGGAGTGCAAACTCACAGTGTACGAGTATTCCTTATATTGCTGCAACATGTCGTCTTAAAATAGTCATAACTTTTTAGAAAACAATTACAGGAGACCTCTTGATAGCTTATTTTGAAGATAAAGAATGGTTTTAAATGCTTCGGTTAGTAAAAAAGAGCAGACGAATTTCGTCCGTACTGTATGCAACCTCAAATATAGCCGAAAACCGAGATTTTTCGCTTTAAGTTTCATGATGTGATTTTATAGTTAACTTAACTTTTCAGAGAAATATTGCAAATAAACATTTGATAGCTCAATTTAAAGCCAAAAGAAAGTACCAAATGTTTCTGGTAATAGAAATTCCCAAAAAAATTTTGTGTGTCCTGCATATAACATCCAATATAGCCAAAAATCGTGTTTTTGCACTTTTTTAACTTTTTAGGCAAAGATATCTCCGACAAAAAAAAAAAGATATCGTTATCGGTTTGATTGAGTTTTCAAGGAAAAAACTAGGGCTATTAACTGTCATACCAGATTTTACAGCATAATATTACCTTATCTTGTTATATAACTTCAAAAATAGGAAAAAAAATGGTGTCCTTTAAACATATATGTAATATATCTCTAAGTCCAGACGTAATAGAGCAATTCTAATACCGGAATCGGATTAAGCATCAAAAATCACATCTAGAGTGACTATTTTCGTTTCCGGTTTTTGTTTGTGTTGTTCTTAAATACGAAAAAACCGAGTTTTTAAAAAAATAAATAGTGCGGAAACGATACCTATTATATGTATGTATGTATATATATATCCATATATTTATACTACACATATATACATATACAAGTATATATATGTACGTATATACATATATATGTGTACATAATATGTATATACACACCTAGACATACTCAAAAATCGTTAAAAAAACTAAAAGGTCGAAAAAAAAAAACGGCTGGACGTTCGATTTCGCGGTTTGCGGATTTAGATACTAGAAGGGTCCCCCAACATTATCCCTGAAAAAAATCGCGGGTGGTATTTCAAAAAGTTAAAATTTTTTAAAAACCACCGTGTCTATTTAAGATTAAGTTTTGTAAAAAGTTTCCTTAGTGTGTTGGTTTTTAAGAAACTAACTATGCATGCTTATTGTATACAAAGTTAAATAAACAAAATCCATTCTGTATAAAAAATTAATGTTAACATACTTGGGCAATAACAAAATTGAGATAACTCAACCAACGGATGTGTTCAGTTAATGCTTTAAAATACTCCTACACATAGGTTTGCTACAGAACAAGTTTTTAACACGGACAAGTTTTCATTAAATTTAGTTTTGATTTTTATCCTTGAGGCACGAGCAAGTTAATTTACTATGAATCATTTATGAAGAAACATAGCAAATGTTGACTTCCGGGTGTGCTGTTCTTACTTCCGTCGAGAGTTTTGCTGTTGTATAACTCATTTAATGGAAGATAATTTTATATTCTGTATTTTGCGGAAGTGATTCATCCACAAACAAGGTAATTGCTGTACACAGTGTGACAGAAGATCAACTCAAGGGCGTACGCAGGATTATATCTAGGGGGGGGGGGGGGGGAACTCAAATTTTGTGAAACTTCTTTGTTTTTTTTTTCTTTGTTATCTATTAAATACATATCAGACTACATTAAAAATAATTAATTTGTGTGTGTAACATTTTGCAAACCATATTTTCTAAACTAATTTTAAATCGCTGACTCCGAAAAACGCATTTACTTTTTTTTTCCTAGGGGCCGTTCTAGTTATAATTGACAATTTAAATTTTTGAAGTTATAGCAACGACGTATATTTTTATCAAGATACACAGTTCGTTACTGCGGTCTGTGGAATTTGATAAAATTGATAAAATGTTGCTGAAAGCGGACAAACGAAATGTCTAAATACGTTTGTTTTTTGAATTTTGCGTCTGTTTAATATAAAATTTTTAATAAATCAAACGCAGCGTTGGCATAGCAACATTTTATTCCTCTTTGAACAATTTTATTTGTGTCTAGCCAAATTGCACAGACCGGCGAGTAAGTCAAACGAATAAAATTTGGGTATCTTATTTATATACGTCGTTGGTTATAGCTCTAATTTGAAAAAAAAAATTTCGAGAAAACCAATTTCGATCGAATTTTTTTATACACTACTTATATTAAAGAAAAATTCTTACACTTCTTTTAAACGTACCAATAACTAAAATGTTATTCAAATTGGCTGCGTTATAGCAATATTATAGTAATAAGTATTTTACAATTTTACATTTTTTTTTCCGTATTTTTATTTATTAGTGTATTTAATTTTAAACATTTTAAGCCTAAATTTACTAAAATCGGATTATATTTTAAAAAGTTAATAAGTTTTTAGTGAAGTAAGACCATTTTGATTTTTTATCGAAAAAATCAACCGTTAGAATAAACTGGGTCGATTTGTATAAAGCAAAAAAAAAAAAATTGTATAAGACATAAAGTGCTTAGGTACAAAGTACACGTGCGAATTTTTTTAGAATTTTTGTAAATATTTTTTTTTTTTTCTTTTTCTTTGACGAATTTTTGAAGTCTCAAAAAATTTATAAAATATTTTACCCTTTGAACGATTCTAAGCATTTTTTCGAAAAAACGAACGTTTTTCCGACCACATACTTGAAAAACATAACAAATTGACTTTTGGAACCGAATATTATCTATACTACACAAAACATTTTAAATTTTTTAAAGCAGCATTTTTTGCAAGAAAATAGTCTTTAGCTGAGAAACATGTTTTTGAACATTTTAATTTTTTCGATAAAAATCGAATGGTCTTACTTCAGTAAAACCTTAATCACTTCTTAAAATACGATCCGATTTAACTGTCAAACTGTTTGCAATTAAATATATTATTAACTAAAGGCACAAAACTAAACTATTGTTCAAAAAACCGTGTTTTACTTGGTTTTAATATGAAAAGTTGTAAGAACTACTACAGTAGACCCTGCTTAATTGACCCCTTTTAATTGACTTCCCCCGAAGCAAAACTGTAAAACTGTCCTCATAGAAAAAGGCACCCGAATCCCCTGTTATTTGATTCCCGCTTAATTGGTTTCCCCGGTTAATTGATAGGAAAAAAATGATTTCCAAATGAAAAATACATGTAAAATACCCCTTTTAAAAGATCAGCAATATTAAAAGTAACAAAAATTTTACTGATGGAAGAATCTGAACAAATTTCAATAGAGCTCAATAAAGATTTTAATCCTACTCCGAACTGTCTATGGCAAGGCAAAACCGTGAAGGTGTCGTCTTTCGTAAAGTGCATGGAGAAAAGTCCTCAGAAAACGCTAAAGGTGCAAATGATTTCAAAAACTTAGTTCATCCCGGATTATTAAAGGGTTTTGATCAAGCTGATATTTTTAACCCCGACGAAAGTGGATTGTGCTTTACATACTATGTCCAGAAAAGGTGATGGATGGCCTTAAATAGTCAAAAGCACGTGTGCTGTTTTTTATACCCTACACCCAGGGTGTATTCACTTTGTCCTTCCGTTTGTAACGCAGAGAAGGAGGCGTTCTTGATCAGCGTCACCTCCTGAGTCGATATAGCCATGTTCGTTTGTCTGGCTGGCTGGCTGGGTGGCTGGCTGTGAGTGGAAATAGTTTTTACGGGAAAACTAACCATGATAATTCAATGAAATTTTGGTGCGTTGGCTTTTTCGTAAAAGTTAGCTCGTGGGATTGAAAATGAGCGAAATCGGTCAACGGACACGCCTACCACCCATACAAAAAATATATTCAAAATGCAACATATATGCAAATATATTCAACAATTCAACCAAAAAACACATAAATACTACGAATTATTAGCGCAAGCTCTGAGCAAAAACTGGGCGGATTCGGACTAGAGGGCGTGGCACCTTTTATATAAGTAAAAGCCTTAAAACACTTAACAAAAACTAGATGAAATCGGACAAGAGGTCGTAGCACTTCCCATATAAGCAAAAGCTTAAAAACGCTATACTTCAAACGTTTTTTTGAGATAATCCAACCGAATTTCACTCAGACACTAAGAACTATAAGTGCACACTCTGAGCAAAAACTGGGTGAACTCGGAAAAAAGGGCGTGGCGCCTCCCATATAAGCAAAATTTTCAAAATACTGCAGTGTTAGGTATTTAATGTTTGGCCAAGCCGAATGTTACACACTTACTAGTTTTTATTTCTAATGCCACTGGAAACTATAAAAAATTTTAAAATTTAACCCTGAATAACTCTTTATACGCACACAATTACGAAATTGTTCCAAAATTTTTCTATAGAAGTAACCATTAGCAAGATATTTGGAAAAAACTGATTTTCGCAACCTTTTTAGGCCAGTCATGTGCTTAGGCATCCGATTCAGCACGGCACGGACTCGTAGTAAACATTTCCTAAGGTATCGATTCGCATATCAACTAAGCGGGTCCCGTTAAATTAATTCCCCGGTTAATTGAACCGAAAAGTTCGCATTTTTGATCAAGTCAATTAATTGGGGTCTACTGTATAACAATTAACTTTGCGCTGCTTAACCAATTAGATCTTAATTATTGCTTTATTTGTTGGAAGCGTTATCAATTTTTCTTTAAAATGGGGTGAAAAAAAATTCGGTCAAAAATGGGTTTCTCGAAATATTTTCGTAAAAATGAAGCTATAACATCAAAAATCGAAATTTTCGAATATCTTGAGAACGGCCCCTTCGAAAAAAAAAAAAAAAAAAAAATTCGATTTTCGGACTCAGCGACCACAAAATATAACATATAACATTTGCAAAATGTTATATGTTGGCTGTTGTCTAGTTTTATTATCAGTACCAGTTAACAAAAATAACATAAAATTATGTAACCAAATTGATACAAAAAACAACTAAAAGCTTAACCAAATCTTAAACGTCTGAGAGTACGCTACAATAACTTTCCACCAAATTATTGGAAAATTAATAGGAGATTGTAGAAATTAACTTCATATGTAATTTGTAAGGGTATAACCTTTGGCCTGGCCAAACATTAAATATTCTACACTGCAGTACTTTGAAAATTTTGCTTATATGGGAGGTCCCATGCCCTATTGTCCGAGTTCGTCTACTTTTTCCGCAGAGCATGCATTTATAATCCTTAGTATTTAAGTGAAATTTAGTTGGATTATCTCAAAAACCTCTTTGAGTATAGCATTTTGAAGCTTTTACTTATATGGGAGGTGCCACACCCTCTTGTCCGAGTTGACTCAGCTTTTGCTCAGAGCTTGCACTTACAGTCCTTAGTATTTGAGTGAAATTTAGTTGGATTACCTCACAAAACTATTTGTATAGCATTTTGAAGCTTTTGCTTATATACAAGGTGCCACGCTCTCTTGTCCAAATTCGCACAGTTTTTCTCAGAGCTTGCGATTACAGTTCGTAGTATTTATGTCTATTTTAGTTGCATTGTCGTGAAAAACACTCCTAAAGTTGCATTTTGAATACATTTTTTGTATGGGCGGTAGGCGTGTACATTGACCGATTTTGCTTATTTTCAATCCCTTGGGCTAGCTTTGACGACGGAAGCACTGTACTAAATTTCATTAAATTATCTTGCTTACTTTTCCCAAAAAAATGTATTTCCACGCACATGCAGTCAAAACACGCCTTTACTATAGCGTTTTCAAGCTTTTGCTTGATAGACGGACATGGCTATATCGACTCAGGAGGTGACGCTGATCAAGAATATATATACTTTTCTATATCTGCCACGCCTCCTTCTCTGCGTTACAAACGGAAGGACAAAGTTAATATACCCTGGGGGTAGGTTATCAAAACTCAGAAAGTATCGAATTGTATAGGAAACAATAGAAAAATATCAAAAACACAAATTTTTTTTTGTGAAATAGAATGCTCTAAAATAAATAAATGGGATAGTCACGCACCGAAAATATTTCGTCTTTTGTATAGGGGTTGAAATATCTTATCTTCAAAGGATCATAACTCGAAAAGTAAGGGACCTATTGGAAAAATCCGAAAAAATATTTTGATAAGGAAAAGTGTGACTATTCGGTTACCGGACATTGTCCCAACGGACATAATCCCTACTTCGTAAATGGGGACTATGTCCAAAAAATTTTCGGTCATAATCTTCATTTTGGTTTTGGGGGTTATGTCCGAAAAATTTAATTTAGATTGAACAAAATTTTTGCAATAATCCATTAAAAAATTTATATAATTAGTGTTGGAAGACTGATCCTTGGCCGAAAGCCGCCGCGAAGCCGGTGTTGGATTTTTGGGAATTTTAAGTCCTGAGCTGCGGCCGCAGGCTGCCCACTTACCCCTACTCTTATGTAAACTTACTGTGACATAGACACTATGTCCGAATTATTTACGGACATAATCCCCATTTCGTGGGGATTATGTGCATGGGGTCTATGTCACGGCACCTGACTATTCGATGCCATTTTCTTGTAGCTACGTTGTAAGAATGAATACAGCGTTTCTTCAACTTCAAGCAAGGAAATTTACAATCTCTTAAATTTTCATTAAAATTGTTGGAGTCGTTTTCGAGTAATATTAAATCAAAATTTTCAATGCATTTCTTCGACATCGCCCACTTTTCGTTTATTACAAGGCATTGATAAGTAGCACCTACATACCAAATTTCATTAAAATAACTTGTAACATTTGCGAGATATAGCATTTAACGTGTTTTGCTTGTATGGTAGATTCTACGCGCAACGGCGACATTTCGCCCACTTTCAGATCAAAGATGCCTTATAGCAAGTATGTTCTCCACAGTTAATTTCAGAATGATTGCTGTTTTAGTTTTCTTTTAATAGCGCATTATATTTTTGTGGGTGGTGCCACGCCCTTTAACGGGTTCATATAATATAATATATAATATAACGGCATATTACATATTAATCCTTGTATGCAGTGGTAACATCTCCTAAATTTTAATCAAAGTTTTTGGAGTCTTTCTGAGTAATATTAAATCAAAGTTTTCGATGGTTGAAAAGTGGGAGTAGCACTTCTTCGATTCCGCGCACTTTTTGTCCATGAGGAGACATTGATAGTCAGTAGCCGTGTACTTAATTTCATCAAAATACCTTTAATGGTTTGGAAGTTATAACTAGATCAAATTTAAAATTTAGGGCGGTGCTACGCCCGATAGTGGGCGACTATAAGGTTAAAACCTGATTTATTCTTCATTCTATGCTAGAGTGCATCTTTTTCCAAAGTTTCATTAAAATCGCTGCATCCGTTCTCGAGAAAAATTTGGGCACATATATACAAATTTATATATTTATAAACATACATACAATTTTAGCTCATATAAGAAGAGAAGATTTGTATAGATAGGGTATTCCTGAAAACGTGCAAGTGCCTCGAAAAACTCGTAAACTCGGAATAGTTGCCATAATCAATACGAACTTTGACAGATTTACGAGTTACGATGTTTTCGAGGCAATTACACGTTTTAAGGAATACCCTCAGAATATAATTACTAATTATTTTTACACGTTGGGGTTTTTTTACGATTCTAATTGTAATAAAACAAACGATGGTTGAGTAATTCAAAAAGCATAATTAAAACTGTATGCATATACGAGTAAACTAACCCATATTCAAATACTATTGTGCATACATTTGCATATTTAAGGAAAATATTTGTCAGTTTTTACGTTCGCTTCATTTTTCTTTTATTTACTTTCAGTACGCTCTACTGCAGACTGTCGTCGATGCCTGCCAAAAAAAGCGCCACTGTAAATTTGCGGCAAATCCCAAAACAAATTCGGTTGGAGGAGATCCTTGTTCAGGAATACGAAAATTTGTCGAGATTGCCTACAAATGCCGTCCATGTAAGTATTTGTGCCACAAATTGAAGCATATCGCGTGAGTGCATGCAAAGTATCTCAGAAATGCAATTTTAATGCTTCTCTTTTTGATGCACAGACAGGATGTACGAAACGTATTCCTTGCTAGACATGAATTTTATTTACTGCCTTTTTATTCGCTTACCATACTTCCTGCATACTTCGCCTATACTACTGCAAAATTTATGGCAATAATGATTTCATTGAACGGAGTTTTAAACTATCAATTAAAAAGTACACATTTTTTCTGGTTTCATTGATGAATAAAAAATAACGATATACATATGGGTTTGGCCCTATGCTCCTCCTAAAAGTTAAAGGAGAATACATACTTATGTATATGGGACGTTTCAACCGTTTTCAACCGGGCCACCTACGTCGCTAGAATTTGTTTTGGGTACCACAATTTCCGTTTCTTTTAAAGCGTTTTTTTTTTTTTGCAGTGACCCCTAAAACCCCCGAGTGATGAAAAAATTATTTCATATCATCTTTCGGGGCGTGTAACAACGGTGCTATATTGAAATTTTTAACGCTACTCGGCTTTCGAAAGCTTTAAAAAAAAAAAACGAAAATTTTGGTATCCAAAACTTTATTTTCCGTCCGCACAAATTCTGGCGACGGAGGTAGCCCGGTTGATGTGAGACGTCCCATACACGAGTACCTATACGTATGTGTCATATTATGACTATGTGTTGAGTTTAAAATTACGATAACTCACGAACGGTGAGTCACACGTTTAAATTAAAAATACCTATTTATAGGGAATTACTTGCACTACATAATGATTTTTTTTTCGTATGACCTATAATTTAGGAGATATTTTTTAAACAAAGGGGTCTAAATGCTCATAACTCCGTCAAATTTAAAAAAAAAAACAAACATTTTTTTTATACTTTTTATTAAATTTTTAACATTTAAAACTAAATTCCTATCTTTATCAATGTTTATGCTCTTCGATTTAAAAAAAAAAAATTCTAAAAATAATTTAATGGATTTGACAAATTTAAAGGCCATTTTTGAATGGGCAAACGATGGGATAATTTTTGAAAATTTTTAATTAAAAAAAAGTGAGTGACCGAGCACTAAAATATTCGTCGTTTCCGGGATAGGGTAAAAATTGTCACTTACCCCCATTAATTTTTCCTATCCAACAGTTTTCTTAAATATACTAGCCAATTTTTTCCACCCCTTAAGGGGGTAGCCCTACAAAGGGTATGACTAATCCATTCCCACTTGCGCAACTTGATCGCTATTGCTATAGCCATCTGATTACATTTTTGGTTAAGTTCGTCGTTTGAGATAGTGTGACGCCACCAAACCTTTAGTATGTGCCTTAAGCACTTGTTGACGAATACGCAAGAATGCGCACTTTCGTTTTGGTGAAAATAAAGGAAGATGACCATATTTTGTTCAGTTGAAGAAATGCGTCTTTCACTTTTGATTTTCTTGAGTTTATATAATTTTTGCTCCACAATCCATGGAGATAATGCTGTCTTAGAACGTGAAGCTGTCGACGTTTTCAATGCCATCATTGCCAACTTTAAAAGTGATGTCATTTCTGTTTTTGTTCAGCTTCATCCATTTAGTCTTGGATGCATCGATTTTTTGGCGGACATTTTGCAATTCCAAGACAAGGTCTTCAATCCTGCTTTGCATATCTAAGTGTCTGAGCGATAGAAGGTAAGTGTCGTCAGCGAAGTCGAGATCTTCAAGATGTTCGGTAAAGTTCTATCGGATACCTATTGGTTTTCTCGGGAGACACTAACGAAGGCAGTGCTGTAGTCTACGAAGACAAGTTAAAGCGCAGCACTCCACTCTCATGATTGTACGACAATTTTTCAAATGGCGGTTTTTTAAATTTTTGCGAACCATATTGGTTTCGATTATAGGAGAATCATTCCTAACTATTATGGTGAACTATTCTTGAAGAATTAGTTTCCATCGTTTTTTGATCCATGCTTCTTTACTATAATCTTCTCAGCATTGCCCCACGCAGTAAGTTATAAGCTTAAGGCTGGATCCGGCAAGCGCTGCAAAAAATAGTGGCCAAATTCACTTACAACTTGGGCCGCCCAATCTGGAACAAGCGCTGACTGGAAAGCCGCCCACTCTCGGTCAGACGCTGCAGGATTTCAAGGCAAATTTGGACAAAATGCTTATTTTAAAGTTGCATCAACTCGCCTTGTAAGGGCATTGTGGGTTTTCTTTTAAGACGCAACGCGGCCGTTCACTATCGGTAACATAATGCGGAACCGGAATGCAGGAACACCAGAAGAACAGCCTAATACCTGTTGTCACGCTAATCGACCTGGTCACAAAGCCAAACATCCGGTAGCTGATGTGCAGTATGACATTTTCGATAATTTTCCTGATTATTATATATATTTCTTACCAGACCTACAATATTAGTCTTCTGTTCTTAGTAAAAACTGAATTTTATCTCATGTACAAAATGTACAAATGTCATATTTTCTTACGCCTTTTCCGATATAGCAGCTCACAAGCAGCCTTTAATTTTTTTAAATTGTTGGATACAAAAAGAAATATATCCATACGTCAACGTAAAAGTTGGTAACTCGAAAATCGTAGTTTTTAGTTATGATCATTTTTGTATTGTTTTCGTTAAAACAAAAAAACCAAAAACAAAAATTTAATAAATACTTTGGAAATCTGTAGTTCAAATAAAGGTTTTTCGATTATTAAATCGTTGTCACTATTCCAAATTGATTTACAGAGATATTTACAATTTCAACTTATAATTTGGATAAATTTGGATAAAATGAATACATATGAGTTGTAACTCTAGTCAACAACTAATGTTCTCTTTCAGTTCCATGAGGAAAGTTGGTAACTTAACTTGCCAACTAACATTAAAAATATTTTACGGATATTACGTTGGTATGTAAGACTTACAACCACTGATTTTTAAAGAAAAATTAACTTATAACTTTGTAAGTAAAGTTACCAACGCAATTTGTCAATTTTGTCCCGTGCATAAGTTATCAACTTAAGTTGCCAAGTTTTTGCATGGAGACCTCAGTAAAATATACTCAGGTTGTAACTTCAAAAGTTGCTCCCAGCCCTTCAAATTTCAAGCTAGTGGTACCAAAATTTGATACAAGATGGAGTCTGATGCGCAGATTTCGAAAATCATTGTCCCGTAAAAAGTTGGTAACTTGAGTTACAAACTTTTACGTTGGATGTATCGATATCAACAAATGGAATTAAGATTCGTGTTTTCCAGTCCAATATTAACTCAAAACCAAAATTATTACTTTCCTTGCTCTAGTTTGGTAAGAGTGTTAAGCTGGTTTTGCAACTTGATGTGCAGTATGCCGTGATGCAGTGATATTTTGACGAAAAAAAAACAATTTTTCGACAACTAAATTTCAAAAATTTAATAATGCAGTTTTATAGAGAAATATTTCAGTAAGAAAATGCCATTAAAACTTTTTCTAAAAAGCCAAATTTTTGCTACGAAAAAATGAGCCAAAGTCACTTAAAGGATGTACCTGTGGTATGTGTATTTTGGATGCATTGTCGTGAAAAATACTCCTGAAATTGCATTGCGTGTCCGTTGATCGATTTTGCTAATTGTCAATCCCCTGAGCTAACTTTGACGACGGAGGCAGTGTACCAAATTTCATTGAATTATCTTGCTCAGTTTTCCCAAAAAGTGTATTTCAACACACAGCCAGCCAGCCAGACAGACAGACGGACATGGCTATATCGACTCAGGAGGTGACGCTGATCAAGAATATATAAGTATACTTTTCTATATTTGCCACGCCTCCTTCTCTGCGTTACAAACAGAAGGACAAAGTGAATATACCCTGGGTGTAGGGTATAATATACGTGGGAATCTATTCTTTCAATTAAAGTAAAAACTAGTAAGGGTGTTTCCTTTGGCCTGGCCAAACATTAAATACCCTACACAGCAGTATTTTGAAAATTTTGCTAATGTGGGAGGTGCCACGGCCTCCAAATTCACCCAGTTTTTTCTCAGAGTTTGCATTTATAGTTCTTAGTATTTAAGTGAAATTTGGATGGATTATCTGAAAAACTATGTTCAGAATAGCGTTTTGAAGCTTTTGCTTATATAGGAGGAGCCACGCCCTTTTGTCCGATTTTATCCAGTTTTTGCTTAAAGCTTGCATTTATAGTTTTTAGTGTCCGAGTCAAATTTAGTTTGATTATCTCAAAAAACATTTTCAGTACAGCGTTTGAAGCTTTTGCTTCTATGAGAGGTGCCACGCCCTCTTGTCCGAATTCGACCAGCTTTTTCTCAGAGCTTGCGCTGACAATTCGTAGTATTTATGTGTATTTTGGTTGCATTGTTGTGAAATATACTCCAAAATTTGCATTTTGAAGATGTTTTTTGTATGGGCGGTAGGCGTGTCCGTTGACCGATTTCGCTCATTTTCAATCCCCCGAGCTAACTTTGAAGACGGAGGCTGTGCACATAATTTCATTGAATTATCTTGCTTAGTTTTCCCAAAAAGTGTATTTCCACACACAGCCAGCCAGCCACCCAGCCACCCAGCCAGCCAGACAGACGGACATGGCTATATCGACTGAGGAGGTGACGCTGATCAAGAATATATATACTTTTCTATAGCTGCCACGCCTCCTTCTCTGCGTTACAAACGGAAGGACAAAGTGAATATATCCTGGGTTTAGGGTATAACTAGTAAGGGTGTAACCTTTGGCCTGGCCAAACATTTAATACTCTACACTGCAGTATTTTTAAGCTTTTGCAAATATAGGAGGTGCCACGCCCTCTTGTCCGAGTTCGTCTAGTTTTTGCTCAGAGCATGCATTTGTTGTTGTTTATTACTATCATAAGTACAATATTTACATTAATAGTTACAAACTTTGAGATTTAATCCTATGGATTTTACAGCAAATGAGTTCAAATATAATAATAATGATTAACAATTGAATAAAATTAAAATTAATAGGAAAATGATAGTTAAAAACCTATAATAATATTACAATTACACTAGATAAATGAAATTATGAAGTCAGGTTATTCGTTCCACTATAAAAAATAGAGGAACAAAAAACCTGCTTATTGTAAACTCCGTATAAGCGCGTAGTTTGAAAACCTGCATTTATTAAAAAATGACATGCTCAAATCATTAATGACATTTGAAATCGTTTTTTCTTGTGCTATCGTATGCAACTCTGATGTTGAAAACCTTAGCGGTAAACCAAAAATTGTTTTTAAATTCTTATTTTGTATAACTTGAAGTCGTTTTAAATGAGTATTTGCACAATTTTTCCAAACTGGACAAGCATAAGTCAGAATTGGCCTAATACATAATTTGTAAAGCAGCATTTTGTTTTTAATGCTTAGCTTAGATTTTTTGTTCATAAGCGAATAAAGACTTCTGCTGCATCTAGTTGCTTTAATGCATGCATTTATAGTCCATAGTGTCTGAGTAAAATTTGGTTCGATTATCTCAAAAAAACTCTTTCAGTATAGCATATTGAAACTTTTGCTTATAAGGGTACGCCCTCTTGTCCGAGCTCACCCAGTTTTTACTCAGAATTTGCATTTATAGTTCTTAGTTTCTGAGTAAAATTTAGTTCGATTATCTCAAAAAAAATCTTTCAGCATAGCGTTTTGTAGCTTTTGCTTAAATGGAAGGTGCCACGCCCTCTTGTCCGAGTTCGTCTAGTTTTAGCTCAGAGCATGAATTTATAGTTCTTAATGTCTGAGTAAAATTTAGTTTGATTATCTCAAAATAACTCTTTCAGTATAGCGTTTTGAAGCTTTTGCTTTTATGGGGGGTGCCACGCCCTCTTGTTCAAATTCGCTCAGTTTTTTCTCAGAGCTTGCGCTTTCAATTCGTAGTATTTATGTGTATTTTGGTTGCATTGTCGTTAAAAATACTCCTTAAATTGCATTTTGAATATATTTTTGGTATGGGCGGTAGGCACCATAATAAATAAGTAATAAATTTCATTGAATTATCTTGCTCAGTTTTCCCAAAAAATTTATTTCCACGCACACCCAGTAGGCATGCGCTTATTTTATGATTTTCTGATTTTCGTTAACGCCACCCCCTCCTTCCGTTGGTCATAAGAACAAACACTATGAAGTTTCACGGCAATCGGATAACGATAACCCGGCCCTCAAGAGTGGTCAAGTTATGGCTTCAGGCAAAACATATATAAATTTTTTTATTTTTTTAACTTAATTAAATTAGTCAAAGCATAATTTTATCTTATAGCAAATTGAAATACCTTGCCAACAAGCTATAATTGTTTAAAATAGGGTAATAAATACGAATCCTATGAATTTTTGTAGTAGTATGGCATTTCATTATTTTTTGCCTGAAACCTCAACTTGACCTCTCTTGAGAGCCGGGTTATCGCAATCCGATTGCCGTGAAACTTCATAGTGTTTGTTCTTATGACCAATGGAAGGATTTCAGGGGGTGGCATCAACGAAAATCAGAAAATCATAAAATAAGCATATGCCGTACACCCAGCCAGCCAGCCACCCAGCCACCCAGCCATCCAGCCAGACAGACGGACATGGCTATATCGACTCAGGAGGTGACGCTGATCAAGAATATATAGACTTTTCTATATCTGTCATGCCTCCTTCTCTGCGTTACAAACGGAAGGACAAAGTGATTATACTCTGGGTGTAGGGTATAAAAAGGTCGACAAATTATGTGATTTATTGATTCATCAACTTTTTGAAAAATGTCATGTGATTTTCAATACGATTTTGCAAACTAGGTGCAAATACCTAATTTTGTTGCACATGCACCGATTTTGATCGGACATGGCTCATTTTCTTCGTTATTAAATTTAGAAAAAAATCAATGCAACCTTAAGCAGGAATTAGTCAACACGTAGCGTTCCGTAACATGACGGCTGTCAAAATCTATCAAACGGCAGAATCGTGCAAGCGATTAGTGAAATCGTGACTTAGCGGTACGCAACGTTGAGACCTGTTGAAATTAGATTTTTCAACGTAACGGTACGTTGACAATGCATTTGTCAGATAAAGTAAATTAAATTTGGATGTTATAAATTAAATTTTTTGAACAATTTAATTAAAATAAGGATGACAATCGATGTTTGTTTACAAAAATTGGAATTGTTCAAAATTTAAATTGTTCAAATAATTTTTAATTCCAGCTTTAAAAAAAATATTACGACATATCAAAAAAATAGTAACTTCCGATGGATTTCTCAATGCTTAATTCTAATCCGGACTCAGAATTGCTTTGTGAGTTATTGTTTTTGAAATATATCAATCTTTAAATTCAAAAAACATGAATTTTGAGGTTATAAAAAGGACACACGAAATTGTTTTGGCCCTTTTCTACTAAATGCATCGTTTATTAATAGTTTTTTTTTCCCCAAAAAAAGCTATCAATAGTTCTTGTATGATTTTTTTTTTTAAGTTATGATCATTCTAAAATGACATCAGAAAAGTTAAAAATCATATGAGAATCCACATATCGATACATCCAAATTAAAAGTTTGTAACTCAAGTTACCAACTTTTTCCGGGACAATGATTTTCGAAATCTGCTTGTTAGATTCTACCTTGTGTCAAATTTTGGTACCTCTAGCTTGAAATTTGAAGGGCTGGGAGCAATTTTTGAAGTTACAACCTAAGTATATGTTAGTGAGGTCTCCATGCAAAAACTTGGCAGCTTGAGTTGATAACTTATGCACGGGACAAAAATGACAAATTGCGTTGGTAACTTAACTTACAAAGTTATTAGTTAACTTTTCTTAAAAAATCAGTGGTTGTAAGTCTTACATACCAACGTAATATCCGTAGTATATATTTTTTAATGGTAGTTGGCAAGTTAAGCTACCAACTTTTCTCATGGAACATTTGGTTGCTGAAACAGAACATTAGTTGGTAGCAAGAGTTACAAATCATATGTATTCATTTTTATCCAAACTATAAGTTGAAATTGTTAATAAATCAATTTGGAATATATACAACGATTTAATAGTCGAAAAACTTTTATTTTGTCTACAGATCTCAAGAGTATTTATTCAATTTTTATTTTTGGTTTTATTGTTTAAACGAAAACAATACAAAAATGATCATAACTAAAAAGTACGATTTTCGAGTTACCAACTTTTAAGTTGGACGAATCGATATGATTTTAACTCAAGAAAAATCATACAAGACTAATTCATAGCTCGTTTTGAAGACGAAGAATAGTTCTATATAATTTATTTTAGCAAATAGCAAAGAAAAATTATTGAGTCCTTGTTATATAACCCGAAAAATGGTTTTTCTTAACTTTCAGGTTAAGATATCTCTAAAACCATAGTTGATAGAGCAATTTTGAGTCCGGATTTGATTTCAGCATTGGCAAATGCATCGAAAATTACTATTTTTATTTTATTTTTTTTTTTTTTAAGAAATTTTAGTAAATTTTCTATGGGAGGTAGGCGTGTCCGTTGACGTATCATGCACATTTTTGGAATATTTTTTAACAAGCAATATCTAATTTGCAGTTGCAAAACTAACTAATTAACTTTTGCTGTTGCAAACTCAGGCATACATATGAGGATAATATCCTTGTATAACATATTATGTTCTATTAAGAAAAAAGGTGTCAAACAAGAAGAAGCATTATCTACTCTGCTGTTTACCCTGAACATACACACAATCATTCAAGAAATATACCCCAATGGCACATACTGCAATAAAATGAGATTGATTTTTAATGTACACACATACTTGCTGGAGTAGTGATTTCGGATGCTTGCCCATTTCTAGGAGGCGCTTGGAGATTACTCGGTGCTTGAAATCATCTTTTAACGTCGTATTCGGTTTCGGAGCACCAAAAGACCTAGAAATTGATACATATTTTATATTTTTATAAAGAGTGTAGTTTTAACCCCCTTGTAGGGGGCGTTAGGCGGTACCTGTGATACTGAAATAATTTTTTATCGTTGAACTGATTCCTGCTCACCAAAAAACCCAAATATGAACATAAATATTTAATTCTTATAAAAAGCCCAATTTCAACCCTTCGGGGGGCTATAAGCGGGTGTTTAGGGGTTTCTTGGTCGTTGAAATAATTTTTTAACATCATTTTCAGTTTCAGTGCACCAAAAAACCTAAAACCTACAAATATAAATTCCCTATAAATGTTTATAAAAAGCGTTATTTCATCCCTCTGGGGGCTATAAGGGGACTACTAGGGGGTGACTATTTTTGCTTTCAGGGCACCTAAAAACCTAGCAATATGCACACATTTAAAATTTTTAGATCAAGTAATATTCCCTAAAGGGGTATTAAGGGGGCACTAGCGGGAAAATCAACATTTTTTTTTTCTAAAAACACGATTTTCGGGCTTAGCGCCCCAAATACAAAAAGAAAGGAAGCTTGTGAAAAGGTGGGTCTAGTAAGTGATCAAAGTAATATAGCTGGTTTTGCTTCTCAACTAAAGTAGCTATAATGTTTCTAATGCTTTTTAACTGCTTTTGCAACAGTAATGTTTAAAACTTGTTTGAGTTTTTATCTGGTTTTGGCGCAGCTACGTTGTTTTAAACTCCATTTTCAAAGGCTGTAAGTGAGCTAGACTCTTGAAACCAAGTTTAAAATGTACGTCTTGCCATTAAAAATCCAATGACATATTTTTTTTTTTTGGAAAAATAGATGTTCTTGGTTTTGCAACTCGGCTACTCATTTGCAAAAAACGCTAGGAATAGTTGATGCAAGGTTTGAACAAAAATTAGACAAATTTTTAACTTTATTTTCATTCCTTCCTCGGAAAGAGAGTGCACTAATGTCTAGGAAATTTTTTTTTTTTTTTATTTTGGTCAGAAAATCATTCTTAAAGAGTAAAGAAATGAACTCCGGAATAAAATTTGAATCTTACCATCAAAATACATATATTTAATTTCGTTCCGAAGATTAACTGCAAGCTCTTAATTTATTAGGTACCTACTCTGATTGCTTACTGGCTTTCTTTTTAATATGTATGTAAACATAACACAATTTGCACTATTATTAGTTTTATTTCCTTTGTTATTGTCATACCTTATTGACTTTTTGTAAATTCCTAAGACATAACATATCTACACAAGTTTTTCTGCGGATTAAGTTTCGGAAGCTGTTCGTGTGGCAGGTGTTGCTTACCCACTTTAATGGACTTTATTGTAAAGTCACGTTTGCAGAGTTTTGTTTCTCATTCACCCCTTTTGAGCTTTTCTTTCATCTGGTTTAACGCTGGATAGAAGGTGGTCGGCCAGGTTTAATATTAGATGAACTCATAGTTTGTGTTCTTAAAAATCCTTGCTCGTTCTGACCTATGTAAGTGCACTGAGGAGCGAAAAGCAAACTCGACCTTTTCTTTGAAGTGTAGTGACAGCAGATGGTATCGTAGAGAGGAAAGATTATATTATGATGAAATTAAAAAAAGTTTGCGGCGGCAGCAAAAAAATTAAAAAGGACACTTCTTTAAAGATTATCCCTGACAGTGACGACATAACATGAAGCGGAAAGCAGATAACATCAACGGTAAAGCAAGTGACATAATTTTTATTTCCCTTAATATTTGTGAAAATTTAATTTTATTTTTACATTTGTTGTTACGCATTAAAAAAGTAGTTGGAAAACAAAAATTGCAATTTTACAATTAAACTTTGTAGTTTATTCGTTGAAGAGTTTTATTTATTTAATAAACCGAATATCCTTAGGACATATTAAACTGTTGTTTGCTTGTTATAAGTAAAACAACAACCAAATACATATTTATTAATGGAAACTCAAATTTTTTCTTTTCAATTTATTTCACCTATTGATCATATGCTATCGTTTTACTTTTTACATATTGTAGTGTTAATGTTTTTGACCAACAAAAAATATCCTTCTTATCACCTATTCTCCACCCTTTTATGCCGCAATATCGTTACCTGCACATATTTTGTAAGCATTTAGTCTGGATTATTTAATTCAGATGTAAAAACATTTACAACAACCGACAACAGTGTTGGTTTTGGTTTCATTTCCTGAAAGGAATTAAAAATTGCTCCAATTACACAAAGGTGTATGTATGGGGTTGACTTTAATGCTTATTATTTGATGCATCATGAGGAATATATGTATGGAGTATACACCCAGTATTTCAATACAAAGCAATTAAAATTCCTCGAGCGTGCTTATGTTTGTACCATAATGCCATAGTAATAATTAAATTCCGCGTGAAAGCATGTATTTTGCTCATTTTTTATGCTTATAACGTTTACTTCTCGTGTTTTCTTTCGACAGATGAATTTCGCAGTAAAGTGGCCTGTGAGAACGACAACATGCCGCTTGTCTGCAATCCATACTCTCGTATCGCTATTTACAGCGCATCCTTTGGACATACGGAGCGCGAGAACGTGCAATGTGGACATGGCAATACGTCAAATAAACCAGAGGATAACAGCAGACAAAGTAAGTCGGTCGCAATATTTTCCACCGTCACACCAACACACCAACTCACAGAGTTGGAGTGATGGCCAGGATGCGAAGTATCTAAAGGACATTCATAATTTCACTAATAACGCCTTCTGTGTCTATCCCTGCTCATTTGATGCTTTCAGCATGTCTGGTGTCGTATGCGACAGAGACGGTTATGCAAATTTGTCACGGACGACGACGTTGCTCGATTACGGCGGATGCTGGCACTTTTGGAAGACCATGTAAAAACGATATGAGAATGTATTTGAAAGTCGTTTACACCTGCAGTAAGTATTAAATTGGACTCAAGTGGTCAAAAACAATTTTGCGCCGTTGTGTACAAAGGCTAAAATTAACGCTTCAGCTGATTTGAGTATATGTGTATTAGGGTGTATCACCAAAAAGCTTTTTTTTTTTTTGAAATTCAAAAGGACAAGGAGATAAAAAGTTGCCACTATAGTCACATATTTACCAGAAACATTTTTTGGTCGAATTGGAAAATGTTTAGGTCTCCCAGAATGGGCCCAAAGCTTGACTTATTTGGTTAAAAACTAAAATTTTTTTTTTAACATTAATTACATATCAACAGACAACAGAACGGTAAAAAAAACCCGTAGGGTTTGACGACTGTTTGTAATGGTTAAGAGAAGTCATTTTTTCGGGTCACCCTAGATTTTCGTGCCACAGGGGGAGGCGGCTCCAGGCCCTCTATTTTCAGTTAAATCAAAATTTCCCTTTTGAGGGGGGATCGGAGTGGGTTAATGTGTATGACCGACCCCCATTTCTTTTTCATGAGGAACATTTTTTTCTTGAGGGCCTAGCCTCTTAAGGGGGGCTCCCATAAAAATTTTATGATTTTATTATCTAACTAAACTACTTTTTATTAATTGCTAAATTGCTAAAACTAAAGAAACCAATAATATTGTAGAACATAAAAACTTCAACGTATTTTTAGCTTTTTTTTTTTT
The DNA here is from genome assembly GCA_951812925.1 of Calliopum simillimum. Taxonomy (NCBI): domain Eukaryota; kingdom Metazoa; phylum Arthropoda; class Insecta; order Diptera; family Lauxaniidae; genus Calliopum; species Calliopum simillimum. Next base: position 65,161,080 of record OX638368.1, read on the forward strand.
TTGTTTTCAATAACATTTTTTCTTTCTTCAGTTTCAAAAACCCATAGTAATATTTTACTTAAAAAAATAATTTTGTTTTTCAATAAAAAGGTTTTCCCTGCCTTCCCCAACCAATTTATCAAATTCAACATGCAATGACTCACAACAAGCAATGTTACACCTTGCCAGAACATACCACATAATAAACATTGCATGTGGTTAAAGGCGTTACACATCCGCACGAGAATATTTGAAAAAAATTTTCGGTGTAAAAATTAAAAAAAAAAATGCAAATGATGAAGAAAATAGCGGTGATCAAATTACAGGAAGGCACATGCGTTTTTTAATTTTTATTTTTCAGTACAAATTGCTCATTTTTTTAATAAATCAGGATTTTAAAAAATTGAGATGGACCGATTTAAAAAATTCTTTCAGATTTGAAATCACCGCTATTTTTTCATCATATGGCATTTTTTAATTTTGACAGCGAAAATTTTTTCATAACGCGGATGTGCGTTAGAAATCATAAAATATTTTCCAGAATTTGCTATAACTGTAAAGAAAATTATGCTTAGATATCGTGAAAATATATGTTAGGCGTTATGCCTGTTTTGTGATTTTTTGCACGGGGGGGCACAATACTCTTTTGTCTGTTTCACCAAATTTTCTTTAAATCTTATAGGAGCACCAATAACACATATGGTTTGAATATGGTATCGTTTTGAAAAGTTTGAGAGAAGTGAAATTTTGTAAAAAGTGAAGTGTTGCGAAGTAAAATTCTGAAAAAGTGAAGTATTAGCGAAGTGAACACAAAAAACACAATTTTATTTATTCAATGCATTCATTTTTATGCTACACGTAACAAAATTTGAAAATATATTTTAAAAAAATAAATAAAAAATTTCTTAGGTCAAAAATTTACCGAAATATGGCCGGCCACTCGAACATAGAAATTTTGTTTATGCGGTCGAAAAAACGGTTTTTACTCAAAACAATGAAAAAAGTGTTTAAAGCATAAAATGTTTAGAATAGTTCAAGAAATACGAGTGAATTTTTTTTCAGAATTTTTTGGAACTTTTTTAAATTTTTTTTTTTTACTAATTTTTTAAAAATTACTAAATGTACCCAAAAATTTAACGTATTCTTTGAATGATTCTATATGTTATAGTAGCCATATTTCGGCCAATTTTTCACCTAAAAATTTTATAATGAAGCGCTTTAAAGGAAATTTTATCTACTTTTATGATATTCTGCTATATCTTTACCTATCTCTGACCCTAAACAGTTATAGACAAAAGAGTAACAAACACAAGAAATCAAAATTTTTGCTTTCTTTTTATGGTCTATAAACTATTTCGATGGCAAATTTAATTCTCTAAAAAAAGTTTCCTGTGAAGTATATCGAAATTTTGCGTTGTTCGCATGATATATTGAAAAAACAAATTACTTTTCAGTCAGGGCAGGCTTCGGGCATACAAAAAAGTATGTTTCTGAACTCTCATAAAAAGAATAAAAAAATTTTGTATTTAAGAAAAAGTGAAGTGATTTTATGAAAGGGGAAGTGGCGAAGTGTTTTTGATAAAAAAAGAGCAAAACACTTCAATTGAAGTGTCAACGACAGCACTGAGGAGGAGCCGGAGGGGTTAGGTCCCAAGGGAAAAAATTTTTTTCTTTGAAAAGTAATGTGCGTTGGTCGTACATGTAAACTCTCTCTAGTCCATCCTAAATAGGGAAATAATGATTTAATTAACAACGGGGGTAGAGTTTGACCTGAACCCCTGTGGTGCAAAAACCTAGGGTGATCCGAAAAAAGTGGGTTAATATTCGGTTTCAGCGTCCTCGAAATTAATAAAACCGTCGTCAAACCCCACAGGTTTTTTTTTGCTGTTGTACAGTGTAGTTACACAGTACTACAGTGATTTTATACTATGCATGAGACTTAGCAGATATTGTACGTCTGGTCGAGTACTTCACATGCCTATACTTTAAAATTGTAATGCACCCTCAAAATCTTAAGTTACCATTAAAAAACTGTTTTTGGGTGACTTTGTGTGCTTAAAAATTTGTAACTAAGTTATTTCTTAACCGATTTTGCACTTTTTCACTGATTTGGAAAGAAAAATTTATGGCTATTTTTAAAAAAACAGACTATATTTTAAGTTCAATGGAAATATTTGGGGAAGTTTTGGTGGAAAGTGTTAATTTGGAAAAAAAAATTCGTTTTTTGCAGTTTGACATCTAAATAATTACTTCGGAAAGTAAGGTATATAAATTTAAATTTATTCGTTAAGAGCATACAGTTTTCAATAAAACCAATTATCATTTATCAAAATTGATTACATATTGTAGATATAACGATCATCTCATTTTATTTGAAATCATAATTTTTAAATAATGCTTGCCGGATTCTTTCCATTTTACTAATATTTAGAATACTGATTTAAAGAAAATGATTTTTTGTGACCCCTTGTGAAATTTTTCGTAGAATATTTACGCAGAACACTTCAACTTATTATAACCCAGAAACAGGCGTCAAAAAGATCCATAAAAACAGGACCTAATGGGTTAAGATGATATAAAAAAATATTGTATACAAAATTGTACTAAAGATCACTACAATTCGTTTTCAATAAATCAGTCCTTTTAAAAGGGAAAGATTAGGCAAGCATTTTTTATTAGTTAAAAACTATAGTTTCGAATAAAGTAACATTTTATAAAAAATCGTTACATTTTCAATTTTCAAAGTTTTGCTTAAAAAAGACGTTAAACTTTAAAAACGAAAAAAAATTGTCGAAATTCTAACTTCCCTCTAAAATATCTCCACATATTTTTATTGGACTGAAGCTATCTATATATATAAAAATGACTGTGTGTCTGTCTGAAGCATTATCACTCAGAAACCATTCGTCCAATTAAGTTGAAAATTTGGAAATGAGTATTTATTAGTTATGGGAATGTTATTATGCTATACACGAAGTTTTCCGAAGACCACCCGAAGGCTTAATAGTCGAAACGAAGAATATTTAGGTACACTAGAGGGAAAATATCTATGGCAAGCTTTCAACAAGTTTTAATTGATAGTTTTTTGGAATACCCGAAGTTTGCCGAAGGTCACCCGAAGGCTTCATAGTCAAAACGAAGAATATCTGGTATACGAGAGGGAAAAAATCTATAGTGAACCATCAATAAACTTTAACTGATAGTTTTTTGGAACACCCGAAGTTTGCCGAAGGTCACCCGAAGGCTTCATAGTCAAAACGAAGAATATCTAGGTATACGAGAGGGAAAAAATCTATAGTGAACCATCATCAAACTTTAACTGATAGTTTTTTGGAATACCCGATGCTTCCTGAAGGTCACCCGAGGGCTTCATAGTCAAAACGAAGAATATCTAGATGTACTACAAGAAAAACATCTAAGGTAAACTATCAACAAGCCTTAATTGATGGTTTCCTGGGACACTTCAGCTATGCCATTGCCAATTTTTAAGATGGTTTGAAATGAAATTAACTTTCTCACGATACCTAAATTTTTATTGGTGACGTGGCAGTGGCGTAAATCAAAATTTTAACCCTGTATACCTTCTAAGCTATTGGGAATCAAAAAACAAAACAAACATGCCTAGCAAAGCGGGCAAAGAAGGCTAGTATTTTATATATTTTTAGAATGCCCATAAATTTTCCTTTTCAAATCAGTGAAAAAGGCAAAGTAGATTAAGGAATATCTGAGCTACAAATTTTTAAGCGCGCAAAGTCACCCAAAAACAGTTTTTAAGAGTAACTTAAGATTTTGAGGATGTATTACAATTTTTAAGTATAGGAAAATTAAGTACTCGGCTAGACCTGCAATATCAACTGGGTCTTTATAAAAGTGTATGCAATTTTTGGGATTTTCTAGCTCTGTGCTATTATTCCTAACTTATGACTTTTGTGCTCGAAAATAACAATTTCATTTGTATCAATGTTCCTAACGAAAATATTGAAAATTTTCGTTTTTGATAAAATATATCACACTTTGGGCCTGTTCCAGTAGATATCAAAGTTACATGTCAGATAAATTTTTTTTTTTCTAAATTGTATTAACATTCTTAAATTTTAATTTTTGAATTTTAAAATAAAAATTTGATTCCATTAATAGGTATTAAAACAAATAAAAATGTTCGTATTTGACAAATCAAGTGATAGTTAACCATTCCAGGAGGCCTATACATTTTCAAATTCTACCAACATTTTTTTCGCCGGATGTGTGGCTATAATTGAAAATTTTTATTCACTTGCCCTCTTGAATTTCGAGAACATGTTTTTCGTGATGCACCCTTATGTGTGTGTATATTGCGATATACCAATAAAGTTTCGTTTGTTTACTTTTTACTTAAAGTTCCTCGAAAAGTACTTAAAGATCGTTATGAAACAGCACCCGAATCGGATGAACCACAGCAGTCTGAGCTGGATATGGATCAAGACGAACTGTATGATGAGGACCAGTTCTACAAAGAGTCTGAGGCAATACCACCTGCACCAAAACTGCAAGGTGCTATACCAAATCTGGCATTTCCATATGATTTCGGTTTAGCAGTTGATAGCCCAACTAGCACTGTAATGCCGCCTTTGCTGTCTCGGAATGACAGCTCACTTGAAGGTATAAAATACATTTCAATGTGATACATATTCAAAGTTTTTGTCTATTTACAATTTGCATTAATATTTGATGATGCTCTGAAATTAAATCACCATCATATTGGACGCTTTTTAAAAAGACTAAATTATTTATTGTACAGTGTTTGAATTGCTTAGTCTAATGAGATGTGCTTTCATTTTCTATCTTTACCATAAAAAAAGAGTGAATGTGAGTTTGTATTTATCTGATGCAACGATTTACGTCCATCTCATATATGTACATGTGTAATTGAAAAATCTGAAACGTAGTCTTCGAGACTAGGTACCGAATTAGCGAAAATGCTAGCCACCGGTAACCAACACTAGTTCCATCCCAATCGGCTGGCGAATTTTACATGTACATGCCATAGGAAGGGGTCAATTGTGCTGAAAGGGGCCAATTGTTAATCGCCTACGTGTTATATTTTATTTTTATTTCATGCACCCAGGGTATATTCACTTTGTTCTTCCGTTTGTGACGCAGAGGAGCAGGCGTGGCAGGTAGAGAAAAGTATTTGTGACGCGTGGTGATAAAAGCGACCTTATCTTGCCAGAGTAAAATTTTCAGTACAGGCATAACATGAGTTTAAGTCAACATTTTTTTTGGGTTTTTGACACGAAACGCTTCGTGCATGTTTCAAGATCAACTAAAAAGTGAAATAATTTTAATTTTAAGTCCCTAGATAACATTATATCTTTCCAAACATCTACCTCTACCAAACTCTACTATTGCCAAACTTTAACATCAATTATCTCAAAACTATCATTTTTGAACAATAAAATTCAAACGCCATTTTTTCGCCAATTTAAAGCGAGCTTTTCTGCGTTCACTTCAGAATTTTATCGTTTATCCAATGATATCAAAAACTCAAATTTGACTTTTGGCAAGATAAGGACCGTTTTGTCGCAACACGTCACATACATAAATTCTTAATCAGAGTCGTTTACAGAGTCGGTAGAGCCATGTCCGTATGTCCATCTTGCTGTCTGTCGGTCTGTGAAAATATTTTTTACCGAAAAACCAAGCAAAATCTAGCTCATAGGATTCATTGAAAATCCCAGTAATTTTAACAGTTTTTTGTAGTAACTGTGTGCCCGTAAAGAACAACCGTACTATTTACGCATAGTAAAATTTATTAAATGAGGACGTCTAAATCAAAACGCAATATGTGCCATAAATATGATTTTTCTGCAGAAGCTATCAGCTTTTGGAAAGTTAAAAAATTTTTTTTTTCTCATAGCCCAAGAAAATAAGACGAAAAAAGAATAAGCAAAAAAATTCCAAGTGAATTTTTTTCAGCGGAATTATATTTATTTATGCATTGAAGTCCATTGTGCGCATAAAAAGTTATTCAGGCTCAAAGGTAGCTAAAATCAGTTTTTTGCAAATATCTCGCTAACGCAAACCTTTGTATAAAAATTTTTCTCCACAATTTTGTAACACAGGAAATTTCCTATTTAAAGATGTACAAAATGTTTTCCTGTAGCTTATAGTTTAGGAGATAACCCAATTTAAAAAGTTGTGCACAGTTTTTATATGTAAATGCTACGTATAAGTTCATATTAAAATATCTTACTTTTAAAATTGCGAAAACTCTTTAACGAGGAGTCGTACAAAAAAAAAATTAAAAAACCGTTCAAAAGATAATTGGATTCTGTATACACCGTATTAAATTTTTTTTTGAGCGACTCATGGTCCAAGAGATATTCTTCAAAAACCGATAAGGTTTGGAAAATACTGGTTTTTGAAGGATATCTCTGAAACGGTAAGTCATACGATAAAAAGCAATAGCATCAATTTTGTAGAGAATACAAAAAAAATAAGCCACGTGTGTACACATTGAAGAACCCGTTTAGAAGATAATCAAAAAAACCCTTAAATGGAAAAAACCGGTATTTATCTCCTTTTACATCTTTAAATAGAAAATTTCTTGTGTTACAAAATTGTGGAGAAAAATTTTTCTAAATATAAAAGTTTGCGTTAGCGAGATATTTGCAAAAAACTGATTTTAGCGAACTTTGAGCCCAAATAACTTTTTATGCGCACAATGGACTTCAATGGACTTTTTACACATTATTAACCATGCATAAATAAATATAATTCCGGTGAAAAAAATTCACTTGGAATTTTTTCGAAGAAACATTCTTATTTTCCTGGGCTATTAGAATAATTTTTGAAAAAATTTATCAAAAAAAATTTTTTAAAAAAAAAGAGTTTAAAAAAATTCCAAAAAAATTCAGACCTGTTTCGTGGGCGATTCTAAGCATTTATTGCATAGTAGACTTTTGTGGTAAGATGCCTTCCTCTTGAATAAATAAAAAGTTTTGCCTGCAGCGGGAGTTCAATAGCCAAAAAATCTCACCTAGCGACCGAATTTCATCTTGAGTTATACATCATTTTGAAGCTTATAAATTATGCTTTAATTCAAAGTACTTTTAAAAAGATTTAACGGGGGTTTTTTTAAAAAAGATAAAAAATATTTTTAAGTTTTAAAAATTTTTTTCACCGAGTAAAATTTTTTTGTAAAAAGAACCCTTAAAAATGAATTGGACCAGTTACTAACATATATCAATTTACAATCTTTGGTGGAAGCTATAAATTTTTTAAAAACACCCTTTTCATGAAAATGACTAAAAACGGCAGCTTTAACACTCTGTATTTTAACAACAAATGGTACTACTTAGAACCAAATCCTCCCGGATTGTTGTTCTTGCACTCCAAATCTACCATATTGCCAAATTTGAGCGAAATCGGAGACAAAAAAATTTTTTTTGGTACACTTGGCGTGTTTTGCTTCATATATGTATGCAAACATTAGTTTTTTTTTTTCAAAAACTCCAACAGAAAATGGCTTTGTGGTCCGTATTTAATCTTGTATGTACAATATTTTGAAATAGAGCCTTTGTGTTAGTAGGCGGCGCTCTTTTGCGTTGTAATTTTGTTTAATGTAGATTTATTCCTTTATCGACTACTCTCTTCTCGTGCAGAATTCGATTTTTCATATTGCGCGCTGTCTGCACTTAAATTTTTTTTGGTATTTCATTTTGTTTAAAAGTTGTACTCACTTCAAATTTTATAAAGTTACTGGTTAGAATTAGCAATGAGCCACTGTTTATGAGCCGCTCACTGCACAATTCGATTAAAATGGTGGCCAAACTAATTTTGTCGATTTATGATGGTAATCATTTTGGAAATTTATTAAATACATAGAAAGCTATGACTTAACCAAATGTTTTGACACTAAAACTTAAAATTTGGACAGGTAATCGAATTGTGCCGCAAACGGCTCATGTGTACTTCGCCTTAGAATTAATCTAAATCAAAAAAAAAAAGATATTTTGTCCGTTTTGACTAGACAGTTCGTACACTGTCCAGTTGTCCTCGCTATTACTGACGTGATGTCGCTGCCATTGCGGTTGCAAAGAGTTCACGACTTTCACCAAATTTAATTTAAAATTCATAAAATCATCTCCATTTATTCTTTCGGCCAAACTTGAATAATGAATTCATTTGCAACAACCGACGACCATAGTGGGTGATTGCGTTGGTAATGGCGTTGGTTTCGCTTCTTGAATATTTCATCAATGCGACACTGGCTCGCTTGCTTAACAGCAGCAAAAACATTTGCATTTCAAACAGTTGCCATGTCATTGTCGACACTGGCAAAAGCAGTGACAACTGTGGTTAAAGGGCGGTTTATAACAATGGCAACAACGTCCTTTCACGCTTCCTTCCAGCCTGACGCTGCTCTAATCAAAGAATAAAGTGTTCTGTAGTCATCGCTTTAAAATAAGACGCTCATAGCACGGAAATAAAACACTTGACTTAGTTTTAAAGATTTCTTTTGAAAATTTTTTGTTTTGTCTTAAGTAGAAAAATTTAAGCATAATTTTTCCACTTTTGATACCAGTGAAAAAAGACAATCAATTCTTGGAATAAAATTGTACAAGTGGAAATTTCTCTACAGCTAAAATAAAATATTTATTAATTCTAATAAATCTGTTAAGGAAACGTTCGCGTTTTGTTTTTATTTTTATTATACCCTACACGCAGGGTATATTCACTTTGTCCTTCTTTTTGTAACTCACAGAAGGAGGCGTGGCAGGTATAGAAAAGGATATATTTTTGATTAAAGCCACTTCCTTAGCCGATATAGCAATGCATTTTTTTCACAGGAAAAACTAAGCAATCAAGAAATTCGATGAAATTTTGTACACAGGCTTCGTTGCGAAAATTAGCTCACACGTACGAAGTCGACCGGCACCCACTCGATTGATCTTGAAGCCACGCCTAAGCTTTGGGTCCGACCTGAGTGATACGAACTGGGTTCACTAGGTTTGACCCGAAAAATTCTAATTTTTGCAGGTAAGACCTTGGCATTTGACTTCCGAATTCCTGTAGGAACTTGTCAGGTAAGCTTCTGGAGTTATCCAGAACCGTCACACTGACGCGAGGAATTAGCCCAGGACCCTGTCCAGGGCCAGCATCTAGAGGATTCTGATTCTGCAAAATTTTCTTAGATAGAGCCAAATCTCTCACCAAGTCATTGAGCTTTCTCTGATCCAACGATTTTTCACCAGCATTGAACTATGTAAGACACCTGTTCCCAGCTACAATGTAGGATAAAACTAAAAAAAAAATCTTGCTTAGAGTAATAAGTTGAGTGTCAAGCGGCTTCTGTTTCACTCGCCTGCTCTCTTCTATTTCATTATAGAATTTGCCAATACATATCTTGTTGCTGGAACTGTGGTTTTGGCGGAGTTTTCTTGTAAAATTTTTCATATACAAAGCTCGAGGCTCCAATGCGAATAAAATAGAAAGTAATTTGACACATTAGATACGTGCTCAAACAATAGAAAATTTTTCTGAGTTACCTGCGGTGAATATAATAAGTTTTCGGAATCATTATTCAAAAAATACAAGCCATGTTTTCGTATTTCTCACGATATTGTTGACAATCTCTGGGCTCCAAAAGTTATTTGTAAAACATGTGATTCGCGATTAAGACGATGCGAGACTAAGGAAAGCAGGACGACTTTCTCTTCGCCTATGATCTGACGTGCACCTCAGAATCACGGCCTGGACTGCTACTTCTGTAGGAATATCAAGTTTAAGGTTAGCTCCAAATGCAAACGATCGATAAGTTATATAGTAACATCGTCCGTCATGATACCAACATTAGCGAATAATTACCCTTATTCACACATGGCTTTTTGCAACTTTCCCACTCCAAGTTCAATCAGAGAAAGCTCAATGGTTTAGTGAGAAACTTTGGTCTATCCAAGGACAAATCCGAACATTTGGCTTCACGTTTGGAGGAGAAAGGTTGTCTAAGTAAACCAACAAAAATAACATAAGTATTAAAGAGATCTGTTATATATTGAATCTGTTTAAAATGAACGGCAAGGCTCGGTGCATACCAATTCCTATAGGAATTCTGAAGTCAAATGCCTTACCTGGGAAAATTCGAGTTTTTCGGGTCCAACCCAGTGGACCCAGTTTGTATCCTGGCCTGGACCCGGAGCTCTCCGCCGGACCGACTTCTTTATTATAACAATTTTGACCTCTATATGACCTTGAAATTTCTTTCCTGTAATGTTCTGGGAATAAACGGATCCCAGATTCAGGCCTTCAAAAAACTTAAGAAACAAATGGTCTGGTCGAAACGGCAGAACCTTTTTTTTGTAAACCTGTGTAATCAAACCAAAGTTAACTCAAATTTTAAGGATAGTAAGGCCAGCTTTATTTGAGGTAATGCAACCAAATTTCGCATATGTACTAAGAATAGTCAACGCAAGCTCTGAGCTTATTGGAACATGAATTTGTTGAACCGCTTTACAAGGAAAATTTTCAAAATGCAGCAGTGTAGGGTATTTCATTTTTCTTAATACTTGGATTTGAAACAGCTATACTTAAGCCTCCTTAATTATTTAGTTTATTTACCCACCATTTGGAACTCAGACAACACAGACATAAAACACAAGCTTGATTTGACCACAAATAAACATGCAAAGTAGTACCTAGGTATTTTAATTGGAATTTATTTTTAGTTTAAAAATTTGTAGGTGTATTTATGGTTGTTTTTTTTTTTTGCTTGAAAGTCGAGATATTTTTCAGAAAAATAGCGCAGCTCTGAAAGATAATTGTTTGAAAACGTAATGTTTTTCGAAAATCTTGATGAATACAAAGTGAAAAGTGCCATAAAGCCTTTGTCATGTCAAACTTTATGTAGTAAAACTGTGGCTATTAAACACACTCTACTCTCTATTTATTCTACTTGTTACATGCATTTTTCACTTAATGCATGCATGCATCAATCTTAATTTTACATATTTTCTTATGTATCTTAAGACGTTGATGTTGTTCTTGGCTCTTTGTTGTTTTAACCCCACAGCCATTCATGTTGCCCCACCCCCTATACACTATATACCTTAGCTTTACATATAAGTCCTTCTTACAAAATGACTAATGTCCATCACAGCATTTGCTTTAAAGAGCTTTTCTAACTCCCTTTATGCATTTGCATTTGTTTCCCTTCGTCTTGGTGACGCATTTCAGTTGTCACTTAATCGTGCTGTCAATCTTCTTAGTTGAACATCAGTCCGCTAAAAAGATTTGGTTTCATAATTCAGAAAAAAAATCACATTCATATGATTTTACAACTGATGTGCCCACATCAACTGGAGACACTTTTGACGTCAATCAAACCGGCTTATGGAAGAATTTTTTTTATCGACGTAAATGTCAACTGGAGGATGATTGGGGGCCGATTGGCCTTAACTGCACTGATGAAGACACCGGCTCCGAACGCGTCCAAGTTATTGGTTTTCTTGCTAATTGGATGCAGACATACGCGTATATTAGAAGTGAGTCTTGAAGCCATTTCGTTCATGCTCATCACGTTGCATTCAACTTATACACGAAATGTAAGAAGCATTTTTAAAACCATCGAGAGTTCAGTAATGCACTTTGAGTACGCTTTTCGGGTAAAATAATTATTGGACTTTAAAGGGCTCAAATCGAATATAATTTTGAACTTTATGTATTTACGTGTATATCCGTTGCTACCTATTACATCCGTACAGGTTATCATTCCATAACTGCCTTTGCTGTATTTCTACCAGAGCTGGGCTCGAGCCTTATTTTTGAGGCACGACCCGGTACGAACACGAATCAAGCGCTTGAAAAAAAACCCGGGCCCGCACGAATATTTCTTATGATAAAGCTAAATCAATTATGTTTATATAAGGAAAAAACAAACATTATACATAAATTGCTTATATAAATTTTTTGAACGAATATAATAAGACGATTTGTTTGACTTGACGTACTGCCATTCTCAGCCTCACATTTATACAAAATTTTACATATTTTTATGTAAGAACAGAATTTTTTCCAAGTTTATGCTTCCCAATCTTCCCGTGATTTACGGGCCTCTAATTTTCAGGCTTTTGCTGTTAGGCCCGGGTCCGTACAAAGCTCGCACAAAACTTGATTTCAAGGCACCAGCCCGTAACTGAAGAGTAAAGGCCTGCGGGCCACGAAAAAAAAAACACGGCTCGTGCCCAGCTCTAATTTCTACTTAACAAAAATCCAACTTCATCAAGGTGGATTTCATTTTATGCTCTACAGGAGTATATACACTTCTCGTCGTAAGGGTGGTGTACATATATATCCGCCGGCTCCATTCCATCTACACTCTCTAATTCCATTCTTTCAATGTTAAGTTTGCGTACTTAGTTGTCTTCCGGCTTAATGTAATTTGATTTTTCATTGAAGAGATTTTGCCATTTTGTTTTTAAATAACAATATTATTGCAGAATTATTCCTAACTATGATTGTTTCTTGGAACTTCAAGTCCGATGTGCAAGCTACCGAGGTGGGTGGCACATGCATATTATTACAATGTTTTTCCTCTCCCGGATTGGGCCATCAAGAAAGTGGACAGCCTAAGATAAGGTCATTATAAAAGAGAGCCCAATTTGTGCCATTTCAACGATTATATTTTTTTCCAATAAAAGTTTTATTTCTTCCGCATGTACTTCCTCGTATTTTTGTTTTATATTGAGGTTTCTCGGCCATAAAAATGCAGGAAATCATACCATAGACAACCAGCCTATTAATACCCCAGTTTTCTTAAAATCAAATTACTATAAAATATAATTGAATCGATGATTCTCTGTATCGATTCAATTGAAGTATAAGGTTGTCTAAAAACAATATTCAGAAAAGTGAGCTAAGTTTAACCAATTTTTTTCATATATCAAAATAACTTTATTGAGTCAGATATTTTCTCTGGGGTTTCTGCTCAGACAAGACCTTTTTGTAATCCTCTAGGTAATTCAATTTTACGCCATCAAGATAATTCTGCAACGAGTGAAACAAATGGTAGTCGACCGTGCAAGATCTGGGCTGTATGGTAGATGCATTAAAACTTCCCAGCCAAGCTCCCTCAGTTATTGGCGTGTCACCAAAGAACTATGTGGTCTAGCCTTGTCGTGATGATGCCCTTTCTGTTTACTAATTCTGTACGTTTTTTCCTTGAGCGCTACATTCAATCTTGTAAATTGTTGACGGTACAGTTCCGAATTAATCGTTTAGCCACGTGAAAGCAACACGTAGTACTCAGGGCCCTTGCAGTCCCACCTAATACCATGCAAAACCTTCCTTGGCGTCAGTTCCAGCAGACTACATTATTATCATACGTTATTAATTTTTCATCACCAGCAACCAAGCTATGCAAAAACGGTTCGAGATCATTTCGTTTCAGAAGAGATTCACATACTGAAATGCGGTTAGTAAGATTTTTTTCACTCAGCGATATCGTGACTGCTTATGTGTTGGTCTCTTCCACCTTTTCGGTGCATGGTCGACCAGATTTAGGTGCGTCATTAACATTAAAATTTCCAGAGCGGAATCGATCATACCATTTTCTAACTGTTCTTTCTGATTAAGTACCTTCTTCATAATGTGCATAAATTTTTCTGTGAACCTTCTCGGCCGTATAGTGCTTTTCCGATTCTGCACTCATTTTAGTGACGTTAAAACAGTTGAATAATGAAGAAATGTCAATAGGTAAAAATTGTTTAGGATTCTCAGAGATGTCAACCAACTACCTTTAGCAACAAAGAGTTGCCAGATCGGACCAGTACGTACAAAGTTATCGTACTTTAAACTTTGCTATTTTACTTTTCTGAACGTTCGTGCTAGACAACCTTAAATTATTAAGCAGGGGAATGTCATAAACGAAAACAAAATCAAAAGAATTTATACGAAAAGGTTCAGAGGGTCGATAAAATTTAACAATCAAAAAGGCCGAAATTAAATTTATTGCCTTCAATACAAAGTATTTATTTTTTTATGCCCACGTATCCGTATTGATTTTTTAAATTCCAAACGAAAAAACATTCACATTATACGAGTATGTGAATGAAATGCAAAGGAACACAGTGCGGGAAATCAACCTCAGCACAAGCCACTATGTTTGAATGTCACACCGCATTCAAGCGACAATAAAAACAAATCAACATTTTTCCACATCCAATGGTTGAATTTAAATGAAATTTTTATGCGATTCCATAGTGCATTCATTCGTTCTTTTAGTCATTCAGAAATCATTCGTTTGCAATCAGTCATTCATGAACTCAACCTCATTTAGCAAACTCAATAGAGTTTTTCTAATGCCAATACATACCGCAATTTCTTATTTATTCATACAGAAAACCAGGAGCAGTTCTATCTTTATTTGATCATATCGGTTGCCACAGGCGTGCTGTTATGCCTGACGCTCGTAATTGGACGCCTCACGTTGCAACGTCGTCGTACGCGACGTAAGAACAGTAGCTCTAGTGGTAGCATCAGCGGAAAACAATCTGAAGCTGTTGGGATTCGTGAAGGTGGTAGTGGTGGCGCAGGTGGAGCAAAATACCAACATTCGGCAACAGGTGAAACGCAAATTCCGAATTCTTTTAGCGACGATATATCAGACATTGATGCCGACATTGACTTAACGACACCGATGCCAGTTCCCAGCCTTTCATCAAGAAATGAGGTGAGTATGCTTTTGAAATGTGAGAATGGAGAGAAGTTTTAGTTTGTGTTGAAACACGCATTTCTTTCGCCAAGGTTACATGTTTTGGAGTGGTGCCTTATTACTTATTTATTGAATGTGTACTAAGCAAAGGTGGGAAAAAACCTGTAATTTATGTCCACAGACTGCTTTAGCTAAAAATCAGAACAAAACTATTTTACCAACGCAGATCATGGAAATAAGTAGACAAAAAAATTAAAGTGCTATGAATTTTAAAATTTTTTAAAATAATCGGCAGGCAATAGGGACAAAAAAAAAAAAGTTTAAAATTATCTTTGGGTTAATATAACGTGTTAAATTTTTTTTCGAATAATCGTTAAATAGTGGATGTGGCACCTATTTGATACTTTGGCCGCTTTTAAACATTTGTACTAACTCATACGGGGTACGAAAAGTACGAGGTACGAATAGTACAAAGTTTTGTCAAAGGTACGAACTTTACCAAATTCAAGTACCTGTGTGAATTTCGTACCTTGAAAGTACGAAGTTCATACTCAAGTGATCACGTGAGTACGAACGTTCGCACAGTGCTACGATAGAAGGAATTTGCGTAAATATTTATTTTTTTTTTTGTTTAAATTTAAAATTTGTTGTATGCCATTCTACAGCAAATAGTTCAATTAAGAAATCCAATGAATATTTTTGAAAACTAGTTTGATTTGTAAGTGTTACAGCTTGTTAAAGTCAAATTTTTTTTCGAAAAAAAATCAAGTAAGAAAATTTGCTAATCGCAGAACTCTTTAAAAATAATTACTGCTCCTAAACACAAAAGCAATTTTTATAAAATAAAATGCATACAAAAGCATATTTACCCATTTATTTTTAATATTTTTTTGAATGCAAATTTTTTTTTGCCAAATTACGGTTATTTTAAAAGTTATAAGAAAAAATTTTGAAATATTAAAAACCGGAAAATGATAAATTTCTTTAGAGCAGGAAAAATGTACATACAAATAGTACAGATTCCATATTTTAAGATAGAAAAAATTCACAACCCCGTTTTTCCCCGTTTACTTTAAATATTTATCTGAATATGGCGTATTTACATAAAAATCTGCGATTTTATAAAATTTACATCCCAAAATTTTTTTTCAAATGCTTTTGATTTTTTTTTAAATTTGAGTTTTTTTACAGCATACTTTTACTCGTATATGTCACAAACACTTTGAACTTTTAAAATTTTCATATGCTTTTTACAGCCTACAAGCATGCACGAACATTTTTTCCTGTTTACTTTCGTTGTTTTATTTATTCGAATATCTTTTTTTCTGTTCATTGCATTTAAAAAAATAATTGCATTTTTGAAAACAACATGAAAAAAAGTATCAGTATGGTAAATCTTATGGAAATCGAATCAAAACTGTGGAAATGCTCTTCCGTTGTGTGGAATGACAGCACTGTGGTTCGTACAGAAAAAGACAGCTCTAGTCTGAATAGAGCACAATATTCTGGTTTCGTTGGAAGACCGAGTAACCTGTATATCACGGGTGGTCAAAACATTTTTTAACCCTCAAGTTACATCACTCTGAATATTTGTATATATTCTTGTTCGGGATACTTTTCTTATCATTTTAAAAAAGTAAGTCAAAAATAACATGCGAAAACTAAAATCAATAAAAAGGAACACGAATAGTCATTTCTAACTAATTTGTGGATGCTTAATTCAAATCCGTTAAGGAAATTGCACTATCGCTGCAGAATTTTGAGATATCCTAACCTAAAAATTTAAATTTACTCGGACAAGAGGGCGTGGCACCTCCCATATAAGCAAAATTTTTAAAATACTGCAGTGTAGGGTATTTAATTTTTGGCCAGGCCAAAAGTTATACCCTTACTAGTGTAACCCTCAAGTTGTATCACTCTGAATATTTGTATATATTCTTGTTCGGGGTACGTATACTATTCTTATCATTTAAAAAACAAAAAAAAAAAAATGAAGAAAATCCGTCGAGCGATTTTTTTTTAAATCGAATTTTTCGTTTTTGGCAAAGTTGATTGAAGTCAAAAATAACATGCAAAAACTAAAATCAATAAAAAGGAACACGAATAGACATTTCTAACTAATTTTTGGATGCTAAATTCAAATCCGTTAAGGAAATTGCTCTATCGCTGCAGAATTTTGAGATATCCTAACCTAAAAATTTCCAAAATAAAAGATAACATATCTCTGTCTACAAAACCCTTTTTAAATAATATCAATATCATTTTTGTTCTAGGAGTTATCCTAACCTAAAAATTTAAAAAGGAACAAAAACAAGATTTTTGACTATGTTGGAGGCTACATAGAGAACGCACTAAATTTTTCTGCTCTTTTATGCATGATAAATTATGATAAATTTTAAGGTTATGATAAGTCCTAGTAAAAAAAAGATATTGACAAAATTTAAAAAGAGTTTTATAGACAAAAATATGTTCTTTTAAGGTTTTATGACAAAGTATTACACTGTCTTGTTACATAACCTTAAAATTAGGAAAAACTCACGAAAAATCTTATATTTTGGTAATTTTTAAAATTAGTTAGAAATGACTATTCGTGTTCCTTGTTATTGATTTTAGTTTTCGCATGTTATATTTGCCTTACTTAAGTCAACTTTGCCAAGAACGGAAACTTCGATTTTAAAAAAAAAACGCCCGACGGATTTTCTTAATTTTTTTTAAATGATTAGAAAAGTTCCCCGAACAAGAATATATACAAATATTCAGAGTGATGCAACTTGAGGGCTAAAAAAAGTTTTGACCACCCGTGATATCTTGATGCGCAAGCATGCGAGGAGGAGCATTCAAACTAGTATGATGTTTTGCATGACAAATTGTACACTCATCGTGGCTGGTACAGTTCTGATGTTGTTTGCGTTCAATTTTGGAGACACGGGTCCTGTGATCGCTTGTGCTTTAGTTGCTACAACAGGAACTGAAGACTTTTTTTTGTTGGCTGGGACTATGACAATAGATGACTGTATACTTAAACTGCTTAATGAATGTTTGCATATTTGATTGATTTAATTAGATAAAGGGTCCAACGACGTTGACTAGACCTATCGCAATAATTTAAAATGTGAAATACTTTGCTCCCAGAAGCTAAAAAGTTTCCTTTTGATGTACATAACAAGCACACAAATTTTGGCCGTAATTGGAACGTATAATTATTATAATTTAACCCAAGAAGTAAATTAAGTAAAGAAACTTATCAAAGTAATGTTGATGTGGGAGAAAACGTTATCCTGCAGATTTTCATCCAAACAATTTATTGGCATTAAAGTTATTTCACCGTCTGAAGTTTGAGGTTTCGTTGACTAGTGTAAACAGAAAAAACATCTTTAGTATACGTACGGCATCTCTTAATAATCTAAAATCTTTCTTTGAATATTGTCATGAAATATAGGATAATACCCTTTTTAAATAGCTTTTTCAGTGAACAGTTTTAAATGTGAATTGTTATCTTTTATTCTTTTTGTCAAATATTTGTAACCTTTTAGTTTAATTTAAGACATATATATACAGAATATGCATTCATTAAATACGTATTTCCACGAAGGTGCAATTTCTTTTATATTGTTGCCACTAGCGATATTATAAAAGGGATTTAGAGCTACTGCTCATAAATGTTAAGACTAAAGATAGTCCAAGGTTGTTATGTTAGCACTTAAAACCAAGGATTTGGAGCTGAAAAATATGAGCTCTCTTTTAATATCATAAATGTTCTTTTTTTCTTTTCATACTTTTTCATGTTCATCGTCACACAATGGACCCAAAAATGTGTACACTCTTGCACATGCTTTCTCCATTTGGATACAAAAGACATACATGACATATGCTCCAACACCTAATTGCACATATGGTGGCTTCCAACCACCGCACTCAGCCACGAGTAGGCCCTCTGCTACAACCATGATGATACCCACCACCCACCATGGTGGATTACTCGTTTCAGGACATACTAATCCAATGGGTGGCAATCAACGGGCAACCCCACCACCCGCCACGCTGTACACAAGTATGGGAATGTGTTCGCCAGCTGTGAGTGGTGCAATGACAATAGGTAAGTCGAGAATGCATAAAAGAAAAATTTTGTAAATGATTCACAACAGCCATTGCATTGCATTTGGCAACAAACTTTTGTCTTAATAACCTTTAAATTAAGTGACATTATTTTCCTTTTTGTTTTAAGGATCACATATACTTGCTCCTTCCGCACTTAGTTCTATTTCTCACCACACTACTGGTACCCCATCATATATAACGGGCTCTATGATGGTACCAGGACATCATCACCCACATGCTGGTACACTACGACGTACCATGATACCTACAAGTATGGGAATGATGAGTACACCGTCGCCACCACCAGTTAGTGGGAATATCGGACTTCACTCAATGACGGGAATACCATCTGCAACAAGTATCTATTACGATAGTACTATTCCACGTAATCTTAACCGTGGTATGTCTGCCGATAGTCCGCAATACTTTTATGGATGACATTCGCTCAATCGTAAGGCCTCTCTCCCCATCGCAATTGCTGTGAGACCTTCGATGGGTTTAAATCTTTTGCCTATGTCGGGTACAATTGGCTCCGCTGCTTCTCCAGCATCTAGTATTTGCACTGGTACAAGCGAGAGCCGAGCAGGTACGCCAACTGGTGGCGTATCTATTAATCCCACAATTCCAGAAATCCCTTCAATAACGGTAACGTGTACTGCATCGCCAAGTCCAGCATCCTTAGCCTTAGTAAATCAACAACATTCGTTGAAAATTTCTAAACATCAATTGCTGCAGGAATGGGACAAATCATCTCGAGAAGCTGAAGTAAATGCGAGTACATCCCAACACCAACAACAGAGCACAACTCCAACTCAACCCGTTCACAGCAACGTCCAGATGTGTGCCACTGGTCGAACGTATTGCTTCTAGAACTTAATGTTGATTGTGAACTCAAAAGCCACATCTGTGTCTAAATCGGAATCAAGTGAAGAGCTTGTTTATTTGTAAATACATATAGAAAAAACGAGTAATCTGTTAAAAATAAATTATACCTACATTATTTTAATAGTTTAAAATTTAGCAAAAAATCAACCGTTTTGTTTAATTAATGATTCAACTTATGTTTCGTCATGGATTTTAAGAAGACACCAGTTTTATTTGCCTTATGTATATTAATCCTAACGAGTAGACCATAGCAATAGGAAAAAACAAAATGGAAAGTTTTGCACCTACAAAACAATTTTAAAGTTTTACTAATTCCGAATCTTCTTCCGAAGTATGTAATCTTTGGCCTTAACAGAATTTTAAAATACACATAACTCTGTTAAATACACTTTTATTAAATTTGTCAATATTTTATCTTAATCGTGCTCGAACTATAACAATTGTTTTATGTATTCATTCTTCCCACCTAAGAACTCGTAAATTAATAGGAGGCTTTTACAGAATATATACTAACGTCGAACCGCCATTAAGAAGAGTTTTTAATTTGGATCAATTACACTGCAATTTTCAGACTTTTGATCTCCTTGCTATTGACATAATAGGAATGCATTTACAAAATTTTTCCATCACGTCTCAATTTTCAGATAAAATGACAAATCCAAAATCACAACTAACATCCGCTCAAAAATAAATTAAAAAATTTTTAGCCGTCTGAATTTCAAAAAGAAAATGTAAACGATGCAGAAAATAACTGGAATTTTAAATCTGGCAGATTTTTTTTATGCCCGTTTTATTGAGAAAATGAGCTGAAAAAACCCAAAACAACTTATCTTTAATTAGACGAATCTAGCTTAAGCCAATATAAAATTAACAAAACTTTTCTTGGTTTTGTGCGCAATTATCACAGCTTTATTTTGGCACCTAAACCTTAAGGATTGGTTCATACATAACAAACTTGAGTCCTTTTGAACGAAAAATTTCCATTAATTTTAGTAATGAAAATACTTACATACGTGTACGAGTATAGAGATAATTCAATTCAATGGCTTTGGTATAACTGCTTGTATTCAAATTTTTCTTTTATGGTTATGTATGATCCAATCTTTAAGTTTTAGGCACCAAAATAAATCTGTGATAATTGCGCACAAAAGAGTGAAAAGTTTTTTAAATTTCATTTTGGTTCTAGCGAGATTCACGTAATTAAAGATAGGTGTATTCTAGTTTTTTCATTACATTTTCTCAATAAAACGGGCATTCAAAAATTTGCCGGACTGATTTAACAAATTTTTTCAGATTTTAAATTCTTGCAATTTTCTGCATCGTTTGACATTTTTCAATTTATTTTTGCACGGATGTAACTCGTGATTTTAGATTTGTCATTTTATCTGAAAACTGTGATGTGATGGAAAAAACTAATAAGCAGATGTAGATTCAGCATGTTATACTTTTTATACAGATCATATTTTTTATTGAAAGGAGGATTTCGTTGCAGACCATTCCTATTGATGGCACTATTTGATGTGAATTATATTTATTTTTGTTGATTTTTAGACCTTATGAAGATATCGATTCTTTAGCTAGATATTCCAAATACTCACAAAACCTCTGAGCCATATTGTTAAGATTACTCCCTCTCGTTTATCTACTCTAAAGAGAGTTTATTTTTCTTCAACACATGATCTCTTTGGGCAATTAACTAAATGCTGCTTAGACTTGTTAGTAAACACTTTATTTTTCCCAAATTTAAATTAGAGCAGAATCAAGCAGTAAAGTTTGGGGAGCTTCATAATTCAATATTTTTGGATCTAAACTGGGTTTTGGATAATAAACAGCGTTGAATTCTTTTATAGCCAAAATACATAATAAAAATAGCTTAAATATATAAAAAATAGTTAAAATTTTTTATGCAAAGGGATACCTCTTTACATTATACGAATTACAAAAAAAAAAAGTTGCAAGCACATTTACTTTTTAGCACTTTTCCATTATGAACAAACCTCAATTTTTAGATGGTTAAATTAAGGCTAAAAACCCTTAGGAATCATATGGAAACAGTGAATTTCGAGGCGGCAAAAAAAGAGGATATGGCCTTCTAGCAAACAAAATACAGTGTTTTTTTACGTTTACAAACATATATGTATGTGTTTGCTAATCTTAGCTTAGTTACTTAAGAATGTGCATCATTACTTTGAGCTGAACTTCATGGACAGTTTCGTTTGGGAGCAAAACTTTTCTGATATAAGTACTTACATATGAGTATATAACTTACTTTACATCCTATAAACATACAAAAGTATAGAAAATAAAAATAAATATTTAAAGATTTGAGTTAAATAATGTTTGAAATTCTTCATTGCCTTGTTTTTACATTCAAATTCAGAATGAAACCAAGTTTTTTTTGCCCTTAACCATTGTGATCTTCCATAACAGTAACAAAAACGAAAAACATATACATAAATACACTTAGCTACATATATATATGAACATATAAAATTTCTTAAAAAGTAGTATACATTTATACTCATTGAAAAAACACACACAAAAAAAAAACATGTAAAAAGAATGTTACTAAAATAACAAATAAGAAACTTAAGACAAAACATTCAATATACGAGTGATACAAGTAGTATGTTGTTTCATATGTGAGCCACTCACATACCCACAAATTAAATTTATCTCTTGTATTTCTGAATTTATTTTTTCTTAAATTTTTGTGCTTAAGTAGAAAAATATCACTTTTACCTCATTAAATTTAATTTACGATAAACCAAAAGATGCACAAAACCGTATATTTAAATATCTATAAGGTTCACATAGGTTACTAAAGTTTAGCGTAAGATGCGGTTTGCGATATTAATTTAGATATACTTAGGGCCGGTTTCACAATGTACAGTTAAGATATTTTTAAACTAAAGTTTACTAACGGAAGCTATGGGTATAAACTTTCCGTTAAATTATTTGGATTTCAATAAATTCCATTTTTTAACTTATGGTTAAATATATATTGTGAATAAATAACAAATTTCCCCTTAAAATGTTTTCAAAAAATGTAAACATTTCAAATTTTTTCATATGAATTTCAAAAAATATTTGAATTTCTTTCAATCTGCCAGTTAAATTTTAACTGAAAAAATTGTGCCAGTTAAAGTTAACTGAACGTTAGAGTTTATTTTCCGTCAGTTAATAAATTACTTCACATTGAGAAAACAATTTTATTCAAACTAACAGTTAAAGTTTCAGTTAAACGTTAACTGGACATTGTGAAAACGGCCCTTAGATGAATTAAAAAAAAACTTTTTTCAATAGTTGAGAAGTTTGCCATAAATTATCAAAAGTAGCATAATTAATGATCTAAAAATTTAGTACATAAAGTTATTACATTAAAAAATTGTTTATAAAGCAAAAACATATATTATTAATAAGTAATGCCCTTTAAAAATTTTTACACTAAATTTTATGTTTCCATTAAAAAGTAAATATGTAATTGTTTTTTTCATTTATTTAAAGTCAATGATACATACATGTAAGAGTGTATGAGTGTGTTACAAATAATTAAGAATGTTTGTATGTTTTTAAAATGTATTTTGTTTTGATTTTTGGGGTTAAATATTGAAAACAGGGTATTAAATAAATAATATATAAATCATAATAAAAATGAGTTGTATTTTAATTATACGTGGTTTAAGGTAAGTAGCTAAGGGTGACCATGAGTTCTGAATTCTGTGTAAAGCAATAGCTAATTTTTTTTAGCTTCAACCAACGATCAGGGGATGTCCCCTAATAATGTATAGCACCGTAGATAGAGAAAGCTGGATAAAAGTATATATCAATTCAACTCAATTCTGACATCGAAAAAATTATCAACTGGGGCACCGCAAATCGAGTTGAATTTAATGCGTCAAAAACGCAGTGTTGTCTTCTTTCCGTTAAAAAATCTGTAAATGAGGTTTCATTTGTACTAGTTTAGTGGTCAAAAATACATATCCCATATAAAATAAAAAAAAAAAATAAAAAAAAAGAAACTCAACAAATAAATATAAAAGTATTTATTTCAAATGTATTTTGCAACGCTGAATCCGAGTCTGGTGTTGGAACTGCAGTATCTTATATGGTTTTTGAGATATCTTATCCTAAGCTAAAAAAAAACCGTTTTTGCTTTATTTGATGCTATATAATTAGAATATGGAACTTTTAACCGTAGAATCCTATCCAGTATCTAAAAGTTTTATGTTTTTACTTTGAAACCCAATTTATATTATATGGATATCTTTATTTTTCTTGGAGATATCATAACCTAAAAAGTTAAAAAAGTGCAAAAAACACGTTTTCTCATTATTTCAGCCTACGATATTTCGGGGAAAAATAAAACTATTAAAATGATTTAAATAAGGTTTTAAAGAAAAATATTAGAACTTTTAGATATTGTATCGGATTTTTCGGATAAAGAAAACATCAGCCGATCAGCAAGAAAACATTACAGGATTATTATGAGGTAATTTGAGAGAGTTTTATTTATATGCCGGCTTTTGCTCTAAACTAATGATGTCCAAATCATATGCTCAAGAGCACTTAAGCTGCTGTGCTTTAAAGCTTTCCGTATACGTATTCACTCACAGATAAGCGTTCAATTGTGTCAGTAGTTATGCCGATCTGCGTCACTTGCTTGCAGCTTATGCAAAAATAATAAGCGTTTATAAAGGGTGATCCAATACAAGGTCCGTTTTCCAACTGGGTTATTTTGACAGCTGTGATATATCAAATGGCTTGTCCATATGACGTTTGTGTTCAGTATTCAATAAGACTCAATCATGATTAGACTTACTCCTCAACACTACGTTTATTAATTGTGGAAACTTACTACCAAAATCAGTCATCAGTTAGAGAATGTTATAGAGTTCTCCAACATCATTTTGGTCGTTATTAGCATCCAACTGAGCACACTATTCGTAACACCATCACCAGATTTCGAAGCAATTTTACACTATTGGACATTCATCATTCAACCAGAGTCCATAGAGCCCGTAATTTAGAGAATATTTCTGCAGTAGCAGAGAGTGTTCGTGAAAACCGTGAGCAATCCATTCGTCGCCGATCTCAGGTTTTGCGCATCTCTTATGGATCATTGTGGCGTATCTTGAGGCGTGATCTGTAGGTCTTTAACATACAGCTCGTACAAGAATTGAAGCCGGTTGATCTTGGTGTACGTTTTAATTTTGGTTTATGGGCCTTACAACAACTTCAAATTGATCCATTATTTTATCGAAAAATTGTGTCAAGCGACGAAGCTCATTTCTGGTTGAACGACTTCGTTAACAAGCAAAATTGCCGTATTTTGGTCGATGAACAACCAGAAGCAATCCAAAAGCTTCCAATGTATCCCAATAAATGTACTGTTTGGTGTGGTTTATGGGCAGGAAGCATCATCGGACCGTATTTCTTCAAAAATGCGGATGGAGCCCGTGTTGCGGGCAATGGTGCCCACTACAGAGCAATGATCAATAATTTTTTGTTGTAAAAATTCAGGATATTAGTGTAGCCGACCTCTGGTTTCAACCGAATGGCGCAACATGCCATACAGCTGGAGAAATAATCGCTTTATTGATGGAAACGTTCGATGAAAATATCATCTCAAGAAATGCTCCTGTTAATTGGCCACCAAGATCATGTGATTTGACGCCATTGGATTACTTTCTTTGGAGATATGTTAAATCACTTGTTTATGTCGACAAACCTGAAACTATTGACGCTTTGGAAACCAACATAACTCGTGTTATTCAAGGAATACCGGCCGATACACTCGAAAGAGTTGTCGAAAATTGAACCCACAGAATGAACCATTTAAGAGCGAGTCGTGGGCAATATTTGAACAAAATAATTTTAAAACATTGCGTTACAGGAAACGAACGATCAATCCAAATAAAGATTTGCTTCAATACATTGATTTTTACGTATTTTATTTAGAAAACAAAGTAGGAAGCACTTATTGGCAGCACACTGGTTTAAACATTACCCAGCTAGGATGCTTCTTTAAGCTATAAGAACAACAAATACTGCTGAATGAATTGGCTTTCAGGCTGAAGATAAAATATTATCAAGACAGGAGTCGGAGAGAGGACAGAACCTTGGGGAACTCCAGCGATAATGTTCATTTTTTTTTTTTTTTTTTTTTTTTTAAGCTCAACTGTCAAGCTGCAAATTTTTCGCTCCCGTTTGAATCAAAGTTTTAGTTGCTTTAATTAGTTTTTACCTAGTCCTTCTAGTGTAAAATAATAAACTTAATTATTTTCTTGTGACTTTTTATAAAATCAAGTGAAATTTTAAATGCATTGTGCTTAATACTCTAAATAAAGTTTCAATCGAAATAATTTCTTTAAGTTGCTGTCGGTGTATCAAGTATTGTCAACATACTTCAAGTAGCAACTTGCATTACTGGCGCCATCTGTTGATAAGTAGCGGAATACTTGTGCTGTACTTTCAGTGTTGCCGATCCTTTTACAAATTGGGAATTTTTATCTTAATTCCAAATTATTATGTATTGATTTATTTCAAACGTTATTTTGTTCAATAGATTGTCGCAAAATGAACTGTTGCGTTCTACAGTGCAAAAAGTCCATTACTGAACATTTTGTTTCCTGCTGGCTATGCGAAAATGTAGCTCATCTCTTATGTGCTGGCATAAACGGTAGAATTCAGGACATTATCTTGAAAAATATTGGTCTTCGCTGGTGTTGTGAAAAGTGCAACTCATCTGCAGTCGAGTTGTGCAAATTACTTAGAGCAACTCGTAGAGGTCTTGCTGAAATTCAAAAGAAATTTTCTGCTACGCAAGCGAGCTTTGACCAGCTTGTAACATTTTTTAATGAGTGCAAATGCATTAATGAGCAATCTACCTCATCAAATGCTCTATGCAATGCATCATTGAACAATATTAAAGCTACGCCTTTAAACTTAAATATTTCTCCTACATTTACCAACTTAATTGACATGAAATCACCTACTGTAATTTCAGTTGGAGAGATTAACTCTTCTCCACCTCCAGATAACGCGATAGAAGCTCCAAACAATGCTTCTACAGCTGTTTCTGCAGTGGAATCTCTACCTAAATCAGGTTCATCTGGTACTCAACCTCTTGAATCATCTTCATCATTTCGGAATGATGTACCTTTTAACGAAGTTGTTAAGGATTCTGGTCAAACTACTGGCCCTTCTTCTGATCCCTTAACTGTTAATGGTGGTGCTACTGGTCAAATTACTGTTAGTCCTTCTGGGTCCTCAACGTTAAATGCGGTTGCTCCTGGTGCTATTCCTAAAAAACTGGTAGCTTTACCATCAATCAAATCTATTTGTATTTCTCGGTTAGCAGCGGATACTACTGAGGTATATGTTTTGCACCACATTAATACCAATTTAAAACTGCCTAATATAAAAGTTAAAGTCTCTAAATTTAACTTTTCTTATGAAAGAGTCACTTCCTCATTTCGCTTAACTTTGCCTCCCAATGTATTTGAGAAGTTGATTGATCCCTCGTTTTGGCCCAAAAATGTGGTAGTTCATGAGTTCGTTACTCGGCATAAGTCAAATCGTCAAAGTGTAAGCTCAAAAAGTCTTACTTTGTCTAATAATACTCAAAATACTTCTCTGCCTTCTCAAAATTCTGCTTCAAAAAACTAAATGAGTTTAATATACTTTATCAGAATGTTAGGGGCTTAAATACTAAGCTTAATAACATCTTTATTAACAGTAGTGGATTTGGAAACCTCGCTTTCCCAATCTATGAAATATTTAAAAAATCTCTAACTTGCGGCATTTTTCCTGAAGTGCGGAAGGCACCTTTTATAATTCCTTTGCATAAATCTGGTAGCAGATCTATGATATCTAATTATAGGGGGATTGCTAAATTAAGCGCGTTGCCTAAACTTTTCGAGCACATTTTAACTTTGCAAATTGCTCATAGTTCTAATCCTTACATTTCTTCTCACCAACATGGCTTTTTGCAAGGTAGATCAACTGTAACAAATTTGATGAAGTTCTCTACTTGCATAATAAATAATTTTGATAAGGGCTATCAGACTGATGTTATTTACATCGATTTCAGTAAAGCTTTCGATGTTGTTAATCATAATTTGTTGCTTTTAAAACTCTCATTGATTGGTTTTCCAAGTCTTCTGCTTGAATGGATTCGTTCTTATTTACGTAACAGAACTCAGTGTTTTGAAGACCTAGGAGTAACCATGGATTCCAAACTAAGCTTTAATCTACATATCTCCGAAATTGTAAGCAAAGCTAATAGTGTTCTCGGTTTCATGAAACGTTGGTCTAAAGAATTTTCTGATCCTTACGTTACAAAGTTATTATTCACCTCGCTCGTACGACCCATTTTAGAGTATGGTTCTGTTATTTGGAGTTCTCATTATGAATGCCATATCAATTCTATTGAATCAGTTCAAAAACAGTTTCTTTTATTTGCTTTAAGAAATCTTCCATGGGATCCTAGCATTAATTTGCCCCCTCATAGACATCGGTTGAAGCTAATTAATTTACCTACTCTAAAAAATCGGAGAACCTTAACATATGTTTTTTACTTAAGCTTATAAAAGGCGATATAATTAGTGAATACTTATTAAGTATGGTTACCTTTAATGTACCCTATCGCCCAACTAGAAATTTTGAATTTTTCCATCTGCGTCATCATAGAACTAACTACATGCTTCAAGAGCCACTTCGACGCTCTTGTAGTGATTTTAACATGGTTTTTAATGTAATCGATTTTAATGAATCCTTTCATCAAATTAATAAAAAAATTATAGATTACTTGGAAAACATCATTCTGTAAGATTGCAGCGGCTGTCACAGAGTGCTACTTTGCTTTTATCTTTAAGAACTAAGCGTCCATTGTGCACGCGTTCTTTTGAATTTCAGCATCCACAGTCCATAACTGTGCCAACTCTTTACATTGCTTAGCTGCGGTATCATTTTCAGCCGACAAGAAATACAACGATTATTATGACATGCATCGTTACATCATCCACTAATTTCATTTAGATGGCAATTCATCGTACCAGCTTCCACAAAGCGTTTCATCTAACGCTGTGGCCATACCGCTCCTTCCAGCGCTTTTCATGGAGATAGTGGTTGCAATGTAAAGCGTCCATCTAGCGCTAGGGTGGTTCTTGAGCACCATTCTCTGCCGTGCCATAGCTCCTGGGCAAAGAGTTCAAAAAAGCAATTTAAGAAAACTCTTGCGAGTATTCTTTCAAATTGCATATTTCAATAATGCTTTGTTCCGGTACTATTTGAACCACCTTGTTTGTAACCACTACTTTCGGATCCAGCCGGCTGTTACCTGGCTCTTATTTGAGAGCTGTTTTTATACGAAGTTATAATTTTTAGTCTCGCTCATTTGTTTTAATGTTTATATTTTTCAATTGTATTATAAAAAAAAAATCATTACTGTAATTTATAAGGGCATTCAGTTCAGTAAATGAAACTTAAATAAATAAAATTGGGAGTGAAACTATCAACCAGAACACGAATTGAATGGACGCTCCAGAAATTCGTTATCCCACGAGCAAAAAAATTACCGGAAATCGCGACAGTTTCTAAGGTCGATGATTGAGTGAAATCGCTCAATAGACCCTACCGCCCATATAAAAATAAAAACTTACAACGCAATTTTGAGAACATTACTGAGTATGACACAACCAAAATTTGAACAAACACTAGGGATGGTATGTGCAAGCTCCTTTAAGAAAAAACTAGTTGAATTCCAACAAGAAAGCATGGTACCTCCTGTTTCGTAATGCTATGCTGAAATACCAAATTTCACTCAGAAACTTGGAAAGTAAGTGATCAGAAACTTTGTTGATTTGGATAACACTGCAACATTTTTGAGGTCATCGAATTCAAACAATTTCTTGGTTGCTGTTCCTGAAAGTACTTAATGTTACTAGCAAAACCCAAATAAGGTCGAATTTGAACGTGAAAAAATTATACCATTATTGGTCATAGCTATCAAACCGTTCCGAATTTTTCCAAGCTATTAAAATAAAATTGTAGCCAAGACTAAACTGAACAATTCTTAAGATCATGCCAATTGCATTTGAGTATTCCTTGATACCATTTTTTGCACCCCAAAATCATAAAACTCTTAAAAAATTAATTAAAAAATATTTTTTTATTCGAAGTGAATTTTCAAATAAGGAAAAAGATATGTAGGCCCAAAACGATATCAAGGAGTACTCAAATGCTATTGGCATGCTCTAAAGAGTTGTTCAGTCTTGTTTAGTCTTGCCTATAATTTTATTATGTTAGCTATGACCAAAAATGGTTTAAATTTTCGGCATTTTTGTGATTTTGAGGAACAAGACCAAATTTTTCGGGTCAGTATTTGAACACTTTCTTTCTTTAGTATATATATATGTATCTACAACTTTGTTGAAGATAGAAAAACAAAATTTCAAATGGTTTACCACTTATACCTGTAACAATTTTGATAAAACAGGTTTAAGCCCAATTTATAAACATAGTACTATAAAATTCGACCTGGAGCCAATCTAGCAAAATCCAGGTATAGTTTTGCTAGTAACATCATGTACTTTCAGGAACATCATTCAAAAAGTTTGCTCTGAGCAAACTTGGACAAAAGAGGTGTTGGCTTCCATACAAGCAAAATTTTTAAAATGCTGCAGTATATGGTATTAAATGTAAATTTGGGCTAACTATTTTGTTTTCTTAAAACCTTTATTTTATATTTGTTTAATTGCGAATATTTTTAACATTTTATAATCCCGCAATGTTGAGAGTGCTTTTAAAAATCCCATGTTCAGCAACAGGAGCGAAATTTCCATCCCTAATAACAAAACGATTGGAATTCATGTTAATATGTAGCAGAAAATTTGCATAGGTAGGAATATTTTTTGCCAGATGGACCACGGAAATAATTTATGCATTTACAAAATTGAACGGCAAAGCTATTCAAAACATGTGGGAACATATAATCGGAAATTTCATCAGCAAATATCTTTGTGCTAACACATTTGAGTACCAGCTGTAAAATGTTAATTAAAAACAACATAATCACCAAAAATATTAGTTACTCGTATAATACATTTACGTTCGACTTGCAGTACTTTTTTGAACTTAATTTTCTGCTGCACTCTTGCTATTCGTAACAGTGCATCATGTGATATCACAAGCGCCTAAAGTTATGCTTATTAAAACAATGTGCATAAATTGTCACCACAAAAGCCGGGTGGCAAAAGCTACACCAATTTGCGTTGCATTATTTTGGGCACTTATCATTGCAAGTACATTTATAACAACGCTTACGTTTGATAGCGAGTTTTGCATAACTTATTTGTATTTCTTAGGCACTAGAAATATTTACTAGAAGACGAAATATTTTTAAGGAAATATTTAAACGCAAAAAACTACGGTGCTAAAGTTTTGAGATGAATACGACTGGTTTTTATAATTTCCACTCAAAATTAAACTATTTTCAAAATAAAAGATGTGTAAAAAAAATTAAATGATGGACATTTCAATAAATAATAAACATGTGTTGTCAACTGGTTTTATGGATATAAATACAGTCAACGTCCAATACTACGGATTATATAATGTCATTCCTATTCTTAAAATCGAAAGATTCATGCTATCGCAACGAAGTTTTGTATCTTTTTTCTTTTCTGCTAAGACAAATCGACGCGTCGGTTAAAAGGCAAAACTTACTAACTCGCATTTTTTATTTAGGAAAAAACATCAATTTACTAAAACAAGTGTATGAAAAATAAGAAATTTTATGAATTTTTCTTCTGCGTTAAATCAAATATTAACGGAATGAACAATATCTGATAATGTAACTCAATTTCTAAAAACAAAATTGCACTTAATGTGTCTTAAGACGATATTTGAAGTTAAACATTAGATAGTATCGACCCCCATACAAAAAAAGTTCGAATGTCCGCCCCCAGTTTGAAAGCCAATACTTATTAAAAGATTTTTAAGGAAAAAAACATTTTTTTTTCGGCCTCTATATTCGATTCAGTTTTGTTTTGTTCTTATATAGTATCTCCGCCATTTGACATCCGATCAACAAAGTTTCGTCAAATTGTTGAAACTGAAAAAGTTATAGCGAATCTAAAACCTCAGTACAAAATATGAAAAACAGGATGTTTCAAGAACAAAAATCGCCCCCTAACACTATGCAATATTCTTTTTTTTTTAAATTTGACATTTCATTTGCAAATAAATAAAAAAAAAAAGAATCTTGCATAGTTTTAGGGGGCGATTTTTGTTCTTGAAACATCCTGTTTTTCATATTTTGTACTGAGGTTTTAGATTCGCTATAACTTTTTCATATTTTGTACTGAGATTTTAGATTCCCTATTTTGCCGTAAAATTATAAAAAGACGCAACTCGTTTTTCATAGTTTAAGTACAGTCATTTCGTAGTTTTACCTGGAAAGTTTTGCGGGATTTTTGCAAATGAGTTATTTAATAGATTTCGATGTGCTCTTTCAGAGTTTCAACTTTGCTACATCGAGTCGTGTTCGCCTCGCGAAAATTGGAAAAATGGCGTCCAAAATCAGTTTTTTACAAATATCTCTTTAACGGTTACATTTGGAGAAAAATATTGTGACGCAATATTGGAACTTATAAAATTTTCTATAAAAATGACCTCGTTATTGTTTCCGTACGAGTTATAACTCAGGAGATATCTTAATTCAAAATTTGAAAAAAAAATAGTAAATTGTGCATGCCGCTCATGAATAGGCACAATGACGTGTTGAGTTTAGAACTACGATAACTCATAAACGGTTAGTCGCACGTTCAAAGTAAAAACACTTGTTTGTAGAGAATTACTTCCACTATAAGCTCCATTTTATTTTTTTTTTTTCCACATAACCTATAGTTTAAGAGATATTTTATCAACAAAACTAAAATTTAGAAAAAAACCGTTTTTTCAAAATAGCTCCAAATCGGTTCGTTCTAGAAAAAAATTTGTTCATTCATTTTGTAGAACGTTTCTCTCTTTCTTTTTTCGTACGTCTTACCGTTCATGAGATATCGCGTCTTCAAAATTAGTCAAAAATGAACATTGTACTATGCTCCATACTATGTTCAATTTTTAATGATTTTCAACTCGCGATATCTCATGAAGAATAAATCTGACGAAAAAATAGTTCGGAGAGACATTTAAAGGGAATTGAGCGTTCTACAAAATTCATGAACAAATTTTTTTCTAGGACGAACCGTTTTGGAGCTATTTTGAAAAAAACAATTTTTTTCTAAATTTTAAGTTTGTTGAAAAAATATCTCGTAAACTATAGGTCATGTGGAAAAATAATAAAATGTGGCTTATAGTGGAAGTAATTTCCTATAAACAAGTGTTTTTGCTTTGATCGTGTGACTAACCGTTCATGAGTTATCGTAATTTTAATCTCAACACATCACTGTGCCTATTCATGAGCGGCATGCACAATTTACTAATTTTTTTCAAATTTTGAATTGGGATACCTCCTGAGATATAAGTCGTACGAAAACAATTAAGGGGTCACTTTTATAGAAAATTGTATAGGCTACAATATTGCGTCACAATATTTTTCTCTTGCAAATTTGCATTTGCTACGATGCAACAAGATAGTGAATACGGCTATTAAAGGCAGTTACTACATACAAAAAAGATTAAAAATGAAATAGATTTTATAAAAAAGAGAAGTTGCTGTCCCTCTGAATAAAAATAAAATTACAATTTTCTCAAAATAGTACAATCATTTGGAAGAATAAAATGATGTTACCTGGAAAGTTTTGCGGGATTTTTGCAAATGAGTTATTTTATAGATTTCGATGTGCTCATTCAGAATTTCAACTTTGCTACCTCGAGTCGTGTTCGCTCGCGCCGCCATATTGGAAAAATGGCGTCCAAAAACAGTTTTTTACAAATATCTCTTTAACGGTTACATTTAGAGAAAAATATTGTGACGCAATATTAAGTTGCGGCCTTATATATTCTTACGGCAGTATTACTTCTTCAATTTCAACAATTTCAATAAACATTGTAGTCGAAAAAAACTTTTGAACGTTAGTCCAGTAGATAGTATCACAAAAAAGTTTGAATATCCGCCTCCAATTAGAAAGCTAATATTGAAAGATTTTAAATTTTTTCTTATATGGTGCAACGGCCTCAAAACCACTTTCAGTATAGCGTTGTGTTTATATGAAAGGTGCCAAGTCCTCTTGTCCTATTTCGCCCAGTTTTCGTTGAGAGCTTGCATTTATAGTTCTTAGTATCTGAGTAAAATTTTGTTCGATTATC
Source organism: Calliopum simillimum (assembly GCA_951812925.1). Taxonomy (NCBI): domain Eukaryota; kingdom Metazoa; phylum Arthropoda; class Insecta; order Diptera; family Lauxaniidae; genus Calliopum; species Calliopum simillimum. The sequence continues at coordinate 65,195,047 of OX638368.1, forward strand.
TCAAAAAACGCTTTTAGTACAACCGCTGCTAGCAAATGGACTAGTTTAAGTGTAGTTCATTGACTAGTCCTGTATCAACCATTACGAGTCCGACGTCAACCCTTTTTGCATACAAGCAACTGCTCTTTTTTGTGTGTTGATGTCCTACGAAATTACAATTGACCTCTTCTGTACTACTTTTACACCAGTCCAGGGCTAGTTGTAGTACGGAAGTAGTCATTTAACAACTGGTTTTGATCCAACAACATTTTAGCGTTCCCAAAAAATTCAAATTTTTTAACTGCTCTTATTCAGATTTATGTAAATATATGTATGTAAAATTACTAACTTTATTGCTTTAACTTAGTTGCTTATATTTTATGTTAATGCTGTATTTTTTGTATATTTTTATTCAAAAACTGGACACAATTTTTTTTGACACACAATTCATTTCGACACAAATTATTTCAAAAGCAAAAATTGTTATTTGTTTTCGTCACGATTCAAATTTGTTTTCCCCCTACTAACTACAAATCTATATCAAACTGGCCTCCACTGCATCTCTTTTTAACTAGTTTTGGGCTAGTAGTAACCGTGAACTAGTATTTTTTGTAAACTGTCTCATATTTTTAATGCAGGGACGTTTTAAAGCTTTTGCTTATATGGGAGGTGCCACGCCCTATTGTCCGAATTCACCCTGTTTTTGTTGAGAGCTTGCGCTTACAATTCGTAGTTTTTATGTGTATTTCGGTTGCATTGTCGTGAAAAATAATCCTAAAGTTGCATTTTGGATATATTTTTTGTATGGGCGGTAGGCGTGTCCGTCGACTGATTTTGCTCATTTTCAATCCCACAAGCGAACTTTGACGACGGAGGAAGTGTACCAAATTTCATTGAATTATTTTGCTCAGTTTTCCCAGAAAGTGTATTTCCACGCACACCCAGCCAGCCAGCCAGCCGGCCAACGGACATGGCTATATCGACTCAGGAAGTGACGCTGATCAAGAATATATATACTTTTCTATATCTATCACGCCTCCTTCTCTGCGTTACAAACGGAAGGACAAAGTGAATATACCCTGGATGTAGGGTATAAAAATATTTAGTTTTAAGGTGTGGTGCCGGTCTCAAAGTAATTGTTTTCTTTTAATTTGTTTTATAGAAGAAGATGACTTCCTAGTTGTTATTAAATGTATCATTAAGAACAGCTTTTTGCCTTCAAAATAAGCTATGAAATGGGATTGTGTGATTTTTCTTTAAATATTTACGACCTTTGTAAAATTACATCATGAAAGTTAGAAATCATGTGTCGATTCTCTAAAGCAATTGCCATATTGGCATGTCTTTTATGATGCTATTTTAAAATGGTCACAACTTTTTAAAGAAAAATCATATAAGTCTACTCTATAGCTCATTTTGAGGAAGAAGAACAATACTAAATGACGCATTTAATAGAAAAGACCATAACGATTTCGCGTTTGTTCTATACAACCTCAAAAATAGTGTTTTTTTAACACTAGGGGTAGGATATCTCACAAACCATAAGCGATACAGCAATTTCGTCCAGTTTCGGATCCAGCGTTAACATATACATCTAAAATGACTATTTTGGTTTTGGTTTGTTTCTTTTCAAAATACTGTTTTTCGACCCCATTCGATGAACCGATTTTGAAAGCTTTTTTTTCTTATTCAGTACTATAAACACGTGTAATTTAATACCATGTGCTGCGTTCACGAAAATCGAAGTTTTCGATTATCTCTGCTGAAACAGCCCAAAAAGGCACTAAAACGAAAATAAAAAAATTCAAATTTTGTACCGAAGCAGCAACAAATTTAATTTTTGGTCCAAAACTTTCTGAGAAGATAATGTTGGTTTAGTCATTCTCTACAAAAGTTTACCAAAAAATAAATAATTTCGAAGTAACGGGCAGTCAAAGCGATTTGCCTTTTTTTAGTCTATTTTCCAACCTTTGATCGATAACCGGCTGGGTTTTTTCCACTACCACTTCCTTATTTTTTTTTAAATCTTATTTTTTTGACCTCTACTTTCAGGAAATGAAGCAAACAAAATCACAATTTCTCACATATGTGCTCTCTAATGTACATACAGTGTGGTTGTTGTTAGGTTTTTAACTATAACCATTGGTTATTAACCATTCATTAATCAGTAGTTCAAAAAAATATTCTACATATATAATGCAGTTCGAATTAATTTTAAGAAGTTGAAAAATAATTGACTTCAGATGCTTAAGTAGAAAAATACACGACATTCTTGGTTTTCACTCTGGAAAAAATAATAAGGACAAACGTCTTTCAACATTTCTCTATTTATAAACTCTTATTGTATATTAGTACTTAAATGAGTGTTAAGACTTCACCAGTATAATGCTTGATCGGTGCTCCTTTTTAGTGTCTCCAACCATTTCAGAGGCATAGATTCTACAAGACTGCACAAGTTTGAACAGAGATCGAGTACCATTTTTCTTGTATTTTTTGCCATAAATCGTTTTTATTTTTTGATTAATGCGAACCCATGGACCTCTTAAGGGTTGAAATCCGGTGACTGTGAAGGCCAATCCATAACCGTGATCTTGTTTTGATACGTCCATGTTTTTATTAGCTTTATTATACCCCATTCTCACTTGCCCGGTTAACCAGCCAAAAATAAGAAAATGTTGGTAATCCACGTTCACACCATTTCACTGACAATTATCTGGCGTTTACCGAATCACAACATTATTTTCCCTTTTTTCTCTTATATTCTTGAATAATTCACTATTTAAATTTTTTTAAAGCAATTGAGACTGATACATTCGTGATTTTATCTTTAATTTCCTTTTTATTATAAATTTTTTATTTATTTGCATTCAATTTCCCTGGGATTTTTATACCCTAAAGAGCGATTTAGACTTTTTAACCCATTTTGTCGCCACGACCCACATACAATTTTTCTGATTTTTACTCCAGAATATTTGAAAAGATGTCCCGTAACACATCTACTACTTCTGAAATATGTGCTCTCCCGTATATTATCGGAAATCTCGATTTACCCATTTATAGATAAAACGGCCTCCTGACACCCTCTCGGGTCGTAATTTTTTAAGGTCACCTATTTGGAATATCATTTTATACGTCTAGGAATATATTTCACCATATTTGATTACACTACATTACAAATAATTAATATGTGTGTGTAACATTTTGCAGACCATATTTTCTAAACTAATTTGAGGTCGCTGAGTCCGAAAATCGCATTTATTTTTTTTTTCCTAGGGGCCGTTCTCGAGATAATCGACCTTTTCGATTTTTGAGGTTATAGCTCCATTTTTTCGAACATATTTTGAGAAATCCAATTTCGATCGTATATGTTTTTACACTGTTATAGAGAAAAATTCTTAAACTTCCAACAAGTGTACCAATATCTAAGACATGATTCAAATTGGCTGAGTTATAGCAACGTAAAGTTCATTTTTATAGTAGTTTTTTACACTTTTTCGTGTTTAAGCCAAATTAAACGCGGTTTTTTTGCCAGTAGCTTATACAAATATGTATTTTTTATACTTTAGTTCAGTAGTGTATTTAATTGCAAATATATGGAGTTAAATTTTAGCAAAATCGGATGATTTTTTAAGAAGTTATTAACGTTTTAGTGATATAAGACCATTTCGATTTTCATAGAAAAAATTAATTTTTTCAACAAAAATTTAAAAAACCATTTGTGTTTTCTATGAAAATCGAAATGGTCTTATTTCACAAAAACCTTAATAACTTTTTAAAAAATTAGCTGATTTTGCTAAAATTGAACTCCCGATATTTTCAATTAAATACGCTATCGAACTAAAATATAAAAAATATATATTTGTATAAGCTACTGGCAAAAAAACCGCGTTTAATTTGGCTTAAACACGAAAAAGTGTAAAAAACTACTATAAAAATGAACTTTACGTTGCTATAACTCAGCCAATTTGAATCGGATTTTAGATATTGGTACACTTGTTGGAAGTTTAAGAATTTTTCTCTATAATAGTGTAAAAACATATTCGATCGAAATTGGGGTTTTCAAAATGTGTTCGAAAAAATGGAGCTATAACCTTAAAAATCGAAAAGGTCGATTATCTCGAGAACGGCCTCTAAGAAAAAAAAATAAATGCGATTTTCGGACTCAGCGACCTCAAATTAGTTTAGAAAATATGGTCTGCAAAATGTTACATTTTGGCTGTTGTCTAGTGTTATAGAACATGAAAAAAAACTAGTAAGGGTGTAAAATTTGGCCTGGCCAAACATTAAATACCCTACACTGCAGTATTTTTAAAATTTTGCTCATATGGGAGGTGCTACGCCCTCTTGTTCGAGTTCACCCAGTTTTTGTTCAGAGCTTGCATTTATAGGTTTAAATGTCTGAGTGAAAAATGTTTTCAGCATAGTGTTTTGAAGCTTTTGCTTATATAGGAGGTGCCACGCCCTCTTGTCCGAGTTCCTCTAGATTTAGCTTAGAGCGTGCATTTATAGTCTTTAGTATTTGAGTGAAATTTGTTTGGATTATCTCAAAAAACTCTTTCCGTATGGCATTTTGAAACTTTTGCTCATATGGGAGGTGCTACGCCCCCTTGTCCGATTTCACCCAATTTTTGTTGAGAGCTTTCATTCATAGTTCTTAGTGTCTAAATTAAATTTGGTTCGAATATCTCAAAAATCGCTTTCAGTATAGCGTTTTGAAGCTTTTGCTTATATGGGAGGTGCCACGCCCTTTTGTCCGAGTTTGCTCAGTTTTTCTCAGAGCTTGCGCTTACAATTTCTAGTATTTATGTGTATTTTGGTTGCATTGTCGTGAAAAATACTCCTAAAATTGCATTTTGAATATATTTTTTGTATGGGCGGTAGGCGTGTCCGTTAACCGATTTTGCTCATTTTCAATCCCCCGAGCTATCTTTGATGACGGAAGCAGGGTACCAAATTTCATTGAATTATCTTGCTAAGTTTTCCCAAAAAGTGTATTTCCACACACATCACCCAGCCAGCCACCCAGCCAGCCAGCCAGCCAGCCAGCCAGCCAGACAGACGGACATGGCTATATCGACTCAGGAGATGACGCTGATCAAGAATATATATACTTTTCTATACCTGCCACGCCTCCTTCTCTGCGTTACAAACGGAAGGACAAAGTGAATATACCCTGGGTGTAGGGTATAAAAATGTTCTTAAAACCTCGGTCACATAAGAGATTATTTTCGGATATAACCATGTATCAGTACGTGGCTAAACTTTTTCCCGAAAACAGCTGAAGCAATTTTAATGAAACCTAGGGGGGTGATGCATATTAGTATAGAATGAAGATCGGTCAACGTTATTATCTTGGAGAAGTTCTCAAGGAGGCGTGGCACCGTACTAAATTTTTGAATTCATTAGGGCATATCTCCTAAACTATGCAATATATTTTGATGACATTTTCTACACAGGCGCAGATTGTCATTATATTGGAAAAATTCGAAAAAGGGAGTTACACCGTTTACAAAATTTTTATACGCTATAAAAAGAAAACTAATAATTCAATCTTTCTGAAATTAATTATAGGGAGTTTAGTTAGTACAAGACACCTCTAAACAGAAAGTGGGCGAAATATCACCAGTGGGGGTGGCACCTCCCATACAAGTTAAGCACACTAAACATTATATATCGCAAACTGTAAGAAATTTTTCGATGAAATTTGTTACACACGTTATCAGAATCAATAACACGAATTTCATGAAAAGTGGCCAGTATATATATAGGGGCACGCCCACTTTTTATGAACTGCAAAATTTGATATTTAGCTAAGGGGCCGCACACTGCGTTGGCTAATGGGCAAAGATCAAAATTTTTTGTGACTCGAAACCTAACAATATTGGTATCAGTCGACAGGTAATTGCATCGATAAAATAAAAACAAAATATTTAGGAGAACAACTCAGTTTTGGCTACGCTGTGACACTTCAAAGTTGAGATATTTTTCAAAAAAAATCATGTTTTATTCAATTCGTTTTGGGTTCTCTTAAACAAATAATTATCAAAAATTTGTCTTTTAATTAAACTAAGCGAAGTAAAGTTTTTTATTATAAATAATATTTGAGTAAATAAATAAAACTAAAATATTTTGGAAAATATATAATTTGATATATATTGTAGTGATTTTAATGCATGATATTATCAAATGAAAAACTTCAGAAATTGACAAATTTCAATGACAAAAAAAAAAAACGAATCTTATAAAAATAAGTGCCGTTTTTTTTTTTTAATCTACTAATACGGATTCTATATAATCAAGAACTGCAAATAACTTTTCCTACTTCGTCCAACAAATATTTTTTTTCTTTTTTTAAAAAATGCTTAAAAGGAAAAATTTGCATGAAATATAAAATTTATGTTGAACATTTTTTTTTGTTTTTATTAACACAAATGGTCTGAAAAGTACAAAAAACATTATATCTACTACGTATATTTCATTTGTTAACATTAAACAATACTTTTTCATCATCGTTATATATGGAGCTTATGAAAACCGTCCTAAATACCTGGTTTTTAGCAAAACTATAAAGTTCACAACAAATCTGAGATCAGTTTTGAGCTTAACGACCCCAAAGTACTTATAATACCAAATTTCATCGATATCTAACCACTCCTTCTATTTTTGACCATTTCTTGTATGGGCTCAACGCACTGTGGGCCGTTCACATATTACGTATGCTCATCAACTACGTTACCTAACGTCGATTTTATATTTTTATGCGACAATAAATTTAAATTCAAATTACCAAAATTAAAATTAGTTACGTTACTAGGGAGAGGAGTTCTACGTTTTATTACAAGGACACATTTTCTTTAAAAAAATCAAACGCGAAATTAAAGGCTATACATTCATCCATCTGAAAAGATGCCCGCTTTTTCTAGCATCTGATCCACAAAATAGTGGCACGGGTTGAAATCTCTTGAATTTTGAAAAAATCGATTTTTCTGCTTAAAAATGTTAGTCGCATTAAACACAGGAGTGATATATGAATAAATTTATATGTATTCAATCAAATCAAGTAAGAGGAAATCAACTCAAAGTGAAAATGGGTGGTGCTACGCCCCGAAAACAAATTCGTCATATCTCCGAAACTATTAGACGCAGATAGATAAGATTCGGTATGTTTGTAATAGGCACAGAGAAAAATAACATTCACTAGAAAAAAAGTCGGTACCACGCCCCAAAAATATAAAACACATCATATCTCCGAAAATATTTGAGCTATAGGGATGAGTTTCGGTATATATATAAAAGGTAGTGAGTCAAATAACTTTTGCTAAAAAAAAGGGAGGTACCAGACCTAACAATGAACATATCTTTTTTAATTGCCACTCTGCCCTATAGGGAACAAGTTCATTCGTGTAGCTCTGCCTGTGGGCGTAGCACCACATATTTTTTCAGCAGATGTTATTTGTCTTGATGACTTTTGTATTGTATATAAACCGAATTTCATCCAAATGGGTCAAATAGTTTCGGAGATATGATGTGTTTTATATTTTTGGGGAGTGGCACCGCCCCAAATGTGAATGTTATTTCTCTCTGGGTCTATTACAAACATACCGAATCTTACCTATCTGCGTCTAGTTGTTTCGTAGATATGACGAATTTGTTTTTGGGGCGTGGCACCGCCCATTTTCACTTTGAGTTGATTTCATCTGATTTGATTGAACGCACTTAAATTTATTCATACACGTATGTATATCACTCTTGCGTTCAATACGACTAAAATTTTTAAGATTTCGACCCGTGTCACTATTATGTGGATCAGATACTAGAAAAAGCGAGCATCTTTTCAGATAGGTGAATGTATAATCTTTAATTTCGCGTTTGATTTTTTTTAAGGAAATGTGTCCTTGTAGTGATTTATATTTGTGTACAATATTTTATCAAAAAAAAAAAAACCATAGTGCGACGGAGGGTGGTCAAAATTGATGGAAAACTGCATTACTTAACATATTACGGCCCCAAATATCTAATATTCACAATTTATATATACTCTTCGGTGGCACTAAATACATTTCGACAGCATTTGATACTTTTTAAATTTTTTTATGTATCCCGATACTTATTCTAAACTTTTTCTACGTTTTTCCATACAAAGTGTATCAATAAGTTTTCGATAGCTTCGACATTTTTTGATGATTTTCTAAAATTTTGCTTCTTGCGGTAATATTTGATTTTTTCGAAAAATACTTTCTAACCTTTTGATATTTTTTAATACTTTTCGCTTTTATATACCAATATGAAACCTTTCAACTTCTTTCGATGATTTTTTGAGTATTGGTGTACCTTTTTCCGATGCCATTCTCATATTTGAAAATTAGACGAAAACATACATATGAATTGCATTACATAAAACAGAAACACCGACTTGAAATGAACAAATCAATAGGGGTATTCACGATCTAGAGTAACGTCCTGAGTAACAGAGTAACAGGGTAGCAGTGCACAACCACAACAACAAAATGTACGTAAGTTACTCTATTACTCTTTTACCCTTTTAGTCAATCTGTTTTCTAGTGTAAAATAATCTTACGCTTTTGCCTTTTTTTACTATTTCTATTTCTATAGAAACGTTTGAACTTGTTTATTATTGAGAGACAATTTTCGTTCATCAAAAATAAAGTTTAGAATGAGAGCAAAATATTAGAGTTATTCACGATCTGGAGTAACGAGATGAGTAACAGGGTAAAAGTGCACTCGGTTACTCTGAATTGTGAGCATACTCAATACATTTGCACGTATATTTTCTTTTTGTTTATCAAAATAATTTTAACTGAAATCACTATTTTATAGATTTCGATGTGCTCTTTCAGAATTTCAACTTTGCTACCTCGAGTCGTGTTCGCTCGCGCCGCCATATTGGAAAAATGGCGCCCAAAATCAGTTTTTTACAAATTTATCTTTAACGCTTACATTTAGAGAAAAATATTTTGGAGCAATATTTTAGCTTATAAAATTTTCTATAAAAATGACCTCTCAATTGTTTTCGTACAACTTATAACTCAGCAGATATCCTAATTCAAAATTTGAAAAAATTAGTAAATTGTGCATGCCGCTTATGAATAGGCACAGTGATGTGTTGAGCTTAAAATTACCATAACTCATGAACGGTATGGTACACGTTTAAAATAAAAACATTTGTTTATAGGAAATTACTTGCACTACAATCTACATACGATTTTTTTTTTTTTCAGATGACCCATAATTTGGGAGATATTTTTTCAACAAACCTGAAATTTCGAAAAAAACCGTTTTTTTGAATTAGCTCCAAAACGGTTCGTCCTAGAAAAAAAATTGTTCATGCATTTTGTAGAACGTTCAATTTCCTATAGCGATCTTTTCGAAGTGTTTTTTCGTCAGACTTACCCTTCATGAGATATCGCGACTTGAAAATCATTCAAACCTGAACATAGTACTGCGCATAGTACATACAATGTTCAATTTTGAATGATTTTCAAGACGCGATATCTCATGAACGGTAAGTCGGACGAAAAAACAGTTCGGAGAGACGCTTGTAGGAAATTGAACGTTCTACAAAATGCGAGAAAATTTTTTTTTTCTAGAACTAACCATTTTGGTGATTTTTTGAAAAAAATTTTTTTTTAAATTTCAGGTTTGTTATAAAAATATCTCCTTAACTATAGGTCATCTGAAAAAAAAATCATATGTAAATTGTAGTGCAAGTAATTTCCAGAGCTGGGCGATAAGGATTACATGTGTAATTGATTGCGTATAGGATTACGATTGCAGTAATCCTTAAAAACAAAAAAAGACGATTAGGATTACAGTAATCGTTCATCGAACGAGCTAAGATTACGACTACAGTAATCGTAATTTTAAAAAAGTCGAAATTACGATTACTGTAATCGTAATCTAAGTTCGTTCGATGAACGATTACAGTAATCCTTATATTGAAATTGTTCAAATAAGGATTTTTGGAATAATCGTTAAAAAAGTAATTCTAGAAATATTCAAAATTAAAACGCGCTTTCAGTAGAAAGATTGTTCTCTTTCGCTGGCATGATAAATAGTCCCCGTCGGCATGCTCTTTCTGACTTTTCATTTGAAAAATTAGTATTGCTAAAAGCTAATATTGAGTTTTGTAATTAAATATATGCATTTTATAAATAGGTATATGTTAATTTTGAATTACTATCACCGGAAAATCAATTTTCTTTGTTTCTTTTGTCTTTGTTACTTGCGTTAAAAACCGTTAATGTTTTGTTAATATTGAAGATTTCTAATTAATTCAATATATACTTTCATTATTATTGTTGTATAGATATTGTTTTCATTGAAATACATTTTATAACAGTGATCTCTTTTGATATTAAACAAAAGTAATCCTTTGCAACGATTACAGTAATTCTTATTTAAAAAAATCAAAATAAGAATTACAGTAGTCGTTCATCGAACGAGCTTAGATTACGATTACAGTAATCGTAATTTAAAAAAAGTCGAAATTACGATTACTGTAATCGTAATCGAAGCTCGTTCCATGAACGATTACTGTAATCCTAATCGTCTTTTTTTGTTTTTAAGGATTGTCGCCCAGCTCTGGTAATTCCCTATAAAAAAATATTTTTACTTCAAGCGTGTGACTCACCGTTCATGAGTTATCATAATTTTAAGCTCAACATATCACTGTGCCTATTCATAAGCGGCATGCACAATTTACTAATTTTTTTCAAATTTAAAATAAGGATATCTCCTGAGTTATAAGTCGTACGAAAACAATTATGTGGTCATTTTTATAAAAAATTTCTAAATGTAACCGTTAAAGAGAAATTTGTAAAAAACTGATTTTGGGCGCCATTTTTCCAATATGACTGCGCACAGTGATGCGATTAGTACATGCTAGACGAAAAAAAACTATTTTTTTTGCAGTTTTTATGTTTAAGGTATGGGAAAGTACAAAAAAAAATATTTCAGAATACAACTTATTTACATTTTGGACTATTTCTTAAAAACTGAACGACCTATGATTACAAAATTTTAAGTGTATGGATTTTATGTAGTTTCTTAAATTTATAAACAATTTCAGCACGATTGGACAGTCCCATACAACTGAAATATAAATTGCACCATAACTAACGAAAAAATCTGCAATAACGAAATTTTAAGTAGACGTGTAATATTTGATTTCTAAGGCACTAATAATATTAATATAATAAACAATATGAGTATAATAAATAATATTAATATAATAATAATGCTTAGCAAGTATCGGTGATGATATTTGATAATTTCGGAGGGGACCTTTTTACTCTTCAGAAAGTACTTTTTCGGTTGCGAGAGTACTTTTTAATAACATGATTAAATAAGCCTTTGTTTTGTTGCTGACGCAAATATATATTTCAGTTTTATTATATAAAAAAAAATAACAAAAACAATAAACAAAGAATTTAAAAAAAAAAAAAAAAAATATTTGAGGATTTATTGATTTTTTTTTTTTCTGTGTATTAACATAACGTGTTGTGTTAGTTATGTTACCCGGATTAGAGCTCAAAGTAATGAAATTACCCAAAAACCATTCATAATATTTAGAAAAAATATTCGGAACCTGGATTTGAAATTTAATTTAATAGCATCAAATAGGTTGAAGAAAAAAAAATACAATGTCAAGTTTGCGCACTTAGGCACACCTAGTGCTTAACGTAGACATAAAGAAAAAAGTTTGGAGAAAATATCAAGTGGCCATTTTTTTTTAATTACCAAAATATTTAACCAAATTTTTCGTTTTTAAGAGTAATTTACACTTCAATAAAAAAGGTTTTTTTTTATATTTCGTGTATTTTTTTATTTTTTTTCTCAGTGTAAAAATATTGTGTGTTATATTACAAATATTTAACTCCCATAAGAAGTCTCATCGACTTAAAATTATATATATTTCAGACAATACGGTCAGAGCCTAATTAATACAGTAATATTTAGTACCATCATATAGATTAAGAAAAAAAGTCAAAGGTAAATTTGCGCACTTAGGCATTCCCAGGGCTTAGAGTAGACATAACACTGATTAAATAAAGAAAGTTTGGTGGAAATATGGAGTGGCCTATTTTTTTTATTTTCCAAAATGTTTTGCAGAATTTGGCGTTTTTTCACATTTATCTCTCTAAATTCTATTCTATGGCATCAACATTTTAAAAGATTTGGTTTTGAATTTATAATATTTCCATAAAAAATATCTTGGCCGTAATATGTGCCGATTTTCAACTCTTTACGATATTGGGAAGTATTAAAAAAAATTGTGAAAATAGCAATTAATTTCATGGACACAAATTTGGAAAACATAATTTTTTAGGCCAACATTGACGATTTTTGGTATTTTATGTAGAAAGCGGAGGTAAATAAAAAATTACTTTTGAGTTAATAACATATTTTCTGATATTTTTTCATATTCGGAATGTAAAAATTCGATTTCGAGTTTTTCTTGTACTGATCGCATCACTGTGCAGCGCGAGCGAACACGGCTCGAGGTAGCAAAGTTGAAATTCTGAAAGAGCACATCGAAATCTACAAAATATAACTCATTTGCAAAAATCCCGCAGGTAGAACTACCAAATGACTGTACTTGTACTTATTTAACGAAAACAAGTAAAAACTTTAAATATTAAGCAAAAGAAAATCACAACCACACAGTAAAATGTTACTATTTTTATAGCATTTAAGAGAAAACGAAACCAAGCATAAATCTACATACAAAAAATCTCACAAAACTACTCGTACAATGTGTAAGTATGACTTTATAGTATGTACCCAACGGGAAACGGAAGCGCATTGAAACGACATCAGTTGCGCTTCTATGGAAGCAAGAATCTGCTTCCAGTGCTGTTCACACTGCTTATCTTTTTTAACACAGCATGTCCTAGCGGAGATGCACATCTTCAGAAGCACGTGAAATGCGCTACAAATACGCTTCTAGGAAGCATATGAAATACGCTTCCATGGTAGTTTTTCAAAATTTTAAGTTCCATTTCACAAAAATTATTTTTTTTCTGGAACTTTTGGTTTTATTAATTTTTATAAACAATGAAAAAAAAAAAGAATTTGAAAAATTTTGTATGCTACCAGAGATGAGCTTCTATTTCGCTCTTTTTGGAAGCAGCTTCATTACTTTCCGTTGGGTATATATTCTTGTCCTTGAACATTCGTGTATTTAACTCACTGCATGTGCATATACATACATACGAGTATATGTAAGTATATAAAATTAAATTCGAAAGCATGTTTACGCCATCTTTAGCCTTTTTGCTGAAAAACGTAAGTGAAAGGACAAAGAACAGCATCAGTTTTGCGCGCACATTGATGTCCGTACGTTAACGGTCACTTACTATGAACAAAGAAGTTGCCGACATACGCTCCAGTTCCTTAATGCTTGAACGCTACGATGCCTTAAGCACGCGATTAGCGAGGTGTGAAGAGCGACGTGCGCGTACTCTTATAAAAGTCATGTACAAATATTTGTGACAGGAAATTACAGCCTTAGAGGCGCCTACAAATGATGATAAGGATGTGATGGCACAATGCCACTAGGACTCATAACAGTGTACATGTTTATTACACATGCTTGTGGAACATGAAACTTTCGATGGGTTATGGTCATTGTTTGCTACTGGAGGCTATCGATTTATTGAAAACTTTTCTCTTAACTCTACAAACGTAGGTAGCGCCATCGAATTATCTGGCTCCACAGACGGACAATGGCAATGTGCTGATGATTTAGATTCTAGAACATAGCTACTTATCACGGATTGGGCTAGATTTTTCGTTATGCTGTTATGAACAAAACTTAAATACTTTTATTAGCAATAAAAACAGTTATATTTAAAACGTTAAACTCCATTTCGGAAAGTTTAAGTTGTTTTGGAGCTGTTTCAACTATTTTTATGGCTTGATAATAAGAATAGTATAATTTGGAAAAAATTTACTATGTACATTTTAAACATGGCCATTCATAAATGGAGTATGATTCACTTCACTCAAAAATTGACTCCAGCCCTTAAAAGCCTGATTTTTTTTATTGTTGTAGAACTCGTGATTTCGAAAAACTTTTGTTCTACGACTTTTCTATGCATAGAATACCTGGCGGAACAACTAGACATCCGGACTTAAGTAAATAAAGTCAAGAGAATTTTGTACAACAAATTTTTTTTAGTACGAAAAAACTAATTTTGTAGAGCAAAATCAAAAACAGTAACATACATTAAGTTGTGGTGGATCTCTGAGAAACGTTTTTTTTTTTATTCGGAAAAAAATAAATGAGTCATACATTTATAGCTTAGATACCTTTGGGTTAGATAACTTTGTACGGGAATCACATTTTGGATTTTTGCATCGCGGATTCCCTTCGTTGGTGTATTCCGGTTAATGACAAACGTTATCCAGAAGAAAATCGCGCGACAGCATCGCAGCAGGCAGTGGATTAGCAGTAATTTCAAATTCAAGATTGCTTGGTTGACCTTTTCCATGCAATACTTTCATTAATGCGCGACCATCAGTATAGAGTTTTTAAGATTTTGCTTGTATGGGAGGTGTCACGCCCTCTTGTTCAAATTCGACCAAATTTTGTTGAAAGCTTAAGTTATCCATCTTTAGTATACATATATATGTAATTTGGCTGCAGTGCGTACCTCCGTTTATTTGATGCCACATATGAGAGCTTCTTGCCCCATTGTGCGTCGGTCTGTATATTTCCACTACTTCACCCATCCGTAATTTGATTGAAACTGTAATCATGTAATAATTGATTCCCATTAATCGTTTGATTTCATCCGGCGTGTTATTCAGTGATTTTTCAAGGCGAATTCAATGCCAATATTTCCGGTGTCAAAAGGTCATTCCCTCAAAATTTCACCCAGTTCGAATGCAATTGAAGGTCTTATTCGCCCCAAATGTTTCTTGAAAACATCTAATTTTTATCAATCGATACGTCTTCAAACATTGTCGTATTTTACTTTGATATGATTCAGTATTTGGTTCAATATATGGATTGCCCATATCAACATTGACTTCTGTTATTCTGAACGTACATGTTTCTTAGTTCATCATCGACATTGATTTCCGGATTATTTTGAACATATGAGTATATTTGTTTTTCATCATCTGAATCTTCATTACGCATAGCAACATCAAAGTCTAAATCTGGGTCATAATCGCTGCCATCAGGAAAAAATCACCATCATCTTTGTTTTCCATCCACGAACGGAATTGACAAACTCAGAAAGCTCTTCTATTCAAAACAACGCTCTGGAAAAAGTCATAAAACTTATATTTTGAAATTTATTTTTTCACAAACGTGTTCTTTCTTTAGGTTCGCATCCACTACCAAGTTTACAGCTTTCAAATTTATTTGGCATGTAACAGGAATCGATGGAAACGATAACGCATGCAACAATTAATAATTTAAAAATCACAGCATACTGTTCAAAATAAATTCATTTCACTAAGTTTTGATTTTAGTCAGTTGTTTTCTGGAGGTACCTCTGGGGATGGGTCACTCTGTAGTTCGATTTGAAAGTCATTTCCCAGTGTGCCAGACGGTTCAAATCTTCGCTTTTTTATCCGTTACGGATCCGTTACTGATCCGTTTGCGGGAGAAATTCCAAAAAAAAAAAAACGATTCGCTTTTTTTTGGGAATCTCTCCCGCCAACGGATCAGTAACAGATCCGTAACGGATAAAAAGCGAAGATTTGAACCGTCTGGCACACTGGGAAATGACTTTCGAATCGAACTACAGATTGACCCATCCCCAGAGGTACTTCCAGAAAACAACTGACTAAAATCAAAACGTAGTGAAATGAATTTATTTTGAACAGCATGCTGTGATTTTTAAATTATTAATTGTTGCATGTGCTATCGTTTCCGTCGATTCCGGTTACATGCCAAATAAATTATACTAATTTTATGAACTTTAGTCAATGTTTTTGCAAGAATCGAAAATTCTATGCATTTTCCAACTTAGAATATTATGACAATTAGGAGAAGAGAAAAAACTACTGAACAGGGCTATGGTGACATATGTTTCGGTTACCGCCACGTAACCATCATCAGACCAATTTTTGTTTTATTTAATTTATTTTAAATTAAATGAAATAACAATTGAAAAATTTTTGAACTTTTTGTCTGAGGCCGGGATCAAAAATTTTTCAATTGTTATTTCATTTAATTTAAAATAAATTAAATAAAACAAAAATTGGTCTGATGATGGTTACGTGGCGGTAACCGAAACATATGTCACCATAGCCCTGTTCAGTAGTTTTTTCTCTTCTCCTAATTGTCATAATATTCTAAGTTGGAAAATGCATAGAATTTTCGATTCTTGCAAAAACATTGACTAAAGTTCATAAAATTAGTATAATTTTCATATAGTCAACATAAACCATTTTATGCCAAATAAATTTGAAAGCCGTAACGGATAAAAAAGCGAAGATTTGAACCGTCTGGCACACTGGGTTCTGTTCGAATACCAAATCCAATTCAATTGTTCGGATAGGCTTTTGTAAATATTTTTGAAAAACATCAATACTGTTTGTCAACTATCAAAAAACAAAAGTGAAAAAATTATATACGAAAAACGAATTTTAGAGTAAAAATTGTTCAAATCCAAACAGATCTATTTACGAATCGAACAACAGAGTAACTCCCCTGGTATATTAAGGGATAAGGTTTAAATTACACCGGCTTACACACCTTTTGATTGGGCTGAACTAACGAGGATAACACACGAAAATCCTACGCTCTTTAAAATGATTAAACTTTTTCATGAACATTTTTTGGAATTGAATACACGGTAATAAATTTCGGTTTAATTTTTCAACTAAAAAAGTTGGTATATTTATCCAACTTAATTCGATGACTCACAACGGCAGGGCGATGCATAAAAAGAGAAAAATCAAAGAAATTAGAATTTTGCATGTGCGGTGTTTTTCTTGTAGCTGTGATTCTCGTCTTATGTATGCTAAAAGTTGAATAAGGTATGCTTGCAGAATTCTATTCGATGTCGGCAATGTGTTTGATGAGGAGTTGGCTTATTAAAGTCAATTCTGACCTATGGTGGGTCCCGAAACTAGTAACGCCTTTTTTTTTGTGTTTTTATTGGTGTTTTAGTCAAACACACTGAACAGTAAGCTCCAACAATCAATGTATTTTCATTGTTGGTAGCTAATAATGTAAATCATTAGTTGTTCCAAAAACAATAAAAAATTACAAAAACACTTTTTTTGTTTGTTTTGAAATAGTCTCCTTTACACTGCAACAACAAAAATTCAATATGAACACCTGTAAAAATTAGGTTTTAGCTAGAAATGTGGGCTTATTGACCTATAGTCCGGTGTAGCGTATTTCAATTTTGACCAGGCTAAATTATACCACACTTACTAGCTCTTATTTATTGTTGTGTTTGCGCAATGAAGAGTTGGATCGTATCATGCGATTTGTTTTTGTCGTCGTCTGCAGTGAACTGCAAAACTCTGTCTAATGGACTGCAATATGTATATATATATATACGTATATCTGTCAATAATGATTGAGTATTCAGCACAGAACAAAGAGCTGATGAAAAAGTTCAAAAGTTGTAGTTGAAGCAACTGGCGTTAGATGCGCACAGAAATAGTTTGCTAATATTAAAATATATTAAGGAGTGTATTGTTTTGTTTCCAAGTGCAGCACTCGTTATAAATAATAAATAACCTACCCCGGAAAAAGTCAGCCAGCATTTAGTTTCCAACAAAACTGACGCTTCATTGTATACCCTCATTTCAATTCATAAAATGAATTCATTTGTATGATGATATCTTTGCTCTGATGCTCTGAAATGTTTGAGAACAGCGAACGAACTGGTGGATAAGCAATCAGCAAAGGTTCTGTGGGACTTGTGCTTCGTTGTAATGAACGAATGTTGGCACCCGACATGCTTAGCTTGCAGTTACATACATATTTCACTGCGGTAAACTTTTTTAATTATAAAAAATTATAAGCAGCATCCTTAATGTGGCGGCTGTCTCGAAGCGGTTTCTATTAAGTTGAATGAAGACCAGAAGACAATTGTTTTGTCATTTTCATTTGTTAATTATTTCTTAACATTGTTGTTCTTTTTTAATAAAATAATTCAAAATAACTTAAGGCCTTACCGTACATAAAACAAAATGCTAATTTGAGGACTAGTCTTGTTGCTGGATACGATAATTTAAATTTAATTCATAAATTAAATATGACTTTAATAATACTACATACTTAGTTTATAAATTTATAAAGAAATTTTTGCTCTGAAGAGATTTATCGTCATTTATATTAAATATGCATAAATTTTATACAACCCACTACTACTCACACCTCACCCCACGTGTTTTAAATAAAAAGTGCTTGCACCCAAAATGTTTTTTCGGAAAAATATGTGGAATGACTCTAGGGTACATATGTACCCCTTTTTTCAAAGTGAACGGCACTATTTCAAACCAGGGCCAAAAAGCTCAATTTTTAGCCCAGGGCTCTGTACTAAAACCAAAAAAAAAGTGTGACTAAAACGGATACATAAAATTAGTATGGAGAAAGTTTTCTGCTTATTCGTTAATTAAAAAACTGTAAACTGGAAAACTCTATCTAATATCGTTTACGAGATATTCCAGTTTTACTTAATTTTTTGACTTTCTATTGATACAAACCACGTGTAAACGATCAAGATTTTTTTTATGGCATCCGATTTGGCTGAAAATTGGCACTTTGAAATTTTTAGGTTAGTTTTTTTGAGAAGCTATAACTTAAGTTGCATTTATCCAATTCTCAATTTTATGGTGTCAAATGATTTGGCTTGAAACAGGCTTTAAAATAAAAACTAGCAAAAAATTATTATTTTTTTTTATATAGTTTACACTGAAAAAAAAATTTTGAATTGAGTTTCCCAGAATACGTCATTTTTGATATTTTTTATTTTTCTTGTACAAAAAGCTACAAGTGTAACATACCAGTCCACCAAAAATTGGAGTGGGACTGCCATTTCAAGCCAAATCATTTGACACCATAAAATTGAGAATTGGATAAATGCAACTAAAGTTATAGCTTATCAAAAAAACTAACCTAAAAATTTCAAAGTCCTATATCTCCGCCATTTTTTTTGATTTTGAAAAAATATTTGGTAGTAATTTTTCTCACTATGCTACTATTACTTATGTCAATTTTCAGCCAAATCAGATTACATGAACAAATTTCTTGATCGTTTACACGTGGTTTGCATCATTAAAATAATTTATTTTTGCGTACTAAAAAAATAATGATCAATATATAGACACAAAAATAGTCAGTTTAAATGTAATTTTTGAAGTTAAATCTAAATGCTCTCTTAAAATTGCTCTTTCTCTTCTGGATTTTGAAATATTCTAACCTGAAATTTTGACATGTACGGTTTTTTCGCCACTTTTAAGATTATATAACAAGACTTTTTCTTCAAAACTTCAAAAATATCGTAACCTAAAAAAAGTTCAAAAAATGCACGAAAGACGCCATTGGCAACATTGGTTGGTTAGTCGGCCATTACACGGCAAATTTTTCAATTGTGGAAAAATTAAAACCTGTCAAATTACAAATTTGTTTTCACTAACTTATTGGTTATATTCGTAAGTATGTATTACAAACACTTTTTTTTTGTCTTCGACAGTCGCCTAACGTAAATTAACTAACGTTTTACTAAGCTAAGTCAAATATTATATTTTTATGAAAAAATCTCTTATGTTGCACAGTTGCCCATGAAAAAACAAAAGCCGTAAATGTCATTTTCATTATTTAGTGATATTAACTATATTGTTATCTTAAAAAAAATTTTGTCCCGTCCATCCCAAATTATTATTATTTTATTACTTTTTATTTACTGCATTTTATTTCGTGTTTTAAGCATTATTCTTAAGTTTAAGTTTTAAGCATTATTTTTAAGTTTAAAACATTTTTCGGCTGTGGGAACCCCCAATGAAATTTGCTGTAGAATGTTTTTGTAGAACACAATAACCCATTATAACCAAGTTTTTGGAAGAAAAATAGGGGTCGAAAAGACCCACAAAAACTGGATATAATGGGTTGAGATGATTAAGTGAATTGTTTATTGCGTGGTTACATGGTGTCCTTGGAATAAGAAGTTTTATCCGAAATTAAGATTTAGAGTGTTACACTGGGGTGAAATTTCGAAAAAACGTTTTTTGGAGGAACTTTAATTATTTATTATTTTATTTGACACCCACTTTTATATTTTTTGGGGTAATAGTGGTTTTTCGAAAAAACAATTTTTTTTTTGAATCAGTCTACTGTTTATGCATTTCCCAAAATTGAATCTAAGCAACTCAAATGCTATATTTTTGTTAGCCATAAGTTTGTAAATAAATTTTGGTAGAATTATTTTTTGTTAAAATTTTGTCCCGTCCATCCCACAAAATTTAGTGCATAATTAATTTGTTAAAAATGATCCCAAAAGAACACACTTATTTTGTTAATCCTGTTGAAGTCATTTCGTAGAAATATCAAACTGAAAATATGCCCAAAAAGCAATAAATTTTTTGTGTCCCATCCATCCCAAACTTTTTGAGCCAACTCTTCGGAAGACAGGCACAATTATAGGTTTGTATGTAAACTATTATATCGTTTGTTATTTTAAAATATACTCCCTTAAAAGAAAAAATAATATCGCGGTTCATACCTCTAAATCACCACTTTCTATTATTATATCTCTACGATATGTGCCTTCCATCCCCGTGGAATGGCCGTTATATAAAAAGTTGTTAAAAATGATTATGGTAAATTACAAGTAACAATAATTACTTTTTACTGAAACTTTCTCCATTCTTAAACATCATAATCATTTTTAACAACTTTTTATGTAAATCAACCAATGTTGCCAATGGCGTCTTCGTGCATTTTTTGAACTTTTTTTAGGTTACGATATTTCTTAGAAAAATAAAGATATCGATGTAAGTCGAAGTGAGTTTTAAAGAAAAGAGTTAAAGAGTTTTATGACGAACAATTACATAGTCTTGTTATATAACCTCAAAGGTAGTGAAAAAACCATACATGCCAAAATTTCAGGTTAGAATATCTCAAAATTCAGAAATGATAGAGCAATTTCAAGAGAAGATTCAGATTCAGCATCAAAAAATACGTTAGAACTGACTATTTTTGTTTCTATATATTTATCATTATTTTTTTTGTACGCAAAAATTTAATTTTTAATAGAAACCCAAAAAATTAAGTAAAAACGCAATATCTCGTAAACGACATTTGATAGGGTTTTCCAATTTATAGTTTTTTAATCTACGGACAAGCAGAAAACATAACAAAGCATGAGCCCTTTTGAAAAAACACTCCTCAGTTGTTGGTTACATTGTTTACTTTAATGATAATTTGCTATAATGATATCAAATGTACATTAGTGTGGGCAAAATTGTTCGGGTGAAAAATATGACCAAGCGTCTAACGGAAAATTCAAAGAAAATTTGACCAATAAATCAATAAAATCAATATCGAGCCCCGATTTTAAGATTCTTTTACATTTTTATATTAAAAAGATAGCTTCTTTAAAAAACACTATTGTATCATCTTATACGTCAAAATATAGCAAATTACATCCTATAGTTTTTGGGATATAACTGTGCACAGTATACAGTAGATAGTTTTGCCAGCCGCGGGCGTTCAAAAGACAAAAACTGTCATCTAGCGACCGAATTCCATCTTGAGCCATACATCTTTTTATTGCTTATAAATTGTGCTTTAATTTAAAGTACTTTTAAAAAAAAATATTTTTAAGTTTCAAAAATTTTGGTGAAAAAAATTTTTTTCAACAAGTTATATTTTTTTTGCAAAAAGAACACTTAAAAATGAATTGGACCAATGGTGTAAGCTTCAAATTTTTGAAAAAACACCCTTTTCATGAAAATGACTAAAAACGCCAACTTCAACACCCTGTATTTTAACAACAAATGGTACTAGAACCAAATCCTCCTGGATTATTGTTCTTGCACACCGGATCTATTATATTGCCAAATTTTTCATATACTTAGTCAAAGTCTATCTCATTCTTTAGTATACATATATAATGCGCATCATTTTCCAAAGTTTCATTAAAATCGCTATAGCCGTTCTTGAGAAAAATAAGGTAGCAGTTTTTATATACACAATTTTAGACCCTATAAAAAGAGAAGATAAATCAGAAACCATACAAGATATAGCGATTTTAATGCCAAATTCATATAAAATTACTGTTTTGATTTTTGTTTGTTGTATTTTTTTTCCAATTTTTTCCAATATCTACTGGGTCTCTTAAAAAGTGTATAAAATTTTTTGGATTATACAGCCACTCTTACTTTTTTTATCCAAACTAATATATCATACATAAATGCGAAAATAACTCTAACTGTCTGTTACTTTTTTATGCCTAAACCGCTGAACGGATTTAGATGAAATTTGGTATGTAGATACTATCAGAGCCTAGCACGGATATGGTATAGTTTATATTTCTAAAATCTTCTTTTAAGGGGGCGGAAAAGAGGGTGGAAGTTTGTATGGAAAATGATGGTGTGTGAGTGTGTGTGTGTTTGAAGCATTATCACTCTGAAATTGTTTAGCCAATTGAGCTAAAAATTTGGAACTGAACGTATCTCAGGTATGGGAAGGTTTTTGTGCTATGCACGAGGGTTTTCGTAGGTCACGCGAAAGCATCGTAGTCAAAACGAAGAATATATACAGTGCTGTGCATAACATTTGCAACCAAACTTAAAAAATCAATATTTAATGGCATAATCCCTGTTTATCAAAACAGCAGTGCATCTTTTTGCCATAGCTGCGACAAAACTATTTTCAAATAAGTGTGAAATGTTCTGCTACCGCTTTTTAACTTCATAAAACAACTGATTCTGTTTTCTAAATTTATGATTACATAATAAGCAACGCATTTTCGTGACCTGATGATTTGATTGGGGTTAGATCTGGCGACTCCGCGGCGCATTGATGAACATCAATATTTTGCCATTTTATCCAATCTTTTACCACTTTCAATGTGTGTTTAGGGTTGTTATCATGCAGGAATATCCATTTTAGTGGCATTTTCCAAGTTGCATATGGCATCAAAGTATTTTGTAGTATGTCTTTATAATCATTAGACTTCATTATGCCTACAACACTTTGAATTGGACCGATTCCTTGCGGGGAGAAGCATCCCCAGACCTGGATTCTACAACCTCTATGCTAGACAGTTCCTCTTGCATATTTCGGGCTTAGCCTTTCTCTCCTTGGTCTTGGTGAAATTGTATAGCAAATATTTCTATAGTACATACTGACCCAATATTCCCCTGTTTTAGGTGTAATTTTTGTACCTTTTTAAGAAAAGGGCAAAAATGACCCACTTGTGGGGGTTGCACAGGGTTAAAACTTTCTGCAAAAATATTCCCCGCAATATCCTGCATAAGTTTGCTGCACACATGATACACCTCAAATGTAAGGATCATATAGTAAATTCATCAATTTAACACAAGAATGCGATATTTTTGTTTTTTCATGTACAGTGGATAAAAAAACAAAAATCGATTAAAAAAAATGTGACGTGCTGGAGAAAAACCACGAGACACGGGTATTTTTTTTTAACGTGTACTTTAAGAATTTTTTGGATTTTCTCATGTGTGTTTTTTTTTTGTGTCGAACAGTGTAATTTGCTGGTAAGCCCGAATGTTCGCGAAGGTCATCCGAAGGTTTCGAAGCCAGAACGAAGAATATCTAGGTATAATAGAGAGATAGCATCTATGGAAAACTATCAACTAGCCGTAACTGATAGTTTTCTGGAAAACCCAAATGCTCGCGAAGGTCAGCCGAAGGCTCCGAAGTTGAAACGAAGAATCTCTAGGTACACTAGAGGAA
The DNA here is from genome assembly GCA_951812925.1 of Calliopum simillimum. Classification (NCBI taxonomy): domain Eukaryota; kingdom Metazoa; phylum Arthropoda; class Insecta; order Diptera; family Lauxaniidae; genus Calliopum; species Calliopum simillimum. Next base: position 65,218,955 of record OX638368.1, read on the forward strand.
AGAAATCTATGGTGAACAATCAACTAGCCTTTACTGATATTTTTGTTCTAAACTCGAAGGTTCGGGAAGGTCAGCCGAAGACTTTACAGTCAAAACGAAGAATATCTAGGCATAATAGTGGAAGAACATCTTTGACGGACTATGAACAAGTTTTAACTGATACTTTTCTGGGAGACTCGTAGGTCCCCGAAGATCACCCGAAGGCTTCATAGTAAAAATGAAGAGCATCTAAGTATACTAGAGGAAAAAATCTATGACGGAATATCAACAAACCTTAAATAATAGTTTTCTGGGACCCACGAAGGCTTCTTAGTCGAAACTAAAAATATCTAGGCATATTAGAGGAAAAACATCTTTAATTGATAGTTTTCTGAAATGCATTCTAATTTTTTTCGAAAAATTTTTGGAATTTTGCCGACATTTTGGATATACATATTTCGATGCTTTTGGAATTTTACGATACTTTTGGGCTTTTACCAATTGTATTTCAATATTTGTCACTCCTTTTGGACCGATATTTCAGATGTTTTTCGATACTTTTGGAATTTTACGAATATATTGGATATTTTTCGATACTTTTGGACTTCTGCCGATTGCTTCAATGTATTTTAATATTTTTCGTTACTTTTGGATTATAATCGACATTTAAGATGATTTCCGATATTTTTGGACTTTAACCGATAGTTTACAGGTAACAGTTTTATAGGATTAAATAAAATAAACATATGTTATTGGAACATGATTTTATAAAAATAGTTTTACTTAAGTATTAGTTTTATTTAGTGCTTTCTTGCTTAAAAACAAATTTTTGTTAATAATATTTGTGGAATAAGTGACCTCAAACAATTTGTTGTTTTTTCTATGAAGAACCCAGTGAAAAATAAGTCGAAAACCGAGCAACGCCGGGTAAAACAGCTAAGAAGTACTTAATAAAATAAATTACGCTTCATAACGATAAAATCGTGTGTACGAATGTACCCCATAACTATGTGTACTAATGTGCCCCAAACTTTTGTTATTTTTACAAAAACTATTAGCAAAATCGCGAAAAATAAACACGCAATAAAATAGCATATCGTCCCTTAGCTTCCAACACCGCTCAAGTCGAAAATTGGCGGTTTTGACATTTTAATCTATTTGGTGGAGCTGCTCATTGCGCGTCTAACCATTCGTCACATTATGTAGATTTCAGACAATCAGAAGCCGTAATTCAAAAAGAAGTAACAGCGCGCAAGTTGGTTGCCCTCTGAACACCGCCTGAACACCGTCTCCTGTAAAGTTGCTAAAAATGACTTAGGCGGTGTTGGAAGCTAAGGGACGATATCTGTTTCTATGTAAACAAGAAGTAACATATTATTTAATTTTAGCAAAAAATTATTACAATTAAACGAAGTTGAACAAAAACAATTGAAACGTTTGTTGTCCCTTGTGTGCCGAAAACTAACTGCTTGGGTGTTTTAATTCGGTGATTTTTGCAAAATATTGCGTTTGTTGTAAGCGAGCCACATTTGGTTCAACACTGTATGACAACTTTGCTCTAAATAAGACTGTAAAATTTTCACACATTCTGTATAAAAAAGGGAGCCACACAATACTGAGCAAAAATTTGACTTAGCATTGTGTCAAATTCTCTCAAAACTGTGTAAATGCTCAAGGGGAAAATAAGTGCTTCAAAAACCCTTCTGAAGTGCATCCTTTTCACCAATAAGCGCTTCCGCTCCGTAAGAACAATACATACTTTCTTTTTAACATTGCATATCATAGGATGTAAGTGAGCAAAAGCTTCCCGCAGCCTTACCAAAAAAGAGTTTCTAAAGCGCTTATTTGTAATGCTGCGGTAAGCGTTTTTCAATAAAATTTAAAAAAAAGAAAAAAAAAAACTGGCCGCGCCAGGATTTGAATCTACGACTCTCCCGCGTGCTAGATATTTTTTTCTTACATTTACCAACCCTTTAGACCGCTACTCCAACGCCCGATGATATGAAGAGGTATTAAATTTGTATATTAAGCAAATGTTGTCCAAACAGAATTTGTCATACATAAGCAAAAGTAAATAAAAAAGAGGAAGGAAAATAGAAAAGTGAAATATAAAAAGGTAGAATAAAAAATATTTTAATAAAAAAAAAAAAATAAAGCAAAAACAAATAAAAAAAAGGAAAAAAAAAATCACCCGGGCTGGGTTTGAACTCACGTTGTTCTTACTGCAGCCTTATAAAAAATCATTGTGATAGTGCTTCTAAATTTCTGTGGGGACAAGCACAGAATGTGTGATATATTGTATTACACAGTTTCATTTAAAGTGTACATACAAAGTCTATTTTTGATAAAAAAAAAAAATATAAATGCTTGGTTCATGCACGTGAATAAGATTTTTGGGGCGCTGAGTTGCAAACCAATTGCACAATCCTCCAGCTGGATTCTGGCTTAACAATTCACTAGGGGAGACTGGGGCACATTTGACAAAACATTTTCATAGACCTGTGTCTTTGAAAATTATTTTACGATCTTAATACTCTTTACTGTTTCTGAAGCATGGAGTATCTAAGATTAAAACCAAGAAAAAAAAATTGAAAAAAACTGGTGCGGGGCACGTTTGATATTGCAAGGGACACATTTGACACTCCCAAAAATTGTACAAAAACATTAAACAAAACCTTTAACCTTTTTTTCATATAAATACAAATAATAAGTATGTATGTATTAACGAAGACTTATTTATATATATATATATATATTTATAGTCGATGTCAAATACGTATTTAGTGCATGAACGTTAAGTTGAGGCTCGATTGGTTGGAGTTGGTAGTTTAAACTCAATTGCACTCCTCAAAGTCAGGTATGAAGTATAGCTAATTACTTCTAAAATTTCTGTTCGTCTCCATTTTGTAGTGGCATACCATATCTTTAAAAAGATAAAACAAAAAAATCTTATAAAATACACAAACACATACATATGTATGGACGAACGCCAAATGTGCCCCTTCGGCAAAAGTCAAATGTTCCCCAAAATCTCTTGAAGAATTAAAAATATTTTAAAATTTAAACTATTTGACCTTGATAAAAACCACTTTATTCTATTTTTTATAAAGGTTAGTGCTACAAAATTTTCATACTTATTGTACTTTTAAAAAACAACTAGCTGGCCTGGTTGCGACTTCGTTCGCCCGTTCCCGATTTTATGTATTTTTTGTATGAAAGGTGCAACTCCCCCCTCCCAATTTTCTCAATGTGAATGGTAGATAGAATATACAACCATGTATGTACCAAGTTTTATAACGATATCTGACATATGTGAAGAAATATAGCATTTTGTATATTTTGAGTAAAGAGGATGCAGTCCCCCCACACCTAATACCCCCCAAGTTTTGCATTGTGAATGGTAGATACATTATGCATAAGTTCACCAACTTTCATTATCATAGCTTGTATAAGTGCAGAGATATAGCATTTTTTGTATTTTTTTTTGTATGGGGGGTGCAACCCCCGTCCCCCTCAGCGGCATCTCACCTCCTTATGAACCTTCGACAGACCATAAGAAACAATTTAAAAAAAAAATCGTTTAAGTCGACCGTGTAGTTTCCGCGTTCATAAGCTACATACGGACACCATTTCATTTTTATATATATAGATACAACTTTATTTGTAAAACCCTTACGAACAAGATGCCGAAAATTACAAAAAAAACACAAAAAGTTAAAAAAGCGTATTAGCGCGGGAGGAGTTGAAAAAGAAATGCCAAAGTTCATTACGTTGCTTCCACTCTAATTAGTTATGTTCCTGCATTTCAGTTTTTGGTTCGAAAGGCGTGTTAACACTGAAAATGGTAAAGTCAAATGTGCCCTGGTGTCAAATGTACCCCAGCTTACCCTATAAGTTACATTTGGCAGGTTTTAGGAATTAACAAACAAAATTTTTGCTCTTATTTTTCGGAACTTACACTGTAAATTTTGTTAAAATTTTCAGGATACATAAAGCACATAGTGAGAAAAGCATTTTAAGCATAATGTATGAATTTGATGAAAGTTATTGGTTTTACATATTTTAACTTTATCGTATTATCGCACAATCGTATCTTATCCGACAAAAAAAGTCAATATTTTAGAAACCCAAAGAGATCTCAAGAATCGGATAAAAGAAATGTGGAAGAACTTCCTTAAAAATAATTACGTATATATACTATGTATGTAAGATCGATATATTTTTACATTTGACATTTATTTAATGACGTGACGATGTACGAGTGAAACATGGCTTCAAAAGGTGAAAGAGATTAACTATTCAAAACCAACTTATCATGTTGGGAAAATACAACTTCCCTGGCAGAATGCACATCGGAATTGAAGATTCAACATGATCCATCAAAATCAATTACAGAAAAAGTAAATTTTAAATTTATGTTTACTTTCGTACAATATCCTTGGTTTCATGGAGTTGGAATACATTTTCCTATGATCTCTTACAAAGTTCCTTGCGTACGTATTAACATACTGAATAGCTTAGCGCTCGCAAAACAGCAGCTATATAATTGAAAGTTTTCTTTCAATTAATCCTCAAAAAAGAATACATTGCTAACAGTTTGCAATTCATGCAAATGTCAAAATGGTCTTTACATACAATAAATGCAGTCTCCTTATCTCAAGATTTTACAAAATGTCAAAAACTGCAGACTAAGTTGTTGTTGTCTTGCTATCTGAAAAAATCATCGTTGTCATTTTAATTCGCATATGTTGCTATGGATTTTTTTCTTATCACCTCTTTTTTTGCTGCACAACTAAGAAGGAAAACAACAAAACCTTCCTAACAAGAACACAATGGATAAGGAAAAAATCACGTCTTAAGGAAATGACAACGACAACTCCACTTGAAGGCAGGCGAACAGAGACTACTTGTGTTGCATCCACATCTGCATCTGTGCCTTCGAACAATGTAAATGACACGGTAGCATAAAAAATGTACTTTGTTGACAGCGCGAAAGAACATGAGATGCTGGGTAGGAGTTATGTCAACAGTCGTACTTCCTTACAGTAATATATACCGTAAACTATGTTGTCTGCTGAAAAGTCTTTCGGCAGGAAAATGAAAGGGTGCAACTGTGCTTACAAAAAACAAAAAAAAGCATACGAATGCGGATATTAAATATGCTGCACAGATGTTTCGGTATAATGTTGATGAAAACAACCTTTTGCATAAATAAGTTAACATGAGTACCATGCTTCAACGATAGAACACGTTCCTAGAGGCGTAAAATACCAAGTGCAACTATCTCTAACAAAAGAGTTTGACAGTAATTTGTTTTTTACAACATACTAGCCTTCCCTGCCCGTTTCGCTAGGCATGTTTGTTTTGTTTTTTCATTCCCAATAGCTTATAAGATATAGATAAAAGCGTTCATTTCATTTTCATTTTAATTTCATTTTAAACCATCTCAAACTATCGTCCAATATCGATAGTTTGCGAGCTCTACCAAGTTCTGCCCTCCCCTATTTTTTATCTTTCTGACTTGGTATAAAAATAAATCAATGGGAATGATTTTTTTAAAATTTAATTTGTTTTTAGTTTATTTTGTAGTTTATAAATGTTTTCTTTTAATGATTTTAATTTTTTGTTCATTTTTTTTAATTTGTTACTAAGGAGTTCATTCTGTAAAAAAAAAAAATATCTGCGACTCGCTGAACATTCCCATTTCTGCGATGAAGAATTATATCACGTGCGTTAAATTCTTCGCCAACTATAACTTCGTGAATTGTTGGTGCATTGTATCGTCTTTCGTGTTGTCCGACAGGTGTTTTATCTTCCTTTATTATAACTCTGTACTCATCTACTGGCATTTGGTCAAGGGCAGTTCTAAACAATTGAATAAATTCGTTGTGTTGATCGAATAAAGTTTGTTATGCAGCGACAACTTCTCGTTTTGTGCCCGTATTGTATCGACAATGTTGATCTATTTGTTCATCTGTGTTTCCCATGAAATAAATTTGACGAAATTTATGGTCCGTATCTGGCAATGGTAGTAATGATCCAGCATGATGATATATTTGACCTTGTACTTTGAATGTTGGCATATAGTTGTCGCGTACGATATTCGTTGCACCGAATGATGTCATTTGGAAACATGAATTGTACTTGCGTATATTCGTTAAAAAATGTTTTGATTCGCTCGTTTCGCCTGATACCAACTTTGATAATGGTTCGGGTGGTAGATGTAATTCTGGTAATTTAACTTTTCCACCAGCACAGCACATTCCTGGTGATTCATTCTTAAATATGCATTCTATATGTGCATAGTTCATCCATTTTTCCAATAACCACACTTGGATGAATGCTGTAATTATAGTTAGCATTGTAATGGAATGCACTGAGATATAAGTCAGCGTGAGTGGTTCGTCTGGCTCGAGCAGTGTACATTCGGATGGTAAGCAGTCTGGATTCGCGTTGCACGTTTGTTTCTAATCTTGCATTTCGTTGCTCGTTAGTTTCCAATGAACGCGCTTGAGCATGAAGCTCTCGGTCGGATTCTAATCTCGCTTCTCGTTGTTCATTTGTTTCTGCATTTCGTTTTGCCTTTTTCTGTCGTGCTTGAGACGTAGAACGACCGAGCGCTCGTTTTTTGGGAGGCATAACTGCAAAGAAATTGCTTTGAAATGTTTTGATAATAAATTTAAATATGTTGAGCGTTGATCAACAAATGGCATTGAAAATTAATTTAAATTTTTTGAGAGTTGATCAGCAATCAAAATTTCGAATGAATTCAAAAAAGCTACTCTCTTACTCTTGATTATGTTCACAAATTCACTGAGAATAATGTAAAAAATAAGCGTTTAGAAGATTACGAAACGAATGTTGATTCCTTTTACCATGAAATGCATGGAAAAGGGGCATATTCCGCCCATTTTGTTATTGAAGGAAAGTTAATTTCGTTTCAAACCATCTTAAAAATTCCGAATAGCTTAGCTAGGGTGTCCCAGAAATCCGTCATAGTTCGCCAAAGATGCTTTTCTTGCAGTACATTTAGATATTCTTCGTTTTGACTATGAAACCATCGGGTGACCTTCGGGAACCTTCGATTATTCCACAAAATTATCAATTAAGGCTTGTTGATAGTTCGCCATAGATGCTTTTCTTGTAGTACATTTAGATATTCTTCGTTTTGACTATGAAACCATCAGGGGACCTTCGGGAACCTTCGATTATTCCACAAAATTATCAATTAAGGCTTGTTGATAGTTCGCCACAGATGTTTTGCCTTTAATATGCCTAGATATTCTTCGTTTTGGCTATGAAGCCTTCGGGTGACCTTCGGCAACCTTTGAGTGTCACGGGAAACTGTTAACTAAAATTTTTTTAAAGACTTTTTCCCTCTCGAATTCTTCGATATTCTTCGTTTTGACTGTAAAACCTTCGGGTGACCTTCAAGAACCTTCGGGTGTCAGAGAAAAATATCAGTTAAGGATTGTTGGTAGTGTGCCACAGATGTTTTCTCTCTGGTATATCCAGATATTCTTCGTTTTGACTATGAAGCCTTCGGGTGATCTTCGGAAACCTTCGTGTATAGCCTAAGCTATGCAATTTAATTTAAGGATGATTTGGTGTAAATATCAGGTGAATTGATTAAGCAGTCTCCGAGAAAATGCAATTTAACAAATTTTTGTATGGGGGCCACCCTTAATATGCACCCTGGCAAATTTTTTTTTTCTTAGAAATCTTCGCGGGCATGCTCAACCAATTCCTAATGTTTCAACGCAATCGGATGAACGGTCTCTGAGAAAATGCGATTTAAAACAATATGCACCCTAATGGAATAAATAGTATCCTATGTCCGTTTCCTGGCTCTAAGCTACCTCCTAACCAATTTTCAGCCATATCGGTAAAGCCATTTGTTCGATCACGGGCAAACTTTCCGTCATCATCCCTACTGGGGTATCAATTACATATGCACATACATATGTACTTGCTGAAATTAACATCATCGTAAGTTAGTCGTCGTCACTATGTAGCTACTCTTTTTTCGTCGCACCACCCGCACTTTCGTCTTCGTCATCGTCATCGTCATAGTTTTTGTCAACATAAAAAACAACATCTCTTTATCGTGCTAGCAACAACAACAACGCAATCATTGTCACCACTCTTCGTCTTCGATTGATCTTCTTGCATTCTTCTTTACAACAACAAATACATACAGTCCACTAACGCTTTAATCGTATGATTTTGTCTTTGACCGTTTAGCAGCACATAATGGAAAAGTGCGTGCATAAAAAATAGAATTTGGGCACGACTTTTCGCCGCAACCTTGTAATAACGGTTCCTTGCTAATGCAAGGTATGCAGCTGCTAAATAAGTCAACATTTTAAATCACAAAATTCAGTCTTTCTTCGTCTTCGCAACCGCATCATCGTCGTCGCACCAAATCATCGTCATCGGTAATATCGTCGTGGTAATTCATTTAAATTAAGTTTAGAATTAAACAATAAAGCTAATTTAAGTGTAGTTAAGGTATATTAATAAAAGATTAAATAATAACTAAAATAACAAAAAGAAAAAGTGAACTTAAAAAACTATAAAAATAAAAGTGAAATTAATTTGAACTAAAATAAAATTTATAGTTTTGATTTTTTGAAATCTGGACACTACACCACCAGCTAGGAAAAAGCTCCTAGCTTTTCCACCATTCTTGAATTATAAATAGTGTAACTAACACGACTTTCTTTTATGTATATGGGCACGGCCACGTAAGACGAAGCTATACAACTTTTTTTTTTCTTTAAATCTCCCACTCATTTGCCCATATTTCATAAGTTTACATCTAATGCTGTCCAAAAATACTATTTTCAAGTATATAAGTTGATTTAAGGGGTGCTTTTTTCATAAAAACTTACTCTTGCTTGTGAAAAGAAAAAAAAAAATGCCAAAAAAACAAGTCCCGAAAAGAAGGTAAAAATTTGCTTTATTTTTATTGTATCAATGCAATTTTGATATCCGCAGAAAGAAAATGTTTGAAATTAAGGATTAACATTGATATTTTGAAGGAAAACCAGTTGCTTATGCATATTTGTTGGCGATGAATTCTACCGCAATAAAAAACGTAACGTTCCCAACGAAAAATTTTAAGAAGTTTCTTGAAGCGGAAGTTAGTGGGTAAAATATTAAAATGCAATCACCCTTTTCGAGTATTTTCAGTCTAATTTCTGAATCCATTTTAAAATTACTTAAATAAAGTATCTACCATGGTGAACATAGCCACTAAATATGTGTAACGTTCCCAACATTTTTTAATCAAAAATCATAAGTTATATTTTTCTACTAAAATTTCTTCTGAATCCACGCTGAGTTGAAAGGGATACAATAATTTAAATCAATTAATAAGAACTGTTGGATTGAAGAGGAAGTTATGGACATGAATCACGTTAATTGCTGTTTTGAGATCTATCCAAGTGCATAGGATATCACAAATATTTCGTTCTTTACAGGCTTTTTGAAGCTTCCGAAACAACCTAGTAATATTCTTGTTACATGTACCAAATTTCATGCATCTAGCTTAATCAATTCGGCCACCTGTCAGGGCTCAACATAAAAATCTGAAAAAAACAGAAAAAAATGTATTTTCGATTTCATTTTTTTTTTGTAGAACCCAGACTGGCGGCCATACGAATTTAGCTAGATGCATGAAATTTGGTACAGATAATGCCAATATTACTAAGCTGCCTGAGACTAAAATTGGACGTGATCAGTTAATCTCCACGCCTACTTCCCATACAACGTTTTAACTAGCATATATGAGAGGTAGGCGTGAACATTAACCGATCACGCTCAATTTTAAACCTGATCAGAAAATGCCTCTTAGTATTATCTGTACCAAGTTTCATGTAGATAGCTTTATCCTTATGGGAGAAATCGTAATTTCAAAAAAAAATATGTATCGAGGTCTTGGAGCAAAAAATTTGTAATGTAGTGTAAATGGGAACCTTCCAAGGAATGAAATATTCACTTATTTTCATCTTTATGGATGTTTGGACTGTTTGGCTGTATTTGCCCTCAATTTATTTATGGAAATTCGTACGCATAACGTTCCAAACGCTTTTGCGTGACGTAACCAACGTTGCTTTAATGTCTGTAAGTCCACCAATAATATTTTTTTCACCACAATTACCATTCCAATCTTAGCTTTGATCCTTTGTCTTGATATTATAGAAGATGTTCGGAAAAATACATTACTAGTTTCGCAGACTTTTTAGAAAATGTGCACTGACATCAAAAATTGTTGAAAAAAAAAAATAACGTTCCCAACGGCACTTAAACTCTTATAACTTCTAAGTCATAAGCGATAGACAAAAACTTTGTTCCTACGAAATATTGGCCTTAGGGAGCTTTATTACATGCACTTAAGATATCATGATATTTGATTATTTTTCAAAGAGATATGGGTAAAAATGTGCGTGCGAACGTAACGGTGGCCGTGCCCATATTCAGAATGAATTCACTTTGTCCTTTCATTTATAATGCGGTGGAGGAGGCGTGGCAGGTGTAGAAAAGTATATGTATTCTTATTCAACGTCACCTCAAGAGTCGATATATCCATGTCCGTGGTGTTAAAATAATTTTTTTTGCAACGCCTTTGAAAAAGTTCAAAGTGTTGTTACGTCTTTTTGGATGACGATATACATTCATACAAATGTATTATATCCCTAGGGTGCGAAATTTGATGAAAAGATTTATTCACTGGTACCTCTCGTCGGAACCCAATATTTAATCTACAAAGGGAATCGAGAGAACGAAGAGAAATCCTAAAATAATTATTTTCTTTATCCCAAAGGTAATAGATCACATGTGGGATAAAGCCACGAGCAACAGTAAAGTGTAGCGCAAAATCTGTAAGATACAGTGGGCACAATGGGATATCTTGTGGTTGCTTCATGTTTGCTTAGGAAAACAAAAATGAAAAAGTTCACTCTAAGCTGCTGGTCGTCCAAATAAAGAGATCACAGAACCTACAGCATAAGGTTCCAGGGATCACTGTATTACTAAATTCGAAGGTGTCAGCACTAGACCGGTGCGTTTTGGACGAATGTTTAAAATTCGTCGCGCAACCGACAGAATTGTAAAGTTAAACTATCGACATGAAGATTGCCGCCACCCTAGCTCTGAGTGATGACGGGAAGAGGTCTTGATATATTTTTGAAGGTTGAAAAACGTGGTTCAAAAATGCAAGCTCATCGGTCCGAAATGAATCAATTCTCAGCTTCGTAGTAGGTCGAAAATTGAAATCCAAATCATGGATTCTTATGTTTTTTCCCCGTAGAATCGAATGGCACCATTAGTTTTCTGATTAGACGTCCATTTTTGGCATCAAGTGAACTTATCAGATCAAAAAAGTCGAAATTTTTCGAAAACCCCTGTTTGAGCACTCCACAATTGAACAGAAAAAGCCTTAGAAAGATTTGAAATGTATACTTTTTTAGGATTTTTCCTGACGTTAACACCGAACTCTAATTTGCCGCGCGCGGATGCCCCTTCGGCGAATTTTATGAAACTACTAAACAACAAACTCGATCAACAAAAAGAGTGCATAATAAAAACTTTAACGGCTCGAATCAGTGACCTAGATGAGACGGTTCAGAATATGGAAAAGAGAGTAATGCTCCGAATTGATGCAATCGATGGTGAGTTAAAAAAGTTAAACGATCGCGTCACAGATGTTGAGAAAGCATATGCTGAAATTAAGGCGCTCAAATTGGACGATCGAGTAGGCGATGTTGAGAGATCTTGTGCTGAAGTTCAGGCTCTCAAATACAATTTCACTGAACTGCAGCAACAGTTTGAAAAGCACGAAAATGATATGGTGGCTACAGATCTAATCATAAATGGCATTCCGCATGAAGAGGGAGAGAATTTGGAAAAGGTGTTCTCAGGAGTTTGTCAAGCTGTTCAATCACACATACCGCCTGTACGTAATTCTTTCCGTGCGCTCAGCAAAAATAAAAATAAGCCTGCTCCGATAATTGTAAAACTGTTCTCTCCATATGATAGAAATCAACTATTTAAATCAATTGGTGTTTTTTGCAAAACAGAGAGTAGAGCTTTAACGCTCTCTGATATAGGATGCAGGTGCAGCGAGGGGTCTGTCTTTGTGCATGAAAGCCTGACAAAGAAAAAGATAGAAATTATGTATTACGCCACACAGAAGAAACGAGAACATCTCCTATCATCAGCATTTTCAATTCGTGGGAGAGTCTATGTGAGAGTGTCCAATAACTCTAAGTTGAAAGAAGTAACTAGCAAGGAGAGTATTGATTATGTAGTTAGCACAGCTCCAGAAATTGTAGAAGAAACTAGCAAGGAGAGCATTGATTTAGATGTTAGCACAGCTCCAGAAACTCAATGAAAAGAAAAATTCACATTCACAGTTTAGTCATTTTAGTTTACATGTTTTCTTTTTTGGTATTAATTATGTTTAGGTTTTCTCCTTTTAATAATTTTTGCTCATTTTTTATAATTTGTGTGTGTGACTATAGTATTAATAGCAATGCGGGTGGGTATCTTTGGGATAAGTTTTTAGCAACGACATATTTGTCTTTTTTTCTTTTTTTCACTGCCTTTTTTTTCAGCACCATTTACGAAAAATTTCTGAATGTAAATTATTCTAAGAAATGAGAAATGATTCCTCACTGAATCATGGCTTTAACTTGAAAACAGTTTTGAAAATCGTGAGTAATTACCATTGTGGGTTTCAGCTATGTCATATAAATGCGCGTAGCTTAAACTCCCACAAAATTGATTATTTTAATCATATTCTGCATGAAAGTAAAATTGATGTGGTTTGTGTGAGTGAAACATGGTTTAAAGATGAAGTGGAGAATAACATTTATGCGCTTGAAAATTTTAATGTCATAAGAAATGATAGAAAAACAGATACGAGAGGAGGTGGAATAGCAATATATTGCAAGAAACATTTGCAGTTTAAGGTGGTTCTTAAATCTAATGAGTCCGAACAAGTCGAGTTTTTAGGTGTTGAATTAGGGGATAATACAAACAAGTGTTTAATAATCTGTGTTTACAATCCACATCGCTCAATTGATTTAAACAGTTTATTTGCTAGTATATCAAACTTTACGGTTGAATACGAGCACATTGTACTTTGTGGTGATTTTAACGTTGATATGCTACTTAATGATACACGTTCAAATGCTTTGTATGACTCTATTCATTCATGTGGCCTTAATGTCATAAACGATTCGCCAACTCGTTTTTCACCTGGCTGTAAACCAAGTTTGTTGGATTTAATCTGTGTTTCAGATAAATCGTACGTTTCTCACTTTGAACAACTTCCGATGGCAGGTGTATCTGATCATGAGCTCTTATTACTTACCTACAGTATAAATTTTTCTGGGGATAATGCTGACAAAAGCTTTTCCTACAGGGATTTTGAAAAAATCAACTTTGCTTCATTATATGCTGAAGCTAATGCTTTGCGCTGGCATGATTGCTGGAATTATGGCAACGTTAACGAAAAGTTACAATGTTTTATGATGCTCCTACGATACTTATTCAATAAACATGTTCCAATAAAAACTGTGCGACTTAAAAATGGTCAACAACCGTGGTATACGACTCAAGTGAAGAATGCTATCCAAATTAGGAATAAGAGCTACCATGTTTGGAAACGCAATCAAAGCCAGGCAAACTGGGAGGCGTACTGTATTCTTAGGAATAGGGTACATGTCGTTACGAAAAATGCTAAAAAAGCATTCTTCGAGAAAAAATTAAACATAAGTCTTCCTTCAAAAACATTTTGGAAGCATTTGAAACAGTTTGGCTTCAAAAAGGACACGATGGAGTGTACTATTGATTCTAATACTATGAATGATTATTTCTTATCCTCAAATTTATGTATCGATGGATCCTCTTATGTCCCTGACATTAATCTTTTCCATAAGCTTCGACATGAGTTTTCTTTTGAAGTTGTTAGCCCTGATGAAGTTATTAAAGCAATTAATTCAGTTAAATCTAACGCTGTTGGTGATGATCAAATAAGCTTAAAATTTATTAAAACTATTTTACCATTGATAGTCCCCTCTATAACACATATTTTTAACCACTCAATAACGACATCTACTTTTCCTAAAAATTGGAAAGTGGCAAATGTAACGCCGATAGCTAAAAAGAATAACCCAACCATATCTGAAGACTTCCGTCCTATCAGTATCTTGTCTGCTCTGTCGAAGGCCTTTGAGAAGCTTCTTGCTGTACAGATTGTTAATCATATATCTGTTAATAAATTACTGTCTGAGAACCAATCAGGCTATAAAGCCGGACATAGCTGCACAACGGCAGTCCTCAAAATCCTAGAGGATATTCGTCCAGCATATGATAGAGATGAAGTGACAGTCTTGGTCTTGCTTGACTTTTCAAAGGCCTTTGACACAGTGAACCACGAAATTTTACTTAAAAAACTTCGGCATTATTTTGGTTTCAGTGATTCAGCGATAAGTTTTCTAAAATCGTATTTAACACAACGTCAGCAGAGAGTTTTAACAAAAAATTCAACGTCTGAGCTAAAATATACTCTGTCTGGTGTTCCTCAGGGCTCTATACTGGGCCCAATACTTTTCAGTATATTTATTAACGACATAGTCACTTGCTGCAAAAATTCCTCGATACACCTATACGCCGATGACACACAGATTTATTTGTCCCGGCCAATTGGTCTATTTGAGGATTTAGTATATAGAATTAATGAGGATCTCCATAGTATTGATATTTGGTCCAAGCAAAACTATCTTAAGCTAAATGCACTTAAGACTCAAGCATTACTTATTTCTCACCGCTCGCATGTCTTAGATAATCTTTCCCCAATAACTCTTGACAAAGAAGATATAAAATTAGTCAAGACCGTGAAGAACCTGGGATTCGTTATAAATTCAAAACTGAGTTGCGTGGATCATATAAATGCTACAGTCGGGAAAATTTACTATGTTCTGCGTAAATTATGGATGACAGCATCATGCATACCACAAGATACAAAACTAAAATTAGTAAGAACTTTTATTGTTCCTCTTGTGTCATATAGTGCACAAATATACGGCAGCATTGACTCTGTATCCAAGCATAAATTACAACTGGCGATAAACAATTGTGCAAGATATGTTTTTAATAAAAGAAAATTTGACCATATATCTGACTGTGCAATAAAAATACTAAACTGTGATATTAAATGTTATTTAGATATTTGTAATCTTGTTTTTTTACACCAACTACTCAATACACGCTCTCCGGAATACCTTTACAGAATGTTTTGTTTTGCTCAATCAAGCCGTACTAATAATTTAATTGTACCTAGTTTTAATTTTTTAATCTCGTCAAGATTGTTTTTTGTTAATGCTGTGAAATTGTGGAATTCGTTACCAAGGGATATAAAAACAGAAAATCGTAAATTGTGTTTTAAAAAGGCAGTCGTAAGGTTTTACAATATTTCAAATTGATTGTTCATTGTAGTTTTTCAATGTTTTAGTTCTTATTTTATTTTTTTGTTCATTGCTATTAATATTTTTAATCTATATTTTAAAAAGTTAAAATCAATTAAATTCATCTCTAAATTATTTTTATACTTTAAGTTTTATATTCTAAGTAAATAATTTGTAAAACTTTCCAAATATGTAAAAAGTACTTTATGAGACTTGTGTCTTACGGTACTACCAATAAAAATTGAATTGAATTGAAAATTGAATTGAATTGATTCCAGTGGTACCATTTTATTTTTGCGCAACGACAATATTTTCATTCATAAAAAACGATTTTTTGATTTTTATTATCAAAAAATATCACGAAATCGGGCGTAAATATTTAGTCAACGACCGTAATGGAAAAAAATTACCGTTGTTGAATGAAGGATGGTATATTCTTAGTAAATAAATTCATATTTTGTGGTAATAATTGCGTTTATGTATCACAAAGAACGAGCTTAGATCGGAGTCGCCTCGCAATGGTTTGTTTACAAAATGTAACGGGCGTCTGTCTGGTCCGAGTATCCACTATATATGTAAATGTAACATCAATCACGGCGCTGTCCTGAGAATTTAAATAACGATAACAACACCCCTCTGGGGTTATTTCATATTATGAAAGCCTATTAAATTCTGCATATTTTGGTGAATTTTTAAAAAAATCGTTAGAGCGCTTTTTGAAAAAAAGCCAAAAAACCGTTAAAATTGAAATGAAAAAAAAGTTTTGAGATGACACACAAAAATTAAATTTTTATCAATATTTTAATAAATAATGATTATAATGTGTATATATTATAAAAACATATTATATTCTAAAAAATATAAGACTAAGTAGAAAAAAATCGATGGACCGGTTTTCGAAAAACTGCCAAAAAACCGTTAAAATTTCAATGAAAATCAATATTTTTAGTCGACATATGAAAATTAGTTTTGCTGATTATTTTAACATATAATGAAAATTATAAATATACACACATATTACATATATATCATGTATGTTTTCTATAGAATAAAATGTTTACGTTCCTAAACAAAAAAACACTGAAAAAAATGATTAAAAAAATTATTTAGTTAAAAAATATCGTTAAAATTGGAGTAAGCCCGACAAAATTCGGATTTTGCTGCAAAATAGTTCGAAGTGAAATTTTGTTACCAGAATACTCTTTATTTATGCATGAAAGACAAAGTGTGAAAAAATCATAGTGAAATCTTCTATGCATAAAAAGTTATTCAAGGTCAAAGGTCGAAAAAATCAGTTTTTTGCAAATATCACACTAACGGTTACTTTTTCAGAAAAATAAGTGTAAACAATTTTGTAGTCCTAAAAATTTTCTATAGAAAAGACCTCAGAGTGGTTTTCGTATGACTTACAGTTTAGGAGATATTCTAATTAAAAAAGTGTCAAAGCTTAGTAATGCATGCATGCGGTATATAAGTGTGCATAGCCACATGTTGATTTTTAATGTGCCATAACTTATGAACGATGAGCTGCACGAAAAAAACAAAACCATCAGGTTATAGGGAATTGTATGCTCTATAAATGATAAGCAATGTGTGTACACATATTTTACCGTTTAGGAGTAATTCAATAAAAACAGATTTTTTAACGTTTTCCTTAATTTTTATGATTTTCATTTAATAACTCCTAAGCGGTAAATTGTATGTGTACATACATTGCTTATTATTTATAGAGCATACAATTCCCTATAACCTGATGGTTTTGTTTTTTTCGTGCAACTCATCGTTCATAAGTTATGGCACATTAAAAATCAACATGAGCCTATGCACACTTATATACCGCATGTATGCATTACCAAGCTTTGACACTTTTTTAATAAGAATATCTCCTAAACTGTAAGTTGTACGAAAACCACTCTGAGGTTTTCTCTATAGAAAATTTTAAGGACTACAAAATTGTTTAAGCCTATTTTTCTGAAAAAGTAACCGTTAGTGTGATATTTGCAAAAAACTGATTTTTTCGACCTTTGATCTTGAATAACTTTTTATGCGTAGAAGATTTCACTATGATTTTTTCACACTTTATCTCTCATGCATAAATAAAGAGTATTCTGGTGACAAAATTTCACTTCGAACTATTTTGCAGAAAAATCTGAATTTTGTCGGGCTTACTCCAATTTTAACGATATTTTTTAACTAAATAATTTTTGTAATCATTTTTTTCTGTGTTTTTTTGTTAAGGAACGTAAACATTTTATTCTATAGAAAACATACATGATATATATTTAATATCTGTGTATATTTATAATTTTCATTATATGTCACAATAATCTGCAAAACTAATTTTCATATGTCGACTAAAAATATTGATTTTCATTGAAATTTTAACGGTTTTTTGCTAGTTTTTTGAAAACCGGTCCATCGATTTTTTTTTACTTAGTCTTATATTTTTTAGAATATAATATGCTTTTATAATATATACACATTATAATCATTATTTATTAAAATATTGATAAAAATTTAATTTTTGTGTGTCATCTCAAAACTTTTTTTTCATTTCAATTTTAACGGTTTTTTGGCTTTTTTTCAAAAAGCGCTCTAACGATTTTTTTAAAAATTCACCAAAATATGCAGAATTTAATAGGCTTTCATAATATGAAATAACCCCAGAGGGGTGTTGTTATCGTTATTTAAATTCTCAGGACAGCGCCGTGCAATATGTACATTTTTGTAGGTACATTAAGCTAGCAGAGCGAAAATGGCAGAACTGAAAAAAAAATATGGCAGAATTATAGGCAAATTTTGGGCCCAAACGCCGAATTTTAGGCTCTTCATTTTAAAAGAAAAAAAATAGCTCTGCCAGCTTAAGTGTAAGCCAGCAGAGCTGTTTCGAGAAAACACATACGGGACGTATATTGAACTAAAGTAAGTAGTCAATAATTATAGGCTAATTATAGGCTATTTAAATGCCCCATCGCCAAAAGAAAAGCTTTTCATTTAAAAAAAAAATGGACCAAATCAATTTTCTTGAAATAAGGAACTTCGAATAACAACAATTCCAGAGAAAAAAAAAACAACAACAACAACAACAAAACTACTACAACAACAACAAATTTACTACTACTACAACAACAGTAATTTTACATAAAAGTAGGGGTAAGTGGGCGGCCTGCGGCCGCTGCTCAAGATTTAAACCCGTCAGACATCCAACACCGGCTTCGCGGCGGCTTCGGCCGCGGATCAGTCTATAATACATCCAACAAATAGTTTTGCTAGTCAAATTGCGAGCGCAATTTTTAATACAAATTTTTTTAAACAATAATTAGCTACTGCGTTTGCATAAGACTGATCCGCGGCCGAAGGCCGCCGCGAAGCCGGTGTTGGATGTCTGACGGGTTTAAATCCTGAGCAGCGGCCGCAGGCCGCCCACTTACCCCTACTTTTATGTAAAATTACTGTTGTTGTAGTAGTAGTAAATTTGTTGTTGTTGTAGTAGTT
The DNA here is from genome assembly GCA_951812925.1 of Calliopum simillimum. Taxonomy (NCBI): domain Eukaryota; kingdom Metazoa; phylum Arthropoda; class Insecta; order Diptera; family Lauxaniidae; genus Calliopum; species Calliopum simillimum. The sequence continues at coordinate 65,237,905 of OX638368.1, forward strand.
TTTGTTGTTGTTTTTTTCTTCTCTGGAATTGTTGTTATTCGAAGTTCCTAATTTCATGAAAAGCTTTTCTTTTGGCGATGGGACATTTAAATAGGCTATAACTAGCCTATAATTATTGAATACTTTCTTTAGTACAAAATGTTTTTTTTCGAAATCACTCTGCTAGCTTAAGCTTAACCTAGCAGAATTTTTTTTTAATGAAAAGCTTTTCTTTTGGCAATGGGGCATTTAAATAGCCTATAATTAGCCTATAATTATTGAATACTTTCTTTAGTACAAAATGTTTTTTTTTTTCGAAATCGCTCTGCTAGCTTAAACTTAACCTAGCAGAATCTTTTTTTTTTTTTTTAATGGCAAGCTTTTTATTTGGCGATTGGGCATTTAAATAGCCTATAATTAGCCTATAATTATTGACTACTTACTTTAGTTCAATATACGTCTCGTATGTGTTTTCTCGAAACAGCTCTGCTGGCTTACACTTAAGCTGGCAAAGCTATTTTTTTTTTTTTTTTAAATGAAGAGCCTAAAATTCGGCGTTTGGGCCCAAAATTAGCCTATAATTAGCCTATAATTCTGCCATAATTTTTCAGTTCTGCCATTTTCGCTCTGCTAGCTTAATGTACCTCATGTTTGTATTCACTTTTTTATGAGTTTAGTACAATGCACAATATTTCACCTATCACATTTTTCGATTAAATATATGATATTTATATACTATTCTAGTGACTAATTATAATTATTAACACAAAATATGAATTTATTTTCTAAGAATATACCATCCTTCATTCAACAACGGTAAATTTTTTCCATTGCGGTCGTTGACTAAATATTTACGCCCGATTTCGTGATAGTTTTTGATAATAAAAAACAAAAATTCGTTTTTCATGAATGAAAATAATGTCGTAGCGCAAAAAAAAATGGTACCACTGGATTTGTCAGGAAAAAGCCTAGCAAAATATACATTTCAAATCTTTCTAAGACTTTTTCTGTTTAATTGTAGAGTGCTCAAACAGGGTTTCGAAAAATTTCGACTTTTTTGAGCTGAAAAGTTCACTTAATGCCAAAAATGGACGTCTAATCAGAAAACTAATGGTGCCATTCGATTCTACGGGAAAAAATACATAAAAATCCATATCTTGGATTTCAGTTTTCGACCTACTACGAAGCTGAGAATTGATTCATTTCGGACCGATGCGCTTGCATTTTTGAACCACGTTTTTCAACCTTCAAAAATATATCGAGACCTCTTCCCATCATCACTCAGAGCTAGGGTGGCGGCAATCTTCATGTCGATAGTTTAACTTTACAATTCTGCCGGTTGCGCGACGAATTTTACACTTCGTCCAAAACGCACCGGTCTAGTCAGCATCCAATGGTAAAAAATGGAGCCGCTTCCACCAAGAGCGCAATAGAAGCACATCTTTGGTAGCATAAGAAATTTTTACTTATTTTTTAACTGCTGGCTGTGATCATCTCAAATTTTTCCAAATTTGCAGTTGGGTTCTCAGATTTTTATAAAAATTCACAGAGCTGATCTAAGTGCTATGTATGGACCCGTCTCATTAATAGTTTTGCAAAAAGATATTTTTTTTGCAAGTTATGGGCATGGAACTTCAGAGTGTGCAAGTAGTGTTTTTGCGAAAAATCGATGCCATTTCGTCAAAAATAAGTTTTTTTAATTTTTGTTTTCGGATTCTTGTAGCATTTGTAGAAATTTGGGAAATTTTGAAAATTTACAAAATAGCAGCCAGTTTTTGAAAAAACCTTAAAAGTCTATTATCTTAAAATATTTGTTTCATTTTTTTTTACAGAAAGGTGAATAAAATACAAACATTTTGTAGAAGACTTATTTTGCGCGAAAAGGTTGTGAGAAACACAGGAATTTTTTTCTAAAAAGTCACGTGACATTATTATGTGTTTTGATTTACACCCACTAGGTGGCTAAAAAAACTTCAAGGTAGAAATTAACTAAACATTGATTGAAAAGTGCAAGGTATACCAAAAAAAAACCAATATTTTCCACACAAATCATAAGAATATTGACGAAATAACGACCATTTCTTTGAAAATCTTCAAAATTTATTTTCTCTCAAGAAAACTTTTTATTTTATTTATTATGTGCTTTGTAGCTATGTAGCAAATGCAGCTATGTAGCTAAGCACAAATCATTTTCTAGCGCGATCTTGCACGTAATGGTCATGTCTTGCGAAAAAAATAAAATGTCCTGATTATGAAGGAGTACATAAAAAACCTATTTTTAATTGTCGAGGAAATAATATCTTTGTGAAATTAGAAACATTGGCAATTTTGCTACAGACTCTGTCCCCAGACAAAGTTATTAAATACGATGCTTTGGTTTGTAAAAGTTGCTTTTCCCGATTTCGTTCTAAATTTTTAGTATCGTCAAACTTTGTGGTAGATGATAAAAATTCAGAATGCGATGAGGTATTTGAATATGGCAATGATGAAGGTATCTATTTTACTTTAAATGAATCGTTTTTACATGAAGAAATGAACGACGATATCATTCGACTAAAGACTAATGTCTCTCCTTTGCTAAACCCTAGCCGTACACAGAAAAAAAAACTGACGGTAAAATTAACTATACATTTTGTATTCTATAGTTTTTCCAATTTTCTATAGGAAACAAAAACAACAATTCAAAATTTCAGGATTCGTTTTACTTTTCTACAGTTGAATTCAACTGTACATTTTGTACTCCATACATTTGTTTTTTCATATGAATAAAAGATTGCATTGCGTTTTTAACAGGTTCATAAAATTCTCACATTGTTTAAGAATAAATCAACATAAGTTTTCTAGAGTTGAACTGATATTTTGCCATTTGAAATGGTGCCGCCGTAGAATTGGTTTCCTACAATTTCTACGGCTTTTTGGAAACGGCTAGTTACAGCCCTTCTGGGGTGCTAACTATTAAACCGTTGCAAAACAGTTTTAACTGTATTGTAACAGTTAATATTGTTAGCTGACCTTTCTAGAAGGTTATTTTTACTGTAACTGCTTGGAATGGTTTCTAAACCGAGCATAATGTAATTTACAGAGTCCATCAGTCCAAATACAAAAACTTCGGGTTGGTGCAATTTCTATCAAAAATCAAGGTTAAATTAACTGTTTTCACAGTACCTAAACATTTTAACAGTTACACTGTACAGTACTATTTTCACATTAATTTTACTGGACTCCACAGTCAATTTAACTTTTACTGCGGATTGATGCAATTTCTATCGTTAAAATTGGTTGGATTGACCGATATTTTTTTTTATGTGTATGTTGAAATATATTTTTTTAATATATTTTTACATCCACACATACTCAAAAAATTTATTTAAAATGGTAACCCTATTATTTTGGAACAATACAATCCTTAATACTTTCCGCGTAGTGGCAGGCACCGAAATATCCACTGCTTTTCCGTAGTGGTTTGCAATCAACCACATTAAACTTGCTCGTTAGAGAATTTGTTGTGGGTTAGGCCACTGTTGCATTCATTCACAGCGACATTTGCTAAAAAGTCAGATAGACCAATGTCCTGCCATCTATCAGGACAATCAAAACTTAATATTTTTAATTGTATAATAATCTGTATATAATGCAGCAGACCACTACAGATACTGGAAATTACGTTTTCTAAATTTTTTTGGTTTTGTGGGTAATTGGGCTCATAACCTCTATTACTCGTTATACTTATGTTTATCTAGTAGTTACTTTGTTTAAATTAATAAGAATATTCCTTAAAACGAGTAAAAGCTTCGTAAACACGTAAAACTCTCAAAATTTGGATTAATTTTGACAACTTTAACGTGGTTTTCGAGGCGTAGAGTCACACTGAAGATAGTAAAATCAAGTTAAAAATAAAATAAATAAGAACATACAAATTAAAATTGTGAATCAATCAATCAATTGCTAAGAATATTCAAAAAAATATCATGGAAGATGTCTTTGAATCAAGCGTTAAAAATCCAAATATCTCAGAATTAATTGCTTTAGAACGAAATCTTCCAGAAAATGATGTGAGCTCCCACTCAACTTTCACAAAAGCGTATTTCATATGCTTCCGAAGATAGGCATCTCCGCATTGACATGCAGTGTTGAAAAATATATGCAGTGAGAAATGCGTTGGAAGCAGCTTCTTGCTTCCCTGGAAGCGCATCGAAAGTCGTATCGTTGCAAAGGCATTACAAATGTGCAGCCGAAACAAAGTTCATGAACATATGGGATACGTGTAGTAAATTAAGCATAAAAGTGAGCTGTTTTGTGGAAAGCTTTTACGAAGGTCAAGTGGTGATACAAAAACTACAGCAAAATCTTCATACTTTATATTCTGATCCCAAACATGCACCAATGCACCAAGTTATCTTAACCCATTAGTGCCCAGCGGGAACCACGGTAGACAGAAGGTTGAAATTTTCCGGACGTAGCCTCCAGAACTCAAACTATAATTGTGAAAAAAAAAATTTGCTAAGCCTTGCTCAGGAACGGCTCAGTGACTGGGTGCCATATGGCACCGCTGGAAATCGGTTTAGTCCATTTTTAGATGCCTTATTCAAAATTTGGTTGACTTTTTTTTTGTTTAAAAGGTTGTGAAAAGGAGCAGCGCACAAAATTTTCCTTTTGTAAAAGTGGGCGGTGCCATGCCCCTAAATGTGAAATTCACTCTCAGTGCTGAACCGCTTCATAGATTTTCATGACATTTGGTATGGGTATAGAGTTAGCACTAAGGTACGATAATATAACCTATATGTTTTTAGTGGGGGGTGCCACTCCCCTAAATAAAAAAAGTACTATGACATCTCAGCCGTTGCATCGATTTTTATGAAGTTCGGTGTGGAGGCAGGGTTAACACTAAGGAAAGATTTTATTAAATAATAAAAAACATAAAAATAAATAAAGTTACATTGTATGCATGTAGATAACATAATTATGCAGGAAGGAAATGGTATGTCAGATTACATTCAATGCACTTACAGCACATGGTTCTAGTTTGAGAATTGCATGTTGCACCAGCGCATTTTCGTCTGCCTCCTTTTTGATCTAGACGTGTCGAAACTTTTATTAAAAAACGTCCAACGCCATCAAATGAATTCTTCCTGCCACTTTGGATGACGGTCGTTAGATGGTAGTTTTCCTAGACCATAAGTATAGCAGAAATGACATTCAATTTTTCTGCGGAAGTGTAATTCCGGCAAAGCAGCACTGCCATAGTCATTAGCTTCAATACAACGCTTATGGAGTTACGAGGCATTCTGAATCAAAACCTCTTACAGTCAGTGAAAATATTTGACCACCATTTTTTTCCACGAACTCCGATTCGGTACGCCATAGAATTTTGGTACATTCGATCTGTGCCTCCCATTGAACAATTATGTTCTTTGACTACGAGAGGTCGTGATACTTGCACTCCTTTATGCTCCGCACGATTATACCTATCAACACTGGACCGGTCATCGTCCTATTTTGGACAATTGTATAATATTCACGCCCCATACCTATCTACCAAATTTCATCGATATATCTTGTCTAGCTTCCGAGATATTAGGTGTTAAAATTTTCTATCGTTAAAAAGTGGTCGTCGCACTAGTTTGATAACGCCCACTTTTAGACCATTGTACAGTATTCACGTCCGACACCTACCTGCCGAGTTTCAACGGAAAAGCTTCTATAGTTTGTGAGATATTACGTATTTCAATGTCACAAAAAAGGAGGCGTAGCATCGTATTTTTATGCCCCATTTTCGTCCAGAGCATGGTATACACGATCGAGCGTAATCTAAAAAATTTCATTAAATCGCTTGCATAGCTTGCGAGATATTAGATACTAAAATTTTCAATCGTTCGATCACACCCACTTTTGAAACATTTTGTAGTATTCAAGTCCGACACCTACCTACCGAATTTCAATGAAAAACTTCTATAGTTTGCAAGATATATCAGGTTATGTATGTGACGCCATAATAAGATTTGATTTTTGTACCAAAATATACCATCTGAGACCACTGTGCACTCAAAAAGAAAATAAAAAATTTATGTTAGCTTAAGCCCAGCGGTGCCGTACGGCATTTCCAAAAAAAAAAATGTTTCTCGCTAGCTATTGCCCAGCGGTGCCGTACGGCACTCTGGTTTTTCAAATCATCACAACTCCTTTAATTTTGCACAGATTTGAATGTTTTGAATTTTAAAATATTAATGAATCTTTCTAGAATAACACTGTGTAAAAAAAATTTCAGAAAGATACACCAAAATAGCAACTAAAGGTGATTGTTTACCTGCGGTGCAGCGGCATTGCAAAATTTTTCCCTTTGCGCACAAGACACAATTTAAAAACAACCACTGCAGCGAACGCTTGACACAAATTAATACAAAATTAATTTTGAATTAAAGGGAAAACATTTAAATTGTTAATTATCTGTTCTGCAAAGTCAAATGTTGCTTTGGTTATTTTTAAATTATTTTTAAAGTGAAAAAATTTGTGGGTGCCGTATGGCACCGCTGGGCATTAATGGGTTAAGCGTCAAAGAACAATTTCATCAAAAACTAACACTCAATTCTATGATTTAAATGTCAGTTTCAATGCATAATATAATGGTACAAAAATTTATGTAGTAAATATAATAATGCTTACTGGTCGGAACTTTATGTGAAAAGTTATTTCGTAGTGCACAAAATAAATTCAATTCTCATGTACTTTCAGCGAAATTGGGGGTATTGGCGCAATGCATTAAGAGTGTGTTCAGCAATTTCCAAACATTTTTAACGCAATCCCGATTTTTTTCTCCTAAAACTTTCTCCCCAAAACTGAAAGATTCTTTTAATTGTGTAATTAATTTCGTTGCACAAAGTTTCTGCAGTCATGCTTAGTCCATAAAATAAAACTGCGGTGGCGGGACAAAGCAAACACACAGCGAACTTCGCCTTTTTATGTTTGGCTGCCATTAATTATAAATAATTACACATCTTGCAGTTACATAGTTCAACATCAGCAGTTTGTTTTTGTAATCATGCTAATAAATATTTGTATTAAATAATTTTAAGGACTTGGAAATACTTTGTTTTTAAGTACATAAAATTAAAAAATTCATCCGAAATATATTTTTTTACGGGAGGTGAACTCTTGTCCGAATTCACATATATTTTACTCTTAGTGAAATTTGGTTGGATTATATCAAAAAACGCTTTCAGCATAGCATTTTGGATCTTCGGCTGATATGGGAGGTGCCACGCCCTCTTAAAAGAGTGGCAAAGTGTTTGCATGCAGCGTACTCGTTTAAGTTAAGCGAGAAATAGATAAAAAGTATGCGTGCACCAAGAATTGTCAAATTGAAGTCAAATAAAAGCATGCTTCGGCATACTTTTTATCTGGGCGCTCTCATAAGCAGACTTGTATTTGACAATTCCCAATGCATACGTACTTTTTATCAATTTCTCACTTAAGTGTGCATAGTATGTAATATGTTGAATTTTAAATTGGCATAACTCAAGAACGACCGGTTGCACAAAAAAACAAAGACACCTAATTCAATTTACTGTTTAGGAGTTATTCCATAAAAACAGGTTTTTTTAATGTTTTCTTTAATTTTACATGCATGCATTCTTTGCTACTTTTTTAATTATGACAACTCCTTAACTATATCATGCGGAAATAACTATGATGTATTTTTTATAGGAAATAACCTGGGCTACAAAATTGTCGGGCACTATTTTTTTGAAGAAGTAACCGTAAGTGCAATATTTGCAAAAAACTGGCTTTTTCAACCATGACTTTTTATGCGAACACGATTTCGCAATGCAGTTTTCACAGTTTTTTCATTGTCCATAAATCAAGGTTTTTAAAGATTTTTTCACAAAAATCCGAGCTATTTTTTGTTATATTTATTTCTAATTATTGTCGCCATTTTGTGGCCGCCATATTGAATCTCGAAAGTTACCAAAAAATGGCCTCTTCTGATCGCTGGCTTGACTAACTTGTCCAGGAATCAGAGCTCTTTTTGTATACGAGGAAAATGTGGAAAAGTGAAAAAGGAGGTTACCTTGACTTTCGGCTACGATGTTTTATGAAGCTGCTAAAGTGTAGTTGCTGACGCTCAGGATGCTGACTATCCCCTGTTGCCCTTCCTTGTAATGAGGAATACTCTGCGGAGGCTCGGCGCTTCAATGTGCTGTTGTTGAATGCAGTCACCGTAGTCAACTTTTCCCTCAATTTTGGTGCGACGAAAAAAACCGATAAATAACCACAATTCACTGTAGTTCACTATAAATTTTATTTTAAACTTTCAGGTTACAATGCGAAGTTACTCGAAATTTTATAAAAATTATTCTTTTCTTAAAAATTGATTAACTTTTTATTAAATGCTGCTGATTGTGCTCGATTAGAAAAAACGAATGACGAAAGGAAAGGAAAATAGGAAAAACTTTGACAGATATCAACTGTGGGGCATTGTTTGTTTAGCAATGGAATCGCGTTGCCAACTACGGGAAATTTATCCCTCATTTTGGGGATTATGCGTGTTCGCATAAACATACCGCCCGCCTTGCAGTATCTGCAATAGAGTTCGGCATGTTTAGCGGAAATTTGATTTTAAATGAGAATCAAAAAAATTCCCGCAGTTGGACACGCAACTCCATTGCTTGTCAAAGTTCTATACAAAAAATTTCCTTTTCTTTACTGGTTTGAATATTTTGAATGAAAGTTGAATTGAGTGGAGCAGCAATAATGTTAAGATAATTTTTAAGAAGATTTTAATGAACATGATTTGCTTTTATAATACAACGTATGGTATATCTTACACGACTTCAATATTGAGTTTAAATAGAAAGAGTAAATGTAAACGATAATTAGAATATCTATATATATAAAAATGAAATGGTGTCCGTATGTAGCTTATGAACGCGGAAACTACAAGGTCGATTTACATAATTTTTTTTTTAAATTGTTTGTTATGGTCTGTAGAAGGTTCTTAAGGGGGTGGGATGCCACTGAGGGGAACGGGGATTGCAACCCCCATACGAAAAAAAATACAAAAAATGCTATATCTCTACAGTTATACAAGCTATGATTATGAAAGTTGATGAACTTATGCATAATGTACATATCTACCATTCACTATGCAAAACTTGGTGTAGGAGAATTGCATCCACTTTTCAAAAAATATACAAAATGCTTTCTTCACATACGCAGATATCGTTATAAAACTTGGTACAGACATGAATATTCTATCTACCATTTACTTTAAAAAAATTTGGGCGGGGGGGTAAGAAGGGGGAGTTGCACCCTTCATACAAAAAATATATAAAATGCTATATCTCTCTACCTATGGGAGCTATGATTACAAAAGTTGATACATGGATCTTTAAAAACCTTGGTGATGGAGAGAGGGAAAATGGAGATGGATGGGACTTCGTACGTAAAGGCATCGGGAATGGGCGAACGAAGTCGCAACCAGGCCAGCTAGTATGAAATAAGAACTTTAAATTTATAAGTTACAATTAATAGAAAAGACATAAATGCTACATATCGATAAGGTAGCAGTTTTGCTAGATATAATGAAAGATAAAGCCTTCAGTGGCATGAAATTATTTGTTAAAAAATGCTTCTCAATGTTTTTGAGGTACAATATTTTTTAAAAATGAAATTGGGGGGAAAAAAATGATTTTTTTACAAATGTATGAAACTGAGAAAGATGATTTTCTTAAAACAAATAAGAATGGAATTGAGAAATAGTTTTTTACAAATAAATGCATAGATTTGCGAATTTTTACAAATATATAAAAAACTGAAATCGCGAACATGGTTTTTTTTCTCTTGTTTTTTAAGAACGAAATTGAAATAATGATTTTCTTAAAAATATGCAAAACCTTTGGACTTATGATATGTGCAGATCTAGCGATTTAAATTACAATTAGGAGGAGAAATGTTCAGTAAAGAAACTTACAGTTAAATTTTAAGAAAAAATAGTGAAAAAAATAGAAGGCCTTCAGTGGCATGAAATTAAATTTTTAGCATTTTACCTAAAGCTTAAGTATAGAATATCTTAACAAATTTTTAACAAAGATTTATGATTTTTTCTTAAAGAAATTAAGAAAGTTTTCTCAATGAAGTTAATACATAGTTTGATTTTGTACTCGTATATATGAATGTATATATAAAAGAAATTCAAAATTAGTATCTCAATAAATTGAATAATGTTGATCTTGGAAGGGAATCACCCTGTATAACGAAAATATTTTGTCGGTTGAGGAAATGGAAAAAAACTTGATTGCTTATGGGGATCGTATGATACAAAAAATAAGTGACAATTAGTCCGCTCGCGGGCAGTCACCGTGAAACACCCATCCAAATATGGTGGATTGAGCATCAGGGGCTCCACGCACTTGTTGATTGACGTTCTTGATGACCTTCGAGTAGTAGTTAGCCCCGAGAACGACGTCTACCCGCAGTGGTTTGCAAAAATAAGGATCCGCCTTAAACATGTCCGGATAAAAAATGGCGACTGGGGTTGGGTCTGCCTTGTGAAGCGGATAACGGTCGAATTCCCCTTTTATGACAGTTAAACAGCAAGTTATTGAGAGCGATGTAACGCGTGACAGCAGTTGGACGTGGCAAGTCGGTAACGTTTTGGCGGCTTGATAAAATAAAGTTGCTTTGATTTCCTTTGCCGCATCATAAAGGATGAACGAGCGATGCTGCTTTGGATTGAGCAAGACTCGCAATTTCACATATTCATCGTTCACACGGACCCGAACTAGCGCCGTCATTGACAAAATCACGCTGTCTGCTGATGGTCGCTCTTCAATTGACTGCACGCTCAATGATTGATGGAGTAAAGTGTGGTGATGAGAACGGCAACGATGACACACTTGTACACTCGTGCAACGATCGGTGTTGTGTGAGTGCGCCAGGCAGTTGCGGCATAAATGATGTCTTCTTACTAGTGCCACTCTCCGTTCAACAGACATTGTCAGAAACTTCGGGCAATGTCTTAGACCGTGGTTGTCGGTGCAGACCACACAATCAAAGTTGAACCGGCCACCAGAACGTTACGTCATGCTGCTAAAAAAGACAGATAGTCCAATAAGTAGTTGAAAAAATCTACAGAAAGACAAATGATTTCGCAAACAGGGATATATATTAGGAGGAAGTCAGCAATGGAGAAAAACGTGTAAGAAAGCGGGCATAGAACGAGCTAAGTGGAAAAAGAAATTCGGAAGTTATTGTGGAATTGCGACTAGTTTATGTATGGGGCGCGTTATTTCCCCTAGTTGGGTTTTGAGATCAGCAACACGAACTCGTCCATCACGACCATAATAGATCTTTGTGATACGGCCAAGTCTCCAATCGGTTGGGCATAGTTGCTCCTGTCGGACGACAACAAGGTCACCAGTTTTAACATCATCAGCTGAGGTTTGCCATTTGTTGCGCTTGTGCAACTCCTTTAAGTATTCCTCCTTCCATCTGCGACAGGTTTCATGAGCCATGGCTTGAACTTTTTTCCACCGATTCGAAATGCTAATTGAGTGATTGACATTTTCCGGTTCTGCGGTAGATAGTAAAGGTGCACCTATCAGAAAATGGCCTGGCGTGAGAACAGCGAGATCAGCTACATTTTCAGATGCGGAATTGAGAGGTCTGGAGTTAAGGCATGCCTCTATTCGCGCAAGCAACGTAGCGAACTCCTCAAACGTATGTATATTTCATTTGACCTGCTACTTTTCGAAAGTGTTGTTTAAAAGATTTTACGCCCGCTTCCCACAAACCCCCCATATGAGGGGCGGCCGCCGGAATAAAATGCCAGGAGAGATTATGTAGCCCATACTTGGCAACTGAGTCATCACGCACTGTTTGAACGAATTGTTTCAAGTCTTTTTTTAGTACTCCTGCTGCGCCAACGAAGTTCGTACCATTGTCAGAGAAAATCTTGTCTGGACACCCTCTTCGAGCAACGAATCTAGCCAAAGCTGCTAAAAACGCCAACGATGATAACTCACTAACAGCCTCGAGATGGATCGCCTTGGTCGAGAAGCACACAAAAAGACATACGTAGCCTTTTGTAATTTTGCAATATCTTCCAGTGAAGCTTTTTATTTCGAAAGGCCCTGCAAAGTCGACGCCAGTATTCGTGAAAGGGCGCGACACAGTGACACGTTCTGGAGGTAAGGCTGCCATCAGTTGCCCGAGGTATCGTTTTTTAGCGATGACACAGACTTTGCAATTATTGATTGTTGTTTTAATGAGGTTTTTTAATTTGAGGACCCAAAATTCACGACGGACTAATCTGAGAATTAATTGATTTTCGCCATGAATGGAGTACTGGTGAAGATATTCGACTAACAGACGAGCGAAACGGCTATGGTAAGCGAGAATGATAGGATGTCGTTCGCTGTAATGTAGAACTGGAGACGATGCTAAGCGTCCATTTGCTCGCAGAACATTATCCTTATCCAAAAAAGGTGTTAATGTCAACAGCTGACTTTTGGAACCGATTGGCTCTATTTTGAGGAGACTTTGGTATTCTTTTGGGAAGTGCGCTTGTTGAGAAATTGTAATGAGTCGCATCTTGACGAATTTGATTTCTTCTGAGGAAATCTTCTCGGAATGGCAAACATAATTTGGGTTAGAAAGTTTCTTAGAGTGATAAAAAAATCGAAAGATATATGCGATTACACGCAAAGCTTTTGGAAGTGACGAAAATCGTTCGAGTACTTCTTCGCTCAACGCCGAGCTCGTAAAAAAGGTTTTGATTGGTTTTATTTCCAGCATAGTATCAGGCTGTACTGAGGATGCGCTTTGTGGCCATTGCGACTTTGAAAGTTTGAGCCATGAAGGTCCTTTCCAGCATAATTCATTTTCCTTAAGGTCCTCAGGATCTACCCCCCGGGTTGCGAGATCGGCAGGGTTTTCTCGGGAGTCTACATGGGACCAATTATTGAGGCCGATTTTATCGATAATAGTAGAGACCCTGTTGGCAACAAAGGTCTTCCAAGTGCACGGTGGTTTTTGCAGCCACGAAAGCACGATTGTGGAGTCCGTCCACTTATATATTGAGAAGCTATTTAAATTTAGTTTTGGAACCACAGCATTGAGTAATTTAGCCAACAGAACTGCTCCGCAAAGTTCCAGTCTGGGCAATGAAACGGTCTTAACTGGAGCGACTTTTGTTTTTGAGACGAGCAAATGTGTGAAAATCTGATCCTGAGAATTTACGCGTACATAAATTGCCGCTGCATATGCCTTCTCAGAAGCATCTGAGAAAGCGTGAAACTCTATTTTGTTTATTGGGGAAAAGTTTACCCATCGAGGCATTGTTATGTCATTTACTTTATCATAGTTTTCTACAAATGTACGCCATTTTTGGAGAGAATGGACTTTAATGCTGTCATCCCAGTCCGTTTATTCCAGCCAGAGCTGTTGCATTATGATTTTTGCTTTGACTATAATTGGGGAAAGCCAACCTGCGGGATCGAACAACTTTGCAATTGTCGACAAAACTTCTCTCTTGGTGTAATTTAATTTTAATTCGAGTGGCTGAACATTGAAATAAAAATAATCATATTTTGCGTTCCAGCGTACCCCTAGAGTTTTAGCTAGGCTTTTATCCTCTAAAAGGAGAAATTCTGCGTTAAGCAAATAATTTTGAGGAAGGTCAGCGAGTAGTTCTTGTGAGTTCGAAGTCCATTTTCGTAACTCAAACCCCGCACTGAGCAAAATGTCATTTAGTTGGACACGATGTTCTTTAGCTGAAGCAATATCGTGAGCACCTGCCAAGACATCGTCTACGTACATGAACTCACGCAAAATTTTTGAACCTAGTGGGAAATTGCATTCCTCATCGTCGGCAAGCTTCAAAAGAGTTCGAATTGCGAGGTATGGCGCGCAATTCACCCCGAACGTCACGGTTTTCAGTTCGAATTCACTTAGCTCATCTTCTGGAGATGATCGAAAAATAATCCTCTGAAAGGATGTGTGGTTTGGATTCACCAAAATCTGCCTATACATCTTCTTGATGTCTGCGTTGAAGACAAATTTAAAAAATCTCCATTTGAGTATAAGTGTGACCAGGTCACTTTGGAGCACTGGTCCAGTATATAAAATATCGTTCAAACTTTTCGAATTCGAAGAAGGGCAAGAAGCATTGAATACAATTCTCATTTTAGTGCAAGAGGCAAGTTGAAAATTTTGAGGTTCTATTTTCACCATATGGTCAAGTTCCAAATATTCTAGTATGGCGTTATCATACTGAATTTTAAGTTCAGGTTTTTTGAGAAGACTTTTCTCGTTACGGAGGAACTGGCTTCGAGCTATAAATTTTGATTGTCCAAGACATTGTGAGTTTGGAAACCCTAACGTAAAGGGTAAGTCGACAATATATCGCCCATCAGAATTTCTCTTAGTGGTTTTATTATAAATTTCCTCGCATATTTGATCTGCCTTGGAGGCAACTGGTTTCTGAGGAACTTCCTCAATTTCCCAAAATTTTTTGAGTTGTTCATTTAAAGAGATTTCAGTGAAATGAGAAACGACTTTTGCCTGACTATTTGTGTCTTGCTGGATAGGTACTGGTCCTGTGAGGATCCAGCCGAAAATTGTCTCTTGGGCAACTAAAGTTCCAAAAATATTTTTTTGAACTCCTCCAAGGAGTATTAAGGGGTATATATCACCGCCAATGAGGACATCTATCGTTGAATTTCTATTGAAATTTGGATCAGCAAACGTAAATGCTGGCATTTCAGAAAATTGGGAAATGTCAAAAGTAACTGAAGGTAAATTTTCTGTCACTTTCGGCACAACAAGTGCCATCACCTCGACCGGAATTTCTCTGAACTGAGGGAAGCCAATGAAAAATGAAGACATCATAGTAGGATTTGAACTTATAGCTCCATTGAGCCCGGATACTTGAGCTGAAATTGATTTTGTAGGCAGTTTCAAAGTGCGTTGTATGCGTTCCGATATGAACGAGCATTCAGACGCTGGATCGATCAAAGCGCGCGTTTTGAATGTTGATCCTGAGTGGTAAATGTCAACTAAGGCTGTGCCGAGTAGCACTTTTTTTGTGGCTGTGGTAAAACACGTGTTAATTTTGCCTTGTGGGCTCGAAACTGAAGAATTGTCATTGTTATCCGACGTAGTCGGATCCTGCAATGTGGACTGTATGGTTGAAGCATATGTTAAGGAAGACCGAATTTGGCTATTATTTTTTATCTGATATTGAGGTTTTGCCTGAATATTTTGAGTTTTGAAGTGTTGATTCGTGTGAGTGATTTCTCTGTGCAGAAGAGTATTGTGCTGCTTTTTGCATTTCGAACAAGTATACGAGCTGGTACAGTCTTTTAATTCGTGTGTATATGCTAAGCAGCTGATACAACAGCTGAATTTTTTAACTAAAGTAAATCGATCAGGAATACTGAGTTTTAAAAATTGGCTACATAAGCGAAGTGGATGAGATTCTCTGCAAAGCTTGCATTGAAATCTTTCAATATTATTGAGAAAAGAACGGATTGCCTTTTGTGGTTTATGCGTAATTGGTTGCGATTTGTTGGACTGATGTAAAACGGGTGTTTTAATATCAGAGACAGTTTCAAGAGTTCGAAATCTGTCTGTCAAAAAATTATCAAAATCTTGCCACTTTGGCATTTCTGTTGACTGGGATATCGACTGTTCCCATAAGGAGAGAGTATGCTCAGGCAAACGCACTGAGCATTGGTATACGAAAATCGCATCCCAATTAGCAATGTCTATTTTGTATAATTGCAGTGCTGAAATGCAATTATTAATCTCGCGTTGTAGGTTTTTAATCTCAGCTCCCGTTTCATGAGCTCAGTTAGGGAGATTGAAAAGTATTCTTAATTGTTGGTTAATTAAGATTCGTTTATTCTCATATTGAGACGTTAAATTTTCCCACGCTATGTCGAAACCCTCGTTTGTCAGAGGCACCTTTTTTACAATTTCATGAGCTTCGCCTGTCGTTTTTTTCAGAAGATGATACAATTTCTCGACTTGAGATAAACGAGAATTTTTCACATAAATTGCCGTGTACAAATCACGAAAGGTCGGCCACGAAACGTAATCCCCAGTAAAAACTTGGGTATCGCATGGAGGAACATGAATTGAGGAATTTTGCTCATCTGACTCAGCCTGGTGTAAGTTTGCCCTTGTTGTTCGACTATTTGAGCCTACTAGACTTTCAATCCCGTCAGACAGCTCACCCATAGCTTCTGAGTATGACCCTTCGATTTCATCATAATTGTCATTGCCTAAAAAGTTTTTAATCGCTGGCTCATTTTGATCTGAGTTTATTATTTCGTTATACATGGAGCCATAATTTTGCCAATATTGCTCAAGTAAACCTTTTCGCGACGTTAAATAACCAAGTGTTTGTTTGGTTTTTCCAACTTTACGCGTATTAACTGAGAAATTCGTGATGGCTACTTTATAGCGGTTGATCGTTGTTACTTTTTGTTCCATTTTGGTTAACAGGGTTTATGTATTTGTAACAAAAACAAAAAAAAACTGCGAAAATTCACGATGTCGTTGCAAAAACCCAAAAAAAATTCACGAAAATCACTTGACGACAAAAACGTTCTTTCCAAAAAAAAAATTCTTAGCAAACAACGGAATTGAGAAACAGGTAAAAAGCGAACTTCCAAAACTTCGTGTTACTGTGCAAAATGAGCGAGCAAAAAAAAAGTGTGGTTTGAGCAATCACGCGGTTTTAACCTTGAATTGAGGTTAAAATTACATGCGAATTCAATTTTCCTTTATGCAAATGAGCGAGAAAAAAAAATGTGGGTTGAGAAATCACGCGGTTACAACTTTGAATTGAGGTTAAAAAATGGCGGCTTTCTTTTTTGAGAAAAGATTTTTTAAAAGAAATAAGTAGGTGCTGAGTTTCAAAAGAGGTTTGAAGGACCAAATGTTCTGATCGCTGGCTTGACTAACTTGTCCAGGAATCAGAGCTCTTTTTGTATACGAGGAAAATGTGGAAAAGTGAAAAAGGAGGTTACCTTGACTTTCGGCTACGATGTTTTATGAAGCTGCTAAAGTGTAGTTGCTGACGCTCAGGATGCTGACTATCCCCTGTTGCCCTTCCTTGTAATGAGGAATACTCTGCGGAGGCTCGGCGCTTCAATGTGCTGTTGTTGAATGCAGTCACCGTAGTCAACTTTCCCCTCAATTTTGGTGCGAAGAAAAAAACCGATAAATAACCACAATTCACTGTAGTTCACTATAAATTTTATTTTAAACTTTCAGGTTACAATGCGAAGTTACTCGAAATTTTATAAAAATTATTCTTTTCTTAAAAATTGATTAACTTTTTATTAAATGCTGCTGATTGTGCTCGATTAGAAAAAACGAATGACGAAAGGAAAGGAAAATAGGAAAAATTTTGACAGATATCAACTGTGGGGCATTGTTTGTTTAGCAATGGAATCGCGTTGCCAACTACGGGAAATTTATCCCTCATTTTGGGGATTATGCGTGTTCGCATAAACATGGCCTATTACAAACGAAAACGTCTTTTGATACGGGTGTGATACTATTTCGACTCCCTTCACTTTTTTTCATTATAAGGCATTGGTAGCCAGTAGTTTTGTACCAAATATCATCAAAATATCTTGTATAATTTTCGAGATATGTATGTATGTATTCTTCTTGAACTCCTAGGAGGAGCAGAGGGCCAAAAATTTGAATTTGCGAGATATGACCAGATTTAATTCAAAATTTTGAGTAGTGCCACGCCTCTTCATGAGTTTTTCTTATGATTTTTAAACTACTTTAAAAAACTTATAATTTTAGTTATAAACTGGAAAACTCAAAAAAAAAAACTGGGTATTTTCCGACGAAATAAGAACACGATATTTTTATACCCTACACCCAGGGTATATTCACTTTGTCCTTCCGTTTGTAACGCAGAGAAGGAGGCGTGCCCGGTATAGAAAAGTATATATATTCTTGATCAGCGTCACCTCCTGAGTCGATATAGCCATGTCCGTCTGTCTGGCTGGCTGGCTGGGTGGCTGGCTGTGTGTTGAAATACACTTTTTGGGAAAACTGAGCAAGATAATTCAATGAAATTTGGTACACTGCCCCACTGGTAAAAAGTGGGCGTGTCACTTTTCCGATTCCGCCCATTATAAGGCATTAATAGTCAGCAGCTATGTACTAATTTTCATCAAAAAATTTTATACGGTTCAAAAGATATGATCAAATCAAATAAAAAGTTTGGTGCCATGCCTTTTCGTAAGTGTATACTAAGACAAAATCTATTTCATTCTTTAGCATATGTTAGCGTGTATCATTTTCCAAAGTTTCATTCAAATCGCGATAGCCGTTCTTGAGAAAAACATAGCAACAGTTTTTACATACATAATTTTAGACCCTATAAGAAGAGAAGATATCTCAGAAACCATACAAGATACAGCAATTTTAATGCCAGATTCAGATTTAGAAGTGCCAAATACATATAAAATGACTATTTTGATTTTTGTGTGTTGCATTTCTTTTAACAATTTTTTTTTATGAAAATATAACTTTTTTAAATATTGTTTGAAAAATTATATAATTCCGACCGCGCTCCAAAATGTTTCTGATTTTAAATAAAAAAATAAAACAAAATTTTCAAAAAAAAAAAATCATCAAAATCGGAGCTGTTCTTGAGGACTTCCTCATTTTGCCTTCATTGACTTTAAAATTATTTTTCTTTGGTCCGCGGATTGCACGCTAAAACATGTAGACCACTATTCGCTGTATGGAAAACAAATTTTTGACTTAGCATTTGATAACTTATTGAACTTTAGAGCACTGATAACATTGCATAAAATAATTTTCACAAAAGAACCCATCTATTTTTATGAAAATCTCCAGTCCCATTTAACTTGCATTTCCATTTATTTTTCCACATTTTCTCTAAAATTCATGTAAACATCTAAAATATTTTTGTAGTAACTTACATCATGTTATATACAATACGAAAACGAAATGTAAATTACATGATTTTCTTTTCTAAATGTCAGCCCTGGAAAAGATTATTGCAAAATTTTTAAAAATGTCTCAAATATCATGAAATTAAAATTAAACTGTCAGTTAAATTTATTTGCAAAAATAATTGTGAAAATTTTTCTAGGTTTTTTAATATGTTGTTTTAGTAGTAAGCAAAAAAAGAATTTGCTGCAACAAATTATTTCCAATAATTTTTTTTTTTTAACTTTGAAAAACAATGATTGCAAATTGCATACAATGAAAGCATTTAAATTTATTTTATTTCGTTTATTTCGCGTGTCCATAAAGTACAAAATACAAAAAAAAAAAAGAAATTGCCAACAAAATTCTTTTCATGCTCGAATGATGCCAATAACGGTTATTCATCACATTGTTAATACGCACAGCAGTTAGTGTTGTTGAAATATTAAATGGTCTTTATGTGTTGCGGGAGCAATAAAATTTTCACACAACACGGAACTGGTTTAATTTTGGGTAGCACAACAATTTGCGGATTCGTGGGCTAAAGGGGCAAACAAGTGTTAAACTGTTTAAAAATGTATTAATCGTAAATTTTAATTTATGTAACAAATTTAAGTTGCCAATGTCAAAATATTGTGAAACGGTAGAACAAGGAGGATGTTAAACTGAAAAGGAACTCTTAATTAAGTTGCAGTTCGTGACAGATTAAATTTATTGCTTGTTTTAAGATTATAGTTGAATTTATTGTTTCTTGTATCATTTACAATAGACTTTGCAAAGTGGTTGTTTTCGTCACGAGAAGTAAACCTGTGCACATTGAACAATTTTAGTTCAGTTCACAATACTAATTGACCAATTGGAACTAAAAAATTACATATTTAGTAAATGAATCAAATTTTACTCATACAATTAGGGTAAGGGAGGGAAATATGGACCACCCATATTTCTTTTTTAAATGATACATAAAATACATAAAACAAAGCAATTAATTTTATGTCATTCAGTAAAGGAAACAATTTACCTTAATTCTGATTCACTTTTAGATAAATATCTCATCAGGATAAAGAAAAAAATTTAAAAAACTAAAAATACTCAAAATGAAGACAAAAAAAAGTGTAGTGTAATATGGACTATATAGTCCATATTGCCCCACATGTTTATTTGGTACAGAAGTTGCATATGAAAATGTCACTTCCACATTCGCCAAATTTTTCATGACTCCAAGAGCGTCAGATTACATATTGAACCCAAAATTCGCCACGTCGATCTTCAGAGTAAAGGGTACTACATTATATGCATTTTTTATCATTTTTTTCCTTTGTAGTTAACAAATTGCATTTAATGACCATCACACTCGTCATGAAAACTGCAACTAGATTCCCCATCTGAAAAAGATGATAAATACATTTGTTTTTGAGGCTTTTTTCTTTGGTGGTCCATATTACCCACAGCACGTGTTGGTGAAATAAATGGTTTTTTATCAAAAACTCTTGTGGTTAATGAACTGATTTGTGCTCATAAATAATAAATAGTATTCACAGACTTTATATGATTTACCTTTTATTTAAAAACGCGATGTCTTTAAAGTGAAATAATGAAACATACTCACTAGAAAAAAATCATCACTGATCTTTTTTTTAGAAAAATCAACTTTACAGAAACATGCGACTTCACCGAACGCTAAAATCGCCCTATTATAAGCTTTAGGTATTAGCGTTAAGTTTGAACATGAATAACGGTTAATCCTATGTATGCAATGGGAAATAACCGTGTGGTCCATATTACCCACGTAGTCCATATTTCCCTCCCTTACCCTACTTAAAAATTACCATTTCCAACTCAATAATATTAAACAAATAACATAATGAGTCAAAAAAGGATTGCCCAAGAAAAGAAAAAAAAAACACGGCCCAGCTCTAGTGGAAATTAACAAAGTTATGATTTTTTAAAGTTTCATGGTTTGGGAAAATACTTTTTTTTGTAATGTATATACCTCAGACACTATTAAATACTTATACTATTTATATTTTGGGAACTGGCAAAACTAATGTCAATAGCTAAAATCTGGTAACACCATAATAAAGTTGGACATTGTTTAGCATAAACGTACTCACAACGTATTTTTACAACTTATTATGCATGCAAAATGGAATATGTTGAAGTGGAACTAATGTGCAAGGATACGAACTTGCATTATCAGTTCATGCACTGCATCGATGTTTTGTGGCATAACAACCGATTTTGGACAACCTTCACGAAATTTGTCGGCGACCGAACTATGACCACGATTTAATGCACTATACCAGCGATATACTGTGGTTTTTGATGGTTCTTTATCGCCATACAAAGAACTGAGTTCATCGTCACATTCTTGTTGAGATAATACACGTCGAAAGTTGTGAAAAATAATCCAACGAAAACTTTCTCTTGAAATTTCCATTTTTTTGCCAAATTGATTTTCTTAACTCACTGCAAACAAAACAAATAGCACTTCTACATCAAAACATTGTGAGTATATACATATAAATAGTACCCATCGTAGGTATACGGAAAAATGTAAAATGCAGACAACTAACTGAATTTTTGAAACATGTATGTTAAAAAAAATATGTTTACCTTAAATTAAATTTGTAATAAAGCATAAAATTGGATTTTTTTCAATGTTGGTATCTTTTTAAGTTTAAGTTTAAGTATTCGATAAATTTAGAGTGCAACTCGTATAACTTCTTGAGATAGAAAGATTTTTCAAACATAAAGTCTCCAAATTTCATACGGTTAATCATATGAAAAATTTCAACTTTATAAAATTTTGTAATTTTTCTTTTATTACCAATTTTTTGATAGAACTTAACTTCGACAAATGATCTTCGCATTTATTGAGAACAAAAAACATCGTTTATATCGAGAATATATCGTTGCGTCAATTGTAAACTATTCTATCTTTTTTTTTAATTTTTAAGAGAGCTAAGAAACAGATCAGGACTCTATTGCTTTTAAAGTTTGCAAAAATTGTTTTCTTTTATTGAACAAACAGAATGACAATCTATAAAATAGAAGAAAAACATTTTTCCAAACTTTAACAGTAATGGAGCTCTGAGCTGTTTTTTAAGTCTCTTAAAAATCGAGAAAAAAAGATAGAGTAGTTTACAATTGACTCGACGATATTCACATGGGTTTTCCAATATTTTTAAATGATGACATTAAAAAAATACCCTTTTATGTAATTCTGAAACGAAAATAACCATAAAATGGGTAATTACCCACGATCTGGCATCACTTTCTGCAGGCAACTATGCTGTCATGTTGACAGCATAACTTAAGAAGAAGAAGAAATTTTGGCGCACAAATATTTCTTAAAAGTTAAGACCGAAAAATAAAACAACAAAATGGTCAGAACATAAATAAAGAAACAACTACAAAAAACCTTTTTGCGACAAAATGTCTGAAAAACTGTTATGTTTAAGCAAAAGACATGGTAAACGATCAATTGCGGCAGAAATAAAAGAAATTGATAATACAAAAAAAAAAAAGACAAAAGAAAGTGATTGTAGTGACATTGTTTGTAATAGTGAGGTTCCAGTTTCCATTCTGGAAAATGGAAGGGACGCTTTCGCTGAGGAAAGCACAGAAGATTGCGTTGAATATAATACAGTTGAGGAAAACATAGAAGATTGCGTTGAAGAAAATGTAGTGGCGTTTGATGCTCCGAACACGGTTAGGCATTGGATAACTAAATATAAGGTTAGGCGTGAGGCAAGTAATGCAATTTTAAAAATTATGAATAATGCAGGTTCAGAAGTGCCTCTGGCAACAATCACATTATTTCCGAGAAATAAAATAGGCACGCGTGAACTTAATACAGGCAAATATTTCCACTATGGACTTGCAAATGCAATTTCTCAAATACCAAGCATATTGTTACCGCAAGTTACCATTCATATTGATATATATATGCCTACATATGGCTTACAACTTTTTAAAAGCTCAATGACAGCATTCTGGTCTATTTTAGCCTTAAAATCCAGCCTTTTCTTATTGGAGCTTATGTTGGAAGTGGAAAGCCTGAAAATATTAATGAATTTTTAAGTGATTTCGTAGCTGATATGGAAGTAATCAATATGAATGGTGTGGCAGCTCTGAGCGCTAAACACAGCTTTGGCAGACTGTGGCAACTCGATATGAAAATGACAACGGAGATGACGTTTGAGTTATTACTTGACTGTGTAGCAGAGAGTGACGTGTGCCTTACTGTGAAAATAATTATATTATTAAAAACAATAAATAACTACTTAAATTAAAATAATAAAACTTTTATTATTCAATATTAAAATAGTGGAGTGTTACATATGGTATTATTGTTGATAGCAATATGTTGATAGCAATATAATGCGATGCTCCAGCAAGAGCCTTTGTTTGTCAAGTGGGAGTCATGAAGAACTGATGCCTTACATATAATACGAAAATTTCAGACCCAAGGACTGACGGTGATTTTCAAATTAGAAAAGACACGAAATACCACAGTCGTAATTTTTTGACAATGCAACACGTTCTAGAAAAAATTAATATTAATATGGTCAGTCAGACATTTATATGGATTTCGTTACTTTTGAAATAATTTTATTTATTTTTATTTTTTTTGTCGAAAGACTGGCGCTTAAGCGACCCTTAAATTCAAATGACTGTGAAAATTAAATTTTTTCTCAAACTAGACTCAACAGTTAAACTACGCTTAAGCTCACACTGTGAAATTGGCTCTTAGTGAGCAAATTATCAAAAAAAAAAATAAATTATCCTTTGAGACTAAATTTTAATCATTTAAAGCATTTATTCCGAAAGAATTCAAAAGGAAACCTCGAACGTTCAAAGAAATGTGTGTGTGTGTGTGTGTGTTTAGGCTTTTTAAATTGTATGTAGGTCCACAGTCCAGTCCGGTAGATGAAAATATTTATACTCATTTTATCTTTTGCACTCGTCCTACAGACTAATATCCAATCCAACTCAATGCAAGTCAAACTTAGATTGTGTACAAAGTATGCTCGAAACATTTGTACACAATTTTCAATATATTTATGGTGCTGATAGAATAAGTTATAACGTGCATAATTTACTTCACAACAGATTGCGTGAACATGTATGGCAACGTTGATTGTTAATCAGCCTTTAAATATGAAACTACATACTTGCAAACTCTGAACAGCGATTGCAGAAAGTTTACCCAAATTTTGGAACAAATAAACAATAGAATAAATGAAAGAAATCAAATAGATTTAAAGGATAAAAAAAGAATCTCTGGAGGAAGTACTATTAAATCCAAAAAAGTAGATGTTCCTCTATACACAAATTCTTCATTTAATGAATTTTTTTTAAGTGGAAAATCGTCGGACTGTTACTGCTGTATTCAACCATTTCAACCATTTAAATTAACAGGTTTTTATAAAGATAGAGATGGGTAACAGTTTGTAGTAGCTAAAAAATTTAGTACTGTCAATAATTATTTCACTGAACCATTAGAGTCAATCTAGTCCAGAGTTGTGCACACAAGTAACGTAAGAGAGCTACAATATTTAATCGGCTGATTAAAAGAGCTAGCTCACGAAATTTGCAAAATGTAAGTCCCCAAGCATGCTTCAAAAAAAATTAAAACATAAAAATTTCAAATTCGAGGGATGCAATGACAACAACAAATCAATGTTAAAATAATAATTCTCGTTGCTCGACGATCGCAACGAAAAAGATGTGTATGAAGTTAGCGAAACAACTTCATCGTATTGAATCGGGAATAGGCTGGTATTTTGCAGACATTTTGTTGCAGTTAGAATGATTTTGCCGCACTAAAAATTAGGGAGTTTCGAAAATTTTTAGTTTTTTTCAGTGTAAAAATTTAAAAATTATTAGCTTGGAATTTGCAGCTTTTTTTGTGATTTTTCTGTGAAAAAAAAATTTTGCAGGTCTCGTTTTTCTTTAAAAAATTAAGAATAAAAAGTGATTAATTTATTGATAAAATGTTTTACAGCACATTATATGTGATTGATTAAATAAATGAAATGAAATTAAATGAAAGCTCAACATCAAGTTAGCGGGGCAACTTTATCGGATCGAGTCGGGAATGGGCTTGTATTTTGCAGCATTTTTGCAGACATTTTGTTGCAGTGAGAACGATTTTGTCGCAAAAGGCATGTTAAACGATTAATTGCGGCAGAAATGAAAGAAATTGATAATACAAAAATATTACAAAAAAAAAGTGTTTATAGTGACATTAGCCGTGATTCTTTTGACGCGTATATATAATTAGCAAAATATTTGTATGAAGCGATAGTTGGCGATAGCAAACGTCGCTTATATCATAATTAAGGATAAAAGCCAGTGCTGCTCATCAAAGATGATTATTTATCGATAAATTTCAACCAAAAACACAAAAAAACAAAAAAATTCAAACAAAACGTCAATGCAACTGATTCTAAAACAAGGCAGGCAAGATAAATGGTAAATAGCAATTTGTTTGTTGACATTTATTTATTTTATGTTATTTTTAGTTTTCCGTCAGCTTTCAAATTTTCTTCAGCGCTGACAAATTTTCGATTGTTGTATTTAATTGTAGATGCGCGTTTTTTTTGTCACACATAATTAATTTTATATACGCGTCAAATGAAACACGGCTATTGTTTGTAATAGTGAGGTTCCAGTTTCCATTCCAGAAAATATAAGGGACGATTTTGCTAAGGATTGCACAGAAGATTGCGTTGAATATAATACTGTTGAGGAAAACATAGAAGATTGCGTTGAAGAAAATGTAGGGGAGTTTGATGTTTCGAACGCGGTTAGGCATTGGATAACTAAATATAAGGTTAGGCGTGAGGCAAGTAATGCAATTTTAAAAATTATGAATAATGCAAGTGCCTCTGGCAACAATCACATTATTTCCCAGAAATAAAATAAGTACGCGTATACTTTATCCAGGCCAATATTTCCACTATGAACTTGCAAATGCAATTTCTCAAATACCAAAAATATTGTTACCGCAAGATACCATTCATATTGGCATACTTAGGTATAGATGGCTTACCACTTTTTAAAAGCTTAATGACAGCATTGTGGTATATTTTAGCCATTAAACCCAGCCTTTTCTTATTGGAGCTTATGTTGGAAGTGGAAAGCCTGAAAATATTAATGAATTTTTAAGTAATTTCGTAGCTAAAATGGAAGAAATCAAAATGAATGGCATTATTGTTGATAATAATATGATGCAAACCACGTGTAAACGATCAAGAAATTTGTTAATGGAATCCGATTTGGCTTAAAATTGGCATAACTAATAGTAGCATAGTGAGAAAAATTACTACCAAATATTTTTTCAAAATTTAAAAAAATGGCGGAGATATAGGACTTTGAAATTTTTAGATTCGTTTTTTTTTTGAGAAGCTATAACTTTAGTTGCACTTATCCAATTCTCAATTTTATGGTGTCAAATGATTTGGCTTGAAACAGGCTTTAAAATAAAAACTAGCAAAAATTTTTTTTTTTTTTTTATATAGTTTACACTGAAAAAAGAATTTTAAATTAAGTTTCCCAGAATATGTCATTTTTGATATTTTTTAATTTTCTTGTAAGAAAAGCTACTAGTGTAACTTACCAGTCCTCCAAAAATTGGAGTGCGACTGCCAGTGGTTCTCCAGAAAAACAATAAAATGTGACTTCTACCGCAATTTTTCAGAACAATTTTTTTGAATTTGAAATTTTTAATTAAACGTTAATTTGAATTTGAAAAAAGTGCGTTGGTACTTTCATTAGAACTATACAAGCAAAAAACCATCAATAAACTAACTTCAGCATTTGAAAATTTTATTTACAACTAGCTGGCCTGGTTGCATTCCCGATGACCTTTACGTATGAAGTCCCATCCATCTCCATCGTCCCTCTCTTCCAATCACCAAGAATTTCAAGATAAATGTATCAACTTTTATAATCATATGTCCCATATGTACAGAGATATATCATTTTATACATTTTTTGTATGAAAGGTGGAACTCCCCCTTCTCACCCTCCCCCCAAATTTTTCAAGGTGAACGGTAGATAGAATATACAACCATGTATGTACGAAGTTCTATAACGATATCTGACATATGTGAAGAAATATAGCATTTTGTATATTTTTTGTAAAGGGGATGCAATTCTCCCACACCCCATCCCCCAAGTTTTGCATTGTGAATGGTAGATACATTATGCATAAGTTCACCAACTTTCATAATCATAGCTTGTATAAGTGCAGAGATATAGCATTTTTTGTATGGGGGATGCAACCCCCGTCCCCCTCAGCGGCATCTCACCGTTTTATGAACCTTCTGCAGACCATAAGAAACAATTTTAAAAAAAATCGTGTAAATCGACCGTGTAGTTTCCGCGTTCATAAGCTACATACGGACACCATTTCATTTTTATATATATAGATAATAAAAATTTTGAATTTAAAAAATGTACTGAAAAATTGCGGAAGATACTACATTTTATTGTTTTTCTGGAGAACCAGTGGCAATCCCACTTCAATTTTTGGAGGACTGGTAAGTTACACTTGTAGCTTTTTTAACAAGAAAAATAAAAAATATTAAAAATGACGTATTCTGGGAAACTCAATTTAAAATTTTTTTTTTTCAGTGTAAACTATATAAAAAAAAAATAAAAATTTTTGCTGATTTTTCTTTTAAAGCCTGTTTCAAGCCAAATCATTTGACACCATAAAATTGAGGATTGGATAAATTCAACTTAAGTTAAAGCTTCTCAAAAAAAAAAAACTAACCTAAAAATTTCGAAGTCCTATATCTCCGCCATTTTTTTAAATTTTGAAAAAATATTTAGTAGTAATTTTTTTCAGTATGCTACTATTACTTATGCCAATTTTCAGCCAAATCGGATGCCATAAAAAAAATCTTAATCGTTTACACGTGGTTTATACTAAATATTGAATTGCGTGCGATTATATGCGATGCTCCTGCAAGAGCCTTTGGCTAACATCTTCGAGTGGTTGCTCAAAGTGTTGTCAAATAGGAGTCATGAAGAACAGACGCCTTACATATAGTACGAAAATTTCAGACCTAAGGACTGACGGTGATTTTTTTGACAATGCAACACGTTCTAGAAAATATTAATATAAACATGGCGAGTCAGTGCCCAATAGATGTCATGCATCTAATTGATTTAGGAGTCACAAAAAAAATTTTGCATTTCATTTGGGACAAAAAACATTTAATGAGGAAATTATCTGAAGATACTAAATTGTCCTTTGAGACTAAATTTTTATCATTTAAAGCATTTATTCC
Source organism: Calliopum simillimum (assembly GCA_951812925.1). Classification (NCBI taxonomy): domain Eukaryota; kingdom Metazoa; phylum Arthropoda; class Insecta; order Diptera; family Lauxaniidae; genus Calliopum; species Calliopum simillimum. The sequence goes on from OX638368.1 coordinate 65,266,185, forward strand.
GAAAGAATTCAATAGGAAACCTCGAACGTTCAAAAAAATGTGTCGATGGAAAGCTACAGAGTTAAGGCTTTTTATGTTTGGGGAATTCCTTTAAACGTGTAAAAGCCTCGAAAACCTCGTAAACTTGTAAAAGTTGTCAAAATCAATACAAAATTTGACAGTTTTATGAGTTTACGAAGTTTTCGAAGCTTTTACACGTTTAAAGGAATCCCCCAATTGTATTTAGGTAAAGTCGTATTGAAATCATTAGTAGATGAAAATATTTATTCTCATTTTCTTCTATTGCACTCGTCCTAAACACTGATATCCAATCCAACTCAGTGCAAGTCATACTTAGATTGTGTACAAAGTATGCTCAAAACATTTGTACACAATTTTCAATATATTTGTGGTGCTGATACCCGACTAGAAATTTGCTTAGTCATGCCTAAAAAAACATTAGGCCCTAATTGGGAAGCAATGGGGTTAGCCTAAATTAGGAATGCCTATTACTTGCCTACTTAAGTAGGCTTTTGAACGCCTAATGCGGTGGTCATAGTGATAAACGAACAGTTGCCTATTTTCGGAATGCCTTGCAATTGCCTAGTTAAGCAGGCTTAGGATATTCCTAAATTAGGTTTGCCTAATGAACGCCTAATGCGGTGGTTAAAGTGATAAACGAACAGTTTCCGAATTTCGTTTGCCTAATGAAAACCTAATGTGGTGGTCATAGTGGTACACGAACATTTTTCGAATTTCGGTAAATCTGGAGAAACAGTAATGCGGTACTAATGAAAACATTTGAAGGTGCTCTCAAAAAAGGTTATATGAATGTGTAAATGAAATGTTTGTGCTAACTTTTATTACAAATGGTCAAAATTTTTAGAAGTAAAAGCAAAAGATAGCTTCGATGAAACTTTTCGAAATAGAAAATCAGTTCAAGATATAATTAGTATTTTCGACAGCAAAAAACACATTTCTTATCATGATGATTTATTAAAATTTTTGCAAAATTATGCAATTGCAATTTATCATAATGAAAAACGAACAGTTGACGAATTTATGTAAATCTAGGGAAACTGTAATGCGGTATATATATAAATTGTATGCTCGTATTCTTGAAGTCTCGATATCTCAAAAACGAAGCCAGATATTGAAAAATGTTTGGACTTCTTTTGGATCGTTTTATGAGAAAATGTCGTAATCGTAAATCGTAGTCAAGCTTGAAAGACAGAAACAATTTTAGATTAAGAACTGTTGTTATTATTTTTTTTCCCAAAGAGGGCTCTGCGAAATACTAACGACAATAACAAAAACAAAAAATGTTCCTGTCGAACCTAGTTTCGGAGATGGAGCTGTCGGAAGATCGGGATATATCTTTTATAAAAATTGGTATAAGTTGGGAACCCTTAGATGGATTTTAATAGTATTGGGTCATATGAAAGGTTTTTCAAGGAGCTATATAATTGATGTACAAAACTGTTTTGGCATTGTTGTTGTTAAAAGTTCCTAATCTCAAGAAAATTGACATAATCCTTTTTTGTTTTTTTCTATAAAAATTTATTAATGATGCAATTTCAGATACATATTGCATATGAGACAAACCATGTGTACCCTAAATTCCACTTATTGATGAAATTTAATTCTAATGACCTGAATCTAATGCTTATATTATTAGTAAACATTAGGGTGCAGCAAAATTCAAAAAAAAAAAATGAGTGAATCAAAAAATATCATAGATTAAGATCTTAACAGAAAGACTGCATACTTAGTTTTGGTCAAAACCCCCGAAAAGATTGCCCGCCCGGGGCTTGAATGAAGGTCTAAACCACAAAAATCATTGTTTTTTCACAGTTTTTTTATCTTATCTCAAAAACAACGAATCTATTGGAATTAATTCATCCCAAATCTTTGAAAGGGATTAATTTTCTACATGTTTTGTTCCTTTCTCATTGCTCTTCAGTGAAGTTTGCCCTATGGAAGTCCCGGAAGAAGTTAAAAATTTTTGATTCAAAAAACGGTTTCTTTCCTATAACTCAATATAAATACAAGACAGACACAAACACTTTAGACCTCAATAAATGTAGGAAATCTGTTTTCCTATAGTTTTATTTTCAAATCTTTATTCTAAAAGTAAACGGTTCCCGCTAGAGGCCGAAATTTGTTAAAAATAATTGTATCATTGCTAATTAATTATTAACTTTGCACAAGTAAAAGTTACTTTTGTCTTTTGACAAATAAACGGCATTTTTGAAATGTTTTTTTTTTTTTTTTGCTATTGCTGCGAATTACAAATTCAAAGTGTTTCGAAGTTACGAGTGTTTATTTAAAAAAAAAATGAATATTTTTCAAATCCAAATAGATGGCCCTATCAATAAGATAATCCATACGAAGCTGTAAGAATGGAATTTAATTCCAGCAAGTGGTTCCAAGCGTTGTGAGCATGCGACGGTTATGACATTGATTTAAGGCGGCGAAAATAAGAACAATAATTTTTATTGGAGGACCTACCACCAATATAAAAACTGCAATAATACAAAGGTTTTCTGCCAGAAACGATGTATCATCAGAAAAAGTACATTTTTTGAGAAGTCCCATTTGCCAATGTTTCAAATAGTAGCATTCTTGTCATTATGGCTCAGGAATACCCCCTTACTATTAATATACAATGATGAAGTAAGTAAACAAGAATTTAATATTTCATTACTATAAAAAATAATTTTTTAATACAGCTGAATGTGTCCCCGAAGTCTACTGTAAACTGGGCTTCATTCCGCAGGAAAATAGTGGACGTGGTTATGGATTCTCAAAAACAGAAAATATGTAAAATTTCAAATTTCAAATAAATTTAAACATGTTAATATGTACTTTTTTATATAATTGTAGGAGGCGTCGACAAGATCGTCGAAATAGACGAATCAAAATTTGGGAGAAGAAAACACCACCAAGGACATTACGTTGAAGGGCAATGGGTCATCGGTGGTGTAGAGGTCATCGGTGGTGTAGAGGTCATCGGTGGTGTAGAAAGAGAATCAGGTAAATGTTTTCTAAAGCCAGTGAAAAAAGAGATAAGCAGACATTACTGGCTTTAATAAAGGAGTGGATTTCGCCTGGCACCACAATTATATAGGACAAAAGGAAGGTAAGTCAACTTATATAATTATGCATAACACTGCCGTCCTAAGCAAGAATGCCGTAACTCCAATTTTCCAAAAAAATAAGTTTACGGCGTTTTTTGGGTCATCTCGCTTCAGTCCGTCAACCCTCAAGAACAGGTTGCAATATACCTTCATTTTCCCTATAAATACAACTACGACTTTTGTCGTTTCTCCAAGCCGTACACATAAACATAAACACAAAAACTCATTTTACAAAAATAAAAATTTATTGGAGTTACGGCATTCTTTCTTAGGACGGCAGAATACTTGTTTACGTAGAAACGTAAGCTCACCTGTCTTAAACCTTTATAAATAAAAGAAAAATGTATCGTGTTTATACGGATACATAAAACTACCCTTTGTAAATCTTAACAAAAATCGATGTTTTTTATCTTAACGATGGCAACCCTACCCGTCTTCAGCAATTGGTACCTGACTGCCGAAAGTATAGCCGTCTCACTTGCTCTGATGTAAAAATCATTACTGGCAATTTTCAACCAGTTTTTGATCAACGAATGCAGGAGAAAATTCTGACATTCGTTGAATACTAGCGCAGGCTGCAAGTGGCAAATTTACTTTAAACTAAAAACTAAAATACAGGGTCCGCCAAATAACTTTTTTTTTTGAAAATTCTATTAAAAAACTACTGGATATTTTCTCAAATTTTTTTTTTTATTTGAAGGTACAATTTCCGGTTAATAATGGAAAATAATTTCATTCAAATGGCTGCCTCGGCTGGCCATGCAGTAGCCTACACGATCGGTCCAATTTTTAAGCACATTATCGATTGTGTGCAGCTGTATTTCACCAATGGCTTCACGAATATTGTCCTTTAAAGCGTCAATTGTCTCTGGCTTGTCGGCGTAACACTTATCTTTGAGGGCACCTCACAAATAATAGTCCAACGGTGTCAAATCGTAGCTCCGAGGTGGCCAAACGACATCAGCTCTGCGGCTGATAATGCGATATTCAAAAACAGGGCGCAAAACATCGAGTGTACCTTCGGCTGTGCGGCACGTAGCGCCGTCCTGTTGAAACCAAATGTTGCCAATATCCTCCTCTTCAATTTTTGTGAACAAAAATTCGTTCAACATGGCCCGATAACGATCGCCATTGACTGTAACGGCCACTCCGAAGAAAAATGGCCCAATTATACCTCTGGACCAAAATCCGCACCAAACAGTGACTCGTTTTGGGTGCAGCGGCTTTTCAATGCATGCGTGCGGGTTTTCTGTGCCCCAAATGCGACAATTTTGTTTGTGTACATACCCGCCAAGATCAAAATGAGCTTCATCTGAAAAGATGATTTTTTTTGGCAAAATCGGTATCTTCTGCAAGTCGATCGCAGGCCCACTTAGCGAAGCGTTGTTCAAGCGTATACACAACCATATTCGTTCAGCGGAAGGATAAAAAGGATTATCTGTCAAATCAGACATTAGGTAAGTGTTACCATTCACGAAATAAGCACTAGTTGAAAAAAAAACGTTAGACCCTGTATAACAAATTCTTAAAAACTAAGTTAAACTAAACTTAAAAATAAAATGACGTCCGAAGACTAACAAACCCAAAAAAGTGTTTTTAATATTACTCCAAAGTAGAGTTTGACAGTGGTTCCCGTCTCATAGGCAAACAGCGTGTCTCGTGCATTGAACACGTCCATAGAAGTCGATCTTCCTGGGTCATCATCTCATCGTCTCCAGCTGCTGCGTAAACTGGCTTGGTTCCGTGTCAAGCTGAAAGATAGTGCATCTCCTGTAGAAAGGGTTTCACCATCGCCGTCTGGCAGCGAAGCGCTATTGTGCAGCCTACAGTGGTCAACACAGGTATTGTTACCTTTGAAATTTTTAACATTTTGAAATTCAAAAAAACAAGATTGGTCCCCTACCAAACAATACTTATATACTAATTAAGTTGTTGTATCGTGTAAGAATTGTGGCGTCATGTTAAAGCCAATCTTCCTGAAAACTCGCGGAAAAAAAAATTTATAAGGGCTACTTAACCAAATATATGTTTAAAAAACATTTTACAGCAATAAGAGTGCATTCACTTAGTGAATTTTTTAAGCATGCAGGGCAGCTGAATGGTCCTATGGAATAGAATCCACCAACGGATAACTTAGACGATTACGTTGAAGAAGAACTTTTATAAAAAAAATTTGAAAGTGATAACTATTTGAAATTTTTTTTTGTTAAGTTTTTTATTTTTTTTTTGCAGATTTGTTGTTGTTGTCGTAGTAGTAAAGTTGTTGTTATAGTAGTAAAGTTGTTTATGAAAAGTCGTTGTTATTGTCTGTTTTGGCATTGTTGTTGTTTGAAGTTCCAAATTTGAAGAAAATTGATTTGGTCCATTTTTTGTTTTGTTTCTTATACCGATTTTTATAAAAGATATATACCGATCTTCCCATGGCTATATAATAAAAAAATAAAAAAAACAGTCGCTAAAGTAAAATTGTTCCGCAAATAATTTTAGCACACTGAAAATTTTCATAAAGTGATATTTTTCTCCGTTTACTGGTTTAGCAATAGCTTTTCTATGTTTTAAAGTTAAAGTATACTTTAAGACAAGGGTGTCAGCATAGAACAAAAATGAGCCAATTTCGACTCGCCTACAACAACAAGAATATTTCAATATTCTTCGCAGAAGTCAACAGTCATAGAAATAATTTTTGTTGTTATTTTATGAGCTCGTTAAAATTTCGCGGGACTAAAATATTTATGAAAAATGTTTTTTTATATCTCGCATCAAAAACAACAGACAATATGGGAATTCACGCGCTGATGCGCAATTGCGAAAATGCAAAAAATATTTTTTTTTATTGTTGTCCTTCAAGGAATTTGAAGCTGTTGTTAAAGCGAAAATTTTGGGCTGACTGCGCTTGGCTGTGTTTTGAAACGCTGACACCCTTGCTATAAGCGACAGGGTATGCTTTAAATCGACTATTATTGACTTAAAGCATACTCTATGTAAAAGCATACTTTACTGATCTTAAAGCATGATTTATTTTGCTATGATTACGCGCCATAATTTTTTAGTGAACCTCACAATAATGATAGCCGTGATAGCCAAAAACAAAAAATATTTTATTGCTTAAAATATTAAATATTTAAAAAAAAATAATTTTTCCAAAATCTACTAGTTGCTAAATAAAAATCATTTTTTTGAAAGTCTTTTATACGATTTCACGTTTAAATTCTTAAAAGACTCACTTGAGTCTGTTACCAAGTCACGTGCGACCAAAAAGTCGCTGTTGAGCTTCTCTATATGCAATCATTGCAATTTTACGCTCGCCTTCTGTTGTTGCGTTTGAAGCGACACCCTGTATTATAAAAACACGTTGAAAACAAATGTAAAACAAAAGAATTACAAAAGTGTACATCCACGTTACTCAACCTTGAATTCATATATATAAATATGTTATATATAAGTACCGATATACATGAAACGAAACAAGAAATGAAATATGTAATTGAAACATGAAGTTTAGTAATTTTAAGTTAGAGTAAGCTTAGTTAGTAAGTCGAGTAATTTTACGCCGTTAACATACAGGGTGGCTGATGAAAGCTGCTACATAAAGTGAAATAACTTTTTTAAATTCATTCAGTTAATGTTTTATTATTTTATTTGAAAGATAATACATTTTTATTAAGTTTAATTAAGAAGTTTTAAAAATTATAGAGTTCAAATGGCCTCCACGCTCGGTGATGCATGAGCGGCATCTTAGTATAAAGTTGTTCATAACTGTGCGAAGAGTTGCAGCAGGAATCGCTGCAATTATTGTTCGAATGGATTGCTTTAAGTCGTTCAAATTTGCTGGTTTTGTTTTATAAACTTCCTGTTTGCAATAGCCCCATAAGAAAAAATCAGGTGCAGTAAGGTCAGGAGACCTGGGAGGCCAATGGAATGGGGAGTTTCTGGAAATCAGCTTATTTGAAAATTTTCGCTGTAATTCTGTCATAACAGGCCGGGCAATGTGAGGAGTTGCACTATCTTATTGAAACTACACAGATTTGATAGAGAATTTCTTTCGGCGTAATTCTGGATAAAAAAATTCTTTTAACATTTTTAAGTAACGGTCTGCAGTGACCGTGACAGTAGCACCGTTCTCTTCAAAGAAGTATGGCCCGACATTGCATTTTGATGAAACTGCACACCACACTGTGACACGTAGTTGGTTCAATTCCGTCTCAAGGAGTATGTGGGGATTATAATCACTCCATATTCGACAATTTTGTTTGTTAACATTGCCATTTAGGACAAAATGAGCCTCGTGAGACATAAAAATACAGTTTAAGACGTTTTCGTCCTCTTCCGCCATTTGAAGGATCGTCTGGTAAAATTCCAAGCTAATCGGCAAGTCTGCTGCATTCAGTTTATTAGACATTTGAATTTTGTATGGAAAAAAGTTAAAATCTTTGTGCATAATTGCCTGCAGTGACTGTCTGCAGATACTCATTTGGGCCGATAAGATCCTTGTCGAAATTCTGGGATTGGCTTGTATGGCAGCAGCTACAGCAGCGATAGTTTCCTGCGTCCGAACTGAAGCGTTTCGATAATAAGGCCTTCTTTTAACTGTCCCGTGCTCGGCAAAATTATTTACGAGCCTCATTATAGTCCATCTGCTCGGGGGAGTGCCCCCAATCGTGCGCCTATATTCTCTTTGTACTGAAACTACGGACTCCAATGCGAGATAACGGCGGACAATCCAAATCCTTGTCTCAGTGTCCCATTTCTCCATTTTCGTTAAATCTAAAGATAAATCTGTAAATCTGTACTTATGGGTTTGCGTCGAAATTTTAAATACAATTTTACTATAGCAAAAGTCAATAGACCAATAATAGGTGCAGATTTTTTGTCTGAATTCGGAATTTCTGTTGATCTAAAAAGGAAGAAAATTATTGACACACTTACTTTACTGTCTATTGAAACTTACAGTGTGACATATGATACCCCAACTCCCCTTGCATATGAAAGGGATAACGAATACACTGAACTTCTTTAAAAATATCCTACCTTAACTGCTGCCCCTTTCTTTGGCGCTCCTCCCAAACATTTTGTAGTACACCACATTTCTACTCAGGGTCAATTGCCGTGCTGTAGGCCTCGTCGGCTTGATCCAAGCAAACATCGCACTGCAAAACTTGAGTTTAATCATATGGTAGAGCTTAATATTTGCCGCCTTTCCTCTTCACCAGTCTCATCTCCACTGCAATTAGTGCCTAAAAAGGATTCTGGAGACTGGCGGCCTTGCGGTGACTATAGGCGTCTTAATACCGTCACTGTTCCCGATCGGTATCCTATATCGCATATTCAAGATTTTACCATGCGTCTGGTAGGGTGCGAAGTATTTTCAAAAATTGATTTGTTCAGGGTTGTGCTGCGACATCGATGTTGATGAAACATCGATGTTTTGCAAGAACATCGACTGCTTTTAACATCGATGTTTAAAGTTCGATTTTTTTGCAAAATCGATTTTTAGCCTCGATGTTTTTATTCGATGTTTTCACAAATTCTGTTTTCACAAATTTCGTTTGCACAAATTTTGCTTAGACGACTCCCATTCAAAATTGGAACTACTTACTATTAAGGGTGTGCAAAGAGCTGTTCGAACCTTTTCGAGAATTCCGTCGTTTGTTTGCTCGTTTGTTCGAATTTTCGTAGCTTGGAACTTGTTTGCCAACTGCTTCGCTCTTCTTGCAAGTTGTTGCACAGGCTACTGTGTACGCAACACATTGGCTTGCTTGTATCATACAAGTTGTGGGCAGGTCCGAATTTAAGCTCATTGTTGGCTTTGGTTAGATAAAATGTTTAAGTAATTTTTGTGTAAACGATGTTTCTGTTGAATATTTTATCACTTTCTTTGGCGCGTTTCCTCTTGTCTATGGAAAAGTGATTGGGAAACGATTCCATACATCTATGGAAACGTTTTTTTAAAAATCTAACAGATATTTTTAGGGTTTTAGGGTTATTTTCTGAAATTTTGTTAAAATCATACTTTTTGTGACTAAATTCAATTTTTTAGTTTAGAAAATATTTTACAACTTTCAGGGTTGCCAACTATTTTTTTTTTTTTTTTTGTAAATTTTCCTTAATAATTTAATTTTAGTCTTAAAACGCTTAGATTAACTTTCTAAAAATCCTACATATATTTATAGGGTTGCAACCTGGTTATTTTCTGAAATTTTGTTAAAATCACGCTTTTTTGTGACTAAATTGAATTTTTTGAATTCTGAATAAGACACGAAAAATTTGGGGTTGCCAGTCTTTTTTCGCAAAATTTCGTTTCTTGTTAAGTTTCTTTATTGAAGTTATATTTTCGATCCAAAAACCTATAATAGTTTTTTAGGGCTGCCATCTAGTTTTTTAATAAAATCAATATTTTCTTCCAATGCAGTAAATTGCTAAGATCATAATTTTTTCTCTATAATTGACATCTTGGGTCCAAAAACAACGAAACACAAATTTAGGGTTGCCATAATATGGTTGCCAGACGTTTTTTCGCAAAATTGCGTTTCTTGTTTTTTTATTGAAAAGTTATATTTTCGACCCTGGTTTTTTTAATGAAATCAAAATTTTCTTTCAATAAATTGCTGAGACCATTATTTTCTCTCTACAAATTGACATCTTGGGTCCAAAAACAACGAAACACAAATTTAGGGTTGCCATATTAGAGTTGCCAGACGTTTTTTCGTTATCTGTACAATCTGTAGCTATCTGACCGTTCCTGAAACCAAGAATTTCAATTTAGTCACAAAAAGTATGATTTTAACAATTTTTCAGAAAATAATCAGGCAACCCTAAAAATATATAGGAGAGGGGGGGCTAGTGTGGACAATTTTTACATAATTACAAAATTATATATGTAAACATGTCATTTTTGTAATAAAGTAATTTTTAGCGATTACTTATACCTCCTGCCTTCATAATTGCATCAATAGTTATGATTTTTATGTTCATAAATGCACTTTTAAATTATTTTAAAAAGAGCTTACATTTTTCCATAATAGCCCCTTATACGGGGCTAAAATACGGTAACTAAACTTAAAAAATAAAACATTTTTCATATTTTTTGGACAATATTTAACAATGTCTAAAAGAAATTTTGTCAATAAATATAATAGTTTTTTCATAATAAAATTTTTAAAACGTGTTTTTATTTTTTCAATTACAAAAGCGAATGTCCCATTAAGTTTTTGTACAATTTTTAAAAAGTTTATCTGAGCGTTACCTATACTTAAAATTTGAATTTAGTCAAAAAAGTATGATTTTAACAAAATTTCAGAAAAAAATCAGGTGGCAACCCTTAAAATATATGTTAGGTTTTTTAAAAAACGTTTCTCAAAAAATTTAATCTATTAAGGCCCTTTTTCACAATGTCCAGTTAACGTTTAATAATAATTTAACGGAAAGTTTATACCCATAGCTTCGGTTAGTAAACTTTAGTTTAAAAATATCTTAACTGTACATTGTGAAACCGGCCCTAAAAGGGAAAACTTGTTTCACTGAATTCAATGAAACTTAAATGGAAATTTTTACTTTTAATAGATTTAGTGATAATTGATTTATTGAAGATTGATAATTAAATTTAGTAATAATGAAAAACTGTCCACTATCACTTAATGCATTTTCTGATAATGGAAAGTTTTAAAATTTCTAAAAATAGTCCAAACATGAAAAGAAATGTTTCAGTTATGGGCCATTTTGCGGTCGGACCATTTTTTTAAATTTTCAAAAAATCATAGCTTCTAAGCCTCGAGACATACCAACTTTCTCTCTTTTTCATATGAAAGATAATTTTTTTGACTTTCCAAAAAATATATTTTGAAATGTAAAAAAGGTGTACCTGGGCACGTTTTTTGTAGTTTAGTACTAAAATAGTAGTAAATTAAGTACTTTTTATCAACTACGAAAAAGTTTATTTTAAGCTTGTAGTCTTTCCAAAACACGTCTTAACATGAAATTCGATTAAGAAATGGTCAAGTTATCGACAATTATTTGAGGAGAGTTCGTCACATTTTACGGATTTTTCCACAAGCCATAAAAAAATCGCAAAATTTTTTTTCTTATTTCTCAAAGACTAGGCATGAAACGACACCATGCACCAAATTTCAGTGAAATCGAAACCGGAAATTGTATTTGGATTTCTGTTGAATTTTCTAGTTAAATTAAAAAATTTGTGGAGTTGCCTGGTTTTTCCGCAAACGGTGTGGAGTTACCTTGTTATTTCCCAAAATGTATCATTTACGCAATTTTTTGTTTCTTAATAACTTGGAAATGATATGCATTATTCAAATTTCACTCTGATAGAATGATTGTAAATCAAAAAACATTCCACTTTTCATGGTTTTTTCATTTTTCAAAAAAATGGAGTGACCTGGTTTTTCAGCGCGACCACAGATTTGCAGTTGGCCACCATGATACATATAAGAAACTTCGAAAATGACAAGAAATTGTTCCTTATTGGCGGCTTTTCTTATATGCGGACACCTTATATAAGAAGCAGGTTTCTTATAAGCGTACTCTGTATATAAGAAACTTCTGTTCTTATATAAGGTTTTTTTTGTAAAAAAAAAACTCTATTATAGGTGGATGTCGTATAGGTTGGGACGGGTTTTGTTTTTGGCCAGTGGTCTTGAAACGGATGGAAAAATTGTTAATTAAAATAAACCAATAAAAAGGTATGGTCATCGGCTACAACTTTTTTATTGAAAGTTATTTAATATCGTGATCAAGTCAAAAGTTATAGCCATTTTAATGAAGACAACTTTTTTTGCCGAAAAAAAATTTTCCGTATAAGTTGGGACACTTTCAAAAATCACAAAGTAAGCCAAAAAGTTAAGTTAATCTGCATGATATTAATTTTATTAGAATATTTATTGAAACGTCATGTTTCAAAGAAACAATTTGGGTAAAAATATATAATTCAGCCTAATATGATTCGCAGTTTGTACAGGTGAAGAAACTGTTCCGCATATTTTACATTTAAGGTACTTCTTGTGCGAGACACAATCAACGGATGGGCGTGCGAAGCAATCAGATTTAACAATGAATCGTCATCAATGGTTGAAATGTCTTTAATTTTATCATTTACTTTTTGGGTATACCTCGCCAAACTGCTTTTTGGGATTTTATAAGCTTTTCTGGTGAATCGAATGCATTGAAATCTGTAATTCCACGATCGGTTTTTCGTGCGTTAGTGAACTTGCCAAACTCATGGCACATAAATGCGTCACAATCTTCAAAAAATCATTAATAAATGCTTTTTAACTATTATCAACACAATTGCATTCATCAAATATTATAAAAACATAATTTAAATGGTATCGCAATGTCTTTGAAAAAAAAAATGTGCTGTCCCAACTTATACGACATGAGTGTCCCAACCTTTACAAAGTTGCCATTTCGTGAAAGCCCAAAAATAATATTTGCCACAACAATACATTTCAATTACTCTTTCACGCAATGAAAATACACTGAATACAAGACACAATGAACACACTTACATGAAATAATTGGTTTAAATTCGGCAAATTACCAACACGCAGAAATTATCAAAAAGATCTTTTTGATATGACAATTAACTCTTTGTTTGGTATGAACATAATCAACAAGAGTTCTTCGATCTTTTGCACATGAAACGTTAGGTTGTGAACAGACTTTACTTCGACAGTTGAAACATAGGTGTCGCCGGTATCGGAAATTCAAGAAAAACGGCTATCCCAACTTATACGGCGTCCCAACCTATACGACATTCCCCTATTTAATTCAAAACAAGTTCATTTCATTTATTTTATGTTTTATTTTAAAAATTTTTCCATGAATCCGCCTTCTACTGCTGATATTTGCTCCCGAACTAGACACTTTCTATAGTGTGACTTAAAGGACTGAATGATACCTGTAAATAAATCAACAATTAAATGAAATATAATTCACATATGGAAGTTTTACGTACCCTGGTCTAATGGCTGGATTAGACTTGTAGTACACGGTGGCAAAAAAATAATTTCGATATTTTCTGGAATGAAATCCAGTTTGCGACATGAAGCGTTATCAATCAGTTACAAAATTTTTTTATTTTTTTTTTTTTTTATGAGCTGGCCTTCTTGTTAAATTTATATGGGATAGGAATAGCTTTACCCCGGAAACACCATGGCTTTTTATATTTCCCAATGGCATACACTGGACCAGTTGCGTTACTTACAAATAACAATGTAATTCTATCTTTTGGTGTCTTATAACCGCTTACTGCTTGGCTTTCCGAGAGATACGATCCGTTTGGGAGAGCTTTATAAAACAGACCAGTCTCGTCGGCGTTATAAATGTCATCTAACGCATACTTTTTAAACAAGCTTGGAAGTCCATTTTCCTTTAAATTTAATGCTGATTGGGTGTCTGCAGAAGCAGCTTCACCGTGAAATTTTTTAAAATGGATGTTCTCGCTTTTTTACCACCTTTCCAGCCAGCCTGGACTCGGTTTGAAGTCAGTCACACCCAATTTTACAGCAAATTGCTGTGACTTTTCAAAAAGTAGTGGCCCTGTTACTCGGGCATTCTTTTCCATCATTTGCTGGAACCACTTCGACATTCAACCTCTCATTCTTGGACTTCTTAGCTCTTTTTTGGTCTAAATTTTCGCAGGTGTAACTTTTATTACCAATTTCCTTCGAATTTTTAATAATTTTTGATGAAGTGCGATGTTGAAATCTTTGGAAGCTTCATTCCGCGACTTGCCGTTCTTAATTTCTGCCAGTATTTTTATTTTTGTTTTTAAAGAAACTGTGTTTCGCTTGTTTTTTTCCATTTTCGAAACTGCCGGCACAGTTATAAATACAAAACAGCTCTTCCGCGAACTTCAGAGTTGCCACATAAAAAATTTAACATTTTGTGTGGAAAAATTATTGCCAGCACTACATTTTAAAATTAGTTTCTTTCAAGCGGTTTTTTTTACACGAACGTAAAGTTTTGGTGAATTGAAAATGTTTCTCTAAACCGGTTTTTTCTTATATGCGGTTCTCTTATAATCGGTCTTTTTTGAATGAAAATAGTTTAAATGTACATGGTGCATTTGGTTTTGTTCTTATAAGTGGTTATCTCTTATATGCGGGTTTCTTATATGCGGAGTGTACTGTAATATGGACGTTAAAGATTTTGGCCAGAAAAATGTGCTTTTGACCTATAGTGCGATGTACTGATTTTTCCATTAAAAAATCTGGCATCTCTACCTGGGAATAGCTACTATATAAATAGCTTAAGATAAAAAATAATCCCAAATCTTTTACTGTGATACGAGTAATTATACTCATTAAATGAATATTAGTTTTCTGTTCAGTTTAATTAATAAAATAGCCTTCGTGAATCAAGAAAAAGTCTTATTTTAAACTTTGGAGTAGAGTATTATATAAAAAGGATTAAATTTTTGAATGTAATTCAGCGATTTTCTTAAGCACCAAAGTCACTTTCAATAGTTCTTGCAATTGCATGTTTTCATATTTTCAGGAATACTTGTTCATGGAAACATAAGTTAGTATTTTTGAAATGTAAAGCGATGTCATGCTGCCACTTAGTATACTTTATCAAATCACTATGTTTTTATTTGTACATTTTAACAGCAGTTGTAGAGTTGTTTTCGACAAAAGGAAGTGAATCAGCTTACCAACTGTCGTCTGGTCGTCAAGTTATATGGGTTGGTTGTAGAGTTGAGAAAATAAAAAATAAAATTTTTTTGAAAGCGGAAGCAGTAGTCATTGCAAGCCGAACGGTTTTCTAAGAAACTTAAAGGAAGCAAACTAAGAATGTCACAGCTGTGCGCAAGTATCTAAATAAGTAATGTCATGACATTTTCTTTCTGAAGCAGCAATAGTTTGTTTTGTAATGTGTCCTTTCGATTGAGCCGCACGATAGATGATTTTTGTTTTGGTATGACCTGAATTGGATTTACCGAGATAAATTTTTCTGAACAAAAATTAAGAACTGTGAAATACAATTGAATGAACAGTTTCGAAAAGGTCTCATACCTGGATTTCAAAAGATTTCAGGAAACGAAAAAAACTGATTATTTTCTAAAGTAAGTATTATAATATTTATAAAATTTATTTTTGAGTTACATTCTAGGGTCAATTACACTGTTTCACCAATTTCGGACTTTTGATTTTATCTGAGTTCGGACTATGTAATTATTATTCCTTGCTATTGATATAGAAGGACTGCATTTACAAAATTTTTCCATCACGCCTCAATTTTCAGAAAAAATGACAAATCCAAAATCACGATTTACATCCGCGCAAAAAAGAAAATCTCAAACGATGCAAAAATAGCAAGAATTTCAAATCCGAAAAAATTTTTTAATCGGTCCAACAAATTTTTTTATGACCGTTTTATCGAGAAAATGTACTGAAAAAACCAAAATCCACCTACCTTTAATTACATATCGTCACTCTTAGGCCAGATTCACGAAAGTGCAAATTTTTCAGTTTTGCACTAATGTGGTTTCCTTGTACAAAATAGTTCAATAAAGTTATGCCAGAAGTATGAAAGCTATATCTGATGTGGTTTAGTAGTAAATGCAAAGCTTATAACACGAAAAAGCAAAATATACATATAATTTTAATATTTAAAAAAATTTCAAATAGCAATTTCTCAAATTCAATAACTTTCACATTCGTGAATCTGGCCTAAGAGTGGCGATATATTGATTTTTGGTGCAATAAACTTTGCATTTGATGTAAAACCACTTCAGATATAGCCTTCATACTTCTGGCATAACTTTATTGAACCATTTAGTGCAAAACTGAAAAATTTGCACTTTCGTGAATCTGACCTAAGAGTGACGATATCTTAGTTAATACAATGTAAAAAAACTTTTCCTGGTTTTACTTTGACATCAAAAACTTAAAGAGTGGATCATACACAACAAACTTGAGTCCTTTTATATAAATAGCAAGGAATAATAATAACATAGCCCGAACTCATATTTTTTTTGTTATCCATCGAAAACTACAGAAATATTTTGATGATAACGTTATTATATATGTAAATTTTGATATATTAAGTTCAGGTGATGTGACCTTTTCGAAATTGATTTTGTTGATTACACAAAATTTAAAGGAAAAAACCGCATTAATTTGGCGAAACTTCTATTTAAGGTATCTAACATTAAAATAATAACGTTAATTAAAAATAACTATTGTAATAGAAATTCTTTAAAAACATGGTGCAAAAGCATCCACGCAACTCAAGAAAAATTTAAATCGAACTGTCGTGAACACACGAAAAAAAATGTGTCAAATTACTTGTGAGCACTTTCTGACTAAGAAACATTTTTTTTTTTAAATTATTACTTATTAAAATGAACTCGAAAAACGGCTTTTCCTCCCACTTACAGACCCGTTATGCTTACCATTCTTACACATTATTTGTGTCTATATGCGTAGATGAAAAAAACGTGAAAAAGTCAATATCGAAAAAATTCGGAGATGTGACCTTTTCGAAATTGGTCATTCAATTGTACTGATCAGCAGTTTAGATTTTTTGCATCATTTGTTGCTTAGCTGAGTTTTTTATACTAAAAATTAAAAATTATAACAATCTAGTCCGAGAGCCGGTGACAGTAAAACTGCAATTACTCGGATTTTCAAAATTTTGATCGGAACCGATAGTGTATGGTCTTAAGTACAATTTAAGCCTGGTGTGCCAAGATTTATCCTGGGGCTAGTATTTTTTATTAATTTTTGAAATTAGTGCAGTTTTACTGTCACCGGCTCCCCGCCTAATCGTCTAATAAGAGCTAGAAACACAGCTTTTTACAAAATCGGTTTTCTCAAATTCTGATTGATAGCACTCGTATGTAGATTTTTAAATTTCAATGTGATATGATTGCAAATATCCGATTTACAACTAATTGAAAAGTTTTTCGACAGTGAAATATGTTACTCCATAAAGGTGGCAAAACTGTTATCATCATACACATTATATCCCATAATACTTAATTTCAACTTGATGCCATCAATTCTAGTTGTTAAAGCAAACTTTTCGTGAAAATAGAGCCCAATTTTATGAAGTTAGTTTATTCACTGTTTTTTTTTTTTTTTTTTTTGTTTGTATAGTACTAATGAAAGTACCAACGCGCTTTTTCTAAATTGAAGTATGATAATTTTATATTGAACTAATTAAACAGTCATTTTTGCAATTTTTCAACAACAGACGAAAGCAAGTGTTAACATGGAAATTGATTACATATGTTTCGGCTACTTCCACATACATATTTATATATTTTCATATATAAACATGTATATAGCCTCATCAGATCAGTTTTAGTTAAATCTTGCCAGAAACCGTACTCGAACCCGTGACTCCGGTTTTCTAATGAAAGAGAACGCGGTGCTTATGCGATTGTGCTATTAGTAGGAGATACGAATAAGGAGAGATTTTCACTGATCTGTTTAATGGATGAAACCTATTTTTTATGAAAGTAAATACGTTTAGAAACATATTGTGAGTGGGTTGCCTAAAAAAATCCTGGCAAGGCTATGGTTCATTCCATATTGAAATGTGCATTTTTTTCAAAAAATCCACTCATCTGTTTAATGAAAAAATCATATACCATTCAAAAGTTTAGAGCCTCTACAGTTTGTAAAAGTAGGGTTGCCTATTTTTCTCCTGGCAAGGCATAGGGTTGCCAGGCTTTAAAAGGTCGGCCAAAACCACAAATTTCCACTCATCTGTTTAATGAAAAAATTGTATACCAATCGAAAGCTTAGAGCCTCTACAATATGTTAACGTAGAGTTTCCTATTTTTTCTGGCAAGGTATAGGGTTGCCAGGTTTTAAAAGGTCGGCCAAAACCACAAATTTCCACTCATCTGTTTAATGAAAAAATTAGATGCCATTCGAAAGCTTAGAGCCCCTACAATATGTTAAAGTAGGGTTGCCTATTTTTTTCATGGCAAGGCATAGGGTTTAATGAAAAAATTATATACCAATCGAAAGTTTAAAGCCTCTACAATGTGTTTACGTAGAGTTGCTTATTTTTTTCCTGGCAAGGCATAGTGTTGCCAGGCTTTAAAAGGCCAGTCAATACCACAAATTTGCACTCATCTGTTTAATAAATAAATTTTGTGTTAAAATAAAGATAATTTCATTGCGAACACGGTGATACAGGGTTGCTTGTGAAAAACCTGTTGTAAGCCAGGGTTGCCGAGCTTTAAGAAATGAAATATTGGTACAAATGAAAATGTGCGACAGAGAGATCCGAGCGAACTATTTGCTTAGGATGTATACTAGACCTATCGTTAAAATTGAAAATGAAAAAAACCTTGCTCCCAGGGGCTAAAAAGTTTCCAATTGGTGTAAATATCAAGCATAAAAATGTTGGTTCCGATCGGAAAATATTTTACAGTGCCGCAAGGCCGTTGAAGGTCGGAAAAACGCTATTTATATGGAAAAATGGTGCCTTAATCGCAAGAATCAGTCCTATCTCTGAAACTATTTGAGATAAGTGAATGAAATTTAGTTTGTGTACGAACAGTGCTTAAGTTATTTGCATCCAATAAAAAAATGGACGATGCCACGCCCCCTCGATCCGAAATTCTTGTATCTCTGGAAATATTGGACTCAGGGGAATGAGACTCGATACATATGTAATTGGCACTGGTAATAAAATGTTTCGTAAAAATGGGCGGGGTCACGCCCATTCCTTCTAAAAAAATCAAATTTGTCATATCTCTGAAACTATTTGATACATATGAATAAGATTTGATTTCAGGTAATGCGAAGAGAACAGGATATGGCACTGTAAAAATGTTAAAGCAATTTAAGCTCCTTAGTTGATATAGAAGCAGTAATTTTTTCTGTTCTTATTTTGGTCTCCTAAGTATAGACACCATGCAAAAAAAATTTGGTCCCAATCGGAACAAATTTGACCGTGCCACCAGGCCGTTAAAGGTCGAAAAAACGCTATTTATATGAAAATAAAAAAACAATCAATCCCATCTTTGGAACTACAATATTTAACATAGGAAGATAAGATTTAGTATTTATATGAAGAATACTTAAGTTAATAGTATCCAATAAAAAAATGGGCCGTGCCACGCCCCCTCCAACCGAAATTTGTCGTATCTCTGAAAATGTTTGGCTCAGGTAAATGAGGTTTGGTATTTTTATAATTGGCATTGGGCATTGAAAAAAAGAACAAATTTGTTATATCCAAATTTTTTTTGCATGGTGTCTATATTTAGAAGACCATAATAAGAACAGAAAAAATTAGTGCTTCTATATCAACTAAGTACCTTAAATTGCTTTAACATTTTTACAGTGCCATATCCTGTTCACATTCCATTACCTGAAATCAAATCTTATTCATATGTGTCAAATAGTGTCAGAGATATGACAAACTTGATTTTTCTAGAAGGAGGGGGCGTGACCCCGCCCATTTTTTACCAAACATTATTTTTCCCAGTGCCAATTACATATGTACCGAGTCTCATTCCCATGAGTCCGATGTTTCCAGAGATACAATAATTTCGATTCGAGGGGCGTGGCATCGTCTATTTTTTTATTGGATGCAAATAACTTAAGCATTGTTCGTACACATACTAAATTTCATTCACTTATCTCAAATAGTTTCAGAGATAGGACTGATTCTTGCGATTAAGGCACCATTTTTCCATATAAATAGCGTTTTTCCGACCTTCAACGGCCTTGCGGAACTGTAAAATATTTTCCGATCGGAACCAAAATTCTTATGCTTGATATTTACACCAATAGGAAACTTTTTAGCCCCTGGGAGCAAGGTTTTTTTCATTTTCAATTTTAACGATAGGTCTCGTATACATCCTAACCAAATAGTTCGCTCGGATCTCTCTGTCGCACATTTTTATTTGTACCAATATTTCATTTCATAAAGCTCGGCAACCCTGGCTTACAACAGGTTTTTCACAAGCAACCCTGTATCACCGTGTTCGCAATGAAATTATCTTTATTTTAACACAAAATTTATTCATTAAACAGATGAGTGCAAATTTGTGGTATTGACTGACCTTTTAAAGCCTGGCAACCCTATGCCTTGCCACGAAAAAGAATAGGCAACCCTACTTTAACATATTGTAGAGGCTCTAAGCTTTCGAATGGCATCTAATTTTTTCATTAAACAGATGAGTGCAAATTTGTGGTTTTGGCCGACCTTTTAAAACCTGGCAACCCTATGCTTTGCCAGAAAAAATAGGAAACTCTACGTTAACATATTGTAGAGGCTTTAAGCTTTCGATTGGTATATAATTTTTCCATTAAACACATTTTTTTTTAAACGCATGGTGCAAATTTGTGGTATTGACTGACCTTTTAAAGCCTGGCAACCCTATCCCTTGCCAGGAAAAAAATAGGCAACCCTACTTTAACATATTGTAGAGGCTCTAAGCTTTCGAATGGTATATAATTTTTTCATTAAACAGATGAGTGGAAATTTGTGGTTTTGGCCGACCTTTTAAAGCCTGGCAACCCTATGCCTTGCCAGGAAAAAAATAGGCAACCCCACTTTTACATACTGTAGAGGCTCTAATCTTTCGAATGGTATATGATTTTTTCATTAAACAGATGAGTGGATTTTTTGAAAAAAATGCACTTTTCAATATGGAATGAACCATAGCCTTGCCAGGATTTTTTTAGGCAACCCACTCACAATATGTTTCTAAACGTATTTACTTTCATAAAAAATAGGTTTCATCCATTAAACAGATGAGTGAAAATCTCTCCTTATTCGTATCTTAGACTATATAGGTCACGAGTAAACTCTCTGAACAGGATCGCCATTATGAATAAATCATAAGGCTCACTAGCGCCGTCTGTTGTGAAAAATTGCCAAATTGTTAGTTGGTAACACTCTGGTTTTGAGACATGCTACGCTAGCTACAATTAAAACCTACAAGGGCGGATTTGTTTTCCACATACAATGCAGGCTCTCGAAATTACGAGAATTTTAATGATAGATAGGCAGGTTCCCCTAGATAAATTATGAAGTTAGTTTATTGACTGTTTTTTTTTTTTTTTTGAGTACGGTTTCTGGCAAGATTTAACTAAAACTGATCTGATGAGGCTGTATACATGTTTATATATGAAAATATATAAATATGTATGTGGAAGTAGCCGAAACATATGTAATCAATTTCCATGTTAACACTTGCTTTCGTCTGTTGTTGAAAAATTGCAAAAATGACTGTTTAATTAGTTCAATATAAAATTATCAGAGCCCAATTTTATTCATTTTAATTTTATTATATTTCTGTTGAATATAAAAACTATTCAATTAAGGAAACCGCTAATTCAAGTTTTTCTCAGTTTTGCAATGTAAAATCATTCATACAAATTTCAATCGATCACCGTTGCAGAGAAAAAAAAACTTTAAATTTTTTTATTATATATACTACACAATTATTTTCCATTAACTTTTTTTTTTTATTTAATAAAATTGAAATAAGATGTTTTTGTCAAATATTTTTTATTTAAAAAATTCTGAGTCGGTTTCGAGATGAATCTAAATTTCGACTCTATCTACTGTATATGAGGAGGTCCATAACAAAACGCAATAAATCCATCTTAACATTTTTTTGGATAAACGCACAAAAGTAATTAAAGTCAGAAGGATATATATTTTTTTAAAAACAGTTGTTGTGGTATGGAAGGGTTCTAGGGAGATTACAAATCATAAATAAATTAATTTATGTGGCAATTAATTTTTAAGTTATTTAGATTACAAATTTGGATATGTCGCGTTTTGGTCCGTCTTACTTTTGGTATTGAATAGCGATGAAATTATTGAGCCTTGTTATGTTATATGACATATTTACATAGATTTTAAAATATAGAATTGAGTTCAGTCAAAAAATTTAACAACTTAAAAAGTGTAATTATTGCATTTTGTTCTGGACCCTCTTAGGTCTTGCAGAGTTACCATAACAAAAAAATGTATTTTTATATTAGAGTTGGGATAACAATGTAATAAATTTTTATAATTGACTTTTCACTAAAATATCGAAGTTGTTTATTTCATAAATTTGGAAATGTTTCATTTTGGTCTGAACCATTATTTTAAGTATTGAATAACAGTAAAATAATTGATGCCTGATGTGTTTTATAACAATGGTTACATAGATTTTAATATGTAGA
This sequence comes from Calliopum simillimum, assembly GCA_951812925.1. Taxonomy (NCBI): domain Eukaryota; kingdom Metazoa; phylum Arthropoda; class Insecta; order Diptera; family Lauxaniidae; genus Calliopum; species Calliopum simillimum. Next base: position 65,288,473 of record OX638368.1, read on the forward strand.
ATTGAATTCAGATGTAAAATCCAAAAAATCCAAAAAAGGAATTATAGCATTTTGTTATGGACCTCCTCATATGTTCTCGATGCGGATACAAATAATTTTTGCATCATAAATTCTGGTTACCGATCAGTGTTCCTGTGAAACTTTCAGTGTCACAAGCGACATTTATTTTGTTGCTGTGACACCGCAAAAATATCAGATTTTTGTGAAACTCACGATTTCTTACAAGGTGTAACGGACAATTAGGCTATTTTTTGGTAATTGTGCCTTTTTGAAAAAGGACTTTCGATCTCCAAAAAGTACTTTCCTGCATTGAATTAAGTACATTTCAAAGAAGTCTGAATGCCACCACCCTCCCAAAAAGAGGGGTTAAGTCCCCCGTTGGGCGGCGTATTTTTTTTTTTTTTTTGTAAAGTAATAAACAACTGTGCCAAGTTTCAAGTCGGTTGCAATTTTTTCCTGTTTCTATTGATATTTTAGCTAATTATACGAGTAATATTCAAAACTCTTACGTATTGGTACGGTAATATACGTATGCTAACAACATCAGGTCAAATAGTAAATTGCATTTTGTAGCATTTTTGCACTTTATTAAAAAAATTAGCTCATTTTTTGAAAAAAAATTTCGATCTCTTAATTTGTAAAAATTTTAATTTAAAAATCTTACCGTGTTTTTATTAAAGAAATAAATTTATCATTTACGAAAAGAAAAATGGGGGACTCAAAAAAGCTGTTATTTTAAAACAAAATATGTATTGTTCACAAATAATGCTCATATATGTATGTATGTATGTTTGTGTACGTTAGAACGGGTCGAAATTTAAATTCATCCCGAAACCGACTCAAAAGTTAGAAGGACTCTTAAAATCGATATCTGCATAATTTTTTGTTTTCATTCTGAGAAAAACCAATGGAGCTCTTTTGATTCTACTGAAGCCCTATTTTGGCTAAAAAACATTTTTTGGTGATAACTTTGTTTCATTACAAAATGGATACCCATGAGTGCTTTCGAAATAAAGATTAAGTATGTTTTTTATTTTTTTCTGGTATAGATAATATTCGGTTTCAAAAATCGATTTTTTTACGTTTTTCAATAACGAGGTCGGAAAAACGATTTATACTCAGAAGCAAGGCATCTAACGAAAAAATTGTATTCGGCAAAAAATGCTTAGAATTGTCTAAAAAATAAGTGTGAATTTGCTCAGAATTTTTTGAGTTATTTTATAATTTTTCTGAAAAAATGCACACCATTTCTTTGAAGAATCCTAAGCATTTGACGTCATGAAATTTTTTCGTAGATGCCTTGGTTTTAAGATAACTTAGCATTTTGCTGACAAACGTGAGCTTAACAGCTGAAAACGAAATTGGATATATTTTTTGAAAAAATAAAAAAAAAAAAAATAAAAAAATTCACACATATTCTAAGCATTTTTGCCTAACACACTTTTTTCGTTAAATGCCTTGCTCCTGAGTAAAAAATCGTTTTTTTTAGCCAAAATGGGTCTTCAGTAGAATCAAAAGTGCTCCATTGGTTTTTCTCGGAATGGAAAAAAAATATGCAGATATCGGTTTTAAGAGTCCCTCATACTTTTGAGTCGGTTTCGAGATGATTTTATTTTGCTTCATACAAATCGACCCGGTCTAGTGTATGTGTTAGAGTGACCCACAAAGAAGACAGATTTAAATTCTCTCAATGCATTGTACGTATTTATAAAATTTCATCCAACTGAGTGGAATAGTTCTGGAAGATATGAAAAATTTAGCATTGCTCTTATATAACGACGGCCATTTTGTGATGACACAGTTTCAGAGAAATGTCGAATTTTATTTTATTGTGTCCGTGGCACCTTCCACTTTTCTATTGGGTATTAATTAATCAAGCTTTGCAATGATATGGGCCTAATGTGTCTCCGGAATTCTGAAATGATTTTTAAAAATATTTGTTCAAATGGTCCTTATGTATCTTCTTCTTCGAATATGCTACTCATTACGAGTAACATAGGTTCATAATAACGAAAGCTGCCGTAAACATTTAGTTTTTATCACAGCTCTCAGCGTCGCATTTTTACAGACTTATAAAATTATAAATGACGAAATTTTCAGTCTGACTGAAATTGATTTTTGTACCCTACACCCAGGGTATATTCACTTTGTCCTTCCATTTGTAACGCAGAGAAGGAGGCGTGGCAGGTATGGAAAAGTATATATATTCTTGATCAGCGTCACCTCCTGAGCCATGTCCGTCTGTTTGGCTGGGTGGCTGGGTGTGCGTGGAAATACATTTTTTAGGAAAACTGAACGACATATTTCAATGAAATTTGGTATTCTGCCTCCGTCGTAAAAGGAAGCTCGGGGGATTGAAAATGAACGAAATCGGTCAACGGACACGCCTAGCGCCCATACAAAAAATATAGTCAAAATGCAATAATAAGAGCATTATTTGCAATAACAGAAGCAAAATACATACATATAAATACAGGTTCTGAGCAAAATATAGGCGAATTAGGACTAGAGGGCGTGGCACCTCCCTTATTTAACTAACTGTTAAATAATATAATTGAAATGCAGTGTGTTTAGTTTTTGGCCAGGCCAAAGATACCACTTTTACTAACCTATAATTAGGTTATGTACCTTACACGCGCCTTGAAAAAAAGCACGTGTAACGGGTCTAACTTTTAGGTACGTCTGTACTCGGTCACGGACAAAACGAAACTCCCGGTCCTTATATATATCAATGATCGTCAATCACAATGGTTTTTATTGTAAGAAGAACGTTATTTTTATACGTTGGTCGGCCGTTAAATTTGTATTTAAAGAAAACCAATTTTTTGGTCAAAAACGGTCCATTGAGGACCTCCAAAATTAATATTTTTGAATGAAATGTTGAGAGCATAATAAAATCGAAAGTTTTCTACCATAAGCCATAAAAAAACAAGACATTAGTTTTTATCTGGGTCAGTCTAGTTTGTATGAATATATGTACATGTATGTATGTATGTATTTAAGCAGATAGCAGGACCATACAACCATCCATTGATATTACATTTCCCCATATGAGCTCGAGTTGCAATTGCTTTCGACATGGTGTGCGACCTGATTCCAACGTGGAACCACGCTGTTTCGCGGATGGCAGTTGTGGCATTGCAAATATTTACTAGGGTTGCGGAATTTTTTTTACATAAAACCACTTCTTGCACCAATAAACAAAAGCAGCGTTTACTCGCATTAATTAAATTATGTGACGGGCCCGTACACACTCATGCACCTGTGCGCGTTTGCACAAGTTATGTAGAAATTCGACACAAAAAGAAATAACAAGGCGCATGAATTCAACATCAGTGCCGCAGAAAGGAGTTTCGGACTTTATTTTTAAACATTCATAACTGAATCGATGATTGTTAAAACCCACATGCTTCATAAACAGTGAAGCGAGCCGGCGAAAAAAAAAAATTTCTATTAACTACTGAAATATGTTCCCTTTTTAAGAAAATATTATGAGTGGCGAAAGCTTTAATTACGCTAGAATCTTTTTGTTACGCGAATTACTAATTTTTAATAGAATTTATTTCCAAATTTTAAATAAAAGAAAGTTAGTTAAACTTTATGATTTAATTTATTTTTATTATTTATGGAAAAGAAAGACTAAAATTATTTAGTATTTGCGTGCTGCGCTGACGAATTCTTCAATCTAAAAATCACTGAGAAATCAAAGTTAACGCAGACACGATCTCTAATGAATAAGAACAAAGAAAAATATGCAATATTTGCATTATTGTAGAAAAATAGAAAATCATAACTGCAGCATAAATTATGCTCTAAAACAAAATTAACAATAGCATAGGGTGGTGCATAAATAAATATTTATAGTTGTCGGTAATACTTTTGTTGGCAACACTTAACCGGAAAAATGGCGGCAAATTAAAATATTGCATGAACTATGGGACACCCTTATGTCTCTGGAACCAAATATCATAGACACATGACGATGTCACCAGTAAAATCGTACTTAAATTTTATGTTTAGGACTAAAGTCCTGAAAAATTATCTTATCACGAGCTAGATTGTTTTATCAAAAGTCCACAGATACTTACATGTGTGTATGTATATATTAAAAAAAAAAAAAAAAACAGTTTTGAGTCAAATTTTATTTTTATTTCAAAAAGTTTACAATAATTTAACTTTTATTTAATGCATACAAGTTTAAACTCTGACTTAACTCTAAAAAAACTTTGTAGAGTTAAAAACTTTTTAGAGTTAAGTCATTAGTTAATCTACGATATCAAAACATTTAATGCATACCTCACCGTTTATAAATGTCAACAATGTAATGTAAACACATTCTTACGAAATTCCATTGAATAGTAAAAATTTGATCACAAATGTCATTACTATTATAAGAGAATTTATACGGTGAATTCGATGTAAATTTATTTTCATTTGCTATTTAAGAAATATCAAATAAGTTTCAAAGGTTACACATAGACAGAAAGGTGCGAGAAAGTAATTTTTAAGTGAATTAATTACGTTTTTCTTACTGAAGCATAATTCGCTGTAGCATAATCGACTGTGCTTTCTAAATTTTATAAATTCTTCAATAAAATTTCGCAAAAAGTGAAGTGTGTTGCTTGCGTTATGGAATTTCAAAGTAAATGTGGCACGTGCTTCTTATTATACATTTAAAATGTAGTTCGTAAAATGTTTGGAATATAGCAAGGTGTTACATTATTTAAGTTTCGTGCGAAACTTTCTGACAAGGCTCAGAAGCCTTAAGAAACACTCCCATATTTTTTTAGCAAAATGTTACTGCATACTATATTTAACTTTATAGTCTTTACATTTACCATTTTTACACCTTGGCATGGTGGTTTCCTTATTGCTTTATTCTTCAACTTCACTGACGATTTCAAGTGCCCTCAATTCCTTGGTGCCTGCATTGCACGTGCATTTGTACTGATTTACTTATAAGGCTCTTAAGTTTGCGTGAGTGCGCTTAGCTAAGCTTCTTTATCAGTTTCATCTTTAGCATCAGCATTAAGTAACGTTTGCACTCATAAGTTTTAGTGAGTTTGTGAGCTTCTTTTTTGAGGAGGCGCTGTCATTGGGGATGGGCTCGTAAATAATAATTATTTCAATGCCTAAATGAATTAATATAACATGATAAATAAGATGAAAATCTACACAACCAGCAATTGTCATGTTTACTTTATATGTAGCTTAACAAAATTTAGTATATCACCTCGCACGCACAACGCGGTTTTCAATTGTGTGCATTAAATGCAAAGTTATGTTTACATAAGTATTATTTAACACAATTTGTGAACAAACTTCGTAACGCGTTCAAATGTGGGTGCATAATGTGCAATGTACATATATTATATTGCTGCAACATGCTCTTAACCATTTCAAGACCAATGGGACATATATTACATTGACACATTTTCTTAACAATTGGAGCCGTACGGATACTCTTCGATAGACATTGATTTTCAAATGTGTCAAACAATCACGAGCTTTTATCCTCAGGACTTCACAAGGTCATCCCAAAGAAGCGATAAGAAGCGTCTCAGTTGTATACGTAAAGTTATGACCAAAATAAAACTAGGTATTGAGTCTTGGTAGTTTTTCGAGACTAAGAGGCTGATACAAGACCAAAAGTGCTTTTCAATCTTGGTAACTTTTAGTTCTCAATTCGAAATTTGGAATCTTTAATTTAGAATACTCATTAATCTTTAGAAATTTGTTCAAGACCAAGACCGAGAGAAAGACTTAATGCCAAGACCAAGAACAAGACTCAATATCAATACCAAGACTGCTGTGGTCTTGTTCTTTGTTAGATCATCATAAGATATATAACAGACTTTCATGTTTATAGAAATGCCAAGGTATTTTTGATTCATCAGTTTGTTTTCGTACATGTTCTCATTGGTTCTTAAAGGTAAAAATAACGGAAATTGGCTTTTACTGTAACGGACCTTCCTAATGCCTGCACTGTAAAAATTTTAGTTTAATTTTAAAACCAAAAAAAGTATTTATATAGAACAATGCCAAAAAAGTTTTAATTTTAAATTATTTGGGAATAAATAAAGAGAGGGAGAAAAATTAAAAAAAAAAAAAAATTTAAATTTAATTGAAAAAAAAAAAAAAAACAATCCATCCATACTGAGATTCGAACCAAGGGTACAACATCTTGTGTACATAAATTACGAAGTCTTTAGCTCACTCGGCTATCAAACGTATTGACGTAGTCGTGTGAAATTTGTATTTAAACAATTGAAAAAGAAAAATTTTTTTTTGTTATTTTGTTCTCGTTCTTTTTTAATGCTCTTTTGATAGATAAAGTTTTTCAAATTTTAAAACTAAAAAGTCTCTCCAAGCTAAATTAAAACTTTGATGGCATTAGTTTCAAACCAAAAGTATTAAAATTGGCGCAGAGAATATTTTAATACTTTTCTTGGACTTATTTTAAAACTAAAAATGATTAGTTTTTTGGATTTAAAGTTATTTTAGGATTGTTTTTAAGCCACTTTGGTATTAAAAAATTGAAAAAACTAAACGGTTTAAAAATAAATATTTTTTTGTGATAAAATTTAAACCTATCGGAATAAATTTCAACCTTTTTTGGAATAAATTTTGAATTTAATACCAAAGCTGTTTAAAATCAATACCGAATGGAATCAAAAGTAAACTATCACTTTTTACTGTGTGAGATTAAACTCGCCGGTGTTCAAGGTTCTTGTAAATTAGAAAACAGCAGTTTCAGTTTTACTTTGTTCGTTGTCGTTATTTTCTCGTGATGCGTTACAAAATAGTTATTTCAAGTCCCTAACCAATTCTTGGTCTCTAGCTAATTCTTGTCCCTAGCTAAACCTCAATGTCCCTAAGGATCGGGAAGACTTTTTTGGGTCACGTATTTCTGTGAAGCTTGGTCCTACGGTTAAACGTCCTGACTTCACTTTCTTAAATTTAACTACTCCATTTGCCAAGGTCCTCACAGGCTCGGGAAGATTTTTTAGGCTCACGTATTTCTGTGAAGCTTGGTCCAACCGTACTACTGCCTGACTTCACTGTCTTAAATTTAAACTTCGTAGGCTGCTCGATATATTTCTGGCCTAGGCAACACTAAGTGTTGCCAGGTGCAATCTGACATTTCTATTGGAAAGTACGTACTCAGAACGTTTTGACGTACGACCATCATTTGTGGTGTTTACAGTGACTTAAAAAAATCAATTTGGCAAAAAAATGGAATTAACTCGTGAACATTTTCGTGCGATCATTTTTCACAACTTTCGACGTGGATCATCACGACAAGAGTGCATCGATGAACTTAAATCTTTATATGGCGATGAAGCACCATCCTATAGCACTGTGAAAAACTAGTTTAATGAATTCAATCGTGGCCGACGCTCGCTCAAAGACGAATTCCGTGAAGGTCGTCTAAAAACGGCCGTTGTGCCAGAGAACATTGATGCCGTGCGTGAACTGATAATGCAAGATCGTCATGATTCATACCGTGAGATAGAGGCATCCTTGGGTATTATGTAGTTCCACTCCAATACATTCGATATTGCATGAACACCTGTCCGTAAAAAAGGTTTGTTCTCGTTGGATCCCGCACAATTTGACAATCGCTCAAAAAAAGGATCGTGTCCATTGGTGCAAAGAAATATTGAAAAAATAAGATCGCGGTGCTTCAAAAGAAGTTTATAAGATCGTCATAAGTGACGGATCGTAGATATATGCGTATGAGCCCGAAACAAAACAGCAATCGACCGTGTGGGTCTTCGGAGACGAGCCAAATCGAACGAAAGTTGTTCGTGGAAGAAGCACTTCGAAGCAAAGGGTCGCCTGTTTCTTCGGCAAAACTGGTCATGTGGCGACTGTTCCTCTTGAGCAATGTAGGACGGTCAATTCTGAGTGGTACACCACAATTTGTTTGCCTGAAATCTTCGGAGAAATTCGAAAAACGAACCAGAGAAGACGAATCATTGTTCACCATGACAATGCGAGCTCTCACACATCGGCTCAAACTACCGCCTTTTTGACCAGCTAAAACGTCGAATTGATGGGTCATCCTACGTACAGCCCTGACTTGGCACCCAATGACTTCTTTTTATTCCCGCACATCAAGAAAAAAATGCGTGGTCAATGCTTTTCGTCGCCATAAGATGCGATGTTTTGGAGGTGTCTCAATCGGAGTGGAAAAAGTGCTTCGACAATTGGTTTGAGCGCATGCAAAAGTATATAAATCATGCTGGAGAATACTTTGAAAATCAATAAAACCATTTTTAATGATAAATATTCGCATTTTCATTATTAGGCCAGAAATATATCGAGCAGCCCACGTACTTATTTTGACAAGGTCTTCATAGGATCGGGAAGACTTTTAGGATCACGTATTCCTGTGAAGCTTGGTCCACCGGTTCTACAACCTTCTCTCAATATCTTAGCACTAGTATGTCTATTATTTCTGGAATGATGTCCGGATTCACGCTGGTACTAGTATTTCGTTGCATGTTATCCTTCTTGATCAACATGTGCTCAGCCTGAAATTTTAAAATATAACAAAAAAAAAGTTTTTTCGCCAAAAATCGCATGCTACTTTAAAGACCTTGATTTGCTCAAGATAACCACAGGTTTTTCATTTTCCTTTTCCTAATAATTTTTCCATTACAGTTTTCCGGCTGAAAAACATACAACTTGCTATGATATCGTTAAGAAAAGACATTCATCCATAAAAACACTTGAGCAAATAACCTTTTAATATCCTCAAGTTTCCTAAAGCTTTCCGATTGTTCTTTTATTTTTTGGATTTTCCATAAAGGAAAAATACTTTCCGGCTGGGCACATAAAGTTTCAACCGTTTATAGTGTTGTTATTATTGCACATTTTTTGATAAAAATAATGAAGTAAGTTACTATCCAATCTCCTCAAATTTCCTCAAGTTACCATGCTTTTCCAATTTCCTCAGTTTTCCCACAATTTTTCACCAAAGCTTTCCGGCTGAAAATCTTAAATCACTCATAACTTTGATTGTGTTAAATACTTTTGAAAGAAAACTCTTGAAGAAATCATTCGTCCATACACTACAGTGTTTTGCATTTTCCGAATTTTTCCTCCCTTCTCAAGTTTCCCACAATTTTCAATCAAAATTTTCCGAGAGAAAAATATTCAGACAATCACGTTGCATACTTGTAGGCTAAAATGTTAAAACAGTTTAGATTCTACCAACTTTATTTGTTAATAGATATTTTTACAGGAAAATTTAAGAAAATAAGTTTTCAACATTCTATTAATAAGTTTTGAACCTTCTCAAAATAAGTTTTAAATTTTCCCAAATTAACTACATATATCATTTTCCTCTCTTCGAAGTTTACCCGTAGTTTTTAATCAAATTTTTCTGCCTGAAATTCAGTAAATTTCTCATAACATTGTTATTATTCAATACTTTTCAATGAAAACAAAAGCAGACATTAGCCTTTATTTTTCCTAAGTTTCCTCAAGTTACCGCGCTTCTCTACTTCCCTCTGTTTTCCCAAAATTTCCCACCAAAGTTTTCCGGCTGAAAAATTTTAAACCACGCATAACTTTGATTTTTGAAAGAAAATTCTTGAGGAAATCAAACTTCCACACACTTTAGTGTTCTGCATTTTCCGAATTTTTCCTCTAATCTCAGGTTTTCCTCAATTTTCAATCAAAATTTTCCGAGAGAAAAATATTCAAACAATCATTTCTTTGCAACTGTTGCATACTATTATATTATAATAAATAAAAAAAAAAATGTATGCAAATTAATTTGCATCTAAATAGAACCACCTCCAGGATGGAAAATCATTCAAGTGAATTACTGCAAAGTGTCCGGAAGTGGAAAAAGAAATAAACAAGTATGGAGTTTCAGAAATCCCGTGCCGAGTGTGAAGCTAAGGCCAGGAATCTGAGGGTCAAGGTTCACCGAATCCAGCTAATGGAATCCCGGGAGAGAGAGTTAAAGGCTGCTAGGAATAGTCTGCACCTGAATCCAATCCAGCGACCCAAAGCAGAGCAACAGATGCACCCAGAGTGGCCAAGGATCAACACACGAATGGTGCTCCGCGGAGCTACGGGCAGGCATCATAAGGAAGGGAGACGGTAAGTAGGTGAAAATTACGGATACCAAAGCATCCAAGAAAGGCAGGTCCCTTCTTCCCAGAACTTTCATCCTCTGATGACGAGGATATCGGAACAGTTGACGACCACGGCGCACACACGGCTTACGACGATAAAAGAACAATGGCAGATGAACACGGCGCGGAAAATGACACTGATTGCAAGAAACCCAAGACCAAGAACCGGCAAACCTCCCCACTCCTCGCCGCAGCCGAAGCCGCAGCAGGAGTGTTATTTCTCTCAGCAGCGACGACAACCGCATGAACAGCAGGCACGTAAGCCCTACAGTAAGTAGCATCTGCTGAGATGTTGATGATGACGAGGATGATATAATATTGATTGACGACCACGCAACGAAAACGGACCAAGAGCTGACAACTTCTACCACTTCTTACCGCAGCCGTAGCGGAAGTGTTCTTTCTATGGAAAGCAACTGCAGAAGTCGTAGCAGTAGCAGCATCAGTAGCAGCAACAGTAGAAGCACTAGCCACATCAGTGAAAAAAACCACACGTCGGGTGCAAGAAGCTGGGCCTACTGTTGCCCCAGCCAATTCCACCCATATAAAGGTGATCCAAGCGCTACAATCGCCTAGATACACACCGCCTAGGCCGAAAACTCCCGTGACTGCCACCAGACCTCCACAGGAGACGTCGTTCATGGAAATCTTTTTTCTCAGACGTCCTGGAAAAAACGGACCCAAGATTCGGATTCAGGACGTCAAAGTCCCTAGGGAACACATAGTCTAGTAGTCAAAACGCCACGACATTTATTTTTTTTTTTTGTAAACCTGTGTAATTTATAAATAATTGAATTTAAAAAGAGATTTTCCCCTTAGCAACAGGCAAGTAACACGTGCATCAATAGGCATCACACAGGCGGCAACAACAACACTACGGTACCATACAATAACGGAAACGTGGCTATAGAAGCCACGTGCACAGAATCAAGGTCAGCAGCAGCATCACAAAGAAGATATGCAAAATTGTTGTTGTGCATATCAGACAAATTTTGTATAAAAGGCTGAGGTTCTGTCGTAGTAAGGTGAGTCGAGTCTGAGCGCTAACAACAGCATGAGCTTGAATAACTCAGCTTTGCTATTTTTATTAGGGGTCGTTCCATTCGTGGCCAAATAATATCCTTGCGCTCTCGCTTATTTTCATTAGGGGTCGTTCCATTCGTGTCCGCCTAATACTCTATTTCTACACCTACTTTCTAGTAGTGGTCGTTTCATTCGTGGCCTACTAATACTCTAATTCCACACCTATTTTTATTAGAGGTCGTACTATTTGTGTCCGTCTTATATTCTATCTCAGCTCACAACCTATATCGACACAACGCATAACCTTTAGCTTAACATAAGAAACTCAGTTTTACCACTGTTACCTATTTCAAACATTGTTTAAGACTAATTATTATGATAAAAGTACAAATCTTGAAAACAGAAATAATCAATAAACGTCACTCTCATATTTTTCTTAAAGCGAACCTTGAATACTGGATTGGCTGAGTAAATCCCAGCAATAGAACCGGGGTAAACGGAGTTCATTACAAGCTCATAATATGACTGAAATTAAAAAAAAAAATAAAAAGGGCAGACAATTTTTCTTGATATAGAAAAATTAACATACCTATTTTAGATCTATAATATCGAAATCTGCACATTTGGTTCTATTTTGTGTCAAATTTTGATGCCTCTATCTTGAAATTTGAAGGCCTGGGAGCTATTTTTGAAGACGCAACCTAAATTTATTTTATATAGGTTTTCATACAAAAAAAAAAAAAAGTTAAAATACAAAAATCATAACTAAAAACTACGATTTTCGAGTTACCAACTTTTACGTTGGACGTATCGATATCTAACTTTCCTATTTCTTTATTGTATCGCGAAATCATTTCCCGACATTTGACATTTGAGTTGCAGATCCAATCTGACCAAATGTAATGAAATTTTAACCCATATAAGTATGCTGCACGATTATCCATCACGTTTGAATGTTTTGTCAGCTTCGAATGAACTCGTATGTCGCTGATCGCTCCTTATTATGCCATAAACTCATAAACCTGTAATTTTTTTTTTATGTAAAAGTGGCGGACGGTTAAGGTATGTATGTAACTCTTGAAATAGCCAACTTGATTTAATTCGTTGGACATTCATTTAGTTGCCATCGCTCATGATGGTTATCGATTGGAGATAGAGCAATTCCCAACTGCATTGTGCTGTAAAATTTGCATTGCTTTTGCCGAAGGACCTGAACTACTTTCGTCTTAACATATGTATGTCTTCTGTGGTCGCATTTCGGGATCAGAGTTTGGCTCGCATTGGTAAATTGGAACAGATGAGGGCGCGTGAATTTTTTTAGAATCAGGGTTACATACACGTAAAAGAAGCCGACCAATGTTTACATGTTTCATAAATAAATAGTATACAAAAATTTGTTTATTTCTCCACATGGAATTAACATTAAAGCAACATACATTTTTTTATTTTTTGAGTTGTTTTTTAATTATTTCAACAATGGTTTTACTATTATTTATTTAAAAGGAAGTTGAAAGAAATTTTAACCAACTTCAAAATTGGTAATCAGAAGTTTTTTGATCTAAGGAAAATTTTTTGAGATAATTCAAAATCTCATAAGCTTAAACAAAGGTGCTCACTTCATTTAAATCTCGTTTTCATTGTTGTAAAACATAAAATAACAACTATCCATTTTAACTCAAAACAATACTCTAAAATTAGCTTAAAACCCACCACCTCGGCCGTATGTGACGATAGCGTGAAGTAAAAACTAGTAAGGGTGTAACATTTGGCCTGGCCAAACATTAAATACCCTACATTGCAGTATTTTGAAAATTTTCCTTATATGGGAGGTGCCACGCCCTTTTGTCCGAGTTCACCCAGTTTTTGCTCAGACCGTGTATTTGTTGTCCTTATTATGTGATTGAAATTCGGTTGGACTACCTCAAAAACGTTCCGAAGCTTTTGCTTTTAAGAGAGGTGCCACGCTCTCTTGTCCGAGTTCGTCTAGTTTTAGCTCAGAGCGTGCATTTATAGTCTTCAGTATTTGAGTGAAATTTAGTTGGATTATCCCAAAAAACTCTTCCAGTATAGCGTTTTGAAGCTCTTGCGTGTCCGTTGACCGATTTCACTCATTTTCAATCCCACGAGCTAACTTTTGCGACAAAGCCAACGCACCATTGAATTATCATGGTTAGTTTTCCCGTTAAAAATATTTCCACGTACAGCCAGCCAGCCAGCCAGACAGACGGACATGGCTATATCGACTCAGGCGGTGACGCTGATCAAGAATATATATACTTTTCTATATCTGCCACGCCTCCTTCTCTGCGTAACAAACGGAAGGACAAAGTGAGTATACACTGGGTGTAGGGTATAAAAACAAAATATGCTCCTAAAGTGTTCCGACTCCTTCCCCTTCTATTGGACAAATTTTCTTATTTTTGACGTCAGTTGTTTTGCTGTTAAATCTTCGAGTCGTAACTTGGCGGTCAGCTAAAAAGCAAACTTGGAATATCAAAGTTAATGCTACGATTTTTATGTTTTTATTCATACCAATTTAAGCAAAAGGTAATTTCGAACATAGCAAATGCTAAAATTTATTTTTTCACATACGAATTGAAGTAAATGCTAACAACTGAAGCAATTGCTTCGAGGTTTAGCAAAGCAAGTTTTTATTAATATGACCCATTGTATCGCTTAGAACGAATTTGCAAAAAACAAATTTTCCAGCGGTTCAGAAGCCAGTGGCGTTACGTTTATTCTTTTATGGAAACACAATACAACTTGCGCGACACCCAACATAAAAAATTGTATGTTTAAGCATATCACTTTCAACATGCTTAAAATGTAAATGTTGAGTCAAGATTATAAAATATTTAAAACGCCGGTGCTTACGAAGAAAAGTTGCGGCGAAGAAAATCTTTTTTTTTAAATTGCGGCGAAAAAAATCTTTTTTGTAATATGCGGACAAGAAAATCACTTTTTATAAAATGCGGCGAAGAAAATTGCTTTTTACAAAATGCGGCGAAGAAAATCGCTTTTTACAAAATGCGGCGAAGAAAATCACTTTTTACAAAATGCGGCGAAGAAAATCACTTTTTACAAAATGCGGCGAAGAAAATCTCTTTATTTAGTGAGTACTTTTTCGACGAGTTACGAAAATAAACATTTTTACAAAAGAGATTTTCTTCGCCGCATTTTGTAAAAAGTGATTTTCTTCTCCGCATTTTGTAAAAAGCGATTTTCTTGTCCGCATTCGCACAAAAAAGATAATTTTCAAATTTTGTTTTTTTGGAGGTTTAACTAACCAATTATTTGCAATTGTAAATTAAAACATTCAAATGCAATTTTAAACTTAAAATAAAAGTAGTGCAATTTGTGATTTTTTGTATTTTTGGATTTTTAGAAAGATTTTTCATTTTATATATTTTTTATAATTAATGTTTTAAAAACATAAAGTAAGTGTGTAATTACATTCATGTTTTTATTGTATGAAATAATTTACAATTGCAAATAATTGGTTAGTTAAACCTCCAAAAAAACAAAATTTAAAAATAAAAACTAACCCGGAAAAATCACATAAAAAGATAATTTTCGCCGCAGTTTGAAAAAAAGGATTTTCTTGTCCGCATTTAAGGAAGAGGGAGTCTTCGTAAGCACCGGCGATAAAAAATTGCTTTTGAAATACTTTCTCCATCTATTTTTGATGTTCCAAAGGAAAAAAGAAGGAGAGCTAAAAATAAGAGATAAGACCGACACATAATAATTTTTTTAAACTTATTTCCTCTAAAAATTACTTACATAAAATGTCACCTGGCTTACTATTCAAACAAAATAAATTTTCCAGAGTTTCACTGAATCAATATATCGCACGAACACTCGTTTTCCATTTAAGACATCATGAAGTCAAAAGACGTTTTAGTCTTTTTGCGCCGCCACAAAAATTAAAGTTCTGTAGCCACTTGTGGCCCGAAGTTGATGTGAGTGCTAAAAGTTGCTCCTTTGAAACGAAAGCATTTTATGTGTGTGAGTTTGTTTACTTACAGTAGAATAAATCTTTGTGTTTTTCTCCAAATTAAATTATTTAACTTGTAATTATTTCACAGAAGTTTTTATCACTTTAATGTTTTAATAGCCCAGGAAAATAAGACGAAAAAAGAGCTTCTGTGCGAAAAAATTCCCAGTGGAAATTTTTCACCGGAATCGTCTTTATTTATGCATGATACACAAACTGTGAAAAGTCCATTGCAAAGTCGTGTGCGCATAAAAAGTTATTAAGGCTGAAAGGTCGCTAAAATCAGTTTTTTGCAAATATCTCGCTAATGCTAACTTTTACAGAAAAATGTTGGTCACCAATTTTATAGCACAGCAAATTTCCTACAAAAGTACGTTAAAAGTATTTACGTACGACTTCTAGTTTAGGAGATCACCCAATTTAAAAAGTTCTTAACAGTTATGAAATGAAATACTACCTATGAGTTCATATTAAAATATCTTACTTTTTAAATTGCAATAACTCTTTAATGAGAAGTTGTACAAACAAAATTAAAATGCCGTTTGAAAGATAATTAAATTTTCTATATACCGTACAAAATGTTTTTTTCTAACGGCTCATGACCTTAAAAATATTCTTGAATAACCGTTAAGGCTTCGAAATTATTGGTTTTTTAAGGATATCTGCGAATTGGTAAGTACTACGATAAAATGTAAAGGGACCAAATTTGTAGAGAATTACAAGATCTACAAAAAATAAGCGATATGTGTGCACATAGAAGTAAGCGTTTAGAAGATATTCCAAAAAAACCCTTAAAATGCCAAAAAACCGGTTTCTATTGAATATCTTCAATACGGTTACTTCTATGTGTACACATATCGCCTATTTTTTGTAGATCTTGTAATTCTCTACAAATTTGGTCGTTACTTTTTATCGTAGTACTTACCAATTCGCAGATATCCTTAAAAAAACAGTAATTTCGAAGCCTTAATGGTTATTCAAGAATATTTTTAAGGTTATGAGTCGTTAGAAAAAAAAATGTTGTACGGTATATAGAAAATTAAATTATCTTTCAAACGGCATTTTAATTTTGTTTGTACAACTTCTCATTAAAGAGTTATTGCAATTTAAAAAGGAAGATATTTTAATATGAACTCATAGGTAGTATTTCATATCATAACTGTTAACAACTTTTTAAATTGGATGATCTCCTAAACTAGAAGTCGTACGCAAATACTTTTAACGTACTTTTGTAGGAAATTTTCTGTGCTACAAAATTGGAGACCAACATTTTTCTGTAAAAGTTAGCATTAGCGAGATATTTGCAAAAAACTGATTTTAGCGACCTTTGAGCCTTAATAACTTTTTATGCGCACACGACTTTGCAATGGACTTTTCACAGTTTGTGTATCATGCATAAATAAAGACAATTCCGGTGAAAAATTTCCACTGGGAATTTTTTCGCAGAAAATGTCTTATTTTCCTGGGCTATTAAGGAGTATTTTTGTTTTACGTGAAAGATATAGAAGAATTATATGGATGATTTCATTTAAAATGAACAGAAATTCCATGCCGCTGAAATTTGGTACATGATTTCACGCCAAAAGTGATATAAATGGTAAATTTTGGTTTTTTTTTGTGGATTTTGAAGGAGTTCAAAAGATTGAAAAATCGGTCAACTGTAACAAACACTCTTTCACATAATTGTCCATAACGACATTTCTTAACCGATTTTCATGTTTGGACCATTTTGGAAATGTATTGAATCAGGCTGCATGCACAAAGTAAACTTTTTTGTGTTTGGCAAAAAGTACTAAATTTAGTACTATTTTAGAACTAAAATTACAAAAAGCGCTCCATAATTTAATTTTTCCCCCCGGTAAAACAGACGTGTTTCTAGTAGCACCAGCAACAATGATCTGATACCATCTAAACCTAACAATATTCAATTCGCTTTGAGAATTTTGAGAGTTAAATGTTCAAACGAAACAATCGATTGTTTGAATTTTTCTTGTATTTGTCAGACACAAGCAATCCAAGTGCTGGTTCGAAAAGTGCCTGTATAGTGGAAAGTATTGCTTCTATATTTCAAAACAAAAATTTCGCTCTGGATAACTCAACAAATTTTAAAAACTCGAAACGATTGCATTTCTTGGCGATGTATTGTTTTCGTTCCAGCGTTTTTAGAAGAAATTGACTCTGAATACAATAAAATCGCAAGTCAATGCAATGTTAAACTCATTACAGGAAATGGAAAATACACATTTGCTTGGTGGCTTCGAAAGCTCACTGGACTCTGAATTAATAGTTGAGACCGATGAAAAAACGTAACTAAAATGAAATCAGAAGGAATTTTTTCAACTTGATGAAAACCGAAGGATTTTATGGAAACACTTTTGGTGTCACTTCAGATATTTTTAGAAGAACGATTCTAAATCGATAACGAACTTGATCCATTTATAAAATTCGAAAAAACCGCAAATATAGAATAAATTAATTTCATTAAATGCCAACACCAGATTTAGAATTGACCAATTTATTCCACCAATTTCAAGATACAATACATATATCGAATAATACAGATATTGTGGGAGGCAAGAGTATAAATTAATCCATTGTACTTTTGCCGAAAATAGAAGCAAGCTGTGAATCGTACAAAGAACTTATTATTGCATTGGCGAGAATTGCTGCTTGTACTCCACACCTGGGGATCGATCCCTGGTCGGTCGACAAACTGATCTGTAGTGGAGTGCCCAAGTTCTTTACCGAGATTTTTCGGTCGTTAACTTGTGAATATCAACGATTGTTGCTAACTGGTATTCCCAAACATAATTTTAACAACTTTTGAAGCAAAGTTTCACAGTTAATTTCGGTCAAACGTTAATGTAGTTTTTAATTGAAGAATGCAATCAAAATAATTGTTTTTAAAAAATTAGAAGTTTATGGCTATATGCAGGCGAAAAATTTGAAAAATTGTCATTAATAAGAAAACCCAATCTCATTCTTATACTAAAGCCGTGTTTTTGTTATTCAAAATGGCCTAGGTCAACGAATGCGGAAAAAGGTAATTTTAACATAGTTTTTGTCATGTCATCTTTGTCACAATTTCATACAGGCAGCAAAGATACAAATGAAAGAGGTGAGTCACTTCTAAATTTTATTTCTACTACTAATCTGAGTATCGCGAATCGCGGTTGTGAATCAGCTTTTGTTGGCCCTGCAAGCTCAAATGTTCTGGATATCACTCTACACTCTGAAAGCTGTACTTTTGGCCTGAGTAATTGGAGAGTCCTAAAAAAGACTTCTTTCTCAGAGCACAAGTACATAAGTTTGATACACCCCAAGTTAAAAAATGTTTCAGAAATGCAAAAAAAACCGATTGGAATAAATACATAAGTATTGCAAATGACGAGTTATGCAATAAAAAGCCAAGTCCGCTAGAAAGTATTGAAAGTTTTGAATGAACAACTTGTAACTATAATGGTTAAAGCCTTTCAAAACGCTTGTCCTATTAGAAAATCAAACTATTAATGGTGATACCTTTGGCCCGAACCAAACATTGAATACCCTACACTGCAGTATTTTGAAAGTTTTGCTTATATGGAAGGTACCACGCCCTCTTGACTAAGTTCACCCAGTTTTTGCTCAGAGCTTGCATATATATGTAGTTCTTAGTATCTGTGAAACTTTTGCTTATATGCGGAGTGCCACGCCCTCTTGTCCGAATTCGCCTAGTTTTTGCCCAGAGCTTGCGCTATTTATGTGTATTGTGGTTGCATTTTCGTGAAAAATACTCTTGAAGTTGCATTTTGAATATATATTTTTTTGTATGGGCGGTAGGCGTGTCCGCTGACCAATTTCGCTCATTTTCAATCCTTCGAGCTAACTTTTACGGCAAATCCACTGTACAATATATTTCCACAGACCGACAGCCTGCCAGCCAGCCAGACAGATGGACATGGCTATATCGGCTCAGGAGGTGACGCTGATCAACAATATTAGTAGACCCTGCTTAATTGATATGATGAAAAGTGCAAACTTTTCGGTTCAATTAACCAAAGAATCAATTAAGCGGGCCCGGATAATTGGTCGAGTGAGTAAATTAAACATAGAAAACATTAGCATTGGGCGATTTTAGTTTTAATTAAATGGTTTTTTTATGTGTTCAAAGCATTAAGAATTTCTTTAAGTCATAAGCTCCATAAGGATATAACGAATACAAAAATATGTATGTATATTGTACATTAAAAAGTGCATAAGGTATATAAGGTATAGGGAACTTCAATTCACCTTAAAATAAAATAAAGAAAATTTATACAAAATACGGGTATGTGCGTTATAGACTTAGAGCTGAGCATATAAATTTGGAAAAACTAGGTGTAATGGAAATGTATATGAGAATAGATAGCTTAGGATATGTTCACTACGAGTCCATCAGTCTGCCGTCCTGAATCGGATGCCTAAGCACATGATCGGCCTGAAAAGGTTGAGAAAATCAGTTTTTGTTGCAAATATCTCGCTTACGGTTACTTCTATAGAAAGATGTTGGGACAATTTTGTAATAGCGTGCGTATAAAAAATTATTCAGGGTCATATTTAAATTTTTTTTTATAATTTCCAGTGGCATCTGAAATTAAAAGCAAAAGACGTGATTTAGACTATTTACGGAACGCGACATGTTGACTAATAGGGCTATTCTGCCAACAGTCTTAGAGCTGTCAAACAGCTCACCACAGTCTCAACTACAAATAAAGTCGTAACTAAGATGTTTTGGTATTCCGGTAGCACTTAGAAAGCTCTTTTCCATCTTTATGGATACGATTTTGAAGACCTGCTACCTAGAAAGTATTAGACCTATTACTCAGTTGCTTGCTGTCTGGTTTTTGCTATGTAAAAAAGTGAAGAATTAAGAAAATTTTTATTACAAAATTATAATTCTTTTGGCTTAGTTTTTGTTCTAATGGTTACAAAATTAAATAAAATTTTGTGTAAAAACATGTAGCAACTATTTCTGCACAATATTATATGGCGCCGCGCAAAAAGAAGACCTACTAAAGCTTTTGTGTGGGGAATTATGTATGAGCTTTTTCTACAAGACTTTTTCGCCAGTATACCGAAAGTTTTATGAAATTTTAGAAAGTATTTCTGAAATGTTTTACCAAAGACTTTCTGCTGTCTTAACCGGAATAGTCCTATAATTCCACCTTAAGTTGTACTCATGTCGGCAAAAGGTGCGTGTATAGGTTTTTCACGAACAAAACGATTCGTTAATGATACACCAGACAATATCGTCGTGCTGCATTTTGTATTATTTATTTTACTTTTCAAAAAAAGAAAAAAAGCCAAAACAATGTTTTTATTTATTTTTCCCTCGAATTTATTTGTCAAATGGTTGTGTTACCATATTTTCGATTTAGTTTGACAAAAATTTTCGTTAACATTTCCAACAATTTTTTTTTTTTTTTTTTTTTTTTTATTTATTTGAGCAAAATTAGTACAATAAGATAAATCTTTTGGAGTACAACATACTGATATGGTCAAAGTATAAAGTTACATGAATAAGACTAAACTAAAAGTAACAGGACAACATAAAATAAAAAATTAAATATTAAAAACTAAAAATAAAATACAAAAAAAAATATTTAGAATTAAACTAGATGTCTGGATATCACAGAAGGGGAGAAATATTATTAATAATTGTGAGAAAAAATAAAATTATCTATTGAGAACGCGAGAAATATTGCACAATTAAACGCTTAAAGTTGTTAGGGCATTTTACATTTTTAATGTTGTTAGGTAAAGAATTCCAAATTCTAATGGCATTGATGAATAACATTTTGGTAGAACTGCAATGCGTGAAAGTCGGTATAGTTAAATTATGGCATCTATCAGATATACTAAAGCACAGCTTTTCATATAGATAAAGCGGAGTTTTAAAATAAATAATTTTATGCAGGAAAATGCAATTTCGAGACATTAAATAGTTTTCAACCGAACATCCGAGAATCTTACTTTTCCAAGAGGAAATGTTGTCAAATCTGCGCAGGCCATAAACATAGCGAGTAGCATTATTAAACGCGACTTGCAGCTTGTGGAGAGATCCAGAGTCTAATTTACTGTAGACAACCTCAAAGTAACGTTAAAAAGGAACAACTAATTGCAAAACTAGTTTGCTTTTGGTTTCAATAGGGACAAAGTTCGCAGAAATCTTTAAACACCGAAGGGTCAAATAAATTTTACGTATAACGTGGTTTATATGTTCTGAGCATGTCAACATAGAGTTTATATGAAACCCAAGACTAGACGTTTTGCTAACAAAATTTAACTGAGCATCACCAACATACAAGGGGGGAATACAATCAATATCAGGTTTAGTACGCAAAATCGGTAACACAACTGATTTAGCGGGATTCAAGCGTAGAGCATTAAGCGAGGCCCAACTGTTGATTGCTGCGAGGTCCTCATTAAATCTAAAACTTAGGTCATCAATCAAGCCACTCCTTCGCGACATGTACATTTGTATATCGTCAGCATATGCGTGCATTTTCACATTGCTGCAAACTGAAAAGATATCATTGATGAATATACAAAACAGAAGGGGGCCTAAGACAGAGCCCTGAGGCACACCAGCATAACATATCTTGTAGTCAGAATAGGTGTTTCCAACTTTAACCCTTTGCAGTCTATCTTGTAGGTAACTTTTCATCAAACGCAAAGCACTGTCACAAAAACCGAAGTAGTGTTTTAGTTTAGTACATAATATAGAGTGGTCAACACAATCAAATGCTTTAGAAAAGTCTAAGAAACATAACAGTGTTAATTCATCATGATCGTATGGAAATCTGATATCATCCATCACTTTCAACATTGCTGTTGAACAACTATGTCCTGCTCGAAATCCAGACTGCAAAGGAGAAAGTAAATTATTACTGTGTATGTGCTCTGATATTTGTTCAGAAAAAATACTCTCACAAGCTTTTGATAGAGCAGATAAAATACTGATGGGTCTGAAGTCATTAGCAGATGACGGTGTCGCTTTTTTTGCTACAGGTATTACAACGGCTACCTTCCACATTTTCGGAAAACAGGAAGTGGTTACACAATGATTTATAATGTGCGTTAGAGGTCTAACTATATAGGGTAGGATGAGCTTTAAAAACTTAATGGGTATTCCATCTTCGCCTATTGCGTTAGATTTAATTTTCATAATACTTTTGAAAACGTCAAATTCATCCACCACATGAAATTGGAAACGATCTTTAGGGCAACACAGTTTAATATCAGTTTCATACCTTAAAATTTCATTTGAGTTGCTTCCAGTAATAAAAGAATCATTTAAGGAATTGGGTTCAAGGTTACACACTAATTTGTTTTTATTATGCACACCAAGCTGTCTCAAATTTTTCCATAACTGCTTCGTGGGAAGTGAAGTGTTAAGCTTAGAGGAAAAATAATTTTTTTTGATTCTCTTACAAAGTTAGTAGCAGTATTGCGAGCCTGCGTATACGCATGCCAATTTTCAACACTAGGATTCTTTTTCCACCTAGTATGCAATTTATTTCTATGTTTTAACTGATCTTTAACCCTAGTAGTTAGCCACGGACATGAGTTTGTTTTAATTTTAATAGTTTTCAGTGGAACATGAGAGTTGATAAGATTATTTATCTTATCAACGAAAAATTCTAACTTGTGATCCACAGAACTGAAAAAGAAACACTGATTCCAATTAATTTCAATTAATTCATCAAAAAGAGAGTCCAAGTGAATAGAATTAAAATCAAGGAAAGATATGGTTGATGTCGTATTTTGGCGGCAGAGGCTTATATTCAATGTGCACAAAATTAGATCGTGGTCTGATATAAAAGAAATTTGATCAAAAAGAAGTACTGCAGAAGTATCAGAAACTACGAACAGATCTAGCAAACTGGGATTAGCATTATTTGCAAATCTAGTTGGCATCACCGTATTAACAATTGTTAAGCCAGCAGCACTTACTTGATCATTAAATCTTTCTGCTATGTTGTCATTTACCATCAGATTTACATTAAAATCTCCACAAAGCAAAATATGGTCATAGTCAATGAGCCGCAGAGCCAAATCTGAAAAAAAAAGGTTCAACATTATGGGTCCTATTAGGATTATAAACGCAAGAAACGAGGACTCTTGTTCTATTATCAAATAGGTCAATATTAAGATACTCGATCAAGTCATTTTTAGATTTGCTTACAACCCTAGCATTAAGAAAAGACTTACAGTATATAGCCACACCACCACCCTTTTTATTGCATCTATCATTTCTAAACAGGGTATAGTTTGGCACATTAACATAGCAGTCGCTAATTTCATTATCATACCATGTCTCCGGAATGCAGATAACATCAATATTTGAGTTCTCAAAAACATATTTTACATAATCCAACTTCGTAGGGTTCAAACTTCGGGCATTAAAGTGAACAATTTTTAAGCCGCAATGCTGCTTAGATATAACGTCTACCAAAACTTTATGACTCCATACAACGCCACTATTAGGATCAGGAAGTACCATAAACAAAAGCACCAACAACAATAAGCATTTTAGCAAATGAGCAAATTATAAGATTACGGAGGAGGATAAGGTGGTACCCAAACATCTTTACATGTAATATAAATTAACTTTAAAAAAGTAAATATAAAATGGTATTAAATATATAAAAATGTATAAAAATTAAACTACCCTGCAATGGCTTGAGACTGGTTTGATTAGGCGACAAGTTTGCTTAAGTCTTTCACAGAAGCAATAGAGACCGCCTTGGAGTTATTATGGAGCCTTACGAAGATAACTCCTCGACGTGAGAAGACGCCAAATAATTTGTTCAGCCTTCTTAACTTAACCGCTTCTTGCAATAATTTTCGGCTTTCCTTTCCAAGGCTTTCTTGAATAAAAATGCTACCACTGCCATCAAGGCCTATTTCGCTCAGGGTAATAGACCGCTCAATCGCACGCCTATGTTTTCCAAATGCGCCCAGAAAAATGTTTCGTTCCGAATAATTAAAAAATTTTATTATAATTGTTGAGTTGGAGTTGCAAAGTTAATACATCCGCAAATTTGATGAAAAATATTCATAAGGTCTTCAGTCTCAGAATAA
The DNA here is from genome assembly GCA_951812925.1 of Calliopum simillimum. Taxonomy (NCBI): domain Eukaryota; kingdom Metazoa; phylum Arthropoda; class Insecta; order Diptera; family Lauxaniidae; genus Calliopum; species Calliopum simillimum. The sequence continues at coordinate 65,312,752 of OX638368.1, forward strand.
GGAATCCCAAATAAAACTGCATCAGGAGCCAAAACGCAAGAATTTTTAGTTTGCTGGCATTCGATTTTTAAATCATTTAAAGTTTCTTTAATTTTCCTAAAATCAGCTAGTTCGTCTTCAATTGCTAGCACTTTATTACTAAGTTCCTCAAATCTGGTTTTGAGCAGATTGAGCTCAGTTTCAATTTGCACCGTGAGCTTCTTTTCAATGGAGGCAATCTCTACGGATAATTTACAGAAACATTCATTATTATAACATGGGAACGCAACTTCTCTTCCATCGATTTTAGTTGCAGGTGAATATTATTGGTCAAATCGTCGTTAGGCACAGGCAATGTTTCGGTTTTATCCGTTCGTTTGGTAAATGTATCCCCAGACACCAGCGATTCAGTTGGTACAATAGACACAGGAGATTTTTCTGTATGATCCTTTTTCCCCGTTTTTTCTATCTTTTCAAATAAACGTCTTTGACGTTCCAAGGTGTCTCTGAGTTTAATAGCGTTTGGCGATGAAAACATCTGCAACTTGTGTTTCTCTTAATGTTATTAAAGAATTATACTAGATGAACGGCAACACGGTCAGTAATGCAGTGCAGTTGTCATCCAATTTAGCACCACTTTACACAAAAACGAATATTACGAGCCAAGTCAGTTTGCCGTAATGCGTGCAGATTTTCCTACTGGGGAGTGACTTTTTGGCAAGTCTAAAAGTATGCAATGTTTTTTTATTTTTAGTTTAGAGTTGGCAGTACTTTCCCAGTATTTTGGATAACACGATCAGCTGTATTAGCCGGAGAGCCAGCGCCTAAAAACAACTTTGCGTTTCTAAAAGCTGAATTTTTTACAGTTGGTTATAGTAATTGTGTACATCAATAATCTGTCGGTCAGTCAAGCGAACTGTAGAACAGGCGGCTGCTACATGGCCTCAAACATGTAAAATTTCGATTGTTCTGCAATCAATTTCTAAAAGCTGAAACTTCTTATACACGTTATATAATGCATACAAATAACATTTTTGTCGGTCAGTCAGTTGAACGTTAGAACGGGGCTAGTCAGCACGCCCCAATATATGTGCAATAAATGAATCAAGTAAAAATTATTTCTAAAAGCTGAAATTTTTTTTAGGGGTACTTTATTGTATATTAACCACAAATAAAGCAGTCAGTCAGCTATATTGTAGAACAATCTCCGTCAGCAAGCTCAACAAAGCAAAAAAAATGATTACTAAAAGCTGAAAATTTTTTTAGGGCTAAAAAAAAAAATGGTTTCTAAAAGCTGAAATTTTTATTAGGGGTACTTTATTGTATATTAACCACAAATAAATCAGTCAGTCAACTATATTGTAGAACAATCTTTGTCAGCAACCTCAACCAAACAAAAAACAATGGTTTTTAACAGCTGAAATTTTTTTTAGGGGTACTTGATTGTATATTAACTACAAATAAATCAGTCAGTCAACTATAATGTAAAACAATCTCCGTCAGCAAGCTCAACAAAACAAAAAACAATTTCAGCTTTTAAAAACCATTTTTGTTTGTTTTGTTGAGCTTGCTGACAAAGATTGTTCTACAATATAGTTGACTGACTGATTTATTTGTGGTAAATATACAATCAAGTACCCCTAAAAAAAATTTCAGCTGTTAAAAACCATTTTTTTTTTGTTTGGTTGAGCTTGCTGACAAAGATTGTTCTACAATATAGTTGACTGACTGATTTATTTGTGGTAAATATACAATCAAGTACCCCTAATAAAAATTTCAGCTTTTAGAAACCATTTTTTTTTTTAGCCCTAAAAAAATTTTCAGCTTTTAGTAACCATTTTTTTTGCTTTGTTGAGCTTGCTGACGGAGATTGTTCTACAATATAGCTGACTGACTGCTTTATTTGTGGTTAATATACAATAAAGTACCCCTAAAAAAAATTTCAGCTTTTAGAAATAATTTTGACTTGATTCATTTATTGCACATATATTGGGGCGTGCTGACTAGCCCCGTTCTAACGTACAACTGACTGACCGACAAAAATGTTATTTGTATGCATTATATAACGTGTATAAGAAGTTTCAGCTTTTAGAAATTGATTGCAGAAAAATCGAAATTTTACATGTTTGAGGCCATATAGCAGCCGCCTGTTCTACAGTTCGCTTGACTGACCGACAGATTATTGATGTACACAATTACTATAACCAACTGTAAAAAATTCAGCTTTTAGAAACGCAAAGTTGTTTTTAAGCGCTGGCTCTTGGACTATATGATGTTGTTTACGAGTATTATGACAGCACTCCAAAAAAAAAAAATTATGTTGTGAAGAATTAGTTGTCTTTTTCTAAGATCAGCTGTATTTGTGTGAAAAATTAAAATCTTTTCAATTTTGTTGTATTTGTTTTCGGAGTTCTGAATTTTATCAAAATTTTGGAATATTTAATGATGAAACTCAGCGACCTCGACAATGCCACGATGCCACAATCACCATCAAGGGACTCACCACAGCAGCAGCAATCCAATACAGCATTCGAACAGGTTCAAGTATAGTTTATTCAAGTTTATTTTGATATAATAGAAGAGCGGTAAAGAAACACAACCAAACACTTTGCCTTTACTTGTACACTTTCAATACGTTGTATTATAGGACTTAAAAACAATTTTAAGCTGAAAATGAACAATATTTCAACAAATAAAAAAGAAAATGGAATTTTTTTTAGAAAATTCGGTGAAAATTAACGTTTAACTCCTTGAGACCGATGGGATCACATAGGACCCCAAGCATTTTTTGATACATCAATATTTTAATTAAAATTTGTATCAAGGAGTAATCGTATGCTATTGACATGCTCTAGAGAGTTGTTCAGTAAAGTCTTGGCTAAAATTTTGTTTTAATTGTTTGGCTACAACGGAACGGTTTTATAGCAATGACCAAAAATGGTAAATTTTTTCGGCATTTTTGTAATTTTATAGCCCAAAACCCAATTTTTCGGGTCAGTTTTTAAACACTTTCTTTCCTTTAGTCTATATCTATAACATTGTTGATGATAGGAAAACAAAATCTCAAACGGTTTACGACTTATAGCCGTAGCAACTTTGAGAAAGCAGTTTTGAAGCAATTTTTATAAAACTACAAAATTCGACCTTGAGCCAAACTAGTAACATCATGGGCTTTCAGGAATAGTATTCAAAAAATTTTTTGGATTTTTTTTTGCTGCGCTGTGTAATATGAGTGCACCATTTCCGGCTATAAGGTGCTTTTCCGGACCTACTTTTTTTTTCTTAATTTAAACATTAAAAAACTTAATCCGAAGTTCATTTTGCGATATCTACAATTGCCTAGGCTTCAGTCTCAAGGGGTTAAATAAATAATACTCCAACAAATTCATTAAAAACTTAGTAACCCGAATGACGAAAGTTACATTATGAACTGTACAACTTAAAAACCGGAATTTTTTAGCGAAATTTGATGCTTTATTGTGGAAAAATGTTACAATATATTTTATTCAAAGTATTGTCCATTGGAAGCTACAGCATTTCCCCATCATTCAGGCAATTTATGAATTCCATCCCAAAAAAATTGCGCCGGCTTGGCGGCCAAAAATGAATCGAGCCAATTTTCGATATCTTGAACTTAAGTGAACCGTATTCCTGATAGGGCATTCTGCATCGATCGGAACAAATGGTAGTCTGATGGTGCAAGGTCTGGGCTATAAAGCGGGTGAGGCAAAATTTCCCATCCGTTGTTTTCAAGGTAATTTTTGACTGGGGCAGCAATATGTGGCCGAGCGTTATCGTGGTGGAAAATGATTGACTCATGTCTGGTCGCATACGTTGGCCGCTCTGCCTGGATTTTCTGCTTCAATTGGATCAATTGTTGACGATAGAATTGAGCATTAATGGTTTGGCCACCTGGCAACAGCTCATAATGGATCACACCTAGCTGGTCCTGACCAGGACGTTCTTTGTCTTCGACATCAAAATAACCACTTTTAAACCACTCACGACAGCTTGATTCAGCTGGAGCATAGTCCCCATAAACTTCTACAAGAATGCGATGACTTTCGGCAGCTGTTTCTTTGCAAAAAAAATGACCCACTGGAACCCCCCGCAAATGCAGTCTTTTTCTCCAATTTTCGAAGTTATTCATCGTGAAAAATAATAATGATGCACACAAGATAAAATTGTTTTGTTGACTGATTTTGACAGCTGTCAAATGTACCTTCAAAATGACATATATATAAAGTTCGAGCTTTCACGATATTTGTTAGTACGGACATCCACCGTCAAATTCCGGTTTTTAAGTTGTACACCCAATATATTTTCGATAAGAGATATTTTATGAAGTACACCTCTTTCCAGAAAAAATTTTGATTTTTTGTATGGGGTGATTAACCAATCCAGCAACATGGTTAACACCACTGAATTCCCCATGCCCGAATTAGGTAGGAATGACCTATTTCGCGGAAGACCAAATTTTCAACTATTGTAGTATGTACAGTGTTATTATTCTCATCGGTTAGTTTATCACTTTGAAAGCATGAAAAGCATGAAAATTGCAAGCGAAAAGATACGAATTTCATTACAAAAAATAGCTATGAATTAAAAACATCGACTAAAATAATAAGATCAGATTGTCGACCAAGCAGAGATCGGTCTCCAGGTACTACGTTATTAATAGCCCAGGCAAATTAGCATAAAAATAGATGTTAAATAACAATAATTAGGGGAAAGCTGAAAATCGGTATAGACCTTAGAAACACAATTACAAATAAGCTGTCAAAAGTTCCCATTGATCCCATGTGAGCTAAAAAAATTATTCAAGGTCAAAGGTCACAAAAAATAGTTTTTTGGCAATATCTCGCCAGCGGTAACTTCTAGAATTGAATTTTTTGGCTTACAAATACGGTTAAATAATCTCTTTAAAAAATAAACAAAACTTTCAGGGTTTCACCTGACCGTATTTGAAGGCCGAAAACTTCAATTAAGTCGAAAAAAAGTGAGATTTAATCAAAATTTTGTAGAATGACTAGGTGGCAACCCTTAAAATGTATAATGGATTTTTATAAACTTTATCTAAGCGTTTTAAAACTAAAATTTCTTTTTGCTTTTAAAGTTTATGGATTAAGCCAAATATACGAACAAAAATTTTGAACTTTTAAAGTTTATATAAACTTTTGAAAACAAAAATTTATATTTTTTATTTTTCTAAAATGAATGCTTTAAGAATTACTTAAAAAAATATCATGTGACAACCCTAAAAACGATAATGTGCGCAGTCGACGTAGCAACCGCAAAGCAAAGACCTTGCGGCATACGAGTGTGCATTGTGAAATAATTTGAAAGTTGATTTTCGAATGATTTTCAAATCGCGATGCATGAAAAAAATTGATACATCGTTTCCGCGATATTTTGAAAAAATTGTTTTTTTCTAAATTTTAGGATTGTTGAAAGATATCTCCTGAACTATGCGTCGCACGAAAGAAAAACAACATGCGGTTTGTAAAGCAAGCAATTCCCTATAAACAGTATTTTTACTTTTAACGTCTGACTCACCGTTCATTACACAATGCAACATTTTTCAAGTCATTGACGGTGAACTAAAATCCGTTATAACCCGACTAGAAAATTTTGTGTGGCGACAATTAGGGCCCCGTTGGTTTTGCCTAACCAGAACGTTAGGGCCAAACGCGGGAGCCTAACAAGGCCCTCATATCGGATGTAACGGTGTTCCCCATATTTTCCCAATAAGGAATGCCTAATGCCGGCCTAATTAGGTAGGCGTTCGTATTTAGGAAAATTTGAGGCTTACCAAACTAGGCCATCGTTGGGATTTCGCACTTTACCCTAACGTTCTGCTTAGGCAAAACCAATTGGGCCCTAATTCACGCCTAACTAATAATAATCTTCAAATCAATAAAACGAAAAATAGCTCTGTATTTTTTTAGTAATTTATTAAAAATATTATTTATTTCTTAATTTTTTAAGAATTTTTAATATGCTTAATTATAATAACTGATTACATTAAAGATAATTCAGGTTTATTCCGAAATCCGTGTGATTTCAATTACTTATTATTTAGGATGCTTTTTGATTAAAACAGTGAGTCGAACGATAAAAAGAATTGGAATATCTATTGTGGAGAGTTCAAGGTTGTACAAATAACATAAGTTCGGATTAACAAAAAAGTAATCGTTAGGAAATTTTCTTAAAAAATCGCAAAAAGTCGAAAAATTCGATTTTATCGAATATTTCCTAAACGGCTACTTTCTCGTAAATGTAAATCAATATTATTTTTAGAGCCTGTAATTCTCCACTAAACAGATTCTGATACTTTTTATCGCGTTACTTACCATTTTCATCAAAAGCTTCAAAAATGGAAAATAATTGAAACCACACGGATAACGGAACAGTCCTTATTGAAAATAAATACAATTGCAGATATATCTGACAATCCTTATTTAGTTTTTGAACCGTGAAATTTAATAAAATTGGGTTTTAATGAAACAATTGTTTGGAAGAATGAATGAATCACGTATGGAAAGGAAAACTTGAAGAAGTTGAATTTAATTATGACATTAGCATGGAAGACGAAACGAATCGAGTGACTAAAAATCAATCGTTAATATCAGCCTATTGAAATTTTCATTTAAAACTTGGATTGACTTAAGCTTCCATTTTAACTCAAAGAATTAAGTTTGTAAGCAAAAATTTTAACTCTTGTCTTAACTTTGAAGTTGTAAGCAATTGAAAATCAGTCATTCGATTCGTTTCGTCTTCTATGCTAAGTCTTTTAAATAGAAATGTATCAACATATCGTCACGAAAATGCAAAAGGACGTAACATGTCGTATAAATAAGAAAAATTATAGAAGTGCACTCTGAAATGAATTTGAGTTATTTTGTTGTAAAGTCTTTTTGCATTTAAAGTGACAATTTACAACCAAAAAATCAATAGTAAAACTTAAAAAAAAATTCGAAATAAAATCAGCTGCGGGTTTCAATCAAAAACCTTTTTTTATCACGTGCAACACGACCACCATTCCAATCCCTGCAGTGATAAAGAGCTGATGCTAATGATTTTATGATGGTATGCTCACTAAGATCTTCTTTCGATTTTGGAAAAATTTTAACGAAAGCATCTGCAAAGAAAAAAAATTAATATCATTGGACACTGTTTAGAAATAACGTGACAACCCTTGAAAAATGTTTTTGATGCAGTTTGATTTCAAATAGTAACATATACATATCTGAATATCATTGCACTTGTTCTTCCATAAGGAAAGAAAAACGTAATTATCTCAAAACATTTTTCAAGTAAGCTGCGCATTACTTCGTAAAAAAATTTTAAGTATACATACCCCTTCAGCTGCTTTGGTGCAGTTAAATTTAAGCGCCAGTTCGCAACTTAAAGCATACCGCAAATGCGCCGGCTGACGACTTACCCAATCAGCGACAGTGAATTTACTTAATTTACTAGCAAGATGTATCAGAGCAACTGCAATCATCTCTGGTTCCCACTGTAGACAGACGACAGTGCTTAAGGAATCATTTACGAAATTCCATGCCATTTGCACCATTTTTTGAAGTTTCTGCTGATCGCCTTTGAAGCATTTCGCATATTTGAGCAAGAATGCGTATGGATGTTCCACCTGGAGATCGAATTTTATGGTTTGTAACAGAATACGCTCCAAAGTCATAACTTCCTATAAGAGAATTTAAGAAAAATTTACCCAAATAATAATAAATTTAGTTTTCTACTATCGCACCTCCTTTGGATCTTCTCCGAATGAATAGAATTGCGTGTCCGTTAAACGTCCACGTGCAGTCTTTATTATATCCCTGCATTTCTTGGGCGTTTCCTCCACTTTGCCCGCCAAGAAGAGGCCACAGCATGCAGTGACATAACGCGGAAAGCTATTAAACGAATGAAACATATAAAAGCGATGAAAGTACACCACTCCGGTAGCAATATTGTGTCCAAGGTCTATTTCGGTGCCACAACTCATGATGAAGCGTGCGCCTTCTTTGCGACAGCGACGTTCCGTGTCCAATGTTATGTCATCCAATACAGATGGTGTGTCTTTCAACTCTTTTTTGTCATAATACCAGCAAGGCATTGTCCCAATGTTGACAGTGATACTTTGACTAGGATTTGGGGAGTTTTGTTGTTGCGGCGTCTGCTTCAGAATCTGGCTCAGTTGTTGTAGGTACAGGCATTCCTTCATGAGAAAATGATTACGCTATCGCTTAAATTGATTTATTTATTAAAAGAACAAAAGCACTTACAATTATGTTTAATCCAAGATGCAAAATACTTTTTTCGAACTACATTTTATTAGAATTTTATTCACAAACCGAACAACAAATTAAATGTCAGGGCTGCCGATGGATGATTTGATTCCTAACTCTATTTAGACAAGCGGTGGAGGGTAGAGTCGATGCAAATCCCGCGATTTAATAAAACTATTTTTATCAAAACTATGAAATTAAGTTGAAAAAATTAGGTAAACATTATTTAATTTTATTGAACAAGCACCGATTTTGATCCGACATTGCTCATTTTGTTGGTAATTGAATTTAGAAAAAAAGAAACACTTTAGATTTATGCAGTTTAAAAAAAAAAAAAAATAAGAACAATTCTCAACAAAAATATTAGTTTACGATGCATCTGTCGATTCTCAATCTGAATCTGGCATCATAATCGGTCTATCACGTATGGTTTTTGAGATATCCTCAACTCAAAGTTGAAATAACACGATTTGTGAGGTTATATGGAGGACACTCGAAACTATTTTCTATTGAATGCGTCATATAGTACTATTTTGTGCTTTCAAAATGAGTTATAAATTCATGATACCATTTGAAATGATCGTAACTTTTTATAAGAAAATCTTTTGATACTCTATCATAGCTTATTTTGAAGACAAAAGCCGTGTTCTTTTTGACGCGTATATACAATTGTGTATATTTTTAAATTGCAATAACTCATGAACAGTAAGTCGCACAATAAAAACTCTCAGGCACTTTTTTATGGAGAATCACGTTCTAAACAAAAACTTTTCATTCTATATTTAAAAAAATTTATCTTTTAGGAGTTATTCTATAAAAACTGGTTAAGCGCCGATAAACGGCAAAAAATTACTTTTTTTTAAATATTTTCTAAATAATTATTATTTATCTAAATATTATTTTTACAAAAGATCAAAATTATTTGTAGAGCATGTGATTCTCCCTGAAAAGACCCTTGGACTTTTTATCGTACGACTCACCATTCATAAGTTATCGCAATTTGAAAATTACAATTTTATACACGCGTCAAAAAAACACGGCTAAAGAATAGAACGAGATGCTGCATTTAATAGAAAATAATTTCGTGCATACTCCATATAACCTCAAAAATCATATTTTTTGAACTTTTAGTTAAGGACATCTCAAAAACCGTGCGCGATAGACTGATTCGGATTCAGAACTGGCAAATGCAGTGAAAATTACTATTTTTGGTTAGAATTGTTCTATTTTTAAAAAAAAAAAAAACCGCATAAATTTTAAGTGTTGGTTTTTCTCAAGTTCGGGATTGCAATTTATAATCCAGAAAATCTCGGGTTCGCCAAGAGGCCCAAAAATTGGCATCCCTAATACATATATATCGAACAAATTAAAATGGCATAGACTAAAAAAAAGGCTTAAAAAAAAAAAACTGGTCAAAATGTTCGAAAATTTGCCATATTTCGAAAATCATGACTCGGATTTAAAACTTTTGTAAACCAAATTTGTAGTGAATTAAAATACAATTAATTTGGTACCAATATTTTTAAATTCTATCAAGAGGTTCCGGTTTTCATAAAGCCATATCCCGATCTTCCGATGGCTATATCTCCGTAAGTTTTTGAAAAACGGAACTAAGAGAAGTTGTTCGTCCCATGAATCTTACATTTTTTGGTGTTCTACCGATTACCAACCACCACCACAAATAAAAATGGCAAAGGCCTAAGAATATTTTGAAACAAATGAGTTTTTTGGCACGAAAGGAAAATAAACTAGTAAGGGTGTAAAATTTGGCCTGGCCAAACATTAAATACCCTACACTGCAGTATTTTTAAAATTTTGCTCATATGGGAGGTGCTACGCCATCTTGTTCGAGTTCACCCAGTTTTTGTTCAGAGCTTGCATTTATAGGTTTAAATGTCTGAGTGAAAAATGTTTTCAGCATAGTATTTTGAAGCTTTTGCTTATATAGAAGGTGCCACGCCCTCTTGTCCGAGTTCCTCTAGTTTTAGCTTAGAGCGTTCATTTATAGTCTTTAGTATTTGAGTGAAATTTGTTTGGATTATCTCAAAAAACTCTTTCCGTATGGCATTTTGAAACTTTTGCTCATATGGGAGGTGCTACGCCCCCTTGTCCGATTTCACCCAATTTTTGTTGAGAGCTTTCATTTATAGTTCTTAGTGTCTGAGTTAAATTTGGTTCGAATATCTCAAAAATCGCTTTCAGTATAGCGTTTTGAAGCTTTTGCTTATATGGGAGGTGCCACGCCCTTTTGTCCGAGTTCGCTCAGTTTTTTCTCAGAGCTTGCGCTTACAATTTCTAGTATTTATGTGTATTTTGGTTGCATTGTCGTGAAAAATACTCCTAAAATTGCATTTTGAATATATTTTTTGTATGGGCGGTAGGCGTGTCCGTTAACCGATTTTGCTCATTTTCAATCCCCCGAGCTATCTTTGATGACGGAGGCAGGGTACCAAATTTCATTGAATTATCTTGCTTAGTTTTCCCAAAAAGTGTATTTCCACACACATCACCCAGCCAGCCAGCCAGCCAGCCAGCCAGACAGACGGACATGGCTATATCGACTCAGGAGGTGACGCTGATCAAGAATATATATACTTTTCTATACCTGCCACGCCTCCTTCTCTGCGTTACAAACGGAAGGACAAAGTGAATATACCCTGGGTGTAGGGTATAAAAATATGTAGCTGTGTTTTAGACGACATTTTATATATGCTTGTTTAAGCACATAGAAAAAAGATAATTCACAATGGAGTCCCTGGTAAAAAATCTATGACAGCTGTCATGATCTTAAGTTCGTGTGGTAATAATCGTGGTACTAATAAAATGAAAATGTTAAAAGTACTTAAAAAATTCAAGTTTTTAATAATATTTTATCTTAAAGATTAGAACAAACATTTTATTCGTACATTTACATTATTTAATTTTGGAGCAGCTTCAAATGTTCTTATTAATATCGCATTACTTTTTCACCAGATTTACCGAAATTCGGCATTTTCTCGTTTTTCATTATGACAAGCGCATTAGGCGTTCATAAGGTAAATCTTAAGCCTTCCCAACTAGGCAAATGCTAGGCATTCCGAAACTAGGCAACTGTTCGTTTATCACTATGACCCCCGCGTTAGGTTTTCTTTAGGCAAACGAAATTCGGCAACTGTTCGTTTATCACTATGACCACCGCATTAGGCGTTTATTAGGCAAACTTAATTTGGGCAAACCCAAAGCCTACTTAACTAGGCAAGTAATAGGCATTCCTAATTTAGGCTAACCCCATTGCTTCCCAATTAGGGCCTAATGTATTTTAAGGCATGCCTAAGCAAATTTCTAGTCGGGAAGGTGTCGAAAGTACTCGCCGAAACAAGTAATTCTGCCAGAGCGTTTTGCAAAGTTGGCTCATATAAGGATTTTATGGTCATTTTTGCTATTTTAGGGCACTAGATGAATTTTTTTCAGTTAAGTTTGTTCGGCATTTTTTTCTTCTATTCAATAGCTACAACATTGCTAAAATCATCAAAACAATATTTCCGGCTCGTTACCGAGATGAAAAAATCGAAAAATCGCTCAAAATCCAATTTGAGGCAAAAAGTTGCAATTTTTAGCTGGATAATTATAATTATAATATAATTATAATATTGACACCAATATTTTTCAAATCCATCCAGGGGTTCCCAACTTATAGCTGTTTTCATAGAAGATATATCCGGATCTTCCGATGGCTATATCTCTGAAACTAGGTCCGAGATACCCTTTTTGATCACATATTCTTTTAAAGGACTAAAGACTCAATGACAAAAAATTTGTTTCAGAATTTTAGCGAATTTATCACTAAAAGACAAATGATCTCCATATGACCTTGAAATATTTTTTCGCAGATGTTCTGGAAAAAAACGGACCCGGGATTCGGATTCAGGACGTCAAAGTCCTTAGAAAACACATAGTCTGGTCAAAACGCCATGAGTTTTTTTTTTTGTAAGCCTTTGTAATTAAATTTAAAGCTCAACGCATCACTATGCGCACTCATAAGCGGCACACACATTTTAATAATTTTTCCTCAATTAAAATTAGGATATCTCACAAGCTATAAATCGCATGAAAACAAACTATGAAACGTTTTTATAGGAAATTTTATAAGCTACGAAATTGCGGACAAAAATTTTTCTCTAGAAGTTACCGCTGCACATAGGCGTATCAGAGTTAAAAACCTGGTCAAAATTAATAACTCCGAAACTACTGGTCCGATTTTGAAAATTGAGGTGCCATTTTATTCAGATTATTCAGACGATCAAAAAAATTACATTCTCGTTTTAAAAAAATTATCAATGGAGGGTGCTGCGGACAAAACAAATATTTGAGGGCTTGTAGCTCCTGTATAACAGAGCCGATTTTAGTTCTTATAAAGTTTTTCTTTTTCATATAACTAAAATGACAGTTTTGATGGTATTAAAATTTTGAAATACTTTCAATAAATGGCGCAGTACACATGATAATCGAAGTAACTTTTAGGGCCTTCTATGTCCTATTCTGCTTGATTGATTTTAGTTATCAAGGTGTCAATCAATTCATATATCTTAGAAGAGTAGTTCGGAAAGACTACAGAATAGAAAATTTGTTCACAGAGGGCGCTATATACAAAAACATCACGAAAAGATTTAAAAAAATTCTATATCACTGTACCTTATTTAATTGATATGGTCTATTATTTTGGTATTGTTAACTGAAGTAATACTGTAATACTGAATTCTCAACAAATTGATAATAGAGGCCAATATAACTTAACGAAACTTCAACTTTTCGATCTACGAACATATAATCTCTGGAAAACAATAAAATCTCAAGTTTTTCAAAAACATAGTTATTTTTGTAATTATTTTCATATTTAATTAGTTTTTCGTCTTTTCCTGCGCTCGCTACATTCATTAAATGATTTTGCAGGCCACATCGGGCCAGGATTCATTCTTAATAGATGCCTGAGCAAATTTTGCCTTAATTTGAGAATACTTTTATTTTTTAGAGAAATCAAACGGAAAATAAAACGAAATTAGTAGAATTTTTTATATAGGTTGGTTCATAAATACACATACTTCCTGCAAACACTTAAATTTTGAAACAGACATATGCATATATTCGCGTTACTGCCAAATGGTTGTGACAAAACTTGAAACCTTTGTCGGAAAGTATTTTCTTATAGTTTTCCAATTTATAACCTGCGTACTTGCTGTAATTCAAGAAAATTCTTTCTGTGTTTCTGTTGTTTCTGTCTATTCTTGTTTTTGTTTTGACTACTAATGGTTCTGAAACAAAATGTAATTAGTCAAATTCCGACAAAGGTTTCAAGTTTTATCACAACCATTTGGCAGTAACGCGAATATATGCTTATGTCTGTTTCAAAATTTAAGTGTTTGCAGGAAGTATGTGTATTTATGAACCAACCTATATAAAAAATTCTACTAATTTCGTTTTTTTTCCGTTTGATTTCTCTAAAAAATAAAAATATCACATGTATAGGCGTCAGCAAAAAGTGCAGCTATTTTGCCAATAGGATCCATTTGGTAGAGAAAATTGGGACTCGTGAGGATCCATTACTTTTCTTCTATTAAAAATTTACAATTGTTCAATAAAAAAAACTCATCTACTTATACGACTTCAACACACTGTTTTGACTTTTAAAATAATTTTTTTTTTATTAAATTATATTCACTGTTAAGAACACATCTGTCGTAGAAGAATCCATTCTGCAATTTTTTGTTTTCTTCTGCACTTAAAGAAATATACGCACTTAAATCAACACTTCTTTCGCAACTTTAAAATTTTATTTTAAAATGTTTTACAAAACTTCAACTTTCACAGCGTAGTATGCAGCGGAAAATTGATTTAGATAAAATCGGGTCTCAGAATTCTTTAGTTTGGAGTATAAGCTGTGTACTAAAAAAAAAGTTGGATCATTTTGGACCAATTACAAAAATTCGTTTTTGACCAGCTTTTTGGGTTAAGTCTCCCTATGTGCGCTGGCGAGATATTTCCGAAAAACTATTTTTTGTGACCTTTGACCTTAAATAACTTTTTTAACTCACATGGGACCAATGGGGACTTTTGACAGATTATTTGTAATGGTGTGTCTAAGGTCTGTACAGATTTTCAGCTTTCCCCTAATTATTGTTATTTCAAATAAATGCTAATTTGCCTGGACTATAAAGCTAATAAATAAAATAATAAACGGTGTTTGCGTTTGCTATCAATTTTATTAAAATTACGTACTAAATTCAATTCTTTAAAAACAAAACTGAATTAACGTTTTTTGCATGTAGTAAATACATCACGGTCACATTGATTCTGAATAAAACAATAAAAAACGTTTTGACAAAAATAAACTATTGGTGTTGGAATTAGTTTTAAAGGTTTTCTAAGAGATGGCGTAACTATCAATAGATCGCATCGGGCACACCTGTGACTATATTCATTTCAAAGCACATTGTCTAAGCTTCATTTTTCAGTATGTGTGATTCCACTGAAGTGTAAACAACATATATTTTTTTCTCTGTGAACATGTCGACTTTCATTCCAACAAAACGCAATTTGCGGGAAGGTTTACTTTTGTGCTTCCATTTGAAGAAAAAAGCGGTTGAAGCACAACGCACGCACGCTGGCGATGAAAAGTGGATCCATTACGATAATCCTAAGCGAAAAAAATCGTGGGGACCACCCGGCCATGCATCAACATCGACGGCCAAGCCGAATATTCATGGCGCCAAGATTATGCTGTGTATTTGGTGGGATCAGAAGGGTGTCGTGTACTATGACCTGCTAAAACCTAACGAAACCATCACTGGGGAATGCTACTAACAACAATTGATGCAATTGAGCCGAGCATTAAAGGTTAAACGGCCGGAATATGCCAAAAGACACGACAAAGTGGTTTTTCAACATGACAACGCACGGCCACATGTTGCAAGAACCGTCAAGGAAACGTTGGAGGCGCTGAATTGGGATGTGCTACCCCACCCGCCTTATAGCCCAGACATAGCCCCTTCCGACTACCACCTATTCAGATCGATGACGCATGGCTTCGCTGAGCAGCGCTTCACTTCTTACGAGGATACCAAAAAATGGGTCGATTCGTGGATTGCCTCAAAAGACGAGTCGTTCTTCCGGCGCGGAATCCATATGCTGCCAGAAAGATGGGAAAATGTTGTAGCTAACGATGAACAATACTTTGAATAATATACATTGTACCGTTGTTTCTAAATAAATGCTCAAAAACCTTTAAAATTAATTCCAACACCCTAAGAAACTGCGATTCTACCTGAGCGCATTAACGAGATATTGTGATTTTAATAAAATTTTTGAACTTTTTTGTTGAAAAAAAAAAAAAAATTTAGGTTTCTTTAGTAATTTATGAACAAACAAAAACAAGGAAACAAATTTTCAATGTATACTTCGATGCTGAATTCGGCCTCAGAATTTCAATATTCAATACATGGTTTTCGAGAAATCTTAGCCTTAAAGTTTGGTTTTTCGAGATTTTTGTGGATATTATCACATTTTAAGTGTATTCACTATTTGTTATTAAAAATAACACGAGATCGCTTAATAAATTTAATTATTAATTTATTTTACAACAACAAAAAATATTTATTACAAAAGTAACTGTTGACCGTTTATTCAAAATTCGAATGACATGAAGTTCTAACAATGCAAAAGCATAATAAGAACAAAAGAGAATCAAAGCAATAAGGATTGCAAATAGCAAACTACAAATAAGGAAAAAATAAATATGTAGTATAATGAAAGTGATCTTAGAAGACCTGATTTGTTGCCTTCTTTTAGAAGCGAGAGTGACAAGCCTTGGCACCCAATGACATCATGTGTAAAAAAGAAAGGGAGAAAGAAAGTAAGACAGCAGGTCTACTGGCACTCAAAGAAGGCCTAATATCATTCCTATTTGACTGCTCTTTCTCTTATTGGGATGGTATATCATTCAATTTCTAAACTCCAGCCTAATGTTTTGGATGTTCATAATTTTTTTTTTTTTTTGTTTTTATTTGTTTGGGTTGTTGTTGGGGTTCTGTAAACGTGCACAAACTTTTGCCAACGCGGTGGATAAAAACACACGATGACACACCAAACATTCTTGTGGTTTTGGTTATACCTGCACCTTCATCATTTTAAATCCCTTCGCATAAATCAGTACTAATCCCAATAGTATTAACAACTCTATGTGACAATATCGGAATATACTTATGAACGTACAGTTGCATAATGGGTAAGAAAGTTACTTATATGCTAAAACAAACATTCAAAGTTTAGCAAGTAAATTTAAAGTTGATTGAGAAAGAAAAATGTTTAAATTAAATGAAAATTTGAAATAATTTGATAAAAGTATTTTATTAGCACATATAAGGGCCTGTCCATAAATTACGTCATGCTTTTAGAGGATCAGAGGAGGGGGGGTCAGAAATTTGTGACAAAGTGTGACAGAATATGACTGGTAAGTCTCAACAGATGCAAAAACATAGTTGCTAAACATAAGTTCGTTAAATGACCATATACCACACGGAGATAAATACGCATCATAATTTTTACTCCACTCGGCTAGTCGAAAAATTAAAGTAATCAACACTAAATTTTAAATATAATTTACCTTACGTACGAGTATGAACTATTTGATGGGTCCCTAGCGTCTTATTTACAAATAAAATGTAGTTAAATAATAAAGGAATATTTACTTCAAATTTCCTAAATTTGACTTTATGTAGAGTTATTCATACTTTCAGAAAAAAAATGTATGACCATTCTTAATTTAAAATTCTATTCAAAATAACTTTATTTTTTTCACGCACAAAAATGAGGGCCATAATTATCACTCCACTCGAGTAAGGAAAATACCACAAAATATAGAATCGTTTTGACTTTTATAATTTTAGTGACAATTTCTATTTTTGGACCGTCATTTTCTTTATATACAAATTTTTTCGCCTCTACATCACATGCGGTAAATAAATTAAAATTACGCTTCATAAGAATAAGTTCGTGTGTACGAATGTACCCCGTAACTGTATGTGCGAATGTGCCCCAAACTGGTCAATAAAAGTTTTTGTTATTTTTATTAAAAACTATTAGCAAAATTGCAAAAATATTAAGCACACAGTAAAATGACATATCTGTTTGTAAACAAAGCAGAAGCATTATTAAATTTTAGCAGAAAATCATTACCATTAAACGATGTTGAAGGTAGATATGAAAAAAAATTTTCGTTTTGGAAAAACACACAAAGATTTTTTTTCGGCAAAGTGAGCAATCGTATCACTGTAACATTGCACCAGCTAAATGGTTACAAAAGCACCAATATTGCATACAAGCGCAGCCATGCCAACGTCTATAGTTTTCGAAATAAAGCCACTGTACGAAAAAGATTTTTGTATGATGATACTGTCAAATTTAAACCAAAGCAGTGTCAATTGCATTAATACTTTATTTCTATAACTTTTATACGAACAAGTATAAACGGTTTGTATACCAAGTTGCAGCAGAGATTTTATACCAAATTAAGTGTGGATTTGTATTCATTCCAATTTTACACCCAAACTGTGTAGCTATGCAATTAGTCAGGCTGTTCGTTTACGAGAGCTTTTCGGGTAAAAACTTGAAAAAACTTAGAGTAAACGAACAGACTGAGTAGTATCATGCCAACACTGGAACGACAAGCCGCCTACAAAAGCATCCAAAACAAGGAAAGCAAGTTAGATGAATACCCTCTTTAATATTTGTAGCATTCATCACTAAAATTGCCAAAAAATAAAATTTAAAAAAAAAAATAATAATTTGTAGAAACTTTCAACACTTTTTTATTTAATTAATTTATATTTGCCTTAAAAATTCACATCTCTAACGACTCTGAAGGACATACTCGCATGTATGTATGCAAATGCAGGTTAAGCTACCTTGTAGCGTTCAAGCAGCTGTTGCAGCAAACGGCGCATTGTTTACAAGAGTCGCAAATTTAATTGCAACACTTTAGACAATTCTTGAGTCTTTAAGAACCTTTGACACGATTTCACACTAAGTTTGTGGTTTTTGAAGTCGTAGTGAAACGTATAAAACCCTCGCATAAAATTTGCATCATGCACAAAGATATGCATGTATTTTTGACGGTAATTATGAGACTGATGCCAAAAGTTTTTTACCATTTTAAAAACAATGTAAAGTTGTCGCATGTAAGCAATCTGGAGTACACTCTGTACATTACGACAATTACTGAAAACCATAAAATTGTATAAGACTTCCTCTTCTAAATGAATTTTATAATGTTGAAAGTAGCATGACGCATAACTCAAGCAAGAAAATAAATTAAAGCCATATTTATGTAGCTAAATTTCACAAATCTTCTAGTATTTCTGTTTGATTCTTTTGAGAAAATGATCTAACTGTTTATGCCGATATTTACCAGCAGCCAACAAATGGTACCTTTGAAACAGGGTCAATAAATAATCGATATCTAGGTTTTATAAAACTAAACAATCTTACCATAATTTTGAATTTTTGAATAACCCAAATACTCTATAAATTACGACAGCTGGTTTTAGGAGTCCCACCTTTTTTCTGAAGACATGACTTTTTTGTTAATTGCGAACAATTTGTGATAATTGGCATAAATGCGCTAGTAAAAGAAAACTTGCATGTGCATTGAAAGCAAAAAAAAAAAAATTTTCCAAATTGCTCTTAGTTTTTAATGTTTGAGTGAAATTCAGCTGGATTATCTCGGAAAACGTTTTCATTATAGCATTTCGAAACTTTTTTTTTCGATGTTTTTAAAGCAAAACATCAATACTATTTCAACAAAGTACGTACTTAACGTACTATTCGAGGCTTTAACATGTTTAAAGGAACTCCCTTATGCCTCTAGTGCTTAAATTTTGGAGTCTTATAGAAAAATTTAACTAAATCCATTTCGGAGCGATAAAACTAAATCTGATCTTCGATTTTAATTTAAAGAAAGTTTGGGCCCCAGAGCCTCATTGCTCAGCTGCATGTAAATCACTATGTTTTCCAAAATATATACTATCTACATACATTCATTTATATTACAAACAATAATTTCAAATCTCAGCCGTTACATCAAAAAATTTTGATCTATTAATAGAATACCGCCTTAAGGCGGCCACCGTAAAAACCTCACTGCTCAGCTGCAAATCATTATATTTCTGAAATCATTATTCACTAAAACATATTGTAAGTTACTTACCAATTATTTTTTTTCGGTATAGGATAACACTAAGGATTTTATTTTTTTTATTTTTTTTATTCTCTCAAACAATGTTTTAACCAAGAAATCAAAAATAATTGTGTGGTTACTATAAAACTTTACTGATTTGAATGTTTGAATATGGAATCTCTTCGTAAAAGAGAGCAGGGTTTGATCTGCTGACTATAAAATAGCTATAGCAACGAAAATTTGCTGAACTGTGCTGCGTCAGTTATTGCGTTTTACATTTTGGGCTTACTGCTTGCTGTGCTTTTTTTCAACGAACGAAGTCAAAGCAATTCAAGCAAGCACATTTTTGTTTTTGTGCTCTGCTATTGCTTTTGTTATTGAAAAAAGCAAAGTTTAAACCAAGCAAGAACAAACACGAAGCGAAGCGTAACTCCGATTGTGCTTTTGCTTTTTATTTAACTCGGCTGTTTGAACTTCGACTTTTCGCTGTACACAGCAGAAACAACTTTCAGGATTGCCACGTTTTTTTTTTTTTAAATTTGCTTAAACCATACATCTCAAAAAAAAATTAATTTTAGCCTTAAACCGCTTAGATAAACTTTTAAAAAATCCAACATATTTATTTTTAGGGTTGCCACCTGGTTTTTTAAATAAAATCAAAATTTTTTTCAATAAATTGCTTAAATCATAATTTTCTCTCTATAAATTGACATCTTGGGTCCAAAAACGAACGGAATAGGGTTGCCAGACGTTTTTTTGGAAAAATTTCTTTTTCTTTATTGAAAGTTATTGAATCGACCCAAAAACCCATAGTAAATTTTTTGGGGTTGCCAAAGTCAGGCAACGCTGATATGGCAACCCTAAATTTTTGTTTCGTCGTTTTTGGACCCAAGATGTCAATTTATAGAAAGAAAATTATGATTTTAGCAATTTATTGATAGAAAATTTTGATTTTATTAAAAAAACCAGATGGCAACCCCAAAAAATTTACTATGGGTTTTTGGGTCGATTCTATAACTTTCAATTAAGAAAGTTGACAAATAAACACAATTTTTCGAAAAAACGTCTGGCAAGCCTAAATTTTTGTTTCGTCGTTTTTGGACCCAAGATATCAATTTGTAGAGTGAAAATTATGATTTTAGCAATTTATTGATAGAAAATTTTGATTTTATTAAAAAACCAGGTGGCAACCCCAAAAAATTTACTATGAGTTTTTGGGTCGATTCTATAACATTCAATACAGAAAGTAAACTAAGACATGCAATTTTCCGAAAAAATGTCTGGCATCCCTAATATGGCAACCCTAAATTTTTGTTTCGTCGTTTTTAGACCCAAGATGTCAATTTATAGAGAGAAAATGATGATTTTAGCAATTTATTGAAAAAAAGTTTTGATTTTATTGAAAAAACCAGGTGGCAACCCTAAAAAATTTTCTATGTGTTTTTGAGTCGATTCTATAACATTCAATAAAGAAAGTTGTCAAAAAAACGTCTGGCAACCCTAATATGGCAACCCTAAATTTTTATTTCGTCGTTTTTGGACCCAAGATGTCAATTTACAGAGAGAAAATGATGATTTTAAGCATTTTATTGAAAAAAATTTAGATTTTATTTAAAAAACCAGGTGGCAACCTTAGAAAATATGTTAGATTTTTTAAGAGTTTATCTAAGTGGTTTAAGGCTAAAATAATTTTTTTTTTTTTTAAATGTATGGCTTAAGCTAATTTTACAAAAAAAAAACAGGTGGCAACCTGAATGTTTTTGTTTCCTTTTGCTATTGCTTCGTTCTCTTTCGAAAAGCATAGCGGCAGCGAAGCAAACATTTTTAAATAATCGACTTCAACTGTAGCAGCAAGCGATCGGATTTCGTAAAAGAGCTTCGGCTCTGCTACTGCTTATGAATTGAAAAAACAGCACAGCAGACAGTTCAATTTTAAATTTGTGCTTCGACTGTAGTGCTGTGCTGCGTATTTTTTCTATAGTCGCAGCACAGCAAATCAATAGGCTAAAAAATAGCTCAGCAAAATCAAACCCTGAAAGAGAGTACTATCGAACTTCTTAACTCAAAACTTGCAAAGGTTATACTTTTTGATAATTGTGATTAAGGGGACATTCGCCTTTGTAATTGAAAAAAAAAAACACTTTTAAAAACTTTATTATGAAAAAATTATTACATTTATTGACAAAATTTCTTTTGGACATTGTTAAATATTGTCTAAAAAATATGAAATTTTTTTTTTTTTTTATTTAGTTTCCCTTGGCTGCTGTAGAGGGCGTCATTCAAAAGTTACTTTTTGAACGGAAGGACATGTTGTAGATCACCTGTAACAGATTTTTCAAAAATTTAAAATGGATTTTATTCTTGAGACTCAAAACTATACAATAAGCCTCCAAAATTCAGACTTTTTTTATGTTTTGAAGTTTTTGTATGCATTTTTGAGGGTAAGTCATCCCCGTAAAAAAAAGGGGGTGGTATTTTTCAAAACTTTCAGAGGCTTATTGATTATATTTTTTATGAGTAATCGAATGCTCTTTCGTTTTTTAAAATCGGTCGAGTAGATTCGGAGAAAAATGTCCTACCAGTTTGAAAAGTAACTTTGGGATGACGCCCTCTACAGCAGCCAAGGAAAACTAAAATTAAAAAAAAAAAAAATTTTTTTCATATTTTTTAGACAATATTTAACAATGTCCAAAAGAAATTTTGTCAATAAATATAAAAGTTTTTTCACAATAAAATTTTTAAAAAGTGTTTTTTTGTTTTACTTTACTTTTCTCAGGTGCCAATAGGAAAATTTAATTCATATTGCTTGCCAACTCATTTTTATGTTCTTAGATCATTTACCGTTGACTCAACTCTGTCAAAGTTAAAGTCTTGAAATACATTTTTTAAAGAATATATAAAAACTGTGGAAGTGATGTTTTTTGCCATTTCGAGCCCGTAATTTTTTTTTTTTTAAATTTAATATCAGATTCGTAATAAGCGACCCCGAATATAAAATTTCGGCTCGAAAATATAATGATTTCAACTTTTGGCCACCTTTTAAAGATTTGGAACCAGTGTGCGGCAGACCGAAATATTTCTTAGACCACAATATCTTCACCTGAAATGCAAAAAGCCGTAACATCGTTTTAAATTTTTTCAAAGGCGTTGCAAAAAACGTCTTAAAACTTCAAATATTTTAGATTTTAAAGCCAGTTTTGGCAAGTATTGTACTTTCTGTAGCCATAAAAAGATCCAAAATCGGTAAAGAAATTTTTAAGCGCACAAAGTCACCCAAAAACGGCTTAAATGGTAACTAAAGATTTTCAGGTATAGGTATGTTAAGTACTCGACCAAAACTACAATATCCACTAGGTCTGATGCAAAGTTTAAAATCACTGAAGTAATGTGTTATTATATTTAAAACAATTTTTTAAATATTTTTCTTTTTTGGAAGCTAATGCTTCCTTATCGGACGTTTTGAGAGGCAGAGTCTGAACAGCGAAAACATGCAACGAAAAAGTGTAACGGATGTTTGCAACGAAAATGCGTCACACATATAAAAATAGAGACGTACTGTATACAAAGTACAGTATACAGTATATATGTATGTATACATATATATATGTTTATAAACATTGCGCGCACCAGCTCATGCTCTCTCTCTCTCTCTCTCTCTCTCTCATATATTATAAATAAACATATTATAAATAATAATGTAAAATAATGCAATAAAAATATTTTTGTATTTAAGCTCGCTTTTTTAATACTCCAGTTCAACATTTTACCTCTTACTTAATAATAAACAAATTTTAAAATATCAATTTATTATAAGTTTTAACTATAATAAGTTTTAGCTTATTATATTAGCTTATAATAAGCATTAGCTTCCAATATCATCGGCCACTCCCCGAGTGCCACCTGCCTTTTTTTTATGATTTTTAAGACGCTATAATTACCTCTATTTAAAAACCAGTTTTTTATCTTATGAAATGAATGGGTTTTTTTGAAAGTGGAATAAGTCCACTTTTTCATAAACTGAGATATTAAAGGGTTTGCGTACGACTCAATTTAAAAATATTGGCAAGCGTTATTAAACCGGTGTTAAGTGTTTACCACTGTAAATTAATCAAATTTTGTTATGCTGTAAAAATTTTTACAAGTGTAATAGAAAATAGTTGAGTTTTTTTGGTCTGAATGGACTTATTCCACTTTCATTTATAATAAATTTAAAAATTTGTTATACTTTTGTATGACTTATTCCATTTTTACTCACAAAATATTTTGTAAATTAAAGCAAAGGAAAATTAAAACTTAGAAAAATTTTACTTTAAAAATTGTTGTTGTTTCTTTTCGTTTCTTTTTGCTCAAGTAAGGCTCTGAAAATTGGTCACAACAACAACAAAAACAAAAAGTTCTTGTCGGACCTACTTTCGGAGATATAGCCATCGGAAGATCGAGATATATTTTTTATAAAAATTATTATAAGATGGGAACCCCTGAAAGGATTTTAATAATATTAGTGTCATACAAAAGATATGTTAACTTGCTACAAAATCAACCTGCAAAAAATTTTAATCCGAGTCGTGGTTTTATAGATATTGCAGATTTTTAGAAATTTTGACCATTTTTTTTTGTTTTAAACCACTATTTTTCCAAAAACTGTATCATTAATGCATAGTTTTAGTAACATATTATAAAAGCCCAATTTATTACCTTTAACTTGACATATAATTTGTACCTGATTTCTTGCATTATCATATTTTTTTAAAGGAAAACAAAAAAGTGAACCAAAGAAATTTTCATCAAATTTAGGAATACATTACAAGAACAACAATAATACCAACTACAAAAAAAACAATAACAGCAATAAACACAACAATAACGATGTTTTTAGATAGTTTTCGATTAATTCCGATTCCTGTAGACTCTTCCGATGTTTTCCAACAACTTACTTTTTTATTTTCCTATAAAAAAAATACGTAATGCAAGAAATCAAGTAAAAATTACATGTCAAATGAAAGGTAATAAATTGGGCTTTTATAATATGTTACTAAAATTATGCATTAAAGATACAATTTTTGGAAAAATAGTGCTTTAAAAAAAAAAAATGGTCAAAATTTCTGAAAATTTGCAATATCTCTAAAACCACGACTAAGACTAAAATTTTTTTCAGATAAATTTTTTAGTAAATTAACATATCTTTCGTATGACACTAATATTATTAAAATCCTTTCAGGGGTTCCCAACTTATAATAATTTTTATAAAAAATATATCTCGATCTTCTGATGGCTATATCTCCGAAAGTAGGTCCGACAAGAACTTTTTGTTGTTGTTGTGACCAATTTTCAGAGCCCTACTTGAGCAAAAAGAAACGAAAAGAAACAACAACAATTTTTAAAGTAAAATTTTTCTAAGTTTTAATTTTCCTTTGCTTTAATTTACAAAATATTTTGTGAGTAAAAATGGAATAAGTCATACAAAAGTATAACAAATTTTTAAATTTATTATAAATGAAAGTGGAATAAGTCCGTTCAGACCAAAAAAACTCAACTATTTTCTATTACACTTGCAAAAATTTTTACAGCATAACAAAATTTGATTAATTTACAGTGGTAAACACTTAACACCGGTTTAATAACGCTTGCCAATATTTTTAAATTGATTTAAAAGCAAAATCTTCTGCATAGCAGAAGATGAAAAAATGGACTTATTCCACTTTCAAAAAAATCATTTTTGTAAAAATGTTTTTCATGAAAAGTTCTTTTGAGTAATTTTTGATGAAATCGTGGTCTAACGAGTCTGTAATTTTCCATATAAAAAGAGGACATATATAGCTAGCTATAACTACCATAAACTCAATTTTTCCGGAATTGGACTTATTCCACTTTCAAATAAACCCATTCAAATATTAAGTGGCTTTTATTGAATTTAAATACATAAAACACTTTTTGGCCAAGATTTTACCGCTGTCATTTCAAGTCAAATTGCTGACGAATTTGTAAATAACACCTATAGAAAACAAAGGGGAAAAAGATGTCACAACGCTACCTGTTTCTAACGAAGAGGACGAAACTTTTGAGACCCAAGAGCTTCTTTCGTTGTGATAAGTAGTTTTTGTCATTTTAATTACGACTCTGCATCAGTTCAGTGGGCCGCAGAGAATCGCGTTAATGTGACAGGTGAAAATAACATAGAAACATACATCAATTTTAGCAACATAATCCTCACGATAAAATTTTAGATTCATATGATGCGCTTATCGACATCCTCATAAACAGCATCAAATCAATAATCCGATCGCTTTCATTGTTGCGGTTCTTGTGGTGCCAATAACTCGTGCATTTTTCAGCATTTTTTTTTTTCAATGTTTTTGTTTCTTTTCTGCATGTTCGATAATTCGTTAACAGGTTCGAAACATTTTTCTTTGTGTCTGACAGTTAAGCAGTACACATGACTGAATGGCAATTTAGCCGGAAGTGCAAACTCAGAACATGGCAAACTTTTTTGTAGCATATTTTTAACAGCCATTACATTAGGACAACATTGGAAAGCACTGTACCGTTATGCAAAAAATAAAAAATAAACTGCTGCAGTGGTAAGTTTTTGAACTCCTTTGTGTATCACAAGTAAATTTTTCACTCAAAAATATTCCGCTTTTCAGAAAACGTTCATGGAATACACTGTCAGCACTTCACATTAATTCTTTTTTCTGCTTTTGGCGAGAAACGATATTGAGTTGAACATGACGTGGATTCTTAAGTGCGCATTATGGTTGATTGTATAGAGACAAACCATGCCAAGTGTGTGCACCAAGTTCCGCTCATTGATGAAATTTAATTCTTATATAGTAGCAAGTACACTAAACAAAGCCAAAGAGGCGTTGAAAATCATCCTCGACAAGCGCCCACATATTCTGCTGAACATGTACAACGCTTGTCTATTGGAAGGGATCTTCCCTTAGGTATGGAATGAGCTGACGATAATAAGCAAAGGAAAAGGCAACCCTCGTGTATGTTGGACAGCAGTGGAAAATTACTAGAAAGACTGATCACAGCTACAGAAGAAACCGATGGCCTTTCGGATAAACAACATGAAGTTTAAGCCCGAAAATCGACACTTGGGGCTATACAAGACGTAGTACATAGCGCAGTAGCAGCACAGACAGGAAATCATCACTCCACACGAGTAATACTGCTTGCGACCCTGGATGTGCGAAAAGCCTTTAACAGCGCGGAATGGATAGATTTCATCGACGCGCTCCAAAACAGGTTCACCAACGAACTTGATAAACATGTTATGCAGCTACTTGTACCAGAGAACTTATAAATGACCCCTGTGATGGCCAGAGAAGAAAATAAGTTACTTCAGGCATTGCACAGGGTTCCATTCTAGGACCTGACTTGTAGAATGGGAAATTGGAATCCGCAATGCCAGACGACACGCATCTTGTCACCTCCTCGACAGATTAATGGCGAATATAGGTCGCCCAACTCAGAGTAAAATAAACCTGCTTAAGACAACGATAAACATCAGCATCAGCGTAAATAACAGCAGCCCTCAAAGTTTTTTTTTAACGAGGAGTAAAAGCATTAAAATCCGATGTGGGGGACTCAAACCCGCTGAAAAACTCCTCCAGTCAGGACGGGTCGCTCCTCCTGGAACTACCGTCAGGAGGCCGTCTAGAGCATTGCTGCTCAATTATCTGTCAGTTGGTCAGTCCAGTCCGTACCTGTTCTCTCGATGTAGCGGGATCGCTGGTTCTTTCAATTTGGAGGTATCTGCGTTCCACAGCTCTTCTGCGTTCAATAAACCGGAGTTCTTTCATCAATTTCGCTGCAAATGATTGAATCGTCAGCCATTTTATTGGTGTTTCAAACATGTTTGGCACCAGGTTCAGCACTGTGATAGGCTCAGCAAAGGCCTCTTGCAATTCTTGGTGCATGTCTCTGAAACGCGGGCAGTTCAACAAAACTTGTTGAACCAGTTTGAGAGAAAATGTCCATCTCCCCTTCTCCGATGTGTCCCATCTTCGCTGCCACTTCTGAATGCTGCGCATTCTCTCGTTCACCCTGAATGCGTTTGCGCTTGCGATGCATGTGCGCTGCAGTTCGCCTGCCAGAATATCTATTGGTACCATTCCTGCAATCACTCCGATAGCGTCGTCCGACACTATGCGAAAGGCGTAGCCCTCAGTGTAGCCTTAGCATATCGCACTGATCCAAGCCTGCTCTTAGACATGTGAGTAAATTTGAGTTTTTGTGAAGTCAACTTTTACTTCAAACAGATGTCGTCTGCACACGGTTACTTCCGGAAACATTTGCATACAATCGCTAAAGCGGAAGAGCCTTCATACTTATACGGCAATTCGCAATTAGATGACGCTGATCACACCTTTTTTCAGTGTTTGCGATGGCAAGACAAGCGAAGAATGCTAGAAGATGTCGTTGGAAGCATAACGCCTGAAAACAATATAAATAAGATGACTAGCAGCAAACAGAACTGGTGATTGAGAGCCACTTTTTTCAAAAAGATCCTCAAAACGAAGAAAATTGATCTGGACAGCTGAAAAACGATAAAGCCATGTCGTCATCGAAAAAAAAATATAAAAATAGTGGTCCTGGACATAGGAGAGTGAGCATTCTTTACAAAAAAATAAAAGGGTCCTCTGCCCCGAAGTAATACAACCGTAGTTCCGGGGTAGAAAATGGGCTCTTAGATGATGAGGGGGACGTTTATTAGTGTACAGCACATACCCATTTGACGACGGTCCATTGAAATGCTTGTGTATTCCAAAGATGCCTCCAGCATTGTGTTACCTCCTCACGCACAAAAACAAAGTTCAGCACATTCTGCCACCCGGAAAATTCTATGTTCACGATCGACTAATGCTATGGTGGTAAGCTGAATAAGCAAAGATGTTACATACATATGAGGGGTATAGAAGCAAAGGCGACAGTCTCCATTTTTTTCACGAATGCATCTGAGCACGGTGCTCTTAACAGTCGATAGGTTTTTTGGCTATGTGGAGAAAATCTGTGAATGGGGTTTCATTTGTATTAGTTTAGTGGTCTGAAAATGCAAACCCCGATACCGTAGCTGATCATCCCCGCGAAATATCGCAAAAATACATATTCCATATAAAAAAAAAATCTAAAAAAAAAACGCAACAAACAAATATAAAAATTGTTATATGTAATGTATTTTGCAATGCTGAATCCAAATCCGGCCTTCAAATTGCTGTATCTTATACGGTTTTTGAGATATCTTACCCTAAACAAGGAAAAAAAGCCGATGCTATGTTTTATTGCTGTGTTTTGGAGCTATATAACAGGACGTATATCCGTAAATTCTGATGCAGAAATGGAAAGCTCTAATCAATCTTATAAACCTAATTCAAATAATGTCTATATCTTTATTTTTCTCGGAGATATCCTAACCTAAAAAGTTAAAAAAGTGCAAAAAACGTGTTTTGCCATTATTTCAGTCTACGATATTTCGGAGAAAAATTAAGCTATTGATATAATTTAAATGTGATTTTAAAGAAAAAGATTGGAGCTTTTAGATAATGTATCGAATTCTGCGTATGAATGTTCTATATTCTAGTTATTTAGCTTAAAAATATAGCAAAAACGGTCTTTTTTCCTTGTTTAGGCTAAGATATTGTAACGACCGACAGTAACTGAATAGATTATGTTGGAGCCTACTCTGCATACTAGCTCCCCAGCCATGCTCAGGGAAAATGGGGTGGGCTTTGCTCCTAGTCAAAAAATTTTTGTCGGCTACATAAAAATAAAATTATGCAGAGGTTTATAAACGTACAAAAAAAAAACAATATCAAAGAAAAAATTATTAAATTAATTAAAATCCGAAATCGAAAACTAAAAGCAAAAAGAAAAAAAAAAACAGTACGTATGAGCAACTATGAATTTGGTATAATTATCTCTCCAATCTATACCCACTCTTTCTGCTAATAGAAGTTACCTCCATTTGCTTTTATAAAATTTCATCAACCTCAACCTAATTCACCTTTCATATAATTTAAAGATTATTGAATTAAAAATTCATTATAATATTTTTAATTTATTAAAAGAATAATTAAAATTAAAAATGTTAGTGAACAACTAAAGATAGTGAGAAAATCAATTGTTAAGTTAAATTCAATGATTAATCAAGGTAAGTATTAAATATTTAAGTTAAGGTACAGTAAACGGTATGAAAAATTGATTAAGTAATTAATTAGTTCATAAATTAAATTGTTAATCAAGTTAATTAAAGATAAAGTAAATGAATTTAAAATGCAACTGATTTAATTAATTGAGTGTTTGATATTTGAAAATATTTAAAGAAAATCAAAATTTCATGTATTATACTTAAAAAAAAAATAATAATTAACATAAGGACTTACGGATCTCCCTCGAAGCCGGCAAGCGCCTGTTGACTGAAGGTCCTTGATACTGTTATTATTTTGGAACAAATTTAACTTTAATTTAATTTTTAAATACATTTCTAAATTATCAAATGTTTAAAAATAAAAATTAGCATGAGCAACTAATTTAATTTATTTGATTTATCTTCTTTCAATTTTTAGTTAAGTTAAAAGTTTAAATTAAGTAAATTTCTTTTTTTTTTAGTTTAGTTTAGTAATTTAAAAAAAAATTATATTATAAAAAAAAAATTGTTAAATCATTGGTCCTTTTAATTGTCCATTTAATTGTCCTTTTCCGATGTCCTTGAGATTCTGTAGTCTTATTTATATTATTCTTATTCAAAATTATGTTTAATTCTTCCAAATTCTGTTTTAATCCAACGGATTAGCAAACAAACCATTGATGATTTTTTTTTTGATTTTCGTTTGCTTTTTCTTTTCTTGATTTGGTTTTTTGGTTATAAATTCCTGTTTGTTGAATTTCTTTTGCAAAAATTATATAAATATCGTTGAAATTTTCTTTTTATAATTTAATTAAAGTCTCCAAATAAATTTTAATTTTTTTTATCAATTTTATTTTTATAGCTTCTTATTATTCAACAATTTTGTTAAATCTCAATTTTTTTTAAAACTTTTTTTTTTTGACAACAGAAACTAAAAACCCAAATGTATTTATATAAAAAAATAATATTCAGTATAGTGAAACAAAACAAGTAAAAATGTTTAGTTATTTTATCACCCTCATAATATCTCAAAAACCGTATGAGATATAGCAATTTTAAGGCCGGATTCAGATTCAGCATTGCAAAATACATTGAATATAACTATTTTTATATTTGTTTGAAAACTGCTAAAACCAATAAAAATGGTGAAAAAAACAATATAATTTTTTTCACCATTTTTATTGGTTTTCGCAACTAATAAAGCCATGTACATACAATAATTTCAGCGAAATCGAAGAGGGTGTGGCAGTTTGATTATTACAAACCCAGCAATGTCCACTTGACTGAAACAAACACGACAACCTCCAAATTTCATATCGAATTTGTCCATAAATCCCTTTAAGGATTTGGTTCAAACTAGGTTTACATCCTCTTCTAACTCTATTTTCTAGCATACTCCTATATAAAAATGCACTAAAAATACTTAGAAGCAAATATATCCATCAAAGTCGATTGATTCGGGAAGAAAATTAAATAATAGTGTTAGTGACATCAATCACCTAACGCCAGCAATTTTCCTTCTAGTCAATAAGTAGTAATTTTCAAAGTGTTAAAAAATGCGACATAAAACAACTTTTAGAAAATGCAACAATATATCTAAAAGTTCGCGCCCAAATCAAAACAGACCTCAAGGATACTAATTGCCTCAATACAAATCGATAACTAGTCTTTGAGATGAAGATATTACGATATTAATCTTTTTCCCTTGTCGGTTAAAGTCACCCCCGGATGTCAAAGTCACCCCTGCTTACGGTAACTTTTGAAAAATTAAAAAAAAAATTTTTTTCAAAAATTATTCAAAAAAAAAGTGTAAAAAAATTCTAAAAAATTCACACGTATTTCTTGAACGATTCAAAGCATTTTATACCTAGTACACTGCCGCAGGCGTTCAAAAGCCAAAAACTCTCATGAAGCGACCGAATCCCAACTTGAGTCATATATCATTTTAAAGCTTGTAAATTGTGCTTTAATTTAAAGTACTTTTAAAAAAAAATTTAACGGGGGTTTTTTTAAAAAAAATTCGAAAGTATTTTAAGTTTAAAAAATTTTGGTTATTAAAAGAACACTTAAAAATTAATGGGACCACTTACTTAGACATACCAATTTACAAACTTTAGAGTAAGTTTTAAATTTATGAAAAAACACTCTTTCCATGAAAATGACTAAAAACGCCATCTTCAACACCCTGTATTTTAGCAACAAATGGTACTAGGACCAAATCCACCCGGATTATTGTTTTTACACACCGGATCTACAATACCATATTGTCAAATTTGAGCAAAATCAGAGACAAACAAATCTTCATCTGGTACGCTTGGCGTGTTTTGCTGCATGTATAAAAAAAGAGTTTTACTTTTTTGCAAAAACCCAATATGAGTTTTAATACTTGCAAAGCTAATGATTTTTTGTAAAGTTTTATATTTTTAATAAATCAGCCTTTTTTAAAAATTCTTTTTTAACCTTATAAATATTGAAAGTGATCTTTATTAAATTTAAATATATGTTATATTTTTCGTTTAAATTAAACTATTTTTGAGAAAAACAATGAAATGAAAATACATAGTTGATCACTTGTTGGTCGACGTTCCAATCGGAAAGAAAGATCTTCACAGGAAATTCGACTAAGTAGAGTTACATACCATGATATTTCGACAATACTTTGTGGTTTTAGGCAATAGTTCTTCACGATCTCAGTTAACTTATGTAAAAGATTATTCGACATTTTTCTTTATGCAGCAGCTTAACTTAGAGGGCGCTATCTGGGCATGTTTGCAACTAACAAACTTGTCTATTGCGAATACTATTTTTATCATTTCACAAAAAATGGTTTGGCTACAAGCACCTCTACAATTAAGATTCCGGAAATATACATGTTAAATGTTAAATTAATTTATATGGGTATGATCCGATCCGATTTCTGATGAGGACCTGAAATAGTTTGAAAAGAGAAGGACCAAAAAGCTCATGGCAATGGTTCCTATAACTTTAAATGTGTAACCATTTTCGGCATCTTAAAAATTCTATGGAATTTTCAGTATATTCCCATTTGACCAGAAACAATTTATTGAGTTGATTTAAAACCTGAATCTTTTTTTCCAAGGGTAAAAAATTATTAACCAGTTCGGATCAAAATCCGAAATATCGGCTGGTACTAAAATGTTAACCAGTGATTTTATTAAAAGTACTTAATCATCAATAAGTTTTGTGAAGTCAGCAGTATTGCTTGCAGATAAACTGATAACTTTTTTGTTTTGCCCATTTGTTGGTTTAATCAGCCACCTCCATTATAACCCACGTATAAGCAAAATTCAAATATGTACAATGTACCTACATTAAGCATGCGCTTATTTTACGATTTTCTGATTTTCGTTCATGCCGCCCCCTGAAATCCTTCTAATGGTCATAAAAACAAATACTATGAAGTTTCACGGCGATCGGACAACGATAACCCGGCCCGCAAGAGAGGCCAAGGTCAAGTTGAGATTTCAGGCAAAAAATAATGAAAACTTTTTTTAAACTTAATTAAATTAGTCAAAGCATAACTTTATCTTATAGCAAATTGAAATACCTTTCCAACAAGCTATAATTGTTTAAAATCGGGTAATAAATACGAATTCTATGAATTTTTCTTTTACGGCATTAACAAAATTGCCGCAAAATACCATATGTAGTAGAATAGCATTTTGCGGCAATTTTGCTAATGTCGATAAAAGAAAAATTCATAGAATTCGTATTTATTACCCGATTTTAAACAATTATAGCTTGTTGGAAAGGTATTTAAATTTGCTATAAGATAAAGTTATGCTTTGACTAATTTAATTAAGTTTAAAAAAAATTTTCATTATGTTTTGCCTGAAACCTCAACTTGACCTTGACCTCTCTTGCGGGCCGGGTTATCGTTATCCGATCGCCGTGAAACTTCATAGTATTTGTTTTATGACCATTAGAATGATTTCAGGGGGCGGCGTGAACGAAAATCAGAAAATCGTAAAATAAGCGCATGCCTAATGTACATATAAATTTAATTTCAGATAACTTACTTGTCCATTACTGAAGATCTTTGCGAAAAATGAAACGGCAAAAACGGCAACGGTCGACACAATTTAATCGTAATCTGATTTTGACATTTCATAAGTTCACAACGTGTTGCTGCCCAGATTTTTAAAAATATTTTTTCGTTGTCACAGTCAAAAAATAAGTGTCACATATGACACGGAAAATCTCATAATGTATCAAACAATATTCAGAAGCCATCAAAAAAGGGCTGTATGACCTAGAAAAATTTAAACAAGGAGAAGGCGACTCCTATAATACATATGAAGCAATCCACGCCAAGTGTACCAGCTTCAATTTCGCTCCAATTTGGCAATATGGTAGATCCGGTGTGCAAGAACAACAATCCGGGAGGATTTGGTCCTATTACCATTGGTTGTTAAAATATAGGGTGTTGAAGTTGGCGTTTTTAGTCATTTTCATAAAAAGGGTGTTTTTTAAAAAAATTATATTGTAGCTTACACTAAAGTTTGTAAATTGATAAATCTAAGTTACTGGTCCCATTCATTTTGAAGTGTAATTTTATTTAAAAATAATTCTTGGTAAAAAAAATTTTTTTAAAAAAACCCCCCTTAGATTTTCTTAAAAGTACTTTTAATTAAAGCATAACTTATAAGCTTTAAAATGATGTATGACTCAAAATGGGATTCGGACGCTTTATGGGAGTTTTTGGCTTTTGAACGCCCGCGGTAGGCAAAAATCTTTTTTTACTCAAGAGAAAAGCATCTAACGAAAAAA
Organism: Calliopum simillimum; assembly: GCA_951812925.1. NCBI lineage: Eukaryota > Metazoa > Arthropoda > Insecta > Diptera > Lauxaniidae > Calliopum > Calliopum simillimum. Next base: position 65,347,151 of record OX638368.1, read on the forward strand.
GTGTACTAGGCATAAAATGCTTAGAATCATCAAGGAAATAAGTGTGAAGTTTTTTGGAAAGTTAAAAAATAGAATCGTCCAAGCAATACGTGTAATTTTTTTGGAAACTGTTTTTTTTGAGTAATTTTTGAAAAAATTTAAAAAAAACACTTGGCTTGGATTGCTTCATATACATGTGTATATCGATACCTTAGAGCGCTATAGTCCTATCTCCATTTTTCCAATTGTTGAGCAATGCAAAAAGAAGATTTCAAACAGTGGTTATTTAGGATTGGCTGCTATTTTGATATAACGATACATGCAATATTTTTACGTATAGTATGTTTTAACATAATTTAATGTTTTTAACCAATTTTATTAATTTCTAACGAAACCCCAGCCAATTTATAGTATGTCATTACTTTTGCCATTATATAGAATTCCACTACTATTGAAATAAACGACGTATGTAGTACATTTTTTGAATTTTTTCCACTAAAATGTAAAAAGTCATGAAACGCGTAGAAAAGACGTAGAAAACACAAAAAAAAGGAATTTTTTTTTTTTTTTTTTGAGTTTTTGGTTCCGACAAACAAGAGTGGGCTCCAAATTGGTTCACTTAAATGTCGCAAAAAGTCATGAAACGCGAAGAAAACGCGAAAAAACGAAGATTTTTATTTAAAAATGTGACTTATTTGAATATTCATTGGAGATAGGACAGTAGCGCTCTTGAAAAAATTACAGTTTGGAGATAGGATTTTTCTTAATTATCGAATATTTTGGTATTTTAGTGGTATTTAGACATCACACAGTTTTCCACACGGTAAAGAAGCCCACAATGATGCCATTACTGCAAATATCTCAAAATCGCAAAAAGTGGATATAGGACTATAGCACTCTAAGGTATCGATATGTTTATACTACATAATTTCAGCTTACATTTTCATTATTTTCATCTATTTTATTTAAAATAAAATATTTTATTTTTGAAATTTAATGCACCATGTACAACGAAAAGTGAATTAATATTTGCAACCGATTATTTTTGAATTGTTTTATCAAATATAATTTTTTTTGCATAAATAAACGAATTTGTTTTAAAACATATTGGCGCATAATCATAGTCAAACTAAAGCATTCTTTAAGATCAGTAAAAGCAGTAAAGCATACTTTAAGATCATTAAAGTATGCTTTTAAATAAAGTATGCTTTTAGTCAATCATAGTCGGTTTAAAGCATACTCTAACGCTTAACGTATACTTCAACTTTTAAATAGAGAAAAGCTGTTGCTAAACCAGTTAGCAATCCGCCAAAATGGAATAAAATTTCACTTTTTGAAAACTTTCAGTTTGTTGAAATTATGATTTTGTGTAAAAAGTAGCAACATTATAGAGAAATTGCAGAGGATTTTGATATCATTATTTTTATTTAATATTTTAAGAAACGATTTAAAAAAACTGCAGCGCATTGTTTTATTGATGCGTAATGTAATATAAGAGGTATTCCTGTACCGGGTACAAGCCCTCTCAACTTTGCGGTTTCATGGTGCAATATTTTTTTGCCGCGCTGCTGTTCTGCTCACATTTTCTTTCTTAATGAAATAAATGAATAAATTAGTAAATAATTGTTAATTTGTATTATTAATTTACTTACTTTTATTTTCTCTGCCATCGCCAAAATAAACGCAATTTCTATTTATTAAATTTGAATAAAATTTTTTTTTCTAAGTTTGACATGAAAAAACTAATAAACTCGCTCATTTGATTTTTACTTTTTCAAAGAGTTACCATATTGAATTGTTTTCTGCTCTATTAAAATATACGCTATCTTTTTAGTATTTTGCTAACAGAAGACGGCTTTTATGAGGGACTATGATTATGCGACATTCGGGTAAAATTTAACTTTCATATAAATAAAAATTTGGTATGAAATTTAGTGTCAAAAAGCCAGTTAAAGTTATAGTTTCGGCTTATCTGAATTTTGTGAAATCGCCCTAAGACTTTTTTTAAAGAAACAAAAAAAATTTTATCAGTAAAAAGTTCAACTTAGCGAAAGTATCTGGTTTAAGTACTAGGTGTGCAAATATGAAACCGGTAATGACATCTAGCGGTCGAAAGCCGTATATGTATGAGCTTCCGAACCGTACCAAATGTCTTAATTGTTCATTCTGTCATCTGTCAACAATATTCAGTTCACAATTTGTCAAGTTTCATACAACAACGCATTTTTTCCGCTCGTAAAGATGTCGAATTTAGTGCCTGAAAACTCTCATTTGCGGGAAGCATTGATTTTCTGTTTCCATTTAAAGAAAAACGAAGGTTTTCTCCATCGAATCATCACTGGCGATGAAAAGTGGATTTATTTCAACAATCCCAAACGAAAAAAATCATATTTGAGCCCCGGCCAACGACCCAAATCAACGCCAAGACCAAATCGCTTCGGCCGAAAGACAATGCTGTGTATTTTCTGGGATCAGCGTGGTGTTATTTGGTATGAGCTACTTAAACCAGGTGCAACAGTTACTGGTGCACGCTACCATCAACAATTGATCGCTTTGAACCGTGCTATACGTCAGAAGAGGCCCGAATTTCAACTTCGCCATGACAAAATTGTATTCCAAGATGACAACGCATCGCCACATCGAGCAGCGGTCAATAAAAACTTGGTAGAATCGTACAACTGGGAGCCCCTGCCCCACCCGCCGTACTCACCGGACCTGGACCGATTACTATTTGTTTTCATCGATGGGACATGCACTCAACGATTCGCACTTCAATTCTTACGAGGAAGTGCAAAAATGGCTCGATGAATGGATAGCCTCAAAAAATGAAAAATTTTTTTGGCGAGGAATCCTTAAATTGCCTGAAAGATGGGAAGATGTGTAGCTAGCGAGGGGAATTACTTTGAAGATTAAATTTGGAACTATTTTCGCAAAATAAACGTGTTTTTTTTAAATAAAAATTACCGGTTTCATATTTGTACACCTAGTAGTTTACTCTGTGTACTTTTAATTCGTATTTACACAAGATTGCTGACATTTATAAAAAATCGGTAAAAGTTCTTCTCACTTCTAAAGTATTCAAATAAACATCAAATACGAGTGGTAAACTGTTATTTTTTTTAAGTATTTTAATATCATTGCCATTTCTTTGATGTGATTTTTCGTGATATTGAGTGATAGCTTGATTTGACACTGACTTAAGTCAGAAATCCTCACGGACCATATAATTATGCACTGTCACCGCAAAAATAACGTTATGAGTCCATCTCTAGTCTGCCAGTAATTGAGTGACGTGTATTCATGTCACGTTAGCAATTAATAAATTTGTCTTACAAACTTCCTCTGCTAGTAAGGTAATTGCATGCGTGTGACTGATTTCAATTCCTAGCTTTGCACGGCGTGCCTTAACCCGTTTTAAGTCGAACGTCGTGGCACATCAAATTTTTTTCCAGATTCTGTTTACTTATCATTCAAACGATGTATAAAAACAAATAAAATAAAATAAATAAATAAAAATTTTCGCTCGTGAGTCCTCGACTAAATTTTGAGATAACCCCTTATCTTGTTGGGCCATTTTAACATATGAGCCGTTCAAAATGACAATGGTGCAACTCCAAAACGAGGCAAAAGTAATACCATATAATTTATGTGCCATAACGATCGGTTATTTGGTCGATATCAATTTTTCAACGTAATCTTAACAATTCCATATCATGAAGTAAATTTTTCGTGAAAACAGAAATCAATTTTATTCATCCCTAACAAAATGTCAGCCAATTAATATTATTACTTTTGCCTCGTTTTGGAGTTGCACCATTGTCATTTTGAAAGGCTCATATATAAAACAAAATTTTTAACTACAATAAACAGAAATCGAAATAATCACATTCGATGTGTTTTGCAATGCTGAACGCGAATCTGACCTTAGAATTGCTCTATCGTGTACAGTTTTGAGATATTCTACCCAACAAAAAATCGGTTTTTGCCATTTTTTAAAGCTATATAACTATTTAACATATCATTTATTCGTTAAATCTAATTAAGGTACTTGAAAGCCCTAATCTTTTTCTTTAAAACCTAATTTAAGTTATGTTGCTGTTCATGTTCATGTTTCTAAGAGACCGAAATATTGGAAAAACGGGTTTTTTGCACTTTGTTGTCTTTTTAGGTTAGAATATCTCTGAGGAAAAAAAGATATCAACATAATTGAAATTAGATGTTAAAGACAAAGATTAGGACTTTCAAGTACTTCACCGCGTTTCACATTTTAAACATGCTCATCGAACCGACTACTTCTAAATTCAGCCGAATGCCATACACGTAACAAAAAAATGTTCACTACATTACAAAACAGTTGAACAGATTCTTTTTTCTTCTTGAATCAAGAATTAATGTTTAGTTTACGTTGCATTGCAATAAAAATTGTTTTTGTTAATATCTAATATACACTGAAAATCTGTTTTTTTTTTCTAAATTTTTACTCGGGGTGTCATGTTTAAAATGTAAAAGAAAATTTAATTTCGTTAAATCTGGCTAAAGTACTTGAAAGTCATAATCTTTGTCTTTAAAACCTAATTTAAATTATGTTGATATCTCTTTTTCCTCAAAGATAGCCTAACCTAAAAAGACAAAAAAGTTCAAAAAACCCGTTTTTCCAATATTTCGGTGTACGATATCTCTTAGAAACATGAACATAAACATCAACATAATTTAAATTAGGTTTTAAAGACAAAGATTAGGACTTTCAAGTACTTTAGCCAGATTTAACGAATAAATGATATGTTAAATAGTTATATAGCTTAAAAAAATGGCAAAAAACGATCTTAAAAAACTATACACGATAGAGCAATTCTGAGGACAGGTTCACGATTCGCAAAACACATCGTATGTGGTTATTTTGATTTTGGTTTATTGTAGTTAAAAAAATTTTTTTTTTTTATATTGGAAAATGGCCCAACTAGAAAGGGAGTTATCTCAAAATTTAGTCGAGGACTCACGAGCGAAAATTTTTTATACATCATTTGAATGATAAATAAACAGAATCTGGAAAAAATTTGATGTGCTACGACGTTCGATTAAAAACGGGTTAAGACACGCAGTGGTTGTCTTATGAGAGAATGGTCGCCTTTATTTAACACTGTCCTGTGATGTTAATAAATCACTAGTATTTATAAAGGCTAAGCCAACAAGCTATGTATGTGAAATGATTACAAAATTTGGAAACGTTTATATGTACAAACATACATACACAAACTTCTTATATGTATTGGCATGATAAGACAAGATAAGATAAGCAAATGTGAAAAATTTCAATATAATATGAAACATATGTACATACCGTAGCATGCTAATTAATGTGAACAAAGTATCAATATTTTTGCATATTAGAAAGTATAGTTATTGTTTTAAGATTTAGTGTGTTTTAGATGGATTTTCATTAATATATGTTACTAGCCTTCTTTGCCCTCTTCGCTAGGCATGTTTATTTTGTTTTTTGATTCCCAATAACTTAAAAGATATACGGGAATAAAAATGTTGATTTACGCCACTGCAACGCCACCAATAAAAATTTAGGTGTTATGAGAAAGTTAATTTCATTTCAAACCATCTTAAAAATTACCAATAGAATAGCTGGAGTCTTGTTGATAGTTTGCCTAAAATATTTTTTTTCTGTAGTACATCTAGATATTCTTCGTTTTGACTATGAAGCCTTCGGGTGTCACAAAAAACCGTCACTTAAAGTTTATTGATAGTCCACCATAGATTTTTTCCCTCTCGTATATTCTTCGTTTTGATTATAAAGCCTTCGGCTGACTTTCGGGAACCATCGAATAGTTCAAAAAACTATCAGTTGAAGTTTGTTGATAGTTCGCCATAGATTTTTTCCCTCTCGTATACCTAGATATTCTTCGTTTTGATTATGAAGCCTTCGGGTGACCTTTGGACACCTTCGGGTGTCACAAAAAAATATCACTTTAAGCTTGTTGATAGTCTGCCATAGATTTTTTCCCTCTCGTATACCTAGATGTTCTTCGTTTTGACTATGAAGCCCTCGGGTGACCTTCGGCAAACTTCGGGTATTCTAAAAAACTATCAGTTAAGACTTGTTGAAAGTTCGCCACAGATATTTTTCCTCTAGTGTTTCTATATATTCTTCGTTTTGGCTATTAAGCCTTCGGGTGGTCTTCGGAAACCTTCGTGTATAGCATAAAAACATTCCCATACCTAATATATACTCATTTCTAAATTTTCAACTCAATTGGCCGAATGGTTTCTGAGTGATAATGCTTCACACACACAGACACACACACAGTCATTTTTATATATATGTATAGATGGGCGCTGACAGTTTTTAAAACATGCTGCCTGTGTGTACCTTGGACCTATGCTTTTTGACCAGCGAGCCTTTTTCGACGGGCAACCAGGAAGCTATAATCGCCTTTCAATATAACATTATTATTATTATTTACGTGATTAATGTATTTATTTGCAACCATTTTTGTTTAATTAATTGTTTTTTTTCTAAATGGACTTTTCTGTGTTATAATTTTTTTTGTAGATTTTTTGGTTTTTTTTTATTGAAAAAAATTTTACTTTTGATTACATTTTTCATTACATTTTATTACCTATATAAAGGATGTTTTTTTTAGAGATATAGAGCTTCGAATTGAAATAAAACACAAGAAAATCGTTTTAATGTCCATCAATTTGGCTTTATTGGAAGGATAATTTTATGCCATTAATGTTTAAATATGATTTCGGGCATGAGGCCGCCGCCGCTGGCTCGAATAAAGCCAATTCTACAGGTCCAATTTTCAACCACTTTTTCGAGCATATGGGGCCGTATGTCGGCAATAACACCACGAATGTTGGCTTCCAAGTCCCCTAACGTTTCTGGTTTGTTGGCGTAGACGAGCGACTTCACATATCCCCAAAGAAAATAATCCAATGGTGTCAAATCACACGATCTTGGTGGCCAATTGACAGGTCCATTCCGCGAAATTATGCGCTCATCGAATGTTTCCTTCAATAAATCGATTGTGACGTGCGCTGTGTGGCATGTAGCGCCGTCTTGTTGGAACCACAACTCATCCACATTCATGCCATCCAATTTGGGAACAAAATAGTCGGTTATCATGGCTCTATACCGGTCTCCATTAACGGTAACTGACTCTCCAGCATTATTTCGGAAGAAGTATGGCCCAATGACTCCACCAGCCCATAGAGCACACCAAACAGTCAGTTTTTGTGGATGTAATGGCGTCTTAAGGGTCTCATGTGGATTCTCTTCACTCCAAATGCGGCAATTTTGCTTGTTGACGTAGCCATTCAACCAAAAATGAGCCTCATCACTGAACAAAATTTTGCGATGAATATCAGCATCGAGATCAATCTCATTTTCGGCCCATACACCAAAATCACGACGCATTGCATGGTCTCGCGGCTTTAATTCTTGCACAAGCTGGATCTTGTAAGGTCGCAAGCCAAGATCTTTGCGCAAAATCTTCCATAAAGTTGATGGACAAAGCTCCAATTGCTGTGCACGGTGGCGAATCGATTCATTCGGGTCCTCTTCAACATTTTGCTCTACAGCGGCAATTGTTTCTTCGGTGCGCACTGTTCGACGTCTCTGCGGATGCGTATTATCACATAGAGTAAACGTAGTGCGAAAGCGACCCATGGTTAACCGAATTAATTGCTCTGATGGACGATTATGTCGACCATAAAATGGACGGAGCTTGCGGTAAACTTCGCGAACTGAACCATTATTTTCGCAATAAATTTGCACGATTTGCAAGCGTTGTTCTTTTGTCAACCTGTTCATGATGAAATGGCAAACCAAACTGAACATAAATGACATTAGAGTTGCCAGATTTGACCACAAAATGCCAGTTTTATCTCTATTCGAAAAACAAACCTCTAAAAAAAACACCCTTTACAATGTATTCTCTTTTATTTTTGATTGTCCAAGGAACACTTGCATATCATTGTCACGTCATTTGATGCTGCAAGCATTGTAGAAATATAACTTTATCAAAAAAGGTACACACATTTCCCCTACCTAATATCTTTTTTCTATATCAAGTCATGTACTCGATTTAAAATTGGTTCCACAAAATTTTGGAAGATTTGATCCATAAAATCCGGACCATAACATAACGCTCATTTACTTAAAGAACTGCATAATAATATTTTTCACAGTTTATCATCTAAAGATGTTTGTATGTATGAAATTCGCAAAAAAAATGGCATGTTACTTACATAATAATATTTCAATAACAAAAAAATATCGTCAGCATAACGAGCCCTAACCACCAAAAAGGCTTAACTATAACGATTTCGGATTTTCGTTTTTTGATAAAAATCGATAACTCGTGTACTATACTGTTGAAAGTACGGAGTTTTAGCGCAAGCTATTTTAACTTTTGTACTACAGTCGAATCCGCTTAACTGAAATCCGCTGTTCTGAAAAAACCGCTTTGCTGATAAAACCGCTTAAGTGAAACACAAAATTTAGTCCGGAGCATTTTTTCACAATTTTCTAACGAATTACTCCACATAACTGAAAAATTCGGTTTACTGACAAAAATTGTTTTTCACGTAAATAGCTCCACATAACTGAAAATAAACATATCCACAAAAAATTACCCCAATTTTTCTCTCCTGTTTGCAAAAATAAATTTAGCAGATTATGACATGTGTATTTCATCAAAAGAAAAATAAGCTGCCAAGAAAATAGGATGTACTTTTTAGTACTGACGTATATAACAAACTTTCAAGTTAGGTGACTGAAATGGTTTTTCAGCAATACTAGCTCCGTTTAAATTAAATTTTTATTGCAGTTATCCGAGCCCCGCAAAATTTTTGTCCACAATTTTGTAACACAGTAAATTTCCTATGTAAAGATGTAAAAAATGTTTTCGTGTGTAGTTTAGCAGATAACCCAATATAAAAAGTTATCCACAGTTTTTATATGTAAATGTTACGTATAAGTTCATATTAAAATATCTTACTTTTAAAATGGCGAATACTCTTTAACGAGGAGTCGTACAAAAAAAATTAAAAAACCGTTCAAAAGATAATTGGATTTTCTATACACAGTATTACATTTTTTTGGAGCGAATCATGGTCTAAGATATATTATTCAATAACCGTTAAAGTTTCAGAAATACTGGTTTTTGAAGGATATCTCTGAAACGGTAAGTCACACCATAAAGAGCAATAGCATAAATTTTGTAGAAAATCACAAGATCTACAAAACATAAGCCATATGTGTACAATTAGTCGTATTCAAATGTAAAATTATTTGAAAATTTTTTTCAAAAATCAATAGAATTTGTTTTTGTAATTTCAAATAATTTTGCATTTGCTACAACGCAACAAGATTGTGAACGTGGTTATTGAAGTAACCGTTTAGAAGTTATTCAAAAAAAAAACCTTCAAATGCTAAAAAACCGGTTTTTATTGAATAACTTCTGAGCGGCTACGACCTTTGAGCCTGAATAACTTTTTATGCGCACAATGGACTTCAATTAACTTTTTACACATTATTAACCATGCATAAATAAATATAATTCCGGTGAAAAAAATACACTTGGAATTTTTTCGCAGAAAAATTCTAATTTTCCTGGGCTATTTTAGCGTAGATTTTAAGCTTTGGGTTGAGTTCTGAAAAAAAATTTCGCGATAAAAAAGCTAATTTTACTAAATTTTACGCTACAACAAAATATAGTACGCTACAAAAAAATATAGTATTTCATGGAAATAGTAAAAACTAGACAAAGATATATTTGGTACTTATTTATTTTTAAGAATTTTTAAGTGAGTTACTTAATGACATTTATATATTGAAAAATTGATTTTTTAATTAAACTTTTAGTCATACTTATATTTGCAAAGATCGATTTACATATGAATCTATCAATGCATTTTCTAACACATAATTATGACAAATCAAGGAACGGATTAAAAGCACGGCCATAGTGACATATGTTTCGTCTTTCGCCACAAAGACTCATCAGACTATTTTTGTTGTAATTATAATTATATTTATTTTACTTAATTAATTATAATTGAAAAATTGCAAGTTTGAAAACTTTTTGTGTTTTTTTTTTTTTGGCCTGGGCGGGAACCAAGGACCTCCCGGTTGGTAGCAGAAGTCGTTACCACTGTACCAGCCTTGCCCGGCTGCAAAGCCGACTTTTGCCAGTTTTGTTTGTGTGTTAATACGTATTGATATATCATAATTGTTGTTTGTATTATTTATTGATATTTGGTATAGCTGTTCCTTTGGAACTAGATTCAATACCGATTGCAGGTGTTGCCACCTTATCAGGGCGTGTTCTCCCAAATAACTTTAAGAATTTTTAAGTGCGTTACTTAATGACATTTATATATTGAATTTTTCAATTATAATTAATTTAGTGAAATAAAGATAGTTATTTATTTTTGTATTTAAAAACTATACTTTTTCTGCGATTTCCGTGGCCCTTCGATTTAAAGATGATTTTTTTATAAATCCCAAGAGAAGTCAAAAAAACTAAATTAAATTTTTCGATATCTCGCTTTGTAGCCCAGGAAAATAAGAATATTTCTGCGAAAAAATTCCAAGTGAATTTTTTCACCGGAATTATATTTATTCATGCATGGTTTATAATATGTAAAAAGTCCATTGAAGTCCGTTGTGCGCATAAAAAGTTATTCAGGCTCAAAGGTCGCTAAAATCAGTTTTTTGCAAATATCTCGCTATCGCAAACTTTTGCAGAAAAATTTTTCTCCACAATTTTGTAACTCAGGAAATTTCCTATTTAAAGATGTAAAAAATGTTTTCGTGTATCTTATAGTTAAGGAGATAACCCAATTTAAAAAGTTGTGCACAGTTTTTATATATAAATGCTACGTATAAGTTCATATTAAAATATCTTACTTTAAAAATTGCGAATACTCTTTAGCGAGGAGTCGTACAAAAAAAATTAAAAAACCGTTCAAAAGTTAATTGGATTCTGTATACACCGTATAAACCGTTAAAGTTTCGAAAAAACTTGTTTTTGAAGGATATCTCTGAATATCTCTCATACGGCAAAAAGCAACGGCATCAATTTTATAGAACACTAGCTGGCCTGGTTGCGACTTCGTTCGCCCATTCCCGATGCCTATACGTACGAAGTCCCATCCATCTCCATCGTCCCTCTCTTCCAATCACCAAGGTTTTTAAAGATCCATGTATCAACTTTTGTAATCATAGCTCCCATAGGTACAGAGATATAGCATTTTCTATATTTTTTGTATGAAGGGTGCAACTCCCCCTTTTCACCCCCCCCGCCCAAGATTTTCATAGTAAATGGTAGATAGAATATTCATGTATGTACCAAGTTTTATAACAATATCTGCGATATGTGAAGAAATATAGCATTTTGTGTATTTTTTAAAATTGGATGCAATTCTACACCCAATATCCCCCAAGTTTTGCATGGTGAATGGTAGATATGTACATTATGCATAAGTTTATCAACTTTCATAATCATAACTTGTATAACTGTAGAGATATAGCATTTTTTGTATTTTTTTCGTATGGGGGGTGCAACCCCCGTTCCCCTCAGTAGCATCCCACCCCCTTAAGAACCTTCTACAGACCATAACAAACAATTAAAAAAAAAAATTATGTAAATCGGCCTTGTAGTTTCCGCGTTCATAAGCTACATACGGACACCATTTCATTTTTATATAATAGATTACAAGATCTACAAAAAATAAGCTACATGAGTACACATTGAAGTAACCGTTTAGAAGTTATTCAATAAAAACCGGTTTTTTGCCTTTTAAAGGTTTTTTTTGATTATCTTCTAAATGGGTTCTTCAATATGTACACATATGGCTTATTTTTTGTAGATCTTGTGATTCTGTATAAAATTGATGCTGTTGCTTTTTGTCGTATGACTTACCATTTCAGAGATATCCTTCAAAAATCAGTATTTTCGAAACCTTAATGGTTTTTGAAGAATATCTCTTGGACCATAAGTCGTTTCAAAAAAAATGTAATACGGTGTACATACAGAAACTAATTATCTTTTGAACGGTTTTTTAATTTTAAAGAGTATTCGCAATTTTAAAAATAAGATATTTTAATATGAACTTATACATAGCATTTATATATAAGAACTGTGTAAAACTTTTTAAATTGGGTTATCTCCTAAACTATAAGCTATACGAAAACATTTTTACATCTTCAAATAGGAAATTTCCTGTGTAACAAATTTTTCTGTAAAAGTTAGCATTAGCGAGATGTTTGCAAAAAACTGATTTTAGCGACCTTTGAGCCTGAATAACTTTTTATGCGCACAATGAACTTCAATGGACTTTTTGCATATTATTAACCATGCATAAATAAATACAATTCGGGTGAAAAAAATTCACTTGGGATTTTTTCGCACAGCAGCTCTTTTTTCGTCTTATTTTCCTGGGCTATTGTATATAAAATGCCAAGGCTTAAAAAATACGAGAATATTAAATAAATTTCAATAAAATTTAGATTTGACTTGACTTGCACTCTAAAAGCTTTAAGTCTCAATATCTCGAAAACAAGACGAGATCATGAAAGATTTTCTAAAATTTTCTCAACTTATTTTTGGTCATTTCACGTGAAAACATTGTCAAATCAAGTTGCTACGGAAATTGAAGTACATATAGCCAAAAAGCTCACCTGGCCAATGCCACTTTTTCCGATAGAAAATGTAGCGCTACATCTGCGTCATCATAGAACTAACTGCATGCTTCAAGAGCCACTTCGACGCTCTTGTAGTGACTTTAACATGGTTTTTAATGTAATCGAATTTAATGAATCCTTTCATCAAATTAATAAAAAAATTATAGATTACTTGGAAAACATCATTCTGTAAGATTGCAGCGGCTGTCACAGAGTGCTAATTTGCTTTTATCTTTAAGAACTAAGCGTCCATTGTGCACGCGTTCTTTTGAATTTCAGCATCCACAGTCCATAACTGTGTAAACTCTTTACATCGCTTAGCTGCGGTATCATTTCCAGCCTACAAGAAATACAACGATTATTATGACATGTATCGTTACATCATCCACTAATTTTATTTAGATGGCAATTCATCGTACCAGCTTCCACAAAGCGTTTCATCTAACGCTGTGGCCATAGCGCTCCATCCTGCGCTTTCATCGAGATAGTGGTTGCAATGTATAGCGTCCTTCTAGCGCTAGGGTGGTTTGCGCGAGCATCATTCTCTGCCGTGCCATAGCTCCTGGGCAAAGAGTTTAGAAAAGCAATTTAAGAAAACTCTTGCGAGTATTCTTTCAAATTGCATATTTCAATAATGCTTTGTTCCGGTACTATTTGAACAACCTTGTTTGTAACCACTACTTTCGGATTCAGCCGGCTGTTACCTGGCTCTTATTTGTGAGCGGTTTTTATACGAAACCATGATTTTTGATCTCGCTCATTTGTTTTAATGTTTATATTTTTGAATTGTATTACATAAAAAAATCGTTATTGTAATTTATAAGGGCATTACAGCTCAGTAAATGAAACTTAAATAAACAAATAATTAAAAATTGAATCAAGTAATTTGTATTATAACTTTAGTCTAGAAATTATCTTAACTCCGAATAAAGGGCAGAAGCCTAAAAAAGTAAAAGTTTTTTTTTTCGGTTTTTTAAACAACATAATTAAAACTGGCGCAGTCTATAGGATACCGCAAAAATCCTATCCAACATAAATGTTTTACCACTTTTCACATAAAAATTAACTTCCTATTCAAAAATGATTACAAATTATTATTACAAAAAGGAGATCATTTGGCTGTTTTAAAATCCAGTTTACCAGATATGTTCTGAAATCTTATGTATTTCAGAATCCAATTACACAAAAATTTTTTAGTGCGAACTTGCAACTATTATTCTCTCTCAGATCTGGGATCCGAGATATTCGTTGTTATCAGATTGGAACCGATAGCCAATTTAATTTGGTGAAATACAAATCTGATTCCATTTTACTCATCGAAATGGGGAACACATTAAGTTTGATTTAATCTCGATTACGAAGAAAATTGGATTCCAGAACGTGGCTGTATTTAACGTTTTAAGTACAATTCAAAACTTCAAAATCATCAAAATAAGAAGATAAGAATAAAATGAGATAAAAAAAATTTTGCCTTAAGTAGTATCACAGTTTTGTTTTTGCAATATGCAATTTTTTTTTTTATTTATTTGCATGCTGTTTAAAATGTCAAACGTTAAAAAAAAATATTGCATAGTCTTAGGGGGCGATATTCGATTTTGAAACATCCTATTTTTTATATTCGCTATAACTTCTTCAATTTCAACAATTTAAGGAAACTGGGTAGATATGAATTTTATGATTTTTTGTGGGCTTCAATTCTATATGGTGGCCTTGGCAGCTTAGGGTGGTAGAAACTGAGATAATGAGTACAACTAGTGGAAAAAAAATCTGAGATAAATGACTTCTATGAATGAAATGAAGTTCATGTTGGGACATTTACAACGAAATACTATACTTGTTGATTGGACGTCAAGTGGCGGAGATATAGGAAAAAAACTGCATCGAATTTAGAGGCCAAAAAAAAAAATGTATTTTTCATTCAAATTCTTTCAATATTAGCTTTCAAACTGGGGGCGGTCATTCGAACTTTTTTTTTTGTATGGGGGTCGATACTATCTATTGTATAGTTTCTTTATTTTCAAAGGCTTTTTGAAATGTGTGCCCCCCTGAACTGTCTTCACTCACCCCTAGGGGGGCGCGCCACACCAGTTGAAAACCTCTGAAATAAAATATAAAATTAAGGGTGGTGCCACGCCTCTTAATAAGTGTATACAAAGTCATAGTCCATCACATTCTGTAATGGCCAATTAGTTTTTATATCATTGTTTTTTTTTACTACCCATTTGCATGGAAACTCCCGCATTGAGTTATTTTACTTTACACTAAGCTTATGGCTTAATATATATACGGTCACAATAATCCGTTCAATTTTATTGTGCATACTTTTGATTGTAACCCTACAGTCGACATTAAAGTTACTGAGATAAAATGTAACATTTTGATGTTCGTTATTTTCATTGATTTACTTGCTAAGAAACTTCTTAGACATAAAGTTCGGTTCCTAAGCTATCTCTAATATATTTTTGGTCATAAATGTTTCATTTCAACCTATGGAAATAAGGCATTGAAGTTAGAAGTGTAGGGAACTTTCGCGCATAATTTATGCAAAGTACATATAAGCCGAGATGGTCATGTGTATTCCGCAATGTGTACTTTCGATTTCGACATTTACAGTAAATGTACTAAATTTCTTACACTTTGACTTAGTCGATTATATTAGATGAGTTAATTTTTCTTTCTGATCAAAACTTCATATGAGAAACATCAAGTCTGCGGAGTCATAAAATTGATTAAATATATTGAAACCGCGTGTTTTATTTCAACTTTTAAAGATATTGAAAGAAAATTTTTATTATTGAAAAATTAAAGTAAAAAGTTAAGATTGTGTTAAAGTTAACAAACTTAATCAATAAATGCTGATTAATTAACATAATCCACTGTGGATAAAAGGCGTAAAAACCTAGCCTTGAGACTCCGAGGGTCCATATTTAAGATTTTCCAACATAAGAATTGGCGCTTCCGAGTGAAAATTATCACAGTCCAGGAACATAATTTTATTGGGTTTGGTGAGTTTTTAATGAAATTTATTTCAAAATACAGTGCACATTGTAATGACAAAATGTCGTCATTTAGGGCTCCGTGGGGTGCTCAAACCCGTTATATTTTTCGAGGTTAGGCCTCAAGTCCACATGGAATTTGGCATTGAAATAACCTTTGATTAAATTCAACATTCCGCAAAGATCATCAGAATTGCAACTGTCGGTTCTTCATCTTTAAAAAAAAATATATTTTTTTTTATAATTTGCAAATTTTAAGATTAAATTATGTTAAATTTATTTTGTTCTTATCTAAAAACTTAATGAGAGATAATCCAATCAGACTTAAAGCAAAATGTAATTTAAGATTTTTTTTTTAGTTTTCTAATTCAATTTGTTCAAAGTTAAACTAATTTTTTTATATTGTTAAAAGAAAGATTTAATTAACTTAAAATAATTATAACCTAATTGAATTATTATGATTTAATTAACTATTATTATATCTAAAATTTAAAATATGAATACACCTACAACGCATCGAAATTTCGCTGGGCCCACCGATTTCCACGATGGATACATAACCTTGTAAGTCATAATGATATCATTTCTATATATTGATAATATTCAGCTTAACTTGCTTGAAATCATAATAATTTGGTTTAAAATTATTAAGTATAACTAAATCTATTATTAGTAATTACTTAATCATAATCTCATAAAGATGTGATATTTAAATTAAATTTGAATTGAAATACTTTAAAATATTATAATAATGTTATATCAAATTACTAAATGAATCCTAAAACTAATTATATTTAAGATTTAAATAATTTATACATAAATACCTAATCGAGGTTTAAACTATTTTTTTTAAACACCCTACACTTGTAGTTTAAAAATTTCAAATATAACTTCAGATACTTTTAAATTGAGTTAAGGTGAAAGCTTGCATTATATTGTTGTTGCAATGAGTTTGCAAACACTCTCTTCGTTTTTCGTTTAAATGAATTTTCTCGCGCGTATATAATATCTCTATTAGCTCTCTGCAGGTATTAACCTAGCACTCTTCTAAGCATAACTTTAAGTGTTATACAATGAGCATAAAGCTGTTATACTCAATAAAATTATGAATTTAGTTGTTCTCTGAGAATTGAAATAATGTTGTTGTTTTGAGTCATTCGGTTTCGCCCGTGTAAAGGTGTAGCATGAATAAGGTAATGGTATGATCACACAATTAAACTTGGTTTTGGGGCAATTTAAACCAATGTCGATAATTGCCAAGGATGGGAAGGTACAGACGACGGGGCGCAATAACATCATGCGTACCCTATCTTATAGGTAGCACTTAGATTCTGTATTAGTTTCAGCCTAAATTTCCGGTTCTTTTAATTTTTGCTTCTAAAGTAATCACATTTCCTTTCACTCCTCTACCTCAAAGTGCACATAAAATTAAATGTGGTAATGTCTAGGTGTATAAGGGTGAAACAAGATCCCCGACAGTTCGACGAGCTAGCAAGAGCATAGCTAGATGTGCACACCCGTAAGCTTTTATATGCCAAGAACGTTATTTAACTATTGATGAAGTCAGAGAGCTTCTCTGGTAGAACTTTTAGGGTTTTATTCTGGCTTCAACAAACGACCATTTTTGGGTTTTTTTTTTATAACGTTCATTCTGACGTTAGTCAGATATAAGACAGAAGGACCATTACAATTCTTCATTCAATGTGCATCGTTCTAAAAGGTTTCAATAAAACCGCTGCAGTCGTTCTTGAGAAGAATAGGTGCAATTTTTTTTTTTTTTGCAGTTTTAGGTCGGTAAGGACAAGATACAGCGATTTTGATGCCAGATTCGGATTCAGCATCGCAAAGTACATTGAAAATTACTCTTTTTATTTTTTGTATTTTTTTCCAGTTTTTTTTCTAAGTTTCTTTGATATTGGGTAACAAATTATTACAACAATTCCGTCCCAGCTTCAAAAGGCTTCTGATTTTAAATAAAATAAAAAAAAAAATAATAAAAATCGCAGCTGTTCTTGAGGACTAAAAAATAAAAAAAATAAATGTCATAATATGAGTTAGCTAGCATTTTGCAAGAAATGAATAAAATTGGGATCTGCTTTCACAGAAAGTTTACTCGATGGTGTAGAATTGATAACATTAAGTTGAAAAAAATCATATTTGTCAAATAACCGATTATTATGCAGATAAATTGTATGACATTACTCTTGCCATTGTATCGACGCATGATACGAAAAGTAGGATGATTCAATTCTCCTACGAAAAGTAGGTTTTCAAAAATTTTTGGACGAAAAGTAGGACGTTTCAAACTTATTTGTACGAAAACTAGGTTGTTTCATTATATATGACGAAAACTAGGTTTCTTCGAAGTTTTGTGTATAAAACTTTTTTTTTATAATAAAAGTAGGACGTTAAAGTTTTTATGTCGAAAAATAGGATGTCTGAACATTTTGGACGAAAACTAGGACGTTTCGATGCCTTGCACGAAAACTAGGTTGACGTTGATTTTTGCAGCGTATTTTTGGCAAAAACTAGGGTGTTTCTTATTTTGTTACATCAATTTCCAAATGTAAATGAAATATTAATATCAGGTATAAGTTATTAAGTGAAAGAACGATGAGAAAATATAACATATCTATATATGTATAAAGAGGTAAACGATATCGGTTCAGTCCCTTTCTATGCCGAAATTTCAACATATTCACTTGATTTTTTGTACTGGAAAGGTTGTGAAGAGTAACAGTGCATAGGACGGTACCACGCCCTAAATAGAAAAAACCCTCTCGTGGCAAAGCCACCGCATTGATTTTTATGAAATTTGGTATGGAGATAGGGTTAGCACTTAGGAACGATAACATGACCATAATGTTTTAGATAGGCGGTGCCACGCCCCTTAATAGAATACACGTTTTCACGTCAAACACTAATTTTTGGCTCTTTTAGACGGTTTGCTATAAGCACAACAAGTATCTATGGATAGAAATAGGGTTATACTTTATATTACGGATAATCATTTTTGAAAACATTCTGAATTTAATCATATTCATCTGTTATGTGATTGTTCGTTTGCTGTAGTTTTGTTTAGGCTAATCCACGTTTTATTTTAGCCATCATTGCTAATGTATGTTTAATTCGAGTATCAAAACAATAAAAATTTAAGCAGATTTGTCGATGAAACGAGCATTTTTTGTCATGCATAAACTAAAAGAAGCTCACAGGGAAGGTTAAGGTTCATTTAAATACATAAAATAAGTTAACAAATTTTTATATTCGCTTATGATATGATTCACCCTTTTTTTTTTTGTCGTTCAATATGAAACATCCTATGTTTCGTCTAAAAGTTTAATACAACCTTCTTTTCGTTACAAATTATGAAACATCCTACTTTTCGTAAAAAAGTTTGAAACGTCCTACTTTTCGTCCAAGAATGTAAAACATCCTATTTTTCATAAAAAATTATGAAACATCATACTTTTTGTTAAAAATTCTGAAACGTCCTACTTTTCTTCCAAGAATATAAAACAACCTACTTTTCGTAGGAGAATTGAATCATCCTACTTTTTGTATCATGCGTCGATATGGTCTCGATTTCGACAAAAATGGACTTAGTCACTTTCAAAATAAACGACACACTTACATGTGTTCTACTAGCCTCAAATGAACTATTCGCTACTCAGGCACACATCATACTTCTTCTGTGAGGGCTTTTTATCAAAGTTTTAATGCAAAATTGTGATGTTTAGTCGTGTTCAATTAGTCGATTGGCCATGCAACCGCTGTTAGCCCAATTGTGTCGAAAAGTCAATGGTCCATGCATTCACTGTTGCTTACATTGGCTCAAGTTGAACTGAACGTAGTCGAGTGTCACCACTGAATAACAGACTGCTCGACCATTGAAGTGATTGCCACAGACTTTTAGGTAGACAGACAAACAGTCGATTTTCATTTTTCGTATTTCGTCAACAGGGGCATGCGGTGTTGACTCGTAACTAACTGGAACCACAATATGGCCGGCAACCAGGACAGCTTTGTGGTTTTTCCAGCATTAACTACTGCGCCCACTTGCATGTGTTTGAAGTGCTTCGGTTGTGATTCTGTACGACGGTATTAGATGTGTGCTTTATTGCTTGTCACTTTGTGAAATCTGCAGTTGTGTTGCCATTTGAAGATGTCATTGATGAAAGTGCCTTTGCTGTCAGAGGGCTTTATTTATTTTTGAGTGTTGATTTTGTTTGAGTAAAGCTTTTCGCAGGATATTATTAACTGTGAATGGTGTAATTGTCGTAATAGAAACTTATAAAATGTCACATTAGTTAGTAGGTTAAACCATAAACTCACTCAGACTTGTCTTGATAATCTCGTCGTACTAGAATTTTTCAAAACAATTTCTCCTTAATTTTCTAGAGATTTTAACGAACTATATCCACAAAAAAAAAGTATTATAAAATCATTAAGTGAAGACGGGGTAGATTCGTACAAGGAGCACCTTCGTACAGTGATTTTATTTCGAAAACTATAGACGTTACCATGCCCGCGCTTGTAAATATTCAATATTGGTGCTTTTAAAACCACTTTGCTGGTGAAATGTGACAGTATAGTAGTACGATTGCTGACTTTTCCGAAAAAAAACTGTGTGTTTTTGCAGTGCAAAAGTAATTGTATTATCTGACTTCAACTTCGTTTAATGGTAATAATTTTTTGCTAAAATTTAATAATATTGTACTTTTGCTTGTTTATAAACAGATATGCTATTTTACTGCGTGTTTACTATTTTTGCAATTTTTTTTTGCAGTCAATTACACTCTTAAATATTTTTGTGTAACTTTACGCTTATAATGCGAGGCAACCAGTTACCTCCAATAACACTGTTCAACACAAAAAAAAAACATGAGGAAATCTAAAAAATTCTTAAAGTAGACGTTAAAAAAAAAAATACCCGTGTCTCGTGGTTTTTCTGCAGCACGTAACATTTTGTTTTAATCGATTTTTGAAGTTTTTTACCCACTGTACATGAAAAAAACAAAAATACCGCATTCTTGTGTTAAATCGATGAATTTAACTAAATATATGATCCTTACATTTGAGGTGTATCATGTGTTCAGCAAACTTATGCAGAATATTGCAGTGAATATTTTTGTGGCCATTTTTGCCCTTTTTTTTAAAATGGCACTTAAAACAGGGGAATATTGAGTCAGTATGTACTACAGAAATATTTGCTATACAATTTTACTACTAGTTGCTGAACACTACAAAAGCAAAACTTCATCCCGAAAGCAAAAATACGAATTGGCTAATAGAGAAAATTTTTCGCTGACTGCGCTTGGCTCAGTGATTTTAAGACGCTGACACCCTTGCTATGCGCAGTACTATTTTCAAATTTGAATGATTTTCAAGTCACGATAACTCATGAAGGGTAAGTAACAGTTCGAAAAGACCCTTATAGGGAATTGAACGTTCTACAAAATGCATGAACAATTTTTTTTCTAGGACGAACCGTTTTGGAGTTATTTTGAAAAAACGGTTTTTTTTCTAAATTTCTGGTTCGTTCAAAAAATATCTCCTTAACTATAGGTCAGACGAAAAAACAACAATAAGAAGCTTGTAGTGCAAGTAATTCCCTATAAATGAATATTAAGTTTTTTTCTCCAAGTGTAACTGTTAAAGAGATATTTGTAAAAAACTGATTTTGGACGCCTTTTTTCCAGTATGGCGGCGCGAGCGAACTCGATTCGAGGTAGCTAAGTTTAAATTCTGAAAGAGCACATCAAAATCTATAAAATAAACCATTTGCAAAAATCCCGCAAAACTTTCCAGGTAACATCATTTTATTCTCCCAAATGAATGTACTGTATCATCTAAGCATTGTTTAGTTCATATCTCAATATGAATCAATATTGCTAGGTCTCTAATCTTATCTAAAATCGACTTTGCTCTTCCAGTTTATTGACGGTGCGTTAACTCAAACATAAAGATGCTAAACGCTTCTTACCACATCTTCTCTTCTTATACGAGATAAAATTGCATGTTTGTTTGTTTGTTTGTTTTTATGTACTCAATATTATTTTCTTGATTTCAATGAAACTTGGTATAGTGTTAGATATTAGCATACAATGCAGAATGAGCTACGTTTGAACTTTCTAAATGCTCATCGCATGGCATCGCATTAAATTTTAAATTTGATATGGTCATAACTCGCAAACCATAAAAGATATTTGAATAAAATTTAGTGAGAAGGTACGGTTTAATAATGCCTTAAAATAGACAAAAAATGGGCGGGATCGAAGAAGTGCCACGCCCACTTTTTAGCCCTTGAAAATTTTGATTCAATATTACTCGAAAACGACTCCAACAATTTTAGTGAAAATTTAGGAGAGTTACGTCTGCAAACAAGTATTAATATGTAATATGCCGTTATATTGGGAAAACTCGGTGAAGGGCGTGGCACCGCCCACAAAAATATAGTGCGCTATAAAAAGAAAACTACTAAAGCAATCCTTCTGAATTTAACTATAGGGATTCTACTTGCTATTAGAAACCTACGGCCTGAAAGTAGGCAAAATATCGCCGTTGCGCGTGGAACCTCCCATACAAGTAAAACACATTAAATGCTATTGCTCGCAAATGATACAACATATTTTGATGTAATTTGGTATGCGGATCTGGATCAAGAGTATCTAAAGCATAACAAAAAGAAGACTTTGTTTAATAATTGCCACGCCCATTTTTTTTGTCAAAACAAAAATTTTGGTTAATAACTCAGGCACAAAAAAAAAAAAATGGAATGAACTGTTTAATTCTTATATGCAGTCTTATGTACATTTTGACGCTAAGTCCGTCTACATCAGCAGAACTGTCATTATACCTGCAGGAGTATTAAATATCCTTGCTTGAAGTTGAAGAAAACGCTGTGTTCAGTCTTACAGCGTAGCTACAAGAAAAGGTAAAATTATTTTTTATTAATAGCATCGAATAGTTACACTCTTCCTTGTCCAAATATCTTTTCGGATTTTTCCAATGGGATTCTTATTTTCCGAGTTATGATCCTTTTAGTACAAGAGCCAGCGCTTAAAAACAACTTTGCGTTTCTAAAAGCTGAATTTTTTACAGTTGGTTATAGTAATTGTGTACATCAATAATCTGTCGGTCAGTCAAGCGAACTGTAGAACAGGCGGCTGCTATATGGCCTCAAACATGTAAAATTTCGATTTTTCTGCAATCAATTTCTAAAAGCTGAAACTTCTTATACACGTTATATAATGCATACAAATAACATTTTTGTCGGTCAGTCAGTTGAACGTTAGAACGGGGCTAGTCAGCACGCCCCAATATATGTGCAATAAATGAATCAAGTCAAAATTATTTCTAAAAGCTGAAATTTTTTTTAGGGGTACTTTATTGTATATTAACCACATATAAAGCAGTCAGTCAGCTATATTGTAGAACAATCTCCGTCAGCAAGCTCAACAAAGCAAAAAAAAAATGGTTTTTAAAAGCTGAAAATTTTTTTAGGGGTACTTGATTGTATATTAACCACAAATAATTCAGTCAGTCAACTATATTGTAGAACAATCTTTGTCAGCAAGCTCAACAAAACAAAAAAAAAATGGTTTTTAAAAGCTGAAATTTTTTTTAGGGGTATTTGATTGTATATTAACCACAAATAATTCAGTCAGTCAACTATATTGTAGAACAATCTTTGTCAGCAAGCTCAACAAAACAAACAAAAATGGTTTTTAAAAGCTGAAAATTTTTTTAGGGGAACTTGATTGTATATTAACCACAAATAAATCAGTCAGTCAACTATATTGTAGAACAATCTTAGGGCTTGATTGTATATTAACCACAAATAAATCAGTCAGTCAACTATATTGTAGAACAAACTTTGTCAGCAAGCTCAACAAAACAAAAAAAAAAATGGTTTTTAAAAGCTGAAATTTTTTTTAGGGGTACTTGATTGTATATTAACCACAAATAATTCAGTCAGTCAACTATATTGTAGAACAATCTTTGTCAGCAAGCTCAACAAAACAAAAAAAAAATGGTTTTTAAAAGCTGAAAATTTTTTTAGGGGTACTTGATTGTATATTAACCACAAATAATTCAGTCAGTCAACTATATTGTAGAACAATCTTTGTCAGCAAGCTCAACAAAACAAAAAAAAAATGGTTTTTAAAAGCTGAAATTTTTTTTAGGGGTATTTGATTGTATATTAACCACAAATAATTCAGTCAGTCAACTATATTGTAGAACAATCTTTGTCAGCAAGCTCAACAAAACAAACAAAAATGGTTTTTAAAAGCTGAAAATTTTTTTAGGGGAACTTGATTGTATATTAACCACAAATAAATCAGTCAGTCAACTATATTGTAGAACAATCTTAGGGCTTGATTGTATATTAACCACAAATAAATCAGTCAGTCAACTATATTGTAGAACAAACTTTGTCAGCAAGCTCAACAAAACAAAAAAAAAAATGGTTTTTAAAAGCTGAAATTTTTTTTAGGGGTACTTGATTGTATATTAACCACAAATAATTCAGTCAGTCAACTATATTGTAGAACAATCTTTGTCAGCAAGCTCAACAAAACAAAAAAAAAATGGTTTTTAAAAGCTGAAAATTTTTTTAGGGGTACTTGATTGTATATTAACCACAAATAATTCAGTCAGTCAACTATATTGTAGAACAATCTTTGTCAGCAAGCTCAACAAAACAAAAAAAAAATGGTTTTTAAAAGCTGAAATTTTTTTTAGGGGTATTTGATTGTATATTAACCACAAATAATTCAGTCAGTCAACTATATTGTAGAACAATCTTTGTCAGCAAGCTCAACAAAACAAACAAAAATGGTTTTTAAAAGCTGAAAATTTTTTTAGGGGAACTTGATTGTATATTAACCACAAATAAATTAGTCAGTCAACTATATTGTAGAACAATCTTTGTCAGCAAGCTCAACAAAACAAAAAAAAAAATGGTTTTTAAAAGCTGAAATTTTTTTTAGGGGTACTTTATTGTATATTAACCACAAATAATTCAGTCAGTCAACTATATTGTAGAACAATCTTTGTCAGCAAGCTCAACAAAACAAAAAAAAATGGTTTTTAAAAGCTGAAAATTTTTTTAGGGGTACTTGATTGTATATTAACCACAAATAAATCAGTCAGTCAACTATATTGTAGAACAATCTTTGTCAGCAAGCTCAACAAAACAAAAAAAAATGGTTTTTAAAAGATGACAATTTTTTTAGGGGTACTTGATTGTATATTAACCACAAATAAATCACTCAGTCAACTATATTGTAGAACAATCTTTGTCAGCAAGCTCAACAAAACAAAAAAAAAAAAAAATGGTTTTTAAAAGCTGAAATTTTTTTTAGGGGTACTTTATTGTATATTAACCACAAATAATTCAGTCAGTCAACTATATTGTAGAACAATCTTTGTCAGCAAGCTCAACAAAACAAAAAAAAAAAAAAAATGGTTTTTAAAAGCTGAAATTTTTTTTAGGGGTACTTTATTGTATATTAACCACAAATAATTCAGTCAGTCAACTATATTGTAGAACAATCTTTGTCAGCAAGCTCAACAAAACAAAAAAAAAAAAAAAATGGTTTTTAAAAGCTGAAATTTTTTTTAGGGGTACTTTATTGTATATTAACCACAAATAATTCAGTCAGTCAACTATATTGTAGAACAATCTTTGTCAGCAAGCTCAACAAAACAAAAAAAAAAATGGTTTTTAAAAGCTGAAAATTTTTTTAGGGGAACTTGATTGTATATTAACCACAAATAAATTAGTCAGTCAACTATATTGTAGAACAATCTTTGTCAGCAAGCTCAACAAAACAAAAAAAAAATGGTTTTTAAAAGCTGAAATTTTTTTTAGGGGTACTTTATTGTATATTAACCACAAATAATTCAGTCAGTCAACTATATTGTAGAACAATCTTTGTCAGCAAGCTCAACAAAACAAAAAAAAATGGTTTTTAAAAGCTGAAAATTTTTTTAGGGGTACTTGATTGCATATTAACCACAAATAAATCAGTCAGTCAACTATATTGTAGAACAATCTTTGTCAGCAAGCTCAACAAAACAAAAAAAAAATGGTTTTTAAAAGCTGAAATTTTTTTTAGGGGTATTTGATTGTATATTAACCACAAATAAATCAGTCAGTCAACTATATTGTAGAACAATCTTTGTCAGCAAGCTCAACAAAACAAAAAAAAATGGTTTTTAAAAGATGAAAATTTTTTTAGGGGTACTTGATTGTATATTAACCACAAATAAATCACTCAGTCAACTATATTGTAGAACAATCTTTGTCAGCAAGCTCAACAAAACAAAAAAAAAATGGTTTTTAAAAGCTGAAATTTTTTTTAGGGGTACTTTATTGTATATTAACCACAAATAATTCAGTCAGTCAACTATATTGTAGAACAATCTTTGTCAGCAAGCTCAACAAAACAAAAA
This sequence comes from Calliopum simillimum, assembly GCA_951812925.1. Classification (NCBI taxonomy): domain Eukaryota; kingdom Metazoa; phylum Arthropoda; class Insecta; order Diptera; family Lauxaniidae; genus Calliopum; species Calliopum simillimum. Next base: position 65,373,293 of record OX638368.1, read on the forward strand.
AAAAATGGTTTTTAAAAGATGAAAATTTTTTTAGGGGTACTTGATTGTATATTAACCACAAATAAATCACTCAGTCAACTATATTGTAGAACAATCTTTGTCAGCAAGCTCAACAAAACAAAAAAAAATGGTTTTTAAAAGATGAAAATTTTTTTAGGGGTACTTGATTGTATATTAACCACAAATAAATCACTCAGTCAACTATATTGTAGAACAATCTTTGTCAGCAAGCTCAACAAAACAAAAAAAAAATGGTTTTTAAAAGCTGAAATTTTTTTTAGGGGTACTTTATTGTATATTAACCACAAATAATTCAGTCAGTCAACTATATTGTAGAACAATCTTTGTCAGCAAGCTCAACAAAACAAAAAAAAAATGGTTTTTAAAAGATGAAAATTTTTTTAGGGGTACTTGATTGTATATTAACCACAAATAAATCACTCAGTCAACTATATTGTAGAACAATCTTTGTCAGCAAGCTCAACAAAACAAAAAAAAAATGGTTTTTAAAAGCTGAAATTTTTTTTAGGGGTACTTTATTGTATATTAACCACAAATAAATCAGTCAGTCAACTATATTGTAGAACAATCTTTGTCAGCAAGCTCAACAAAACAAAAAAAAATGGTTTTTAAAAGATGAAAATTTTTTTAGGGGTACTTTGTGAGGGTGATATCTCAGTTAGGTATAAATTTTATTTTGAGTTTCCAACTTATAAACTTTTGAACAACTAAAATATTGCTTTAAACTTTCGTCAAACACGAAAGTTGAAAGTCGTCGTAAAGTTGCGTATGTATCTTTACATCCAAGACACAGACCTTTTGGTTCAACAGTTTTAAATGCACAGATAGTTGTTATGACATCTGAGAACGTGGATCGAAGTTGAAGTCTGCTGAGTTTCCGGAGAGATCGGCCCCTTTTGATTTTTGCTGTGAATAGAGAAAGACGTGTGCCATAAACACTGCACCGTCAGATAAAGTTTTTGTGGTTTTCTTCAAGTAATTTTAAAGAATTGAAGACACAGATTTGTGGAATAGATATTATTGAACGCAGTACTGAAAATTTTTAACGATTTTGGGTAAATTACTTATACCAAAACCATCAACAAAGCCGACAGTGGTTTTTGCATTTGGCGCTGCACAAGCATCCAGCCATCACGTACCTGGAGTACCATTAAGTAGCTCCAGAGAGTGTTCCAACGACGAGCGAAACTAAAAAGTCGGGTTCTTCAAAGTTAGAACATCGATATTCCGCCATTGGGTACTCAGAAGACACCATTTATAGTACCACATCATAGTTCCAGTATATCTATCAACAAAAATTTCTAAAACAAAGCCTGAAAGCTGTCGCAGACGATCTTCATCTGGAGAAACTCAGAGGCTTCATCTACGATTCATCGGAAATTAAGGGTCACACGCATCATATTCATATTTCATCACCTTCCTTCGAGGAGACACAAAAAAATCAGATAAGCTTTTGAAATATTAAATATATATTTATATTGCACCTTTTAATAGAAAAATTTGCAAATTCATGTGTATTCTCATATGATATATATGAATTAAATAGACGTTCAAAAAGCCATAATGGTGTAAATTCGGAGTATTTATGTAAATATATCATTATATTTTGCTTAATAAGTTTGAAAGAAAAGAAATTGATTTTATGGATCAAACTTAAATAAAACTTAATTTCATAACCTAAAATCTATGATAGTTAAAATACCTATATATACTTAAAATTGCTTAATTTAACCTTAATATAACCTTAATATAACCTTAAATACATATATATATATAGATATATATACACTTACCTAACCTTAAAACTACTTAATATATAAAAAGTACTTAGAAAAAAAAAAATCATAAACAAAATGGCTGAAACTAAACTAAATGAAATTTAATTTTCCTTAATTTTAATATATATTTAATATATACACTATGTATATATAAGAATCAAAACAGAATAAAAAAAAAAATAATTTAAAACAAATAATACTTAAATCTAAATCTAAATAAATAAACAAATTTTCATAAGTATTATGGTCTTAAAAATTAAAGAATCCTTTCTAATTTGAGTAATTAAAATCATGAAATATTTTAAACAAGAATCTTAAATAATCTTCAGACCATACATCATGAATAACATTTAAAGAAAATAGTACTTCATTTGTTTAAAACCTAAAGATATGGATTTAACTATTTTTATTTTTTTTCATAAGGGAATTGTAATACATACAGCCACCACTGTAATTGATCATTACAGATACTTTTCTTTTTTTTTATAAAAATGATTTTTTTTTAAGTTTAGCATAAAAAAAAAAAAGGTAAAGAAAAAGAAGAATTGAAGATTGTTTACAACAACAACCATAAAAGAAGAAAAAATAGTAAAGTTGATTTTAAATAAAAGAGATCAAAAGCTCTCTCACATTTTTTACAAAAGAAAGAAAAGTATTGTAAAACAAAAACAAATAGCTATATTCGAAAATATCATTAATAATCTAGGTTTTGAGTACCATCTCCAACAGAACATCAGGCCTGCTGTCTACGTGGGAGTATGCGTGAGTAACCCAAAATTTATAGAGTTTTTTTTTTTGAGTAAGCTTTCGGTAACGCTCTTTGTTTTGGTTTCGTAAAGACAAAAGAAAAAAAAAAAAAATTGCAACTCTCAAAGTGCACAAGAAGTGCAGAGTAAAATTTTGTTTTCTATTTTTGTTTTGGTCTTTAAGTGACATAAATATTTGCATAGAGTTAGCATTAAAAGAGATAAAATTTAAACACACTGTAATCCTAAAACTGTTAAGATTATTATTTTTCTATAAACCTTAATATTTACATTTCGATTTCTTTTATTATAACATTTATGTTATATTTAACATTAAATGCTGTCTTATAAGATATATAATAGTTTTCGAACATTATTCTCATTCTCTTTAGTATGAAAATTATACATACATGAATAAATTTTTATAACGTTCTCAAAATGAATTCGAACTAACTTTTTTTTTCATTTAGCCATGAAATAAGGAATTAGGATGTTAGGGCAAAGTGGGCTAATAAAGCCAAAAGTATCTTTCTTTATTAGCAGGTTGGGCGGGTATAGACCGAGAGGACAAATAAGACCTAATGTTCCTTTCATTTCTATTCAAAATGTAGATCCACCCTTTTAGAATCAACAGATTTAGCATACGTAATTGGTATTTATCTACTTCAAATATAAATTTTATTAACTTTTGTCGGTTTTTGGTATCTTGACCATCTTATACTCTGCACACAATTTTTAATATAATGTGACCTACTCGCAACGTTTCTGAAGGGCAACCCCACCCCCATTTTCCATGAGCTACGACCGCAGCAGAGCAAGGTGTGCAGAACCGGCCTGTAGGATACGTGCCCTAGTAGTTAGAGGTAGAGTTTGTTACATATAATTAAATGGCGCCCAACGTGGGGCCTCAACAGCATCAAAACTTAAAATTTATTTCGAAAAACTGAATTCATGGTTTCTAAAAAAAATCATGGATCTATAAACTTTCACGTGTATTTTTCGACATAATTGATATTTTGTTATATTAATCATTGAGTACATTTTGTGGAACTAAAGATTTGATTTTTGTTGATTTCCCTACGGAGTAATAAATACCAACCTCAATTTAAATTTTTCATTTTTACTTTTCTCTAGATTTGGTAAAATTTTTGGTGACTTCAGTTATCTGAATATTATTGGATTCTGACACAAAGTTTTGCTAAGTCTTAACGTTATTGCATTTCAAGTTCATAGGTTAACTGGCTATTTAAAGGATTTTGAGATTTTCTTGTTTGAAATTCTTTACCTTTTTTTTAGATCATGTTGATCAATGAGTTTGTTTTTTTTATTTTTAATCCAAGCAGTTTAATTCTTCTAAGTTAATTTACATTGGTTTGAGATTTTTATCTCTGGTATGTATCGGAGATCTACTCACTAGTGTTTGTTAATTCCGTTCATATAAAAATTTTATTTTTCTGATTTTTAATCATTCTACATTTTGAATATAAAAATGTAAATTGACCTAACATCTGATTATTTCTTAGAGTAATGGCTAAACCAAAATTTATTGATTTTTTTTTTTGTTATTTTTACTTTACTACTTTACCAAATATTGACATAGTATTTCATTGCCTATCAAATTTGTTGATTTTTCCAAATTTTTGTTTATAATGAATTTTTCTAACATTTTTTCTGATAAATCGCTAATAGAAAAAACGTTTCTAGTTATTAGAATAATTAAAGTAATTTTTCTCGTCTTATATATTTTCTTGAAACACGCTAATCACATAACAAGATATTCTTGGCCTGCATAGTAGGCAATACAGTCGATTTATTTCTACAAGACACTTTTCAAAAAACAAAATAGTAAATATGCCGGTAACACGCAGCTCGGAAAACATTCCAATTCTTTTGCAAACTGAAGATACATTTTGTACTGTTTGTAGTGAAGTTGTTTATGACTTTGAAAAAAGAACTGACACTCCATGCAAACACTGTTTTCATGACCATTGTATTCGTGGTTGGTTAGAAAGCAGTAGTACTTGTCCTGTCTGCAGAAGACCGTGTAATATTTCTGATCTTTTGCCAGTTCATGTTAGTACAGTTGGTGTGTCTGCTCAAGGAGTTAATGCACAAACTGCTCCAACAACTAGTACTTCATCGCGTGGTGCTATACCTCGAAATCGCCCACAAACACGTGCTTATGCAAATTTACAAGCCCAAGATCGTTCCTTGGAATTGCCAGCTTTACGAATGGAATCTGTTAACAGAAACCTCCAAAGCAATCCGCAAATAGCAAATATTTCTCAAAGACAAAATCCTATTTCTAACCTAAATATACCAAATACTAATAATACTCGCCATGAAGGTGGTAGTAATGATAGAAGAAATACATTACCTGGAAATAACACCCAAAGTGGTAATATCCCTGACAGAGTAATTCAAAGACTTATCACTAATTCATTAAATGATTTTCGTGTCGAAATTGCGAATACAATTTCCACTCAACTTCGAGACATGTTACAAGGCATAAATTTAAATGAAAATAATCAACCAGCTAGAACAGATCAACAAATCCCTCCTAGATTTCCTCGGGATATGCCTTTCGAGAATCATCGTGAAATTCAAAGTCGCAACAATTCGAGTCGAAACAATTCTCGACAAAGTGAAAATTTACCCAATCATGCAGTGCATGAACGAGAATCCTTGGCAACAGAAAAAGTTTCGAATATAATCCATAAGTGGAATATAAAATTTGATCCTTCTTCCGATATTTCAGTCGATGAATTTATTTATCGCATAAATATTTTAACTACCACACAATTGAATAGTAATTTTACTATTCTTGCACAACATGCTTATACCTTATTTGAAGGTAAAGCCAAAGTATGGTTTTGGCGCTACCACCGCCAAAACGATGATCTTAATTGGTTTTCATTATGTGATGCCTTACGCAGGCAATATAAAGAATATATTACTGATTCTGATATTCGTGATGATATTCGAAGGAGAAAGCAAGGAAAACTTGAAACTTTCGATGATTTCCTTGATTCTATAATGACATTGTGTGATAAATTGAGAACGCAAATGCCAGAACATGAGTTAGTAGAGACTATTATTCGTAACTTAAAACCTGACATACGTCATGAGTTACTTCACTTAGAAATTTTTGAATTAGCTACGTTGAGAAAAGAAGTGCGAAAGCACGATAAATTTATTAAAGACTCACAAAGTAATTATCCCTCAAGACCATTTCCACCGCGAAAATATGTTTCAGAGCTTGAGGATGAAAACATCACTCACTTAGACGATGATGAAAATGATTCAAATATTTGTTCAGTGGAACGCGTTCCAATGAAATGTTGGAATTGCCAAGAACTTGGACACGCTTATCAAGACTGTTTGCAACCTCGTAAAGTTTTCTGCTATGGTTGTGGAGCTGCCGATACTTATCGTCCCAGTTGTCCAAAATGTGCTAATAAGCAGGAAAACTTCAGACAGGATGTCCGACGTTCGAACAACGGCCATCCCAGTCACAACCGCCCTCGGAATTGACAAATTTTAACACTGTTCAACCTTCAAATTTATTACATCCTTTACAAAGACCGTATCACATTCGTTTAGCGGAGTATAATAAAACAAGAGATAGAATATTTTCGGAAATTCGGTATGAAAAACAATTTAATCGCTCAGCACTGCGTATGCGCAACTTTTGGCATAAAGTTAAGCAGTTTAAAAATTTAGTTGTTTCAGCTGTTGTTCATAAAGGTTTAGACGTTCGTCCTTATTCTAATATTCAAATCCAAGATAAATTATATTTGGCTCTATTAGACAGTGGGGCAAATGTAAGTTGTATTGGAGGAGAATTTGCAGAAAAGATTCTGAACGATAAAACTTGTTTTAAAAAATGTTTTGGAAATGTAAAAACAGCTGATGGAAAAAACCAGTCAGTTGTTGGTACAATAAATTTTTCTGTTGGTTTTAAAAACCAATTTAAATCTATTGACTTTTTGATTATTCCAGCAATCAAACAAAACATCATATGTGGTATTGATTTTTGGAAAGCATTTGGAATTGAAATTAATTTTGGTAATTTAAATGAAATTACTGTGAAAAATAGTGATTCAGATTTTCTGTCCCTTAGTCCGTCCGAGCAACGCATGTTGGATTCTGCTATAGCTACCTTTCCATCATTTGAAGTTGAAGGCCTAGGTCTTACGACTCTGGTCGAACATAAGATCGATACAGGAGATGCCACGCCTATCAAGCAGCGGCATTATCCAATTTCGCCAGCTATGGAGAAAGTCCTGTGCAAAGAAATCGATCGTATGCTCGAATTAGATGTCATTGAGGAGGCCGAAAACTCATCTTGGTCGTCTCCGACGGTGTTGATTGTAAAACCAGGTAAAATTCGTATGTGCTTAGATTCGCGAAAGCTAAATTCAGTAACCGTTAAAGACGCATATCCGATCCCCAATATTGATGGCTTGATTTCAAGACTGTCTCCTGTTCACTGCATATCCAAAATTGATCTTAAAGATGCCTTTTGGCAAATTTTGTTAGAGCAAAATTCACGCTCAAAAACAGCCTTTACTGTGCCTAATAGGCCGTTGTACCAATTTAAACGCATGCCGTTTGGATTGTGCAACGCGCCACAGTCTATGTGCAGACTAATGGACAAGGTTATACCCTATAATTTCAAGTCTCACGTCTTCGTCTATTTAGATGATCTTTTGGTTGTATCGCAGAGTCTGGAGCAGCATATTAGTCATTTATTGGAAGTAGCGTCAAATCTTCGTAAAGCAAATTTGACAATAAATGTCACTAAGAGCAAATTCGGACTATCTCAAGTGAAGTACCTCGGCTTTGTCGTAGGGAAAGGGTCTCTTGAGGTAGATCCCGAAAAGGTGAGTGCTATTAGTGAATATCCAGTACCAAAAACTGTTCGTCAAATTCGTCAATTTCTTGGCATGACCGGTTGGTACCGGAGATTCATTGATAACTACGCATCAACCACTTTTGCATTGACTGAACTGCTTTCGAAGAAAAAACCATTTTCCTGGAATCCTGACGCTCAACTATCTTTTGAAACACTTAAAGCTAAATTGTCATCTGCACCCCTTTTAGCTCTTCCTGACTACACAAAACCCTTTATTGTCCAGTGTGATGCCAGCCAGTTTGGTGTTGGTGCTCTGCTTGCGCAAACCGATGAAAATGGTATAGAAAAACCCATCGCGTTTATGTCCCAGAAATTAAATAAGTCGCAACGCAACTACACCGTAACTGAGCTGGAGTGCTTAGCCGTTGTGCTTGCGGTCAAAAAGTATAGACCTTACATCGAAGGACAGGAGTTTAAAGTAGTAACGGACCATGCAAGTCTTAAATGGCTCATGGGTCAAAAAGATTTAAGTGGAAGGCTTGCCAGATGGGCACTTAAGTTGCAAGGGTTTAATTTTGCTATAGAGCACAGGAAGGGAAAAGACAACGTAGTTGCTGATGCACTTTCACGCACATTCGAAGCTGATATTCAAGAATTAGATATTGAAGTTTTACCAACTGTAGACTTAGAGTCAGAGAGTTTTGAAAGCGAAGATTATAATTTGCTTAGAAACAAATTTTTAGAATCAGAAATGCCCGATTATAAAGTAGTCGACAAATTTCTCTACCATAGGGTAAATTTTACTAAAGGTGATTCAGATGAGTCCGATTCTTGGAAGCTTTACATTCCAACTGAACTCCGCAAGGATGTTTTATATTCCGCTCACAACATCGCAACTTCAGCTCATGGCGGTATTGCCAAAACTTTAGAACGCATCAGAAGATTTTTCTATTGGCCAGGGTTAGTTGTTGATGTAAAGAGTTACGTTTTAAATTGTGATTTATGTAAAACATCCAAGACTCCTACTCATACGCTAAGACCACCCATGGGACAAATCGTTGAAACAGAAAGGCCTTTCCAACGAATTTATTTGGACTTAATAGGACCTTTTCCTAGGTCAAAAAAGGGAAATATTGGTTTGCTTATTGCACTAGACCATTTCTCTAAATTCCCATTTTTGAAGCCTTTAAAAAAATTTGTTTCACGAAACATAATAGATTTCCTTAAAGTAGAGTTATTCGATTGTTTTGGTGTGCCAGAAATTATAGTCACAGATAACGGATCTCAATTTAAAAGTAAAGAGTTCGAAGCATTTTTGCCAAAATATGGAATAAAACACGTATGCACTGCCGTATACAGCCCACAAGCGAATGCGTCAGAACGCGTTAACCGATCTATTAATGAAGCCTTAAGGTCGATGATTCGTAAGGATCAAAGAGAGTGGGATGTATACATTAGCAGTATAAATTGTTCACTTCGAAATAGCATACATCAAACAACTGGTAAAACGCCATATCAGCTTGTCATGGGTCAGTGCATGATTACGCATGGAAATGACTATAATGTACTGAAAAATCTGAAAATTTTAACGGAAGAAGATGCAAAAATTGAACGTGCTGATGAATTTGCTCTTATTCGGAACTCTATTAAGGAAAAGATTAAGGCTGCTTATGAAAAGAACGCGCATACTTATAATTTGAGGTCTAGAAATAGAAATTTCCAAGTGGGTCAGTATGTAATACGCCGAAATTTTGCCCAAAGCAATCAACTGAAAAACTTTAACGCAAAATTAGCTCCAACTGGTGTTAAATCACGCATCAAGAAAGTGATAGGAAATTCATATTATGAACTCGAGGATATAAGTGGAAAAGTCATAGGTATTTATCATGCCAAAGACATCTGGACATGAAAATTTTAGCGTTTAATAATCTGTTTCCAAAATGCTTAAAAATTTTCTTTACACACATATGCAACTCTTTGTCTTTGAAATCAAGTCAAGATTTATTTTTTTGTTTATTTTCAAGAAACGATTGAAACTAATTATAATCATTTGTTAATAATACTCGTATATTCAACTTTTTATGCTTTTTTGAACAATCCCTGTTTACTATTTGTAATTTTACAAAAGAAAAAAAAACATTATAAAGTTTTCTTTGCTTTCCAATTGCTTAACCTTTTTCTTTACTACACCTAGATATACAGTCTTGCGCCTTTCGAAATAGTCTTGTCAAGTTTAACTTTTGTATCTTTTCGTTAACAATTCTGAAACTAAAATTTTCCCATAACAAAAATTTGAATATTCATGCTCATTTAACTATCGCTGTTAAATAATTTTGTTAAAGAAATTTTACATCAAAATTAAGTTTAAGACTTATTAAAATTTTTTTTTCTCATAAAATTTTTGCTATGAAATATTTATGATTTTATTCTACATTTGAATTATGTGTCCACAAAAGACTGGTCTACTTCGCGAACTTAAAAATCAAAACTCAAATTTTCAGATCACCGTTTTCAGATTCAATTTAATTTTATTTAAATTAAATTGCACCTGTTTTGTGAGGGTGATATCTCAGTTAGGTATAAATTTTATTTTGAGTTTCCAACTTATAAACTTTTGAACAACTAAAATATTGCTTTAAACTTTCGTCAAACACGAAAGTTGAAAGTCGTCGTAAAGTTGCGTATGTATCTTTACATCCAAGACACAGACCTTTTGGTTCAACAGTTTTAAATGCACAGATAGTTGTTATGACATCTGAGAACGTGGATCGAAGTTGAAGTCTGCTGAGTTTCCGGAGAGATCGGCCCCTTTTGATTTTTGCTGTGAATAGAGAAAGACGTGTGCCATAAACACTGCACCGTCAGATAAAGTTTTTGTGGTTTTCTTCAAGTAATTTTAAAGAATTGAAGACACAGATTTGTGGAATAGATATTATTGAACGCAGTACTGAAAATTTTTAACGATTTTGGGTAAATTACTTATACCAAAACCATCAACAAAGCCGACAGTGGTTTTTGCATTTGGCGCTGCACAAGCATCCAGCCATCACGTACCTGGAGTACCATTAAGTAGCTCCAGAGAGTGTTCCAACGACGAGCGAAACTAAAAAGTCGGGTTCTTCAAAGTTAGAACATCGATATTCCGCCATTGGGTACTCAGAAGACACCATTTATAGTACCACATCATAGTTCCAGTATATCTATCAACAAAAATTTCTAAAACAAAGCCTGAAAGCTGTCGCAGACGATCTTCATCTGGAGAAACTCAGAGGCTTCATCTACGATTCATCGGAAATTAAGGGTCACACGCATCATATTCATATTTCATCACCTTCCTTCGAGGAGACACAAAAAAATCAGATAAGCTTTTGAAATATTAAATATATATTTATATTGCACCTTTTAATAGAAAAATTTGCAAATTCATGTGTATTCTCATATGATATATATGAATTAAATAGACGTTCAAAAAGCCATAATGGTGTAAATTCGGAGTATTTATGTAAATATATCATTATATTTTGCTTAATAAGTTTGAAAGAAAAGAAATTGATTTTATGGATCAAACTTAAATAAAACTTAATTTCATAACCTAAAATCTATGATAGTTAAAATACCTATATATACTTAAAATTGCTTAATTTAACCTTAATATAACCTTAATATAACCTTAAATACATATATATATATAGATATATATACACTTACCTAACCTTAAAACTACTTAATATATAAAAAGTACTTAGAAAAAAAAAAATCATAAACAAAATGGCTGAAACTAAACTAAATGAAATTTAATTTTCCTTAATTTTAATATATATTTAATATATACACTATGTATATATAAGAATCAAAACAGAATAAAAAAAAAATAATTTAAAACAAATAATACTTAAATCTAAATCTAAATAAATAAACAAATTTTCATAAGTATTATGGTCTTAAAAATTAAAGAATCCTTTCTAATTTGAGTAATTAAAATCATGAAATATTTTAAACAAGAATCTTAAATAATCTTCAGACCATACATCATGAATAACATTTAAAGAAAATAGTACTTCATTTGTTTAAAACCTAAAGATATGGATTTAACTATTTTTATTTTTTTTCATAAGGGAATTGTAATACATACAGCCACCACTGTAATTGATCATTACAGATACTTTTCTTTTTTTTTATAAAAATGATTTTTTTTTAAGTTTAGCATAAAAAAAAAAAAGGTAAAGAAAAAGAAGAATTGAAGATTGTTTACAACAACAACCATAAAAGAAGAAAAAATAGTAAAGTTGATTTTAAATAAAAGAGATCAAAAGCTCTCTCACATTTTTTACAAAAGAAAGAAAAGTATTGTAAAACAAAAACAAATAGCTATATTCGAAAATATCATTAATAATCTAGGTTTTGAGTACCATCTCCAACAGAACATCAGGCCTGCTGTCTACGTGGGAGTATGCGTGAGTAACCCAAAATTTATAGAGTTTTTTTTTTTGAGTAAGCTTTCGGTAACGCTCTTTGTTTTGGTTTCGTAAAGACAAAAGAAAAAAATAAAAAAATTGCAACTCTCAAAGTGCACAAGAAGTGCAGAGTAAAATTTTGTTTTCTATTTTTGTTTTGGTCTTTAAGTGACATAAATATTTGCATAGAGTTAGCATTAAAAGAGATAAAATTTAAACACACTGTAATCCTAAAACTGTTAAGATTATTATTTTTCTATAAACCTTAATATTTACATTTCGATTTCTTTTATTATAACATTTATGTTATATTTAACATTAAATGCTGTCTTATAAGATATATAATAGTTTTCGAACATTATTCTCATTCTCTTTAGTATGAAAATTATACATACATGAATAAATTTTTATAACGTTCTCAAAATGAATTCGAACTAACTTTTTTTTTCATTTAGCCATGAAATAAGGAATTAGGATGTTAGGGCAAAGTGGGCTAATAAAGCCAAAAGTATCTTTCTTTATTAGCAGGTTGGGCGGGTATAGACCGAGAGGACAAATAAGACCTAATGTTCCTTTCATTTCTATTCAAAATGTAGATCCACCCTTTTAGAATCAACAGATTTAGCATACGTAATTGGTATTTATCTACTTCAAATATAAATTTTATTAACTTTTGTCGGTTTTTGGTATCTTGACCATCTTATACTCTGCACACAATTTTTAATATAATGTGACCTACTCGCAACGTTTCTGAAGGGCAACCCCACCCCCATTTTCCATGAGCTACGACCGCAGCAGAGCAAGGTGTGCAGAACCGGCCTGTAGGATACGTGCCCTAGTAGTTAGAGGTAGAGTTTGTTACAACTTGATTGTATATTAACCACAAATAAATCACTCAGTCAACTATATTGTAGAACAATCTTTGTCAGCAAGCTCAACAAAACAAAAAAAAAATGGTTTTTAAAAGCTGAAATTTTTTTTAGGGGTATTTGATTGTATATTAACCACAAATAAATCAGTCAGTCAACTATATTGTAGAACAATCTTTGTCAGCAAGCTCAACAAAACAAAAAAAAATGGTTTTTAAAAGCTGAAATTTTTTTTAGGGGTATTTGATTGTATATTAACCACAAATAAATCAGTCAGTCAACTATATTGTAGAACAATCTTTGTCAGCAAGCTCAACAAAACAAAAAAAAATGGTTTTTAAAAGCTGAAAATTTTTTTAGGGGTACTTGATTGTATATTAACCACAAATAAATCAGTCAGTCAACTATATTGTAGAACAATCTTTGTCAGCAAGCTCAACAAAACAAAAAAAAAAATGGTTTTTAAAAGCTGAAATTTTTTTTAGGGGTATTTGATTGTATATTAACCACAAATAACTTAGTCAGTCAACTATATTGTAGAACAATCTTTGTCAGCAAGCTCAAAAAAACAAAAAAAAAATGGTTTTTAAAAGCTGAAAATTTTTTTAGGGGTACTTGATTGTATATTAACCACAAATAAATCACTCAGTCAACTATATTGTAGAACAATCTTTGTCAGCAAGCTCAACAAAACAAAAAAAAAAAAAAACATGGTTTTTACAAGCTGAAATTTTTTTTAGGGGTATTTGATTGTATATTAACCACAAATAATTCAGTCAGTCAACTATATTATAGAACAATCTTTGTCAGCAAGCTCAACAAAACAAACAAAAATGGTTTTTAAAAGCTGAAAATTTTTTTAGGGGAACTTGATTGTATATTAACCACAAATAAATCAGTCAGTCAACTATATTGTAGAACAATCTTAGGGCTTGATTGTATATTAACCACAAATAAATCAGTCAGTCAACTATATTGTAGAACAATCTTTGTCAGCAAGCTCAACAAAACAAAAAAAAAATGGTTTTTAAAAGCTGAAATTTTTTTTAGGGGTATTTGATTGTATATTAACCACAAATAAATTAGTCAGTCAACTATATTGTAGAACAATTTTAGGGCTTGATTGTATATTAACCACAAATAAATCAGTCAGTCAACTATATTGTAGAACAATCTTAGGGCTTGATTGTATATTAACCACAAATAAATCAGTCAGTCAACTATATTGTAGAACAATCTTTGTCAGCAAGCTCAACAAAACAAACAAAAATGGTTTTTAAAAGCTGAAAATTTTTTTAGGGGAACTTGATTGTATATTAACCACAAATAAATCAGTCAGTCAACTATATTGTAGAACAATCTTAGGGCTTGATTGTATATTAACCACAAATAAATCAGTCAGTCAACTATATTGTAGAACAATCTTTGTCAGCAAGCTCAACAAAACAAAAAAAAAAATGGTTTTTAAAAGCTGAAAATTTTTTTAGGGGTACTTGATTGTATATTAACCACAAATAAATCACTCAGTCAACTATATTGTAGAACAATCTTTGTCAGCAAGCTCAACAAAACAAAAAAAAAATGGTTTTTAAAAGCTGAAATTTTTTTTAGGGGTATTTGATTGTATATTAACCACAAATAAATTAGTCAGTCAACTATATTGTAGAACAATCTTTGTCAGCAAGCTCAACAAAACAAAAAAAAAAAAAATGGTTTTTAAAAGCTGAAATTTTTTTTAGGGGTATTTGATTGTATATTAACCACAAATAAATTAGTCAGTCAACTATATTGTAGAACAATCTTTGTCAGCAAGCTCAACAAAACAAAAAAAAAAAAAAATGGTTTTTAAAAGCTGAAATTTTTTTTAGGGGTATTTGATTGTATATTAACCACAAATAATTCAGTCAGTCAACTATATTGTAGAACAATCTTTGTCAGCAAGCTCAACAAAATAAACAAAAATGGTTTTTAAAAGCTGAAAATTTTTTTAGGGGAACTTGATTGTATATAAACCACAAATAAATCAGTCAGTCAACTATATTGTAGAACAATCTTAGGGCTTGATTGTATATTAACCACAAATAAATCAGTCAGTCAACTATATTGTAGAACAATCTTAGGGCTTGATTGTATATTAACCACAAATAATTCAGTCAGTCAACTATATTGTAGAACAATCTTTGTCAGCAAGCTCAACAAAACAAAAAAAAAAAAAATGGTTTTTAAAAGCTGAAAATTTTTTTAGGGGTACTTTATTGTATATTAACCACAAATAATTCAGTCAGTCAACTATATTGTAGAACAATCTTTGTCAGCAAGCTCAACAAAACAAAAAAAAAATGGTTTTTAAAAGCTGAAATTTTTTTTAGGGGTATTTGATTGTATATTAACCACAAATAAATTAGTCAGTCAACTATATTGTAGAACAATCTTTGTCAGCAAGCTCAACAAAACAAAAAAAAAAAAAATGGTTTTTAAAAGCTGAAATTTTTTTTAGGGGTATTTGATTGTATATTAACCACAAATAAATTAGTCAGTCAACTATATTGTAGAACAATCTTTGTCAGCAAGCTCAACAAAACAAAAAAAAAAAAAAATGGTTTTTAAAAGCTGAAATTTTTTTTAGGGGTATTTGATTGTATATTAACCACAAATAATTCAGTCAGTCAACTATATTGTAGAACAATCTTTGTCAGCAAGCTCAACAAAATAAACAAAAATGGTTTTTAAAAGCTGAAAATTTTTTTAGGGGAACTTGATTGTATATAAACCACAAATAAATCAGTCAGTCAACTATATTGTAGAACAATCTTAGGGCTTGATTGTATATTAACCACAAATAAATCAGTCAGTCAACTATATTGTAGAACAATCTTTGTCAGCAAACTCAACAAAACAAAAAAAAAAAAATGGTTTTTAAAAGCTGAAAATTTTTTTAGGGGTACTTTATTGTATATTAACCACAAATAATTCAGTCAGTCAACTATATTGTAGAACAATCTTTGTCAGCAAGCTCAACAAAACAAAAAAAAAATGGTTTTTAAAAGCTGAAAATTTTTTTAGGGGTACTTTATTGTATATTAACCACAAATAATTCAGTCAGTCAACTATATTGTAGAACAATCTTTGTCAGCAAGCTCAACAAAACAAAAAAAAAAAAAAAAATGGTTTTTAAAAGCTGAAATTTTTTTTAGGGGTACTTTATTGTATATTAACCACAAATAATTCAGTCAGTCAACTATATTGTAGAACAATCTTTGTCAGCAAGCTCAACAAAACAAAAAAAAAAAAAAAATGGTTTTTAAAAGCTGAAATTTTTTTTAGGGGTACTTTATTGTATATTAACCACAAATAATTCAGTCAGTCAACTATATTGTAGAACAATCTTTGTCAGCAAGCTCAACAAAACAAAAAAAAAAAAATGGTTTTTAAAAGCTGAAATTTTTTTTAGGGGTACTTGATTGTATATTAACCACAAATAAATTAGTCAGTCAACTATATTGTAGAACAATCTTTGTCAGCAAGCTCAACAAAACAAAAAAAAAATGGTTTTTAAAAGCTGAAAATTTTTTTAGGGGTACTTTATTGTATATTAACCACAAATAATTCAGTCAGTCAACTATATTGTAGAACAATCTTTGTCAGCAAGCTCAACAAAACAAAAAAAAAAAAAAAATGGTTTTTAAAAGCTGAAATTTTTTTTAGGGGTACTTTATTGTATATTAACCACAAATAATTCAGTCAGTCAACTATATTGTAGAACAATCTTTGTCAGCAAGCTCAACAAAACAAAAAAAAAAAAAAATGGTTTTTAAAAGCTGAAATTTTTTTTAGGGGTACTTTATTGTATATTAACCACAAATAATTCAGTCAGTCAACTATATTGTAGAACAATCTTTGTCAGCAAGCTCAACAAAACAAAAAAAAAAAAAAAATGGTTTTTAAAAGCTGAAAATTTTTTTAGGGGTACTTTATTGTATATTAACCACAAATAATTCAGTCAGTCAACTATATTGTAGAACAATCTTTGTCAGCAAGCTCAACAAAACAAAAAAAAAAAAAATGGTTTTTAAAAGCTGAAATTTTTTTTAGGGGTACTTGATTGTATATTAACCACAAATAAATTAGTCAGTCAACTATATTGTAGAACAATCTTTGTCAGCAAGCTCAACAAAACAAAAAAAAAATGGTTTTTAAAAGCTGAAAATTTTTTTAGGGGTACTTTATTGTATATTAACCACAAATAATTCAGTCAGTCAACTATATTGTAGAACAATCTTTGTCAGCAAGCTCAACAAAACAAAAAAAAAAAAAAATGGTTTTTAAAAGCTGAAATTTTTTTTAGGGGTACTTTATTGTATATTAACCACAAATAATTCAGTCAGTCAACTATATTGTAGAACAATCTTTGTCAGCAAGCTCAACAAAACAAAAAAAAAAAAAATGGTTTTTAAAAGCTGAAATTTTTTTTAGGGGTACTTGATTGTATATTAACCACAAATAAATTAGTCAGTCAACTATATTGTAGAACAATCTTTGTCAGCAAGCTCAACAAAACAAAAAAAAAAATGGTTTTTAAAAGCTGAAAATTTTTTTAGGGGTACTTTATTGTATATTAACCACAAATAATTCAGTCAGTCAACTATATTGTAGAACAATCTTTGTCAGCAAGCTCAACAAAACAAAAAAAAAAAAAAAATGGTTTTTAAAAGCTGAAATTTTTTTTAGGGGTACTTTATTGTATATTAACCACAAATAATTCAGTCAGTCAACTATATTGTAGAACAATCTTTGTCAGCAAGCTCAACAAAACAAAAAAAAAAAAAAAATGGTTTTTAAAAGCTGAAATTTTTTTTAGGGGTACTTTATTGTATATTAACCACAAATAATTCAGTCAGTCAACTATATTGTAGAACAATCTTTGTCAGCAAGCTCAACAAAACAAAAAAAAAAATGGTTTTTAAAAGCTGAACATTTTTTTAGGGGAACTTGATTGTATATTAACCACAAATAAATTAGTCAGTCAACTATATTGTAGAACAATCTTTGTCAGCAAGCTCAACAAAACAAAAAAAAAAATGGTTTTTAAAAGCTGACATTTTTTTTAGGGGTACTTTATTGTATATTAACCACAAATAATTCAGTCAGTCAACTATATTGTAGAACAATCTTTGTCAGCAAGCTCAACAAAACAAAAAAAAATGGTTTTTAAAAGCTGAAAATTTTTTTAGGGGTACTTGATTGTATATTAACCGCAAATAAATTAGTCAGTCAACTATATTGTGGAACAATCTTTGTCAGCAAGCTCAACAAAACAAACAAAAATGGTTTTTAAAAGCTGAAAATTTTTTTAGGGGTACTTGATTGTATATTAACCACAAATAAATTAGTCAGTCAACTATATTGTAGAACAATCTCCGTCAGCAAGCTCAACAAAACTAAAAACAATGGTTTTTAAAAGCAAAAATTGTTTTTGGTTTTGTTGAGCTTGCTGACAAAGTTTTTTCTACAATATAGTTGACTGACTGAATTATTTGTGGTTAATATACAATCAAGTACCCCTAAAAAAAATTTCAGCTTTTAAAAACCATTGTTTTTTGTTTTGTTGAACTTGCTGACGGAGATTGTTCTACAATATAGCTGACTGACTGCTTTATTTGTGGTTAATATACAATAAAGTACCCCTAAAAAAAATTTCAGCTTTTAGAAATAATTTTGACTTGATTCATTTATTGCACATATATTGGGGCGTGCTGACTAGCCCCGTTCTAACGTTCAACTGACTGACCAACAAAAATGTTATTTGTATGCATTATATAATGTGTATAAGAAGTTTCAGCTTTTAGAAATTGATTGCATGTTTGAGGCCATATAAGAGCCGCCTGTTCTACAGTTCGCTTGACTGACCGACAGATTATTGATGTACACAATTACTATAACCAACTGTAAAAAATTCAGCTTTTAGAAACGCAAAGTTGTTTTTAGGCGCTGGCTCTCCGGCTATTTGAAGATAAGATATTTCAGCCGCCATACAAAAGACGAAATATTTTGGGTGCGTGGCATATCCCATTTATTTATTTTAGGGCATTCTATTTCACCAAAAAAAAATTTTAGTTTTTGATATTTTTCTATACCATTCGATACTTTCCGAGTTTTTCATATTATTATTCTCATCGGTTTATTTATCATTTTTAAAGCATGACCGTTAGAAGTGAAAAGATACAAGTTTCATAACAAAAAATAGCTATGAATAAAAACATCGACTAAAATAATAAGATTAGATTGTTGACCGAGCAGGTCTCCAGGTACTAGTTAATTATGCATACTAATAGCAATTGAAAACGGAAATTGAAAATTGCCTGTATCTCTGTCTGTGGAAATCACTGTTGCAGAAAAACGAAGCAAGATATAGTTATACTACTTTATCAAAGTAGGTCTTGAACGGAGAAAAATACGCATCATAATTTTTACTCCACTCGGGTAGTCAAAAAATTAAAGTAATCAGCACTAAATTTCAAATATAAATTACCTTACGTATGAACTCTTTGATGGGTCCGTAAAGACATATTTACAGATAAAATGTAGTGAAATAATAAAGGAATATTTACCCCAAATTGCGTACATTTGACTTTATGTAGAGTAATTTATACGTTCAGAAAAAAATGTGTGACCATATTGAATTTATAATTCTAGTCAAAATAACTTTATTTTTTACACGCACGAAAATGAGTGTCATAATTTTCACTCCACTCGAGTAAGGTAAATATCATAAAAATATAGAATCATTTTGACTTTTATAATTTGAAGTAGTAACAATTTCTATTTTTAGACAGACATTTACTTTACAGTAGGTCCAAGCCAAAGTCGTACACCAAACAAACTATTTTTCAATGCCCCAAAACTAAGTACGCAAAAATAATTTAAGAAATTTGAAGTACATTTTTAAATAGCCTATTTAATCTTTCAATTTTAACAAAAAACCAAACTTAAAATTTTCCGTTATTTTTGAAAATAAATAAAAAGTTACAGAAATCAAGCATATTCAGTACCAAAGCCAAAGTCGTACACCTTAACAAAATTATAATTTTTACATGAGTTCAGTAATTAGTGTTCATTATTTTGTTTTTATTTGTCATGTTTAGTCCTTTTGGCATCTTTTGAATTAGTTTTTCACAATAGCTCGGATAAATTTTTTCCCATTTTCCATGAATACCATTTTCAGTTAAATTTTTGAAGAAATATTGTGCTGGCGAACTTTTGCGTCCAGATAATTCAACAAGATTTTAATAGCAATTGTATCTGGACCCTGCGCCACTGTTACGTATACATTGGGACAGTTGTATTGAATCCAAGATCTCATATTATAAGAAATATGTTTGAAATCGTTATCTTATTAAAAGTACATACATTAACCAAGTTTATCCTTATATCGCAATAAATTTAGTCTTTAAATGTTCAAATACATCTTATGATCCTTAATGCTATCAACAAAATGGAGTATTTCAGGCCCAGCTGCTGAAAAAGAGCCCCAAACCATTAGTGAACCACCGTCATGTTTTACATATGGTTTAAGACTTTTCAAACAAGGTGCTTCAGTTGGTTTTCTCCATATGTATGGTCTGCCGTCTGATCCAAAAGTATTAATCTTACTTTCATTCAGGAAGAGGACATTTTTCCTAAAGAAAAAATCGTTATGGCAGTGAGTTTTAGCAAACAGCAACCGAGCCTGTTGATGCTTCTTCTTTATTAAAGAAAAACGTTAGACCAAATGTAAAGCATGAATGTGGTTCACTAATGGTTTGTGGCTCTTTTTCAGCAGCTGGACCTGGAATACTCCATTTTGTTGATAGCAGTAAGGATCATAAGATGTATTTGAACATTTAGAGACTAAATTTATTGCGATATAAGGATAAACTTGGTTAATGTAGTAATATGTACTTTTAATAAGATAACGATTTCAAACATATTTCTTATAATATGAGATCTTGGATTCAATACAACTGTCCCAATGTACACATAAAAGTGGCGCAGGGTCCAGATATAATTGCTATAAAAATCTTGTTGAATTATCTGGACGCAAAAGTTCGCCAGCACAATATTTCTTCAAAACTTTAACTGAAAAGCGTATTCATGGAAAATGGGAAAAAATTTATCCGAGCTATTGTGAAAAACTAATTCAAAAGATGCCAAAAGGACTAAACATGACAAATAAAAACAAAATAATGAACACTAATTACTGAACTCATGTAAAAATTATAAATTTGTTAAGGTGTACGACTTTGGCTTTGGTACTGAATATGCTTGATTTCTGTAACTTTTTATTTATTTTCAAAAATAACGGAAAATTTTAAGTTTGGTCTTTTGTTAAAATTGAAAGATTAAATAGGCTATTTAAAAATGTACTTCAAATTTCTTCAATTATTTTTGCGTACTTAGTTTTGGGGCATTGAAAAATAGTTTGTTTGGTGTATGAATTTGGCTTGGACCTACTGTATATACAAATTTAATGCTTCTTCATCATATGCGTAAGTAACGCAGAGGATATGCATCTGCTTATCACACGGATGGGCCAGGGTTCGTACCCTAGCGCGGTCAGTTTGTTTTTTTTTTTTTTTTTGTTTGAATTTTACAGTAACGTAAATATCGTGCCAATTTTTTCAAAATAATTACTAGCAAACATTCTGAATTCAATAAAAAAGTAAGGTGAAATTCACTTCAGCTTGGAGTTGTCACTATTCTGATTTGAAATTCTGGTAAAATTTATGAGAAATAAAGTAGCAAGTACTATTTTTTTTTTTCTCCGCGTAGGGATCGAAAATGAGCGAAATCGGTTAACAGACACGCATACCTTCGATATAAAAGAAATAGATTTTTAATGCAATACTGATGGCATTATTTAAGATAATGCAACCAAATGCTAAACATTTACTTAGAATGGTTGGCAAAAAATCTGGAAAAAAACTAAGCGAGTTTGAGAAAGTAGGCGTGGCACCTCCAATACACTTTTCGTTCATTTATTTACATTCAGTTACATATTCATTCAATACACGGAGAAAAAAATAGTACCTGCTACTTTATTTCTCCTAAATTTTACCAGATTTTCAAGTCAGAATAGTGACAACTTGACACCGAAGTAAGATTCACCTTACTGTTTTAGTCAATTCAGATTGTTCGAATGACCTCACAGTCTAGTAATTTTAATGAAAAAATTGGCGTGATATTTACCTTACTGTATAGTTCAAACAACAAAAAAAAAAAAAAAACAAAAAAAAATAGTCAGATACATATCCACTGGGCTGCTTCCGCATATGATGTAGAAGCCAAAAAATTTGTATATGAAGAAAATGTCTGTCCAAAAATATAAATTGTTACTAAAATTATAAAAGTCAAAATGACTCTATATTTTGATGGTACTTACCTTACTCGCGTAAGGTGAAAATTATCATTTTTGTGCGTGAGAAAAATTGAAGTTATTTTGACTAGAATTATAAATTCAAATTGACCACACATTTTTTTTCTGAAAGTGCAAATTACCTTACATATAGTCAAATGTAGGAAATTTGTAGTAAATATTCATTTATTATTTAACTACATTTTATTTGTAGATATTACTTTACGGACCCATCAAATAGTTCATACGTAAGGTAATTTATACTTGAAATTTAGTGTTGATTACTTTAATTTTTCGACTAGCCAATATAGTAAAAATTATTATACGTATTTTTCTCCGTGTATTATTTTATTGTGGAAAGCAGTCATCATCATCATTATCTTCATCACTATCATCTCTATAATTATAATATTTATCATCATCATCTTTATCATCATCAATGTCCAATTTTAACAAGTCTCTTGCTTCTTTCGGCATTTCATGCATCTTTTTTTGTAGCAGTTTTCTGATACTTATATATATATATAACAGGGTCAAAACTAATCATAAATCTATTGAATATGTATTTATTTGTTTTTGTTCTGTTGCACTTACGCGAAAAAATCTTTGTTAAGAGCCTCCTGTGCTTCTTCTGATATTTAACCAATTGAAAACAAATCGTGCGATATTATCTAAGCCCCATGAATGAAATAAGTACTTGTGAAGTGTAGGCGACATGTTGTATCATCGTTAACACTTCACAAAATATTTGGCAGTATTTAAAGTAAACTCCCGAAATTTTTCTAACTCAATTTCAATTCGATTTATCGCATTTGGAAAATTATTGAAAAAAACTTTTGTGTTGACTTTCACTTAATCAAAACTATTTCACAAAAACTTCGTGCTGTCATAACACGTGCTTAACATTTGTCAGAACAGTCGCATTTGTTTTCTGTCAAAAGTTAGGGGGGGGGGGGGCTGCCCGCCTGCGATACTCTTCTCATACATATTTTAAAAATATCTACATATTATGAGCAAATGCGGGACATAATTACGTGATTTCGGGACTTTGTGGGACGAAAAATACCAGCGGGACAAAAGCAGCAAATGCGAAACTTTACCACAGAATCCGGGACGTTTGGTCAGCTTGGGTAAAACGAGTCCATGCCGAGTTCGAGATCGACCGAAAAACATTATTGAGCAATTTTACGCGGCAATATAAACAGTTCAATATGGATGGAACAAAGGTATGCTATCCTTATTCCGCAAAATACATCTAATTACTAGGTATAGTACACACAAGCTCTGAGCTAAATCTAGGCGAATTCGAACAAGAGGGCGTCGCAACTCTCATATAAGCAAAAGATTCAAAATGCTATACTGAAAGCGTTATTTGAAATAATCCAACCAAATTTCACTTAAACACTAAAAACAGTAAATCCAAGTTCTGACAGAAAACTAGGTGAAATCGGACGTGAGGGCGTGGCACCTCCCATACAAGTTTCAAAATGCTACACTAAAAGCATTATATGAGATAATCCAACCAAAATTTACTAAAACAGTAAACGCATGCTCTGAAGAAAAAAACTAAATTAACTCTTGCAAGAGGTTGTGGCACCTCCCATATAAGTATAAGATCCAAAATGCTATACTGAAAGCATTTTTTGAGATAATGCAACCAAATTTCACTCAGACACTAAGAACAGTAAGTGCAAGATCTGAGTCAAAGCTTTGAGAATTCGGAGTAGTGGTCGTGGCATCTCCCGTGAAAGCAAAATTTTTAAAACACTGCAGTGTAGGGTATTTAATGTTTGGCCAGGCCTAAGGTAATATAATACATATAATAATATAATCTAGCATTGTTAAAACTAATAACTGTCTTTCGTCGTTGCAATAGCTTATTAGCTAAGTCTCTAAAGTGATAAGTTATGAATTTTAATTCAAACGAGAGATAAATTTGAAATTTAATGGAACATATTTTTTTGTTGTAAGAGGAAAAAATTCACAAATTTTTTTTTTATACCCTACACCCAGGGTATATTCACTTTGTCCTTCCGTTTGTAACGCAGAGAAGGACGCGTGGCAGATATAGAAAAGTATATATATTCTTGATCAGCGTCACCTTCTGAGTCGATATAGCCATGTCCGTCTGTCTGGCTGGCTGGCTGGCTTTGTGTGGAAATACACTTTTTGGGAAAACTAAGCAAGATAATTCAATGAAATTTGGTGCACAGCCTTCGGCGTCAAAGTTAGCTCGGGGGATTGAAAATTAGCAAAATCGGTCAACGGACACGCCTACTGCCCATACAAAAAATATATTCAAAATGCAACTTTTTGAGTTTTTTTCTCGATAATGCAACCAAAACACACATAAATACTACGAGTTGTAAGCGCAAGCTCTGAACAAAAACCAGGAGAATTCGGACAAGAGGGCGTGGCACCTCCCATATAAGCAAAAGCTTCAAAACGCTATACTGAAAGCGTTTTTTGAGATAATCAAACTAAATTTTACTCAAATGCTAAGAACTATAAATTTAAACTCTGAGAAAAAACTGGGTGAATTTGGACAAGAGGGCGTGGCACCTCCCATATAAGCAAAACTTTCAAAATACTGCTGTGTAGGGTATTTAATGTTTGGCTAGGCCAAAGGTAACACCCTTACTAGTTTTCTTTTAACGGCGTGACACCGCCAATATTTTTATACCCTACACCCAGGGTATATTCACTTTGTCCTTCCGTTTGTAACGCAGAGAAGGAGGCGTGGCAGATATAGAAAAGTATATATATTCTTGATCAGCGTCACCTCCTGAGTCGATATAGCCATGTCCGTCTGTCTGGCTGGCTGGCTGGCTGGCTGGCTGGGTGGCTGGCTGGCTGGCTGGCTGGCTGGGTGGCTGGCTGGCTGTGTGTTGAAATACACTTTTTGGGAAAACTGAGCAAGATAATTCAATGAAATTTGGTACACTGCCTCCGTCGTCAAAGTTAGCTCGGGGGATTGAAAATGAGCAAAATCGGTCAACAGACACGCCTACCGCCCATACAAAAATTATATTCAAAATGCAATTTTAGGAGTATTTTTCACGACAATGCAACCAGGATACACATAAGTACTACAAATTGTAAGCGCAAGCTCTGATAAAAAACTGAGCGAATTCGAACAAGAGGGCGTGGCACCTCCCATACAAGCAAAAGCTTCAAAACGCTATACTGAAAGCGTTTTTTGAGATATTCGAACCAACTTCGACTCAGACACTAAAAATTATAAATTAAAGCTCTCAGCAAAAATTGGTTGAAATCGTACAAGGGGGCGTGGCACCTCCCATATAAGCAAAAGTTTCAAAATGCTATACTGAAAAAGTTTTTTGAGATAATCCAACTAAATTTCACTCTGACACTAAAAACTATAAATGCAAGCTCTGAACAAAAACTGGGTGTACTCGGACAAGAGGGCGTGGCACCTCTCATATAAGCAAAATTTTCAAAATACTGCAGTGTAGGGTATTTATTTTTTGGCCAGGCCAAAATTTACACCCTTACTAGTTTATATTTTCTCTGATTAATACTAACATACTGTTAAAGTTTCATCGAAATCGGTAGACCATACTCCAATTTTAACTGTTGATGAGGTGTAGGGTATCTTAATGTCAGCTGCAGACCTTGGAAATGATTTTTTTTTTTTCTAAAAGCTCATACACACAAAAAAAAAAGACTGTTAAAACAACAATTTTTCATTCTTAAAAAATTGTTATTTCTTAGTTGTTGAAATTAATATTTCATTCTTAAGTCAATAACTTCATTCTTAATACTTTAATTTGTTTCGTATTTGTCATTTTAAAAAATACTATACAAAATTTCAATCACTTGATATTATAAAAACAAAAATTCATAGCTGCATTTGAAATATTGAAAAAGTTATAAAAAATGCTTTATTTAAAGCATAAGAAACATTTTACTCAAAGTTTTGCAGAATACTAGACATTACTTTCTCCTATCTTTCTGACAGCATATGAAAACCATGCCAAAGTACGATACATCCTTTGAGGCTATCCAAGAATCAACCCATTTCTTGGTATCTTCATAAATAAGGAAGTGCTGCTCAGCAAAGCCATGTGTCATCGTGCCGAATAAGTGGTAATCGGAAGTCTGGAAAATATGGCGGGTAAGGCAGAACTTCCCATTTTAGCGTTTTCAAGTAGCTTGCCACTGGATTTGCAACAAGTAGCAGAGTGCTGGTATGTAAGAAAATCACTTTGCAGTTTGTCTGCTCATACATCGTCCGTTTTTCTTTTAGGACTCCAATCAAAAGTATCATTTGAAGCCGAAGGTAATTTGCTTTGATAATCTCTCAACTTGAGTGGAACATAATAAATTCCACCCTTTTGAACCTACCAATTATAAAGAAGAAGCTTCGAACGTTCGAACTCTGGGTTTCAACTCATATCCTTTCTGTTGTATTATTCCTTATTTTTGTAAACTGTTTGAAACTGTTGGGTCGCATAACATGTAATAATATTCCAAGTTCAGGTCATTGCCCTTAGATAGATTGTAAATAAATACCTACATACAGTGTCGGCCGAAACCTAAGCACCCCCTAAAGAAATTTTTTCTTATATCAAATTTTTTTGAGAAAACGACGTTATTGAGTTAGTTTGTGTGTTTATTTTATTTATTTATACGTTTATTATTGACAAACAAGGACTTAAAAAATTCAGGGTTTTATAAATTAAGAGTTAACATTTAATAAACATTAAAATTTAGAAACGTCATGGGACAAAACTAAAGCACCCCCTTCTTAACATTTAATAAAACCTTTTAAAATTAATATATATTGAGAACTCTTTATACTGGGTTACATTAGCACATCTTTAAAGCATAGAGAACATTATATTATTAATGATATCCTTCGATATCCCTTCCTAAGGCTACTTTCAAAGCTTCAAAGAGATTTTTCTTGGTTTTGCAATTTTCCTTGTAGATTTACGTGTTAACGATCTTCCAGAGGTTCTCAATGGGATTCAAATCTGGGGACTGGCCTGGCCAACCAAGGACTTGCATCCCATTACTCTGAAACCAGGCTTTACAAACTTAAGCGGTATGTGTTTGGATCGTTGTCCTGTTGGAACCTCCATTTAAGTGGCATCTCTTGATCCGCATTAAGCAGCACCACATCATTTGGTATGTCAAAGTGCATAAAACAATCCATTATTCCTTTAGTCTAGTGAATTAACCCACTCCCTTGACCAGAGAAAAAGCCACAGGCCATTGAACTCCATCCTCTGTGCTTAACGGAGGCTTTGCAAAATTTTGGTTTCAATCTTTTTCCTTTTGGTCTGTGTACTCGCCTTAATTCATCCGAACCTTTGATATCATGCTACGAACCCAAGTCCTACGAATCCAAGTGCTACGAATTCATGTATATTATGAAAGATTCGGATAGAATAAGCAGACCAAAAGGAAAAAGATTGAAACCAAAGTTTTGCAAAGCCTCTGTTAAGCACGGAGGATGGAGTTCAATGGTCTGTGGCTTTTTCTCTGGTCAAGGGAGTAGGTTAATTCACTAGACTAAAGGAATAATGGATTGTTTTATGCACTTTGACATACCAAATGATGTGATGCTGCTTAATGCGGATCAAGAGATGCCACTTAAATGGAGGTTCCAACAGGACAACGATCCAAACACATACCGCTTAAGTTTGTAAAGCCTGGTTTCAGAGTAATGGGATGCAAGTCCTTGGTTGGCCAGGCCAGTCCCCAGATTTGAAACCCATTGAGAACCTCTGGGAGATCGTTAACACGTAAATCTACAAGGAAAATTGCAAAACCAAGAAAAATCTCTTTGAAGCTTTGAAAGTAGCCTTAGGAAGGGATATCGAAGGATATCATTAATAATATAATGTCCTCTATGCTTTAAAGATGTGCTAATGTAACCCAGTATAAAGAGTTTTCAATATATATTAATTTTAAAAGGTTTTATTAAATGTTAAGAAGGGGGTGCTTTAGTTTTGTCCCATGAAGTTTCTAAATTTTAATGTTTATTAAATGTTAGCTCTTAATTTATAAAACCCTGAATTTTTTAAGTCCTTGTTTGTCAATAATAAACGTATAAATAAATAAAATAAACACACAAACTAACTCAATAACGTCGTTTTCTCAAAAAAATTTGATATAAGAAAAAATTTCTTTAGGGGGTGCTTAGGTTTTGGCCGACACTGTATATACTCAAAAGCATTTCAACAATCATTTATTCTTCATTCAACAGCTCCATTCCTAAATATTTTTGACAATTTCGCTTTTGAAACAACAATTTCCGCTCTTAAGCTTTCGACAACTTTTCACTTGATTCAAAAATTTTTCATTTTATTTAATAAGTAATAATTTTGTTTTTAAAACAAGAGCAAAAGTTGTTGGGAAGATTTCAACCAACAAAAATTCTTAAATCAAAACATAAAATTGTTGGAAATACAATTTTTTTTTCCTCAGTGTAGTTTATCCTTATCATTAATGTGCTTAAGTGATGCTAAAACAGAAAGATTATCGAATACATCTAAACAATCGTTATGTTTTTATGAAAGGTGTGTGTTTGCTTAAAGTACGAAATGCAATTAGGTTGGACCCTGGTTCCGTTCGACTTTGATTTAAAAGTTTTTTTTTCTTTTGATATTGGGAAAATTACTCAAAAGAGTAAGAGATTCAATATACTACGATAAGAAATAAAGTTCTCCCTAATTTAAATAAAACTTTAATGTTCCGTTTGTTTGATTTCTCTCTTTCCTTTAAAATAACAATGAGTTACATACATATCGCTCATTTACTTCAAGAACGACACAAGTCAAAAAACTCGATTTTGCAGAAAATACGTTTTCAATTGAAAAAGTTATTTCGTTCCCAAACGGTAATCGTAAAAAATATATTGAAATCATGATATAACGAATAATTCTGCATCATTAACTCAAATTTCCCATTGTTTGAGTTATGCTGTTCTTGAGGTAAATGAGCGGTATATATCCACCACTCCTTATACTTACTCGAATTTTAAGTATGTACCTATGTAGATAATAGCCGTGTTTTTTTTTTGACGCGTATATACAATTGTGTATACCTTCAAATTGCGATAACTTATGAATGGTGAGTCGTACGATATAAAGTCCAAGGGTCTTTTTCAAGGAGAACCACATGCTCTACAAATAATTTTAATCTTTTGTAAAAAAAAAAATAATTATTTAGAAGTTATATAAAAAAAATTGATTTTTTGCCATTTATCAGCGCTAACCAGTTTTTATAAAATACCTCCTTAAAAATAAATTTTTTTAAATATAAAATGAAAGAGAACGTGATTCTCCATAAAAAAATTTCTTAGAGTTCTATTGTGTGACTTACTGTTCATGAGTTATCGCAATTTGAAGGTATCCACAATTGTATATACGCGTCAAAAAAAACACGGCTAATGTCTTTATTTTCTTATATAAAAACTAGGAAATCCTGCAAGCTTCGTGTAGAGTGCATCAGGACTCCGCAGCACAATGGAAACTGAAAGCTGAAACGAATAGATGCAGCTGGCTTGTTCCTTTTTTCTCCTTTGTCAGGGAGCACATTGTTTGCCTTTGTTTTTAAAAAATGCTCCATATGTGAATTTCTACAACAATGAAATGAAATTATTCCGTTCTGAAATTATTATTTCATGACGTTTTGCTCCCGTTTTATTCGCCCTTAACATCCTCTATATTTTTGACTCTCGTTCATACGAACATACACAGAATTAAATAGTTAAAAATGTTACAGTCAGGTGATGTTTGTGTTGAAAAGTAGGTATGCACACATGTAATGTCAGTTGCATTGCTGTACAGAAAAATCAATTATTTTCTACGAATGATGAGGAAGAATGAGGCAAGAGTGGCAACTTCATAGATCTCCAGCTTCTAAAGCAAAGATAAAAATTGCAACATCCAAACTTAGGTCTGTCTTAAACAGTAAAGAATATTTAGACCAGGAAAAATTTGTTTCGAAGCTAGACCCCAATAAAAATAGCAAACAGTCTTTGTGGAAAGCTAGTAGAAAAATTAGGACTCCAATCGAAAGTGATCTGCCGATTAGAGCATCTCTTGGAAGCTGGGCTCGAAGTAATGAAGAAAAAGCTGATGCTTTTGCGAATCACTTGAGCACAGTTTTTCAACCCAATCCTCCTATTCAGGGCAGTATACCTCCTGTTTTGTCAATTAACAGCGATGCTATGCAAATGAGTTTTCACACAAGCAATTTAAAGGTTTTAGTTCAAGAAATGTGTCCTACAAAAGCCCCTGGGTCCGATTATATAACTCCTAAAATGATAAAGGAACTGCCAAACGCAGCTTTAGTCTTTTTGACTAGGCTTTTTAACGCTATCATTCAGTATGGACAAAACCTGGAAAAGGTCGTACATTACCTTCTTCATGTAGACCCATCAGTCTTTTACCATGCTTATCCAAGCTATTTGAAAAATTAATTCAGTCAAAGCTAATACCGTATGCAACACGGAGCAATCAAGCAGCTTAATAGAATAACAAATGACATAAGGAAGGCTTTCGAGCAAAGGGAATATTGTACGGCAGTTTTTCTCGACGTAGCCCAAGCATTTGATAAAGTATGCAATGAAGATCTAGTCAATAAAACGAAACACGTATTGCCTTCTAACGTTCACAAAACATTTATTTCTTACCTGGAAAGCAGGCATTTTAGAATAAAACACAACAGTTTTATTTCATCTCCTTTAAAAATAAATGCAGGTGTTCCTCAAGGAAGCGTTCTAGGTCCTTTTCTGTACTTACTCTATACCTCTGATTTACCTATTATCACAGGCACAACCCTATCTACTTTCGCAGACGATACGGCAGTTATAAGTTGTAGCCGTTGTCCCCTAGAAGCGGCTCGAAAACTCCAACTTCATTTAAATTCAATCGAAGAATGGTTGCTATTATGGCGCATAAAAGTAAATGAACAAAATAAATCCATCATTAAGCCAATTTGGCTATATGGTATACAGTTATGGGGTAACGCCAGCTCCTCGAACATTGAACTAATACAACGGACTCAGTCAAAAATTCTAAGAATCATGACAGGTGCTCCATGGTATATACAGAACGAAAACACACAAGTTTCGATCAACATAGCAAAAGAAATAGTGCGTAAGTGTAAACAAACAATATACCGTTATGAACAGTGGTCAATTCTCAATCAACGAGTAAAAAAATTTCATGCTTTTGAAAAACTAGAAAATTGGCTTTATTCTATCTAGATTGACCTTTCGGATCACTGTGGATCGTCCTGCTATGAATATCGTTAGCAATTAGCTATGTTAAGCTGACTGAATCCTAAATTTTATATGCAGCCGGTATCTGGCATCCTGCTAGGCGGGCGGCATGTTTGTGAGAAGACTGAACGTACAACAACTGCATTCTTCTGTGCACTTACTAAACTCCTAAGATGTACAAGTCCCTATTAACTCTGGAGACACATTGAACACCAAATTATATATAAGATTAATTATGTGTAATAATGTTATTTAGGATTCAGATTTTTAAACTTATCGTTAGTATCCTAAGATAAGAAGATTCAATAAATGAATTCAAGCATTAAAAAAAAAAATTTTCTACGTATAGCCAAAAGAATATGTATCATAGATCTGATATCGTCACTCTTAGGCCAGATTCACGAAAGTGCAAATTTTTCAGTTTTGCACTAATGTGGTTTTCATGTATAAAATGGTTCAATAAAGCTATGCCAGAAATATGAAAGCTATATCTGAAGTGGTTTAACAGCAAATGCAAAGTTTATAACACGAAAAAGCAAAATTTACATATAATTTTAATATTTAAAAAAATTTCAAACAGCATTTTCTCAAATTCAATAATTTTCACATTCGTGAATATGGCCTAAGAATGACGATATATGTATGTATAAAAAAAGAGATAGAAACATGGGAGCATAACACTGTGGAACAAAATTTGGTCAACGAAAGTTTACTCGGATCTGACGCTGCGGGGTGAAAATATAGGCCAAAATAAAAGACCTTTTGGCTCAGTTTGTTCGAATTGGCTCCAGTTTTCGAGAAAAGGCCGTTCAAAGTATTGTCCATTGGAAGCTACAACATTTCCCCATCTTTCAGGCAATTTATGAATTCCATCCCAAAAAAATTGCGCCGGCTTGGCGGCCAAAAATGAATCTATCCAATTTTCGATATCTTGAACTTAAGTGAAGCGTATTCCTGATAGAGCATTCTGCATCGATCGGAACAAATGGTAGTCTGATGGTGCAAGGTCTGGGCTATAAGGCGGGTGAGGAAAAATTTGTATAGATTTCCCATCCGTTGTTTTCCAGGTAATTTTTGACTGGGGCAGCAATATGTGGCCGAGCGTTATCGTGGTGGAAAATGGTTGACTCATGTCTGGTCGCATACGTTGGCCGCTCTGCCTGGAATTTCTGCTTCAATTGTTGACGATAGAATTGAGCATTAATGGTTTGGCCACCTGGCAACAGCTCATAATGGATCACACCTAGCTGGTCCTGACCAGGACGTTCTTTGTCTTCGACATCAAAATAACCACTTTTAAACCACTCACGACAGCTTGATTCAGCTGGAGCATAGTCCCCATAAACTTCTTCAAGAATGCGATGACTTTCGGCAGCTGTTTTCTTTGCAAAAAAATTACCCACTAGAACCCCCCCGCAAATGCTGTCTTTTTCTCCAATTTTCGAAGTTATTCATCGTGAAAAATAATAATGATGCACACAAGATAAAATTGTTTTGTTGACTGATTTTGACAGCTGTCAAATGTACCTTCAAAATGACATATATATAAAGTTCGAGCTTTCACGATATTTGTAAGTTCGGACATCCACCGTCAAATTCCGGTTTTTAAGTTGTACACCCAATATAATCCATATCCAATCTTTCACAACCAAATTAGTATTTTTAGATGCACTTTTGGCAAGTTAGAGCCCAAAATTCCCAAAAAAGTGATATTTTTCGCCTTTTATGACATTCCGCTCAATAGTAACCACTCGAGTGGTAGATTTATACCTTTTAATCTATAGCCGATCTACACCAACACTTTGATATAATATATGTGGCATATGGGCAAAAATTTCTCAAGTAAGCCACCTAAGAAATTAAACGTAAAATAGGCTTTAACAAAGATGTTTTATAACAACTAGTAAAGATTTTGTAAAAATATTTTTTTTAGAGATATTAAACATAGGTCGGAGAATAAAATGGTGTTTTTGATTTGTAAAAAAATGTTTCATTTATTATAGAAAATCCCTATTTCAAATAGGTACATAAAAATAAAGCAACTTTTTCGTCTCTGAGAAAACTAAAAAAAATAGGTAAGCACTCTCCACTTGTCAAGAAACTATATTCCAGAAAAAAAATTGAGGTAATCGATATTGGTTCAAAAGTTATTAACAATATAGTGATGTCGTGCAAGTCTTTTTTCAGCATTAGAGAAAAACAAGGCATCCTACGAAAAAAGTGTATATGGCATAAAATGCTTAGAATTATCTAAGGAATACGTGTGAGTTTTTTTGGAACATGTCACATTTTTTTTTTCGGTCATTTTGAAAAAATATAAAATGTCTCAGAAAATTGTGAAAAAATTCACACATGTTTCTTAGGTTATTCTAAGTATTTTATGCCATATACACTTTTTTCGTAGGATGCCTTGTTTTTCTCTAATGCTGAAAAAAGACTTGCACGACAACACCATATTGTTAATAACTTTTGAACCAATATCGATTACCCCAATTTTTTTCTATGATAAAGTTTCTTGACAAGTGGAGAGTGCCCACATATTTTAATAGTTTTCTCAGAAGCGAAGAAGTTGCTTTAGTTTTATGTACCTATTTGAAATAATGATTTTCAATAATAAATTAAAAATTTTGGTCCAAAAAAAAGTACCATTTTATTTCCCGACCTATGCTAAATATCTCAAAAAAAACATTTTTACAAAATCTTTACTAGTTGTTATAAAACATAATTTTGTTAAAGCTTTTTTTACGTTTAATTTCTTAGGTGGCTCACTTGAGTAATCTTTGCCCACATGCTATAGGTTAAAAGGCATAAATCCACCACTCGGGTGATTACTTTTGAGCCGAATGTCATAAAAGGCGAAAAATATCACTTTCTTGGGAATTTTGTGCTCTAACTTGCCAAAAGTGCATCCAAAAATACTGATTTGGTAATGGAAGATTAGATATGGATCAGACGAACAAAACCCTACCACTAAATGCAATAAAACACAGTTAACTTACGAGATATATCGAAAAAACCACATAATTCAAGGTGCAAAATTCAAACGGCCTTTTCTCGAAAACTAGAGCCAATTTGAACAAACTGAGCCAAATGGTCTTTTATTTTGGCCTATATTTTTACCCCGCAGCGTCAGATCCGAGTAAACTTTTGTTGACCAAATTTTGTTCCACAGTGTAATCATAGTCAAAATAAAGCACACTTTAAGATCAGTAAATGCTTTTGAAAATAATATATTTACTTTAAGTCATTCATAGACAGTTAAGGCATACCCTTACGCTTTAAGTATACTTTGACTTTAAGACAGACAAAAGTTGTTGCTAAACAGTTAACAATCTGTCAAAATGAAGAAAAATGTAACTTTAAGAAAATTTTCAGTGCGTTGAAATTATGATTTTCTATAACAAAATATTAAAATTTTGCGAGATATTTCGATTTTATTATTTTTTAAATAGGTATACCTTTTTTTAGACAGTACAGATTTGATGAAACCACAAAGCATTTTTTAATTGATGCTAAGTGCAATACTAGAGTACGGATGTCATTTCGGGATCCCAGGATTATTGCAGTCCCCGAAAAACCCGGGATGCATCGCAACCAATTCCGGGTTTTCGGGATTTTTTAAATTAAATAATTTTGCCAATTTAGTGCTTTGTAGAAGACTCAAATTATGTTTACAAAACAAGTTATCCCTTTTGTCAAACTCTGTCCATTAATATTATTTTGAGTGGATTGGAAATCTTTTGTACAGGAAAAGTCGTATGCCGAAAGTGTCGAAAATGTACACGATAAACAAGTTACAGAAGAACCAAATAATTTAACAGAAAAGAGCTTTTGCAAATTTTACCCAAAGTGCGAAGAGAAAAACTTATACCGTATCTGAAGTTTAAATAAGGGAGGTGGACTTATTTTTTAATGGAAGAGATCGAGGCTATTATCTCAAAAAAACTTTCAATTTCTATCCACAATTCAATATATGAACACCCAAAAAAATTGCTGCGGTAGTTTTAACAACGTTTTGTTGTGGATTTTACAATTCTCTGTGGATTTGCTAATTTAAAAGTTAATATAATCGAACTTACAATTAATTGTTAATTTTACAGCAATTGCAATAATTTCTACCAGAAATTTGTTAAAATTATCGATATAAACTTTTTTTTGTTGTGAAATCTACAGCAAATATTTTATTTTTCACAGTTAATTTTTCAAATGTACAACAAAATTGTAATATTAACTGCAAAAGATATGGGATGAAAAATGAAAGTAAATGCTGTAAAACATACAGCATTTTGAAACGTCTTCTTTTCGTAAAAAAATATGAAACATCCTATTCTTCGTTTAAACATACAAAACATCCTACTTTTCACCGGAGGCATCGCGAATCTTCCCACTTTTCGACAAAATTTTCAAACGTCCTACTTTCGTCAATTTTTATTATGTCTTACTTTTCGTGGGACAACTGAGTCATCCTACTTTTCATATGGGGCATCAATATGTGTAACATAATTTATTTTGCGACAGAACAAAATTTGGACACTTGTTGCCTTAAAAACATTCGTTTTAATTAAAGACTTTTATTTTTTTAATCTATTTAAAAAATTCTGTTCAACAGAAGAAGATATTTTTTGAAAATCCTAAAATTTAAAGAAACGATGAATGAAAAATTTGTTTGTATGCATTTTGTAGAACATTCTTTTCTCTTACGTCCTTGCAAAAGTTTTTTTCATCCGACAATCTGATCATGAGTTATTGCGATTTGAAAATCGACATATTTTTATGATCACTGATTCGCCGCATGTCTCTCCGTGTGCCTTTTTTTGACACTTCAATTACTTAAGGAATCGAGAAAGTAAAAACAAAGACACATGCGGCGTATGAGTGCCCAAAAAATATGTTGATTTTCAAATCGCGATATTTCATAATCGGACAAAAAAAAAATGTTCATACGAAATTCCATGCTTTACAAAATTAATGAAAACATTTTTAGGTCTCATCGTTTCGGAGATATTTTACAAAATCGTTTTATGTTAAATTTTTATATATTCAAATAATATCTCCTTAACTATAAAAAAATAAAGCAAGCAATTCAAGCAACTCATCGTTCATGAGTTATCACAATTTAAAAATCAAGACATGATTATGAACACTAATGCCACATGCAGACTTGACTGGTACCTCCTGAAATATGAAACTACGAAAAAATATTTGTAACTTTTCCATAGGAATTTTCCATTGTCAACATTTTTCTCTAAAATTAACCGTTAAGCAAAAAACTGAGTTTTTTGAACTTTGACATTGAATAACTTTTTTAGCACACACGGGATTAATGAGGACTTTTGATATTCTATTCGTAATGGTCTACCTTAGACCTGCACCGATTTTCAACTTTTCCCAATTATTGCAAATACAAAAGCGGATTTGACTGAACTACAATAGGGTGGACGTTACAAGGATTCGGTTGCAAATGTCAAAAAAAAAAAGAAGCCATTGGCATAAAAACCAATATTTATTTATTATAACCAGAGCAAGAATGAATGCTTTTTGTTTCTTGCTCCAGTCTTTACTTATTCAGAAGGTTTGTGCTTATTGCGACTAATGTTGCTTATAATTGCTTATTTTTGACATTTTTGCAATTTTTGAAAAAAGTAACTCATTAAGTAAGCTGTTGCCAAATGATATTTTTAGTAAATTAATTGTACTTGTTTCGAAATCATGTATTTAGGCATTTAACATAGGAAAGTGATGGTGCTAGTTACGGATGCAGCATCCTATACGTTAAGCGCTGTCAGTGCATTGCATGTTTTGTATCCAAGATGATTCATTTAACATGTTTAGCACATGGCCTGCATCGAATCGCCGGATTTTTACGCGTTCAGTTTGCAACAGTACATAAACTGATATAGAATTAAGTCAGTTTCTATTAAAGTAAAAAACACCTTTTATTTTGTTCTCAAACTCTTTGAGTACATGTAGAAATATAGCATCAGCTTGTTACTCGTACAGGGTCTCTTGCTGCACCAGAGCTTCTTATATACATTTATTTTAATACTTATCCGAAGGAGTAATAGTTCTTCTAATAAATTATTTTTTCAACCGATTAGTAGAACTAATTATATGGCTGCAGCCCACTTTAATCGCATGAAAACTCTTATTAATCATTGCGAGTATATAACATTAGCTTGTCAAAAGATTAACTCATTGTACTTGTACTTGTGTTGTCTGAGCACCACAGCATGCAGGGTAAAATTTTTTCTGACATTTATTTCTTGGACCTTGTTAATATATACTTACGAAGCAAAACACGCCAAGTGTATCAGCTGAAGAATTTTTTGTCTCCGATTTCGCTCAAATTTGGCAATATGGTAGATCCGGTGTGCAAGAACAATAATCCGGGAGGATTTTGTCCTAGTGCTATTTGTTGTTAAAATACAGGGTGTTAAAGTTAGCGTTTCTAGTCATTTTAATGGAAAGGCTGTTTTTTAAAAAATGTATAGCTTACACCAAAGTTTGTAAATTGATATATCTAAGCAACTGGTCCCATTTATTTTAAAGTTTTCTTTTTATGAAAAAATACTACTATTTTTTCACCAAAATTTTTTAAACTTCAAAATACTTTTGAATCTTTTTAAAAAACCCCTCTTAAATTTTTTTAAAAGTACTTTAACTAACTTAAAGCTTAATCTTACGATAAAAGTGTACAAGGCATAAAATGCTTAGAATCATCCAAGAAATACGTGTGAAATTTTTGGGAATATTTTGGAAAGTAGCCCAGGAAAATAAGACATTTTCTGCGAAAAAATTCCCAGTGGAAATTTTTTACCGGAATTGTCTATATTTATGCATGATACACAAACTGTGAAAAGTCCATCGCAAAGTCGTGTGCGCATAAAAAGTTATTAAGGCTCAAAGGTCGCTAAAATCAGTTTATTGCAAATATCTCGCTAATGCTAACTTTTACAGAAAAATGTTGGTCCCCAATTTTGTAGCACAGGAAATTTCCTACAAAAGTACGTTAAAAGTATTTGCGTACGATTTCTAGTTTAGAAGATCACCCAATTTAAAAAGTTGTTAACAGTTATGATATGAAATACTACCTATGAGTTCATATTAAATTATCTTACTTTTTAAATTGCAATAACTCTTCAATGAGAAGTTGTACAAACAAAATTTTTTTTTTTTTTTTTTTTTTTATTTAAAACTTAGTAGTAAATAAATTACAGAAAGAATTATAAATAAGCAATAGCAACTAAGGCCTTCCGCTTCTAGTTAAGTTTTATGTTTCGTATAGCAACCTGAGTTTTTTTATTACTGTCAAAAAGTCTTTTATATTTTTTTCGGATGGTGTTTTTAATAAGTCGATTAAATTTATAATAATATTTTGGTCTGTTTGAAGATTTTGGTATATTCTGGAGATTTCGATGCAATTAGATAAGAAATGTGCCATTGTAAGTTCTTCTGTACAACAATATGGACAGATTGGATGTGGGTTCTTGTTTAGCAGATATTGATGCGTAAAGCGTGTGTGGCCCAATCTAAAACGGGTGTATATTACAGCTTCCCTTCGTGTTATTGACGCAGGAATTTCGCAAGTAATGAAGTTCGGATTTATTGACTTGTAGTGATGATTAAGTGCAGTTGAAAATTGTTGTTGTACTATTTCCTTGTGATGATTGTTTACTGCCTGTCGTATATCTTTTTTATTGTGTGTATACTGTATGTATAGTGGTGAGTTCGAAGCTGTTTTAGCTGCCTTGTCCGCTATCTCATTGCCTGGTATACCTGTATGCCCTGGAATCCAACAAATTCTTATTTTTGTGCTGTTGTTAAGTATGTCTCGAATTTGTGTTATAGTGTTGTCTGTATTATTTGTGTTTAGTATTGCTTTAACTGTTGACAGGGAGTCTGTGAATACAATAGACTTGCGTTTGGTTTTTTTTGCGTATTGTGCTGCATATAGTATTGCTTCCGCTTCTGCCGTGTATATACTGGTATAATTTGGAAGGAGAATAGTTCTGATTGTGTGTCCATCTTCGTTTACAACACTGTATGCTGTCGAAAAGTCATTTTTTGAACCGTCTGTAAAAAGAGCTTGCCAGTCGTCATGATTTCGTCGAATTTCATTATATAGTTGGCGATATAATTGCGGATTGGTTGTTTCCTTGTTGAGCGCCGACATATCTAAAATAATTGTTTCAGTTTTGAGCTGCCATGGAGGTACGTAAGATATCTTTTTCGTGATTGGTTTCGCTTCAATTTTACATAGTATACCAGCGTTAATTATTTTTTGAATCGTAGATTCTCTTTTTGTTGAACTTTTCCTTCTTAATCGGTTTTTTGTAAGTTCGTTTATAACCGAACCGTGCGAAAAAATTATTTTTGGGATTTGCCGGCTTGTCAATAAGGAAACTCTGTGGATTAGTGCTGTTAACCCTGCTTCGATCAGGAGGTTGGGTGTAGGAGTCGAACGGAATGCTCCAAGTGCTAGTCTTACTGCATTGTGATATATGGATGATATTTTTCTTATATTTGTTGCTGAAGTATAACCATATATTGGAAGGCCATAGTCTATTTTTGATAGAATTATAGTTTTTACAATATAAATTAATGAGTTTGTGTTACATTCAAGTTTGATATTGCATAGGCACTTTATAACATTCATACGATTAATTAAGTTTATACAAAGATTATTAACATGCTCATTCCAGAGATATGATTTGCTAAATATAATTCCTAATATTTTTATACTATTTTTATTATTTATATGTAAGGTATCTAAAATTAAATCCAAAGGAATACAATTCTTTTTTTTACAAATATGTAGACAATTCGATTTTTCAACTGATATCTTCGTGCCGCTGTAAGAGCACCATAACTTAATTTTTGTATACAATGTTTCAAGTTGTAAAGTCATAACATCATTAGTTTTAAATTTTCCATATATATATAAATCATCAGCATACATAACATGCTTGAAAAAATTGTGGCCATCTATTATTCTACTAAGTTTATCTGTTGCTATTAAGAATAAGGTTACTGATAGTGGAGATCCTTGTGGGATTCCGTTATGAAGAGGAAATAAGTTCGAGAGCGAACCATTTACTTTTGTACGGATCTTCCGATTGGACATAAAGTTTTTGACAAATATTATGATTTTTGGGCCAAAACCCCATTTTATTAACTGGTCAATGATTGGATGCATACCGATACGGTCGAAAGCCTTTTCTGAATCAAATGCTATAATTGAGAGGTGATTTTTTGACGATAATGTGTTGTTAATGTATTCGTCTAACGCTAACAGAGCATCCATTGTCCCTTTGCCGCTTTTGTATGCATTTTGCTTTTGAGTTAAAAGGTTATTGCTACTTAGAAACCACATTATTCTTTTTGAGATCATTTTTTCCATTATTTTTGACATACAAGGAAGTAGAGATATCGGACGATATCCTTCAGTTCGGTTTTTTGGCTTGTTTGGCTTTGGTATTGGAATTGCTAGGGCGATTTTCCATTGCTGAGGGATAACGCCGTTGTTGAAGATATTATTGTAAATATTACATAAAGTATCTTTATATTCTCGTGTAAGTTTTTTAAGTATTGGGTACGAGAGTTGGTCAAAACCAGGAGTTTTTCCTTTTAATGAGGCCAAACATGAATTTAGCTCAAGAAGAGTAAAAGGTTGTTCTATTAATTTTGCTTTAGGAGTTACAAAATGAGTAATATTAGTTTGGTTGAGGGCTCTTTGCTTATGCAATAAAAATTCAGAGTTAAAGTTTGAATCTTTTGAATAATTGGACCAGTCCAGGGCAATAGTGTTCGCTATTTCGATTGAACTTGATGTTGATGTACCGTCAGGTTTTTCTATTGCATGAATGTGGGTGTTTTTGGTTCCTTTGACAAGGATCTGACTTTGTCCCATAGTAAGCTCATCGGAGTGTTGGGGTTGATCTCACTTGTGAAAAGAATGAAAGATTTTCTTTTTGATATTTTAACTTCCCTTTTGAA
The DNA here is from genome assembly GCA_951812925.1 of Calliopum simillimum. NCBI lineage: Eukaryota > Metazoa > Arthropoda > Insecta > Diptera > Lauxaniidae > Calliopum > Calliopum simillimum. Next base: position 65,414,668 of record OX638368.1, read on the forward strand.
TTTTGCGTTAGCTTTTTTGTAATTAAGGGCATTTTCTAACGATGTGTTCCTCTTAAATGTTTTCCAACAATCTCTTTTTTCTTTCTGGAATTTGGCTAACGTAGAGTTCCACCAGCACACTTTTCTATTCTGTGGTTTATATGTATTACGTGGAATTGCTTGATTAGCTGCTAATTTGATTTGTTTCAAAAACAAAGCTGCCTTCTGATTATTGTTGTTGGATCGCGATAAGATTGGTGGACTGTTTGTCAATAAAATATGAAATTTGTTCCAGTTTGCAAGATCTACTATATATTTAGGAGTAAACTTGCTGTGGGAATAGTTTCTGGAGAAAAAATTAAGCCATATGGGAAAATGATCGCTTCCAAAGAGAGTATTTTCTACTTGATAGTTGGTTGATAAATTGAGTGGAGGAGTTGCCATTGTGAGGTCTATGCTTGTGAGAGAATTTCTAGTAGAAAAATGTGTTGGTGAATTGTCGTTAAGTAAAATTAAGTTGTGGTCTTCTATGAATTTTGATATCAGTTTTCCTTTGTTGTTGAACGATGTGGATCCCCATAAGGGGCTCCATGCGTTAAAGTCACCTAACAAAACAAAAGGTTTGTTTATGTTGGCTATAAGCATGTTTAGATCGTCTTCTGTAAGGTTATCTTGTGGTGATATGTATATATTTATTAATAAAAAAGAAATCTCAGAATTTATTTCTATTGCTATATTTAATAATCTTGAGGTTATGGTGGTTATTTTGTGTTGAATATTATTAGATACGAGAAGAGAAACTCCTCTTTTAGCATGCGTGTTTATGTCAATGTCATTTTTCCCATAAAAATAATAATTTTTTGGTATTATGGAGTAGTGAGGAGTATCGCGTAAGTGTGTTTCTTGCAAAGCAATGAGTTTTGGATGTTTTTTATTGATCAGTAGTTGAAGTTGACTATAGTTATTTTGGTAACCATTTATATTCCATTGAAGAATATTGAGGACCATTATAAAAAATCAACTTAGAATACTCTTTACTAGCATATAATCGAATATATGAGAGTAAGAGTTTGTGCATTAGAAATCCATGCTTGCGTTGGGGTTATTACTGAAATTATTTTTTTTGTTGTTTTGGGGATTAGCAGGCTCTTCTTCTGAAGAGAGCAATTCTATATCATCATCAAGGAGAGATTTTTGATGAGAAATATTTTTGGTAGCTGTTTTTATGTCTTCTGTTGTGTTTGTTGAGTTGGTTTGATTAGAGTTATTCATTTCAATATCATGAGTTGTGTTTAAATTTGTTTTGTTGTTTTTATTTGGAGAGGCGTTTAAATTGTAAGTTGTTGTTTGTAGTTTTGGTGTGGTTTCGGTTGATTCAGTTGTTTTTTTGGTTTGTTCGTTTTGTATTTCGTCTAACGTTTCTGTCGGCACGTTAGCGTAAAATTCTTGTTGATTTTTATTCACTTCTTGCGTGGCTTCGTTAAATGTACATTTGTTTATGATTTTGTATTTAAGTATAGCATGTCGCTTTTTGTATGTGGGACAGTTTTTGTTGGTGGATCGATGTTGGAGTTTACAGTTAATACACTCTATTTTTTTGCATGGTGAAGGAGCATGATCGCAGGTTGCACAATTTTGGCATTTTTTTTCGTTACTGCAGTGATTTTTTGTGTGACCAATTAAGTAGCAATTTTTACATTGCATTGGAGCAGGAATATATGGTTCCACTTTAGCTTTTTGCCATGCTATGTCTATTTCTTTTGGAAGATCATACATGTCGAATGACAATATGTGAAGTGGGGTGTTAATAACTTGTCCGTCTTTAAACTTTGTAATTTTTTTGCATTCGATCACATTTTGTCCTTGTAAACCGTCCACAATTTCTTTTTCGGTCAATGGCGTCAGAGCTTGGGAGTACACAACTCCTTTTACTGTGTTTAGTGTAGGATGCAGTTCAGCCTTAATATCACACAAATTTGAGAGTTTTGTTGACTTTAGGAAACGATTGGTTTGGGTTAAGTTTTTGGTCAGAATTAGGAGATCACCTTGCCGTGTAAAAGATGTTGAAAGTGTTTTTTCTATTGTAATGCTCTCAATTGCTTTTGCAATGGCAAAGATATTAAAGTTTTTTATTGGTTTGTTTGGGTCTGTATTTTTAATTAGAACGAATTTTGGGCAACTGTTAATATTTGGTGTAACTTGTTTTGAATGTTTTTTAACTTTTGGAAAGTCCCAATTGTTATCAATATTGAATTTTTTTCTTTTCGATTCTTTTTGATCAAGAATCGAATAATAATTACCCCCGCCTGGGTCAGAAGCCATGGTAAGGGGTCGCGATCACCGCGAGCGAAAAATAATACGAGGTTAACTGATATCAAAAAACACGAGTAACACAAGAAATATAACAAAGCGCAACGAAAAAAAGTAGACCTTTACTCTAAGAGAGATGATTGGCAACTGTACAAACAAAATTAAAATGCCGTTTGAAAGATAATTTAATTTTCTATATATTGTATAATTTTTTTTTTTTTCGAACGGCTCATGACCTTCAAAATATTCTTTAATAACCGCTAAGGCTTCGAAATTACTGGTTTTTTAAGGATACACGGAAAAAACTAAACAGTAAAAATTCATTGAAAATCCCAGTATTTTTTACTGATTTTTTCAGTAACTGTGCGCCCGTAAAGAAAAACCGTATTTTTTACTGATTACATACAGTAAATAAAAAAAAAAGTATAAATATAAAAAAAAATTTATGTGGATGGTGTCGAACTTAAGACCTTTGTGTTTCTAGGTGACGCTCTATCTACTGAGCTACTGTAGCACTTTCATTTTAATAGCTTATTGCTTAATTTAAATTATTTTTAAAAAAAAATTTTTTACAATCTCAACCAGTAATAATTGAAATGTATTCTAAGCAAATATTGCAGAGCACGCTGGTATTTTTTCATGCGACAAGTTTTTCCTTCTCTATTCAATAGTTTTCACTGTTTATCTCTGTACTTTTTGAAGATTAAACCGTATATTTTACTTTCTTGCCGTTACTTTTTCATGAGAATTCAGGAAAGTAATTGAATTACTGAAACAAACCGTAATTTTTCATGAGATTATTATTACTTTTTGCTATTTGAAAATCAATTTTTCCAGATCATTTTTTTGAGTGTATCTGTGAATTGGTAAGTACTACGATAAAAAGTAATGGGACCAAATTTGTAGAAAATAACAAGATCTACAAAAAATAAGCGATATGTGTACACATAGAAGTAACCGTATGGAAGATATTCCAAAAAACCCTTAAAAAGGCAAAAAAACCGGTTTCTATTGAATATCTTCTATACGGTTGCTTCTATGTGTACACATATCGCTTATTTTTTGTAGATCTTATAATTCTCTACAAATTTGGTCCCATTACTTTTTATCGTAGTACTTACCAATTAGCAGATATCCTTAAAAAACCAGTAATTTTGAAGCTTTAACGGTTATTCAAGAATATTTTGAAGGTCATGAGCCGTTCGCAAAAAAAATTTTGTACAATATATAGAAAATTAAATTATCTTTCAAACGGCATTTTAATTTTGTTTGTACAACTTCTCATTAAAGAGTTATTTCAATTTAAAAATTAAGATATTTTAATATGAACTCATAGGAAGTATTTCATATCATAACTGTTAACAACTTTTCAAATTGGGTGATCTTCTAAACTAGAAATCGTACGCAAATACTTTTAACGTACTTTTGTAGGAAATTTCCTGTGCTACAAAATTGGAGACCAACATTTTTCTGTAAAAGTTAGCATTAGCGAGATATTTGCAAAAAACTGATTTTAGCGACCTTTGAGCCTTAATAACTTTTTATGCGCACACGACTTTGCAATGGACTTTTCACAGTTCGTGTATCATGCATAAATAAAGACAATTCCGGTGAAAAATTTCCACTGGGAATTTTTTCGCACAGAAGCTCTTTTTTCGTCTTATTTTCCTGGGCTAAAGTTAAAAAAAAATTTTTTTTTCTTTGAATAATTTTTAGAATAAAATAATTATTCAAAAAAAAAAAGTTTCCAAAAACTCCAAAGAATTCACACGTATTTCTTGGATGATTCTATGTAAGCATTTTATGCCTTGTACACTTTGTTGTTACCTTTCTTTTTCAAACGTATTAGAAACTAAAAGAAAAGATTTGCCGCGTGCAACAGTAAGTTCAATTTGTCAAAAATGTCTGAAGATAAAATTCAATAGAAAATGATTTGGAAGATAGTGAAAGTGATGTATATAGCTCTAATTCCGAATATGCAGACCCATCTTATAAAGCAGATGAAGTTTCAGCTGAATACGACCAATGCATCAGTGATAGTATTTATCAAATGAACGCAACTGAGTCTTCCGATCATTGAACATAGGAAACAGCAAACGAAGAACTTGAAGTAGCACCTTTACCGACTGCAGCAGAAATCGAAGAATCTACTGAAATTGTAACTTCCGTATTGATTTATTCAGCGCTAACAACAGCAGTTGAAACAAATTTATTTTAAACTACAACAATATTTGCATCTTTTACTGCAACAGCACCATCTCAAAACCACCTACTGTGATGGTCCTGAAATTTCTCCAAATGCAGGTGGTTTTACTTCTCAATGATTGTCAGGTATCGTAAAAGATTCAAAGGAATTTTCAAATATCACCTGAAAAAAGAAAAGCTTGCGGTATCATGTGAATGAAATAGCTTTCAGAGGAAATTCTACTCTGCCCGATTCTGTAAAAAAGCTGAAAACACTACTGGAGCTTTTTTTATATTTTTTTACGGATGAAATAACAGATCTGATTATTGAAAAAACGAATCAAGCAGCTACAGCTCAAACATCAACACGAAGTTTAGAGTGGATGCTGATCAAATTTACAAATACATACATCGGAATTCTATTTAGAGTACTGAGTTGAAGACGCAATACCGTCAGTTCAAAACATAATACCTTTTAAAACATTCGAAGCTATAAAAAAATATTTATCGTTCAGTAATGAAAATGAACGGATAGGTAATCCCGAAAATGATCCAAAGTGGCTAATATCAAAAAATGTTCGCTTGTATGTAGATGAGCAAATGTGCAGTACGAAGATAAAACATGTGTCAATATATGCCTAATAAGCCACATAAATGAGGCATAAAGCTTTTTGTGTTATGCGATTCATATGGCATATAGCTTTGAAATTTATAACGGCGCTGGAGATAATGTAATTTTACCAGAACTTCCAGACTTACCTAATGTTGTAGTACTTCTGTGGCAAACTATTCCAGATAATGTTCACCATATTGTTTATTTTGATACTTTTTGTACCTTCCTCGCACTATATGTTAGGAACAATACGAGCCAACAAGATACTGAATTGTAAATTACCATCAGACAAGGATGATGTCGCCAAAAAACCTGACAGGGGAAATTTAACTGAATACGTTGGCCATGCATATGAATTAGAATTGAATACCGTCTTATGGAATGATAATAAAAATGTACGTTAAGCATCTACTTACGTGGGAATAGAACCGTTTTCTCGTCCCAATCCATCCAACCAGCCTTTAAAAATTAAAAAAAATATACATAAAACACCATGTCACGAGAAGCCTTGGTGATGATATATTGCAAGCCTTGAGCTCTGAAGGCATAGATGTTCCAATTAGTACTAGGGGGCTGTTAGGAAGAAATAGACAACCCATTATTACTCGCACGATAAATCCTGGTGAGTACTTTCACTTTGGTTTACAAGTGCAACTGCTTAAATTAGGAGACACACTAAAAAATCTCGATTTAATACTCTTAGACATAGGTATCGATGGTTTACCGTTATATAAGAGTAGTAGTGTGGGTTTGTGGCCAATTTTGGCAAGAACAGTCAATTTAGAAAGTAATTGTGTTTTTATTGTTGGAGTTTTCTGCGGGGTAGGAAAGCCCGTTGACATAAATTCGTTTCTTCACGACCTTATTAATGACCTTAGAGTTATGTCAGTTGATGGTCTCATTTATGAAGACAGTCAAATATCTCTTAAAGTAAGAGCTTTTATATGCGACGCTCCGGCCAGAGCATTTGTTACTGGTTGTGTAGGACATAACGCCTTTGAGGGTTGCAATAAATGCTTGCAAATTGGGCGGAAGGTTGAACGGGTAACTGTGTTCAGTGAACAAAGTGCCGATAAGCGAACCGATCTGGACTTCAAGATGAGACATCATCCAAATCATCATGTCCTTAGGTTCCGCAATCAGAGCACAGATTTGTGAGAACTTGGCGTTAGCATGGTCTCCCAATTCCCTTTGGACCCAATGCATACTGTAGACTTGGGTGTAACAAGAAAAATTCTATTTATATTATCAAACAAATTAAACCCTAATATGAAATGTGCGCTTTCCAATAATCTATTGTCGCTAAAGGCACACATACCAAAAGAATTTGGACGAACTCCGCGATCTCTTCACGAGCTTCATAGATGGAAGGCTACGGAATTTCGTCAGCTTCTACTCTACACTGGAATTGTCGTTCTCAAAGGCATATTAGACGATGATACATATTACCATTTTCTTTTGCTGCATTGTTCGTATAGGCTTCTATGTTGTCCATATAGCTTTCGCGAAAATCTTATCACTGCGGAAAATTTATTACAAGATTTTGTAGAATATTTTCCAAACATTTATGGTGCGAAAACTCTCACATACAATGTACATAGTCTTCTTCATATATGCCAATGCGTTCGAGAAATTGGGCTTCTTACGAGTTTCACTGCTTATGACTTTGAAAATTATATGCAGCAAATCAAAAAAGTTATAAGGAAACCTAGTCAAATCCTGCAACAAATTCAAAATCATTACCTACCATTACCTATCTTTAAGGAAAAGAAAGAAATTAGTTGCGATAAAAGAAGAGGGGTGCTGTTTAAGCTCAAAGGAATGGACTGTTATTTAAGCTCTAGTATTCCTGATAATTTCTGTTTGTTGGAAAATAAGGAAACTAGCGGTACGATTGGGACATTTCTCAAAATAACTCGTATTGAATCCAACACAGTATGTGGATTCGTACTTTCAGAAATTGAAAATTTCTACGAGCTGCCAGTACCTTCTATTCATATTGGAATCGTAGTTACTGAAGACGTAGTGGATGGTACGGAACTTAGTTTCAATCTGCATCAGATTAAATGTAAAATTATGTGTTTACCTTATAACAACAAAAGTGTGTTAATACCTATCTTACACAACTGTACTTAAGTTATTGTACATGTATCTATTTCAGAAAAAACAAAATGAGCATTCCAAGAAAAAATTACCAGAATGAGAATGATTCTCCAAATTCAGGTACGTGGTTTTATACTATTTTATCGCCGACACACACTATGTAGATTTATTTCCGAATTTTTGAAGCTCAGTATATCGACATCAAATTAAATACTCCTCTTTAAATACCTTTAAACTCATTCATATGCGGGTCGTTTGATTACTCAGAGAATTTTTGGATACCCTCACAGTAACTTTAAAACCAATGCTGCTCCCGTCAATTATTACACTGCACATCAAATAATAGGCTTTTGATTGTTGCATGGAAGTTTCTTGTCAATTCTGAAGGGACTTTCTGCGTTTGAATCCGACTCTGACTTCAGAATTGGTCCATCAGCTCTAGATTTTGAGATATTTGAAGTTAAAAACCCGAATATAGTTAATTTTGAGGTTAGATGCAGACTCCACAAATCTTTTTGTATTTTTTTACATAACTCATAACGTAGTGCTACTCTTTCTCTTCAAAATTATCTCTTAAAAAGTGTCGTAAAATGTTTCCTTCAAAATTTATAGCCAAATTTAGATGATGTCATGAAATCTTATGTAACGACTAACCTAAAGTCTGTGAATTTTGTGATGTCATCTTAAATCGACCATAACTTTTGAAGGAAACATCGTACGACACTTTTTAAGAACTCATTTTGAAGAACAAGAGTAGCACAACGTAATGAATTAAATATAAGCAAAAAAACTGAAAAACAATTTGTGCAATCTGCATCGAACCTCAAAAATATTCGTATTCGTGGCTTCAACCTCAAATATCTAAAAATATAGAGATGGTGGGCAAAGTCTGACCTCGGATTTGGACTCTACGCCAAAAGTTCCTTCAGAAATCACCTTCAGCTGTCCTGCAGCAAAATCATTGTTGTGCTGTGTTATCTATTGACATACAACTATGAAAAAATAAGAAGCGCGAGACAACGCTAAAACTAGAGCTCAAAAAAACGACGCCGAAAAGGTATTTAACTCTCTCAATAAAGAAGTCAGGCGATCGTGCAGACAAGACAGAAGTAGAATGAATAACGACCTCGCTAGCGAAGCCGAAATTGCTGCAAATGCTCAAAATCTCAGGCAGCTTTACGATATCACCCGAAGGCTATATGGCAGAAAACACCCAAAGAACCGCCCTATCAAAGTCAAAAATGGAAATCTCTTAATACCCGCTGATTTTTTATATGGGTACGAAACGTGGCTTGTTACTAAACAATTAATGAACAAGCTGCAAGTATTCGTCATGCTTAAGACGTTTACTTAAGGTTTGGTGGCCTCGCACTATATCAAATGCCGAGATATATCAAAAATGCAAGCAGAGGGCTACAGCAAACGAGGTCAAGCTGCGCAAGTGGAAATGGATTAATCATACTCTCCGGAAACCACACTGCGAAGTATGTCGCCAGGCTCTTGAGTGGAATCCACAAGGCAGTAGAGGTATGTATGTATTCTCCTTTAACTCCTAGGAGGAGCATAGGGCCAATATGAAATCTCTCCATTTGTCACGATCCCTTGCGATGACTTTGATCTCTTGCCACGATTTTCCCGATTCTTGGATTTCCTTTTCCAACGACCTTTTCCAGTTGGTTTTGGGTCTACCACGTCCTCTACTGCCTTGTGGATTCCACTCAAGGGCCTGGCGACAAACTTCGCTGTGTGGTTTCCGGAGAGTGTGACCAATCCATTTCCACTTGCGCAGCTTGACCTCGTTTGCTGTAGCCCTCTGCTTGCATTTTTGATATATCTCGGCATTTGATATAGTGCGAGGCCACCAAACCTTTAGTAAACGTCTTAAGCATGACGAATACAAAAAAAGGCAGTAGAGGTGGTACACCCAAAACCATCTGGAAAATGTCGCTGTATTAGGAAATTCAAGAATCGGGAAAGTTGTGGCAAGAGATAAAAGTCATCGCAAGGGATCGCGACAAATGGAGACGTTTCATATTGGCCCTATGCTTCTCTTAGGAGTTAAAGGAGAATACATACTTACATACTATGGAACTTTGAGCAACCTGGATCTTTTAGTTTGTGTTTAACAGCCATTGAAAGCAGACAACCTCGTGAATATTAAGGAAAATGGAACAAAGTGAACTTCTCTTGCTAATTAAGCATTATTTTTTGCGTAAAAATCCATTACCGAATGGATGGAATGAAAAGGTCATTACTATGCTGGATTTAAAGTTACTGTGCGCGAAAAATCTCGGACTTATCAAAATATTTCAAAATAAAGAGCTCCAAAGTTCAGCTCTGATCAGATTAATATTCTAATTTAACAGATAATGTATGAAGTAGCCTGTTAAAAAGTACTTTTGTTGCATTTCTAAATAGATATTCAAGCATTGAAGCAAGATATGAAAGTCATGAATGAATAGCTCGAACATGTGTTAGAATTGTTAACTGAAAACAATATTTTATTGCGGCGGAGTTTAGGACTTTTCGTAATGACTACGACACGATTCCCACTTAAATCGGAGGATGACATCAAAGGCCTAGAAGAAGAGCTCAGTGGCGATAAGAAAGCTGACATTGTAAGTACCTGCTGTTCCACTTAATAACAAGTACCAAGAAAACGAATATCAATATATTCTTCATCATCGTTACCTCCTGAGTGAATATAGCCATTTCCATCTGTCTAAACCACATTATCATCGCTTCACTCTTTTAATTAATAATACTAGAGTACGCAACTGTAAGCAAACTCTTATGAGTAACAATGTCTGCATATTTTAAATCCTAAGAGTTGAGTCTGTCACCATTCAAAAAATTTAAACTTCTTATTTGCCTTCCTTAGTGTTAACCCTATCTTCATTCCGAATTTCATAAAAATCGATGCAGCGGTTAAGCCGTGAGAGCATTTTTTCCATTTAGAGGCGTGGCACCGACCTTTTTTAAAAGCAATATAGTCCTATCCACTGCTTCTGCTCACAACAGGACTGAATCAATTTTGTTCGTCTATTTACGTATATATATATAGATTACTGCATCCACATAAAATTATTTTTTTAGGTTGGAGCACTTAAAAAAAGATGGGAGGAACGTTAAAAAATATTGAACGAATATTTTTTAAAGATTTAATTATGGAATTCAACTACGATGGTACAAAGGGAAAGAAGTCATTAAAAAATTATGGTCGGGTCGTCACTGCTCTTGAAGGTATGCTTGTAAATAAAATCAAGAACATATAAAATTAACTTCTTCGTTTTTATATTTTCCTTAAATACTTAATAGTACAAAATATGTCGACTTAAGCTAGTTTGTTTTTTTTTTTTGGCACAGATATAAAAAGATTAAAAAACAAACTAAAATTTTCCTTTTAACAGAAGCAACTTCAAAAGAAGGAAGGCCTTACGAGGAATATGTTGATGAATTGCGGACCATTTTTCGAAAAATAAAAAACCGGTGCAATAAGCAGCAATCTAGAAAAAACGAGTAATATTTATTATTACATAAATACGTCTACCTTTTATAAATCGTATTATGAGCGTGTATTATTTAATATTAATTTTTTAAATATTGTATTACAATGTAAACTGGAATTTTTTTAAGTTTTATTATAAACATTTCAAAATACCTATGATTTGTCTTTATTTACCTTGTTGAAATAAGAATTTTGGTAAGTATCTTCAAATGGGTTTAATTCGATAATACGTAAATATGTCATCAAAATATCATCAACGACGACGTAAGGGAAACTGTTGCTTTTAATATCATCAACGAAAAAATGTAAAAATTGTCACCCTGAACGTCATCAACGACAACGTAAGGGAAATTGTCGCTCTTAATGTCATCAACGAAAAAATGTAAAAATTGTCACCCTGAATGTCACCAACGACAACGTAAGGGAAATTGTCGCTCGTAATGTCATCAACGAAAAAATGTAAAAATTGTCGCCCTGAATGTCATCAACGACAAGGTAAGGGAAATTGTCGCTCTTAATGTCATCAACGAAAAAATATAAAAATTGTCGCCCTGAATGTCATCAACGACAACGTAAGGGAAATTGTCGCTCGTAATGTCATCAACGAAAAAATGTAAAAATTGTCGCCCTGAATGTCATCAACGACAACGTAAGGGAAACTGTCGCTCTTTATGTCATCAACGACAATGTAAGGGACACTGTCGCTCTTTTAGTCGTTGATGAAATATGGGACACTTGTATGGAAATTTCGTTAACGACTGCCATACAAAAGTACACATCCGTCATCAAAGATTTCATATGGTCGTGCACCCGTCATTGATGTTTTCTTGCAGACTGGCCCAACTGGGATTTTTGTTTTATTATGTATGTATATATACAGATTTATATATACGTATGTATATACATATATATGTATATGTATATATATATTATGTTGCCTCAAAAAAAATATTTTACATAGTAGGGTGACACAAAAAAATTTGTATACATACAAATTTCATATATATATATATAAAAGGGTGCAACGAAAAATTTTTCAAAAGTATAGAGGATATTAATAAATAACTAGTAAGGGTGTAAAATTTGGCCTGGCCAAACATTAAATACCCTACACTGCAGTATTTTTAAAATTTTGCTCTTATGGGAGGTGCTACGCTCTCTTGTCCGAGTTTTTGTCCAGAGCTTGCATTTATAGTTTTTAGTGTCTCAGTGAAAATCTTTTTCAGCCTTTGCTTATATAGGAGGTGCCACGCCCTCTTGTACGAGCTCGTCTAGTCTTAGCTTAGAGCGTGCATTTATAGTCTTAAGTGTTTGAGTGAAGTTTGGTTGGATTATCTCAAAAAACTCTTTCAGCATAGCCTTTTGAAACTTTTGCTTATATGGGAGGTACCACGCCCCTTGTCCGATTTCACCCAATTTTTGTTGAGAGCTTTTATTTATGATTCTTAGTGTCTGAATCGAATTTGGTTTGAATATCTCAATAAACGCTTTCAGTATAGCGTTTTAAAGCTTTTGATTATATAAGAGGTGCCACGCCCTCTAGTCCGAATTCGTTCAGTTTTTTCTCAGAGCTTGCGCTTACAATTTTTAGTATTTATGCGTATTTCGGTTGCATTGTCGTGAAGAAATACTGCTAAAATTGCATTTTGAATATATTTTTTGTATGGGCGGTAGGCGTGTCCGTTGACCGATTTCGCTCATTTTCAATCCTCCGAGCTATCTTTGACGACGGAGGCAGTGTAGCAAATTCCATTGAATTATCTTGCTCAGTTTTCCTAAAAAGTGTATTTCAACACACAGCCTGCCAGCCAGACAGACGGACATGGCTATATCGACTCAGGAGGTGACGCTGATCAAGAATATATATACTTTTCTATATCTGCCACGCGTCCTTCTCTGCGTTACAAACGGAAGGACAAAGTGAATATACCCTGGGTGTAGGGTATAAAAACGCTAGTTTCACAATTAAAAAAAAATACTCAATTTCAGTTTACCAAGGGTACGAAACGTGTCCGACTGAAAAATCGGAAAACGATTTTTGTCCGTCAATTCTACAATTGTATACTACGATTTTTAATAAAACAACTTAGAAAAAATCAGCTTGTTATTTATAAATAGGACGTCTACAACTTTAATGCTCATACATTCTATAAAAAAGTGATAACGACTGTACTTTTTTGTCATTTTTAGTAAAAATTTTTTACATAAAAGGCCCTATTTTTTTGTCGGACAACTCACTCATTAACTTTTACTCTTCATTTAAAAACTAAAAATCATAAAAAAACATTGTTATTAATAAATTTCCACTAACTAGTGGAAAAGCCGATTTTTTGGAAAAGCTGGAGAGGAAAAGCCCCCGATTCAGAAACATTCCGAAGAGATATTTGGGGGTCTAGATATAATTAAGCTATCCTAAAAGTTATAAGCTGTTATGTATGAGGAGTACAATGTGTCGCCTGGCACCTAGACTACATATATGCTGCATTGAATTTTTTACCTATGCATTTTGCCTTGTTTTTGTAATGTTGGTGTTTTTTTACTCAAAAACACAGAACAGTAAGCTCACACCATAAAACCACTTGACACGTGATTTGTTGGTGGCTAGTTAACATTAAATTAAATTTTCGAAATTTTACTAAGAATTTTTGGTTTTTGTGGCGCATCAGATGAGAAGAAGCGAAGCGAGCTTGCTTATTTGGTTACAAAAACTATCGGTTACAGTGAATTTTTTGGGAAAAAATAAAATGGTTGAAATTTTGGAAAAATCGTCTTATCTCGAAAAATTTAAACTTTTGTCTCTAAAGTGTTTATATCTCAATAAAATTATGCCAGTGTTGTACCATCTTCTCCGAAATATAGTCTCTTCTTTAATATATAAGGCACCGAAATGTTACTTCAGCCGCTGAATTATGTAGAAAGAAAAAAAAATTATTGATTCAAAAGGCAGCCATTTTGACTTTACATAATACTAACAATTTATTTCCTAAAACACAGCTTCTAGTTGGAAACTTTTTAATAAGTCCAACAGTTGAGCACTGTCTTGGCGAAGAAGTCCACAATAGTCCTCAGTTGGACTTATTAAGAAGCGGGTGGAGTAACATTTGGGTGCCTTAATATTTAAGAAATGATGACATATCGCAAAATTTAATATTATCCTTTTATGTTGCCTTAGAGACACTTAATATTTTTTCTTTAAATGAAACTTGTTTTACTAAGATTTTAGTTTTAATTCTGAATATATCACCATGAAGTGTCGGTCAGTTCTAGTTTCGGAGATATAGGCATCAGATATGGCACGGCTAGGCAAACGAAATCGGTTCAGTCGCTGTTTCTATACCTAAATTGCAACCGATTTGCTTAATTTTTTTTTATTGGAAAGGTAACGAGAAGGAGCAATGCATTTAATAATGTTGTTTTTTTGAAGTAGGCAGTCCCACGCCCTTAAATCCAAAAAAAGCTCTCACGTCTAAACCATTGCGTTGATTTTTATGCAATTTGACATGCAGAAAGGGTTAGAACTAAAAATTTGACATACAGATAGACTAAGGAACGAGAATATGGCCTTTATATTTTTGAAAGGACGGTGCCACGCGCTAACCGTATTGATTTTTATGAATTTTAGTATGGGGATAGAACAACCAGGATGGAAAAATATCAATAACTTTTTGCTATTTGTAGAAGTACTCGCCTTTAAATGGAAAGCACGAAATTGCGATAAAGCTGCTTTATAAATTTTTATGAATGCAGATAACCTGAACCCCAGGGGTTGAAATAGGAAAATGTTATAACTGCAGAATTTTTTTTTTTGTTTATATTTGCAATATTTAGCAAAATTTTTTTAATGTCTTATTCAAGTGATTAATATTAAATATTAATATTAAATAACAGATATCATGGCAATGGTTCAATTTAAAATTAAAAATTTATAGCGAAATTTTCTTCGAATGCATTTATATGTTTAAAGTAGAGTTGCAGAGTACTTATTGGGGCTTTCTACAATTTAGCCCAAATTGGTGAGGTTAGACAACTTAAATAACGGTTATAAGCTTAATAAAATAAGTATTTAGTTTCAACGATTACCGCAAAGCAAATTAATATGAATTTGGGTGAAAATTATTATTACAATTTTTTACAATATTCTGAAGTTATTACTGCAAATTTTAAGTTATTACTGCAGAAATAGCCCAATGTGCACAAAAACGGATGAGGATCCGTTTCGAATCCATTACGAGTTCATAAAGGTATAAAAAACGTAATCCGCGGTAAAGGATCCATTTCGAACCCGTAACGTACATCAAAAACGAATTCAAAACGCTTTGTTTAGATAAAAAAAAAAACATTTTGAAGCGCTTATTAGCGAATAAAAAAAAATTAAATTCCGCAGTGCGGGCCCGTTTCGAATCCGAAACTTATGTAAAAACGAATTCAAAACGGATTTGCTTTTAAATATGTTAATGCTGTATATTTACAGAAAAAAACTGTTTTGATGCGCCTATTAGCAATTAAAAAATAATGAAAAGAAAAAAAAGGAAGAAAAATAAAGGGTAAAAATCCACCTCTGGTAGGATTCGAACCTGGGCAAATCCGTTTCGATTCCGTAAATACTTCAAATACGAACTGAAAACGGATTTGCTTTAATTAATTTTTATGATAAAAAAAATATTTCTGATTTGTTTTTTTTTATTTTTATTTTATTGCGTATGATTTTTTGTAAACTTTTCCCAATGTGCACAAAAACGGATGAGGATCCGTTTCGAATCCATTACGAGTTCATAAAGGTATAAAAAACGTAATCCGCGGTAACGGATCTATTTCGAACCCGTAACGTACATCAAAAACGAATTCAAAACGCTTTGTTTAGATAAAAAAAAAAACATTTTGAAGCGCTTATTAGCGAATAAAAAAAAAATTAAATTCCGCAGTGCGGGCCCGTTTCGAATCCGAAACTTATGTAAAAACGAATTCAAAACGGATTTGCTTTTAAATATGTTAATGCTGTATATTTACAGAAAAAAACTGTTTTGATGCGCCTATTAGCAATTAAAAAATAATGAAAAGAAAAAAAAGGAAGAAAAATAAAGGGTAAAAATCCACCTCTGGTAGGATTCGAACCTGGGCAAATCCGTTTCGATTCCGTAAATACTTCAAATACGAACTCAAAACGGATGTGCTTTATTTAATTTTTATGATAAAAAAAATATTTTTGATTTGTTTTTTTTTTTTCCTTTTATTTTACTGCGTATGATTTTTTGTAAACTTTTCAAACTCTGTTTGAAAAAATGTTTTTGATTCCAAATTTGAGTATGTATATAACATTTTTTATCAAAAGAAGGGAAGAAAAATAACACAGAATACTTATAAAAAAACAACAGAAATTTGTTTAATATACAAACTTTAAATCTCAACATCAAATAAGTCTACATCAGTTAAGTAAACATCATATCGGTCAATAGCCTAGTTGTCTAACGTCTCGTGTATGAAAGAGTAATACCCCGGGAGCCTGAGTTCGACTCCCGGCCGGGCTAGTAAGTAACTTTTATTTTTTTTTTTTGTTATTTGGTTTTTTTTTAATTAAAAATAAGCGCTTCACCCTGTTTTTTTTTTTTTTTTATAAGCAGCGTTAACATTATTAAAAGCGAATCCGTTTTGAATTCGTTTTTGATGTACGTTACAGGTTCGAAACGGATCCATAAAAGAAGAAAAAACGATTCGTTTTTTTTTTAGGAATCCTTCCCGCAAACGGATCAGTAACGGATACGTAACGGATTCCGTAATGGATAAAAAGAACGAAAATATGAACCCGTTACAGATCCGAAACGAGTCCGTTTGGCACACTGGGAGGGTATTACTTCAGCTTATTTCAATGCCTGCTGAACCCTAAGGATGAATATTAAAAGTTTTTTGTGGTTTATCGGCCAAGAAAAGGTATAAAATTTTGCTTTATTGTAAAATCGAAATGATCGAATTTCGGCCACAAGGCGAACTCTAGTTAAATTCATTGTGGCAAAATACCAGGTGATGGTATAAGGCTTTCAGCATTAAATACAAGTTGAGTAAATTATTTAAATGTGGATATTGATCTAATAAATAACAACCACTCATTTATTTCTAGCGACCATTTTCAACAAGAGACCTTGAGGAGTGGCAATAAGATTTCGTCTGCCGCCATTCCAACGCTTAATCTAGGTCGGTTGGCATCTCCAAATAATGCTTATGACTTGGAGGTACCATCTTCAAGTAATAGTATCAATGTGCTATTAAATTGGACATTGTTACTAATGCCTTCCAGGTGTCAAACTCTGGTGCTAATGCTTCCGAGGTGCCAAGCTCGTCGTCATCTGACTCGGGGCTGCCATCTTGCAATATCTTTAAATCTAAATTTACTGCTGGATTTAAAGTAACCGTTTTGGCAAAAATAATTATGAGGACTTCAAAAATTTTAACGCCAATCGTCAGGTAATAGGGACGAAAAAAAAAACTATAAAAGTTTCTAATTTGGTTTTGTAACTCCGTGGGCTCAAAGTTGGACTTTAAACAGCAAAAATGCTCAAGTTTATTTGTTTTAAATTAAATGCACTAACGTAACATATCGTTAGAAAGTATATTGTTTCTACTTTGTTAAAAATAACATTTTTTTTCTGCCGATTTTATCTGAATTATAGTGATTTTTCATATGTTAAAAAAAAATGTTAAGAATGGAAAAATTGCAAACTTTGACATAAAAAAAAATTTACATTTTCGGATTTTCATTATTTTTCTATATAATATGTGGGAAAGTATGTTTAATCGAAGTGCAAAGTTTCTGCTGCCTTTTTTTATGAATTTTATTGGAACGCTATTTTTAATTCGTTTGCATCGAAATATGTCAAAATATCAAGGCAAAAAGTACAAGCGTTAAGCTTTTAAAAGAACATTTGTTTGAGTTTTTATATATAATACGTGAATTATATTAAATTAATTAATTAAAATTTAAGCTCAAAGAGCCAAAACTGATAAATTTTGAAAACTTTGACCTAAAAAAAAAACTCATTTTCTGATTTTCATTATTTTCCAATATGATATGTGGCCAAGTATGCTTAATCGAAATGCCAAGTTCCTACTGCCTTTTTTGAGAACTTTTTTTTCTATGAGTTTTTTCCTGTTGCAGTTTTTGAGAAAACAAACTATTTTTATTTCTTTATATTCTTCAACGTTTTACGACAGATTTATCAATTTTACATACTTACAGTTTTTGTATGTGAATTATGGTGTTTTTTCTTTTTTTTTTTAAATTTATGCTCAAAAAGCCAAAATCGATAAATTTCGAAAACTTTGACATTAAAAAAAAGATGCATAATATGTAATTTTCTATCCGATCGTGGTCCGCAAGGGCTTGAAATTTTTGTAATAAATTTTTTTACTGACAAAATTGCTTAAATCCTTCGTATGTTATAAAGCGTTATCCATTTTTAAATGCTTATAACTCGGAAAGTCGGGAACTAATTGAAAAATGGTACACGGAGAAAAATACGTATCATAATTTTTACTTTATCGGCTAGTTGAAAAATTAAAGTAATCAACACTAAATTTCAAGTATAATTTACCTTACGTAAGAACTATTAGATGAGTCCGTAACGTCATATCTACAAATAAAATGTAGTTAAATAATAAAGGAATATTTGCTATAAATTTCCTACATTTGACTTTATGTAAGGTAATTTATACTTTCAGAAAAAAAATGTGTGACCATTTTGAATTTATAATTCTAGTCAAAATAACTTTATTTTTTTCACGCACAAAAATGAGTATCATAATTGTCACCTTACTCGAGTAAGGTAAATATCATAAAAAAATGAAATCATTTTGACTTTTATAATTTGAGTAAAAATTTCTATTTTTGGACAGACATTTTCTTTATATACAAATTTTTTTGCTTCTACATCACATGCGTGAGCAGCGCAGAGGATATGTATCTGACTATCATACGGAAGTTCCAAGGTTCGTACCCCAGCGCCGGTCAGCTAAGTTTTTTTTTTTTTTTTTGTTGTTTGAACTATACAATAAGGTAAATATCACGCCAATATTTTCATAAAAATTACTAGCAAACATACATTCTGAATTGACTAAAAAATTATGGTGAAATTTATATCGGTGTAAAGTTGTCACTATTCTGAATTGAAATTCTGGTAAAATTTATGAGAAATAAAGTAGCAAGTACTATTTTTTTTCTCCGTGTATAAACACGACTTGTTAAGGATAATTTTTGATATCCAAATTCGTTGACAAAAAATAATCTTACAACTTGTTTAAATAAGTATGTAGATCTCAAAACAGTGATTTTTGCACTTCTAAAAAAGGATAACTCAGGATCCTGACGTGATAGAGAAAACCAAGCTCATATTCAAGTCCGTCTGGCGCCTAACCTATGTTGAATTTTCTTTTGTTAAAAAAACTATATATGTATTTTTAATAAATTTTAATAAACCATCAATAAATAACACTAGTTTACAGCAAAAATGTGATCTGGTTGCCACTATAAAATTCTTATGTAAAATTACTCCCTGATTCCGAAAATAACAATTTTTTTTTTTTCTACGGAGGCGTTTTCTAGAAATCCCCCTATTCCTGTTTTTGAAGGGGGGGAAAAATATGATCTCATATAATCACATATATCTCGTAAACCAATAAAGCCAGCTTATTATGTAAGACAACAAACGAAAGATAATAAAATTTTACATAAACGCTTCATACTTTACTTTTCGATCAGTATTTTAGTTTCTGTGTTATTAATAAACATTTCGAAAAATTTTGATTTTTCTTTTGAAAAATCGAAAAAAAAAGTTTTTCAATTGGGATATTTTCTTGAAAAAAAATTCGGTAAAAATAAAGAAACTTCATTGTGCAAAAGTCTAAAGAACCCCAGTAAAAACAAGATACTAATGAAGAAAATCGATGGATAAATAACGGAGTTATAATCAATTAAGTGAAAATACAAAAAGTCAAATTTTACTCCATTTTTGTAATTTTCCTTGCATAAGGATACAATTTTGAAAATTTTTTTTCCGATTCGACCGATTCATATTTTTATTTGATTTGGTGGACCATCATAAGTAAAAAAAAAATTGTTTTTATTTTTTTCGCTCGTGTAGTGTTGCCGTATTAGAAAAAAAAACAATTATTTGAGGTGTCACTTAACTTAAACTGATCTGTAAAGAGAATTTTATATTTTACTCCTTATCTGAGGATATCATTAAAAAGGCAAATAAATTGCCTTTTTAACATTGGGTCATTTGTTGATATCAGATGAAAATTAGCCAATCTATAGTAAACCAAATTTCAAATTTAAAGCAAATTTCGATGATTTTCAGAATCTTTCTTTAACGCCGTTAACATTTTCTTGTTCGAAAAAATAGAAAAAGTCAAGTTTTATTACTTTTGACATTTATATATTTTATTACAAAAATTTTGAGTTAATACGGACCAAGATCGGATGAAAAATGACAGCTCTATTCTAGATTTAGTGAGTGAACCTACTAAATTACTGTCTATTTAATTAGCAAAACAAAAATTTCATATGTTTATTCACTAAATCTAGAATAGAGCTGTCATTTTTCATCCGATCTTGGTCCGTATTAACTCAAAATTTTTGTAATAAAATATATAAATGACAAAAGTAATAAAACTTGACTTTTTCTATTTTTTCGAACAAGAAAATGTTAACGGCGCACAGTGCGAAATTTGAGAAGTTTAGCGGAACTTTATTCAATTTTGGGAATACATAAAATGCGTAAGATTATTCATTATTTCAGTAGCTTAATATCCCACCTCAAAAACCTCATACTCAGTTTGGTGAAAAACCCTGCCAAACAACTGCAAAATGCACCTAAAACTTGCATTACTAATTCAATCATACTTTTTGCTTATTAAAAGCTTTTCGATTTGTTAAAGTTAATAGAGTGGTACATTCAAACGGTAAGTCAGTAGGCCGCGAAATTTTTATCATTTTTTTTTTAATAAAATTTTCACTTGTTGGCATTCAAATAATTGCAAAATCTTTTCCTACTCGTATGTGATTTGTTTGTGAAAATTGTGCTTTTTAAGAAGTGGATAAGATTTACATTTTCAAATTCATTGGATACTTTAAAAGGTGTTACCACAAATTGCCATTTTGAAACGTACAAAATTTGAAAGGTAGGTTTATCCTCTACTGGAAACACAAAACATCTTTTGCGATATTTTGCGATCTTCTTTTTAACTAAACCTTTTCCAGAATGTCTTTGGAAATTTCATATAACACCGAAATTTCATGAAAAACCGACATCGGACGCCATCGTTGGTTTTGTTTTGGAAAAAATAGGCTCACCAACACTAACATCTGACACTCTCCATAGTTTAAAGGTAACTATTCGTGCGCTAGTTCATAATATACTAAAAAGTAGGGGGAATCCTCTCGAAATTCAGAAGCATTTCTGAATAAAAATGCAAGAAATAGCAAATACCCCTTGTCTTACCCCCTTCATTTTTTATGGTGTTTTGATAAGAAAATATTTATATCTATCAAGTTTCATAGCGATATCTGGTATGGGAGCAGAAATACAACGTTTTAAGCATTTTCATATATGGGGGGTATAATAACCCCTTGTCTGATCCCCCTTAATTTTTGCATAGTGTTTTACCAATTAAATATATATCTAAGTATTAAGTTTCATAACTATAACTGCTATATGTGCTGAGATATGAATTAAGTTCCGCTAGACTCTGAAAATTTCGCACTGTGCGGCGTTAAAGAAAGATTCTGAAAATCATCGAAATTTGCTTTAAATTTGAAATTTGGTTTACTATAGATTGGCTAATTTTCATCTGATATCAACAAATGACCCAATGTTAAAAAGGCAATTTATTTGCCTTTTTAATGATATCCTCAGATAAGGAGTAAAATATAAAGTTCTCTTTACAGATCAGTTTAAGTTAAGTGACACCTCAAATAATTGTTTTTTTTCTAATACGGCAACACTACACGAGCGAAAAAAATAAAAACAATTTTTTTTTTACTTATGATGGTCCACCAAATCAAATAAAAATATGAATCGGTCGAATCGGAAAAAAAAATTTTCAAAATTGTATCCTTATGCAAGGAAAATTACAAAAATAGAGTAAAATTTGACTTTTTGTATTTTTACTTAATTGATTATAACTCCGTTATTTATCCATCGATTTTCTTCATTAGTATCTTGTTTTTACTGGGGTTCTTTAGACTTTTGCACAATGAAGTTTCTTTATTTTTACCGAATTTTTTTTCAAGAAAATATCCCAATTGAAAAACTTTTTTTTTCGATTTTTCAAAAGAAAAATCAAAATTTTTCGAAATGTTTATTAATAACACAGAAACTAAAAAACTGATCGAAAAGTAAAGTATGAGGCGTTTATGTAAAATTTTATTATCTTTCGTTTGTTGTCTTACATAATAAGCTGGCTTTATTGGTTTACGAGATATATGTGATTATATGAGATCATATTTTTCCTCCCCTTCAAAAACAGGAAAAGGGGGATTTCTCGAAAACGCCTCCGTAGAAAAAAAAAATATAGTTTTTTTCGGAATCAGGGAGTCATTTTACATTAGAATTTGATAATGGCACTCAGATCACAGAAAAAAATAATTAATTTGTAAACTAGTGTAATTCATAAAAAAATTGGTTTTTTTGCATTATCCTCTATCTACTATAATAATGCGAATAACTAAAATTTTTAAAATCTTTTTATTTGTAGGATCTAGTGGCCCTTTTTAATTAATATCGTAGTACTTTGTTTGATTAATACTATAAAAAATAGCGAATAAATCAGTTTTTTTGCTCTCCTGAAAAATTGTGTTTTTGTAGATAGAGAGTATTGAATGTAAGCCCTCAATATGCAGTTATTTTAAATGAATTTTTCAACGCTGAATCCAAATCCGGCACCAGAGTTGCGCTAGCTTGTCTGGATTTTGAGATATTCTAATCTAAAGTAGTACAAATTTGGAATTTTTTCCACTCAAAATCAAGATAAGCCAGCGCAATGTTGTTTTTGTATTTTGATTTTAGTTTTTGTTGGTTTTTTCGTTTAATATGGAAAATTGCACTAGGATTTCTCAAAAACATGTACGATTTTATGGAAAATGAAGTGTTGTACCTAAAGGTACCCAGATATCAATTCAAAAGAAAACGTTTAAATTAAAATCGGTTCCTCCTAGCCGTGATAGCTTTTATAAAACCATATAAGTTGGAAGCACCTGAATGGATTCTATAAATATTGATGCCATATGGAAAGTATTTTTGTGTACAAAAATTTTGGTTTGAGTTACATTTTTCGTGATACCCCAGTAAAATCTTCGTTTACATGTAATCGGTCGAGTAATCTAACAAATTGTTTGCATCGATTATTTTTTGGGTGACATAAGGCATTATTTTAATACATGCATGTCATTGGGCGTAATCGATTACTGTAATAAAACATTCGCTTATATGTAATCGAAAATTTTTTTTGTATCGATTACTTTTGGGATTACAAAATCGTTATTTTAACACACGCATTTCATTGGGCGTAATCGATTACCTAAACAAAACATTCGATTACATGTAATCGATCGAGTAATCGAAAAAATTGTTTGTATAAATTACTTTCCGGGTTACTTTAGCGTTATATACGTACTGAATCGATGTAGTTATGTAAGCAATTCCTAGTAATGCATTTTGTTATTAATGGAGAGTAGGGCGTTATAGAATGGTTTCTGTTCTGGGCACAAAACTCATTGGGGAATCATCTGAAATATTATCTATTAACTACATGCTTGATTTGGTTTAATTTTATTTATTTAGGAGTCCTTACTGGTAATTCTACTTAACATTTAACAAACTAAATTAAATTAAGTACAATTACAAAGTAAATATCGCATGCATTAAAAAAAATATTTAAATTTAATTTGAATTTTCTTGAAGTTTTTGTGGCTCTTCCTAAGAGAATCAAAGAATATTTGCTTCGTCTTCCTTCTTTTTCATTTGCTTCTAATAAAAAAGAAAGTTTATAAACATTAATTTGCAAACAGGAACATAAAGTGATTTTATACAAAGTTTTAAGATCGACTTACTTTTCTTTATTCTCGACATTGCTTGATATATATATATATTTGAACAAATCTATATTTTTAATTTATTACTTTTTCTTAACTTCAAAATGACTTAAAAACAAAAAAATCTTTGTTAAGAAAACAAAACTTTGGAAATGATTTATGTTCTCACGTTAGCCATTGCATTACATGTAATTGAAAAAGTAATTCATTATTTATTGCATTACATGTAATATTTAAAATGTTCTAACATTCATGTAATGCGTTCGGTAATCAGTTATCGTATAAGAGGCTACAAATTTATTCAAAAGTTCTATTGGGACTTATGACCGTATTTTAAAAGCTGTAACCATTTTTACTTTTTTTTTTTTCAAAAAATCGTTATTTTTTCCAAAATAGTTCACTATTAACCAATAATTTTAGGAAAAAAATAAGAAGACTTATTTATTTACGCACACGTGATTTACTACAATACATTAACTTGAAATTGCTTCATTGCTATATGAAATCTTAAGCAACTGATAGTATTCGCTCTTATTGACCCCTGTCTTCTTAACAAAAAGGTACAAGTTTCCTTCAAAATATTGTGAAAATCGTTTTTGTTGAGGTGAATGTCTCAAAATATTGCATCTCCGATGGTTGCAACCGCCAGTATTCCGATTTGTCTTTTATTGTAATTGACTCCCAAAGCTCTATTTGCAAAAAAAAAAAATATAAGACAGTTGTCTTTAGAATAAAAATATATTAAATCTAAAAAAAGGAACTTGCAAATAATTTTTTTGAAAATATAGTACTTTGGTACAATAATAATATTTCGGCAACATATTGTAGGGTATTAAAACATCCCTACACCCCGATTTCACCTTCATTGTAGTTTGACTCAAAATTCGTAGGAGCCCACTGTGAGGAGGTGAATTTAATTTAAAAAAGCTTATTTCAAATTAAAATTTTAAACTTAAATAGCTTAACCTGGTTTATTTAAAATCGAAAATATTTTAAAAATTTTTATCTTAAAATACCTAATGTAATAAAATATAAATCGTATGTTGCTGCACACCCAACAAATAATTGTCTGATTCTTTTTCATAAAAAGCTGTTGTTTCATATCCGCCACCTACAATAGGACAACTCGTCTGAGTTTTACCAAGCTGTGCCATTTCAAACACCTCATCAACAAACAAATGCTTCTGTAAAAAAACAGAAAACAACAGAGGAAAATAAAACAATGCGCAAAATTCGAAAAATGCGGAAAATGTATAATTGCAAAC
Source organism: Calliopum simillimum (assembly GCA_951812925.1). Taxonomy (NCBI): domain Eukaryota; kingdom Metazoa; phylum Arthropoda; class Insecta; order Diptera; family Lauxaniidae; genus Calliopum; species Calliopum simillimum. Next base: position 65,439,711 of record OX638368.1, read on the forward strand.
GGGATCTGGGTTGCATTGGTGCACTATGGACAAAATATGTAGCTTATTGGGAACAAATTCTAACGATAGCACTATTCTCTTCGATTTTGATCAACAGTTTTGATACGGTTTAAAGATATTCAATACAAGGAGAACTTACAGAACAAAAGAAAATTTTGCCTTTTTAACATTTGAATGCCTCCCCAGCCAGTGGCGGATCCAGCATTGTCAAGAGGGGGGGCCGATTGACTACATTTCTAGATAATAACAGAATGTTTTCAAAATCTTTACAAATAATTTAGGTTTGAGAGAGGGGGCGATCGACCCATCGTCCCCCTCTGGATCCGCCACTGTCCCCAGCCAGAATTACCAATTACTTCTGCCGTAGAGACAGAAATGTCAGTTGCCTACGATCAATGAAGCAGTAAAACCGAGTCAAATTATGAAGCACAACAAAGTTCAAATTATTGTGAGCTATACTATATGGTCTGCCAATGGGTAAGACAGTGTAGATTCGTCCAGTTTTGACTTTAAGGCTTAAAAAAAAAAAACTAACGGATTTTTCAAAATAAATATTATGCAGATAAATAAGTACAATATTAGGCTTCTTAATCAGTGAAAGCTTAAAATTATACGATTTATTAATTAAGAGATACCGAGATACTCAAAATATGCAGGGTATATTCGTTCATAACGAGCGGCACATTCGTGCATGGTGAGCACTGTAAATATGGCGATGAAATCGGATGTGGGTCCGATGGAAGAGTATCCTCTTGAACGCTTGCAACTGACTGGCAAATCTCAACATGTGCAAAATCTTCGTCGTTGAAAATAAGTTTGTTGAATGGCCATATTTCTGACTTCTAATATTTTTACCGTGAAAAAAATTAAAACTCTATCCAATCTTTGGCATACTGTATAAAGTATGATTTTTTTGCTGGGTTATTTACTTGCCAATCGTTGAATGTTTTTCGGTTTCAAGTAATGGTACACACAAAAAAATATTGAACATAATATTTATGAACGGCATTCATAATTCGAAATTCATTGATTTTCAAATAAAAATTTTACATTAAAATTTTTTGATTTTAAGAACGATTCATTAATCGTAAGAACATGAATTCATAAATATTTTTCTATGAAGAATTTTTTTATGAATTTCCGTTCTTAAATTTTAAGAACTTTTTCGTATGCGTAAGACGTTTCATAAAACTACAGATCAAATATTTTATGTATGTTTACATAAAATTAAAGAAACGTTCATAATTTTTTAGAAAAGGTTTCATCAACTTAAAATATTGTTTTCAGTTTGTATTTCATCTACACCTTTTGGTTCTAGACTGGTTTATGGTAAATTTCAAATAAAGTATTGTTGAAAGTTCCTTTCTATGTCGCTTTTAACATCATGCTATGTATTCTCTTGGGACTCCTAAGCATAGTTTCATGCTATGGTAAGTATTTATTTGTCCAATGGGACACTAGCGCTTCATAAAGCTTTCTCCAGCATCAAGCGCTTACTTTCTTTAAGACGCACTACTTCATTTTATTATTGTATGTCCTTGGTATTGGAACATGAGCGTTCTCCAAATAAAAAAAATAAAAAATAAATAATAATAAAAAAACTTTCACCCGCACTGGGGTTCGAACCCGGGAACCCAATCGCAGAGAAATATTACCGGCTCCCTTATCACATACGCTACAGACTCCTCTGACGTTTTTGTGTAAAATTTGTATTTTAAAAGTTTGATTGAATTTTTTTGTTTTGAAAAAAAAAAAAACAATTTATGAATTTCATTCATAGATTTTATGAACGTGTTCTTACGTTTTAAAAATGATTCATAAAAAAAAATTTACGTATTTTGTTCTTAGATTTTAAGAAAAGTTCTTACATTTTATGAGTAATTCATAAGCGAACGTATGCGTTATTTAACGTATGATTGAAAATACTTATAATCAATGAATGCTGTACTCGGCTCATATTCGATGAATTTTTTCGTTAGAAATAATAAATTTTTCATTAATATTATGTCCTTTTTTTTTTGTGTGTATATTCATGTGTATTGTAACTACATGTACGAATGTACCACAATATGACCATTTCTGCATTTCAGCTTGTCTTTTTAGACTACAGCACTGCATTCGACAGTATCATTGCACCGGAAAGGTATTTTTGATAAGACTATTAACTCTTGAACTCTTTAAATGCTTAGGGCATGGATCTGTATTATTACCAACTCGCTCGATGGCAATGTCCTAGATAAAGCCGAAAGAGGAGTCTGATGGAACTTTATTGAAGAGTTAAAGATCTTGACTACGCTGATGACATCTACCTACTATGGTTCAGATACTCAGATATCCAAAACAAACTAGAAGAATCTTTAACCTACAAGAACTTGTTTTGGAATAGCATAAGGCCCGGTTGAAAATAAGTGCACCTCAGACTATAAAGCCCAACCCATTCAGACATGACATCAACAGATAGAGTGATCGAATAAAAGCAACTTGAGTAAGCTAGTTGCAGAAGGAAATTCGAGTCAGGTCAGGAAATATTATTCAGCAGCATATCGATTTTTATAATAAATGATTTAACTTCTTAGTATAAGAAATCATAAAAAAATGTTAAGAAAAATTCTGACTTCATCATTTTAAAGCTCTTAGTGTCGGCCCCATTTTCGAGGCCTAAGCTAATGATGACAACATTGTCATGTCCCAAATCTAACCTAACATAATATTCATAGAGAATTCAGCTATAAACCACATGTTTTTTTATAGTTTATTGAACAGGAAGGCAAATTTTGTTAATTTGGTAAAAGGTGATTTTAAAACAAATTGAGTTGCAGTCAACTTTATTATAATGGTGGCAGTGATGCCAATGGCTAATGAGAGCTTCTACTGTGAGTATTCATCACATGACAAGTTCTACCGGTTCACAAAATCAACTAAGTATATTTAAGATTTTATAATAAAGTTGTTCGTACGACTGGTAGAAAATGTATACTAGAGGTTTCAATCACGTGAACTCAGAATTCCGCGCACAGTGTCGCGATCCCATATATAGAGCGGCCAAAACTAGTAAACGTTATCCGATTTTGATAAAATTTTGCGCAGTGATGCCTTTTGTTACGATAGAAAATTTTAGAAAATGGGCGTGGTCTGCCCCTTTTTAAGCCTACTCCTAGTATAAAAGTATTAGTATCGGGTGAAAAAAAGTTATAGCAGTTATAACTTAAAATTAATGTAATATATTTTAGTATAGGAAATTCACTCATTTTAGAAAGCAAGAAAAAAAAGACTCAAATAAAAACAATGCAATTAAAAAGATGAAATCTTAAGCTTTAAAATGCTTTTTGATCTATTCTGATCGGTTAAGAAACAAAAAACTTATGGACGTTAGAGTTCATAATTAATGTAATATATTTACAAGTTTGGTACTCGCTCGTATTAGAAAACGAAAAAAGGACTCTTAAAAATTACTTATCTTGGTCAATTTTTATGCTAGAAAGATGTTTTAAAAACCAAATTGTGCAAAACTGCATTAAATTTAATTTTTACATAAAATTTTTTTTTCCGACTGACACTTTTTAAGTTATTTGTCAAGAAATTACTTTTTTGATCTTTGAACCCCCAAAAAGGGGGGTTAAACCCCTTTTGAGCATGGATTTTTTTTTTGTAAAGTTACTATAGTCCAATAAAAAACTGTGTCAAGTTTTAAGCCCGCAGCAATTTTTTTCTTTAAGATATTTAATTTTACTGTCCTAAGAATATTAATTTTTTATTGAATTTTAATCGAGGTCACATTAGAAAATGAACAAAAAAAATTGGTGCACTTTTTTTTTATCTGCTTGTACACTGTACTTCCCTCTTTTGTTTCTAGTAAAGGCGAGATGGTCTTTTGCGTCATTCTTTTTGTATGGTCTCCATAACTTTTCTTTAGAATTTACAAATAAGCAAAAAAACCTATGTCCAATAAAGTAAATGTTAACAAAAGGTTAATACAAAAATCTGCTCAAAAACATCTCTACTACATAGGAAAAACTTAATTTATTCTTAAAAAGTTAGTTTAAACTAAGGTATTTAGTAAAATATGCCTACTTTCGATTTAAGAATCATGGAACGAAATTTTTTTTTTGTGGCATTTTTCTATCTTTACAAAATTCTAAGTTTACAGGGCTCGTATAACTATGCTATTAAGATATATTATTTTTTTTTTTTAAATTTCTATTTGTTTAAGTATACTTAACAACATCCCATCCTTGTTTAGTTGATTTTTTAGACTTTAACTGTGACCCTTTTGGCCACACTCGTCACACTGTGCGCCGCCCTTTCGCTACATTGACAATAAGATGGAAGTAACAACACACACCTATCGTTAAAAAAAAAGTAAGATTCTTGAAAATGCCTAATTAAACGGTTCACGGCAACTTTTCCCAGTTATTTTATTGTTTCGAAATCTGTTTTGAATGAAATCCTAGCTGAGTCATTATTTAAAAACGGTACATTTAAAAAAAAAAACACAACAAACCAAAACAGTAATTTTCAATGTATTTCTCGGTGCTGAATCCGAATGCAGCCTTAGAAGTGCTCTGTCACATATGATTTTTAAGATATTTAAACCTAAAAATTCAAAAGCATTATTTTGGAGATTGCTCTATTTTGCTTAGTATTTTTCTTCGTCTTCCAAATAAGCCATGAGTTGGTTTGTATGATGCTTTCCTAAAAAGTTATGACCACTTTAAAATTATACGTGGAAGTTAAAAATCGTATGTGAATTTTCATACGATTTTTCACTACATGGTGTCAATTTCAAATGGTCTTCTTTAGGAAAAATAATACAAGATCAATTCATTCCTTAGCGACGCATTCATTAGAAAAGGGAGAACAAATTTCTTACGTCCTCTACATAAGTACATATATAACCTCCAAATCATGTTTTGAACTTTTAAATTGGAATTTTTCAAAACCTATACGTAATATAGCAATTCCGAAAAATACATCGAAAATTAATATATTGGCTTTGGTTTGTAGTGTTTTTTTTCAAATGTCTGTCATATAGTTTTGGTTTTGTTAGATGGAAAGGGCGTGGTCCCGCCTATTTTTTCTTGAACATTTTTTTGCCAGTGCTAATTACAAATGTACCAAATCTCATTGACCTGAGTCGAAAAGTTAAAGTGATACGACGAATTTGGCGTGGAGGGGCATGGCACTGCCCATTTTTTATTGGAAACTATTTAATCAAGTATTGTTCATGTATATATGTAAATTAATTTTATTACTTATTAGTTTTTATAAAAAAAACTTTATTTATTATTTATTTTACTTAAACCAATTCTAAACTTTATTTAAACTTTTTAATATTTTTCAACTCTGGTTTTCCAAAGACTGTCAAAGACTGAACTCTTAAGTTATTAGTGATCGTATTTATAGGATCAAATGCTTATTCTTCTTACTTCTATGCTTGATCTTCTTATCGTACTTTGGAATGAATTCCAGCTTTTGAAATTTGATTCCAATATTTATTACATTTTTAAATTAGAATTTTGATCATTCCATATTTCTTATAATTAGTAAAAATGAAATTGGATTATGTTGTTTACAATTTTCCTTACAAATAATTGGTTTACATATGTTTTTTAAAATGAAATTGGATTATGTTGTTTACAATTTGTTTATAATTTTCTTTACAATTAATTAGTTAACATATGTTTTATTTTTGTTTATATTTTTAATTGAATTTACATGTGAGATGCTAATGTTAACTCCCCCCTTTGTTAAGATGAATCGTCCCGATTCATTTCGACTGCTTTTGTCATAAATTCTCTTGTGAGATTTCTTATTCTGTCATTTATTTCATTCAGATTTATTTCTTCTCCAATTTCTTCAATTGTTTCATTTTTATTTTCATTATTCTTCATGGCTCTTTTAGTTTTATGTTTCTTAATTAATTTTAAAATTCTTAAAATTATGTGTGCTACTATTACAAGAATTATTATTGAGGACAATGTCCATACTGTATTCTTTTTAACATAATCCTTCTTAATTTCTAATAAATTTATATTTTCAAACTCTGTACTTATGTTATCATAATTAAGATATTCCATTATTTCAAAATTATTTAGATTTGTGTTCTTTATATAATTATTTATTATATCTTTATTATTAACAAATGTTCCATTATCAATATTAATTTTATCTGTAAACGTTATTAAGTAAATACCTTCAAGTTCCGTTTCGTTAACTAAATGTTTGCCTGATATCAATATTGCACCGTCTTTAATAATTTCTAAGTCTCTGTTTATTCCTTTGATTTTATTACATTTTCCTTTCTTGTTATTTAAAAGTCTAACTAAACAATATTCATCCTTCATGGATTCGCAAAATATATCCGTTAATTCTTTTTTACAATTTTTTACATTTTCAAAGTTATTTTTACATTTTACAATTTCTTTTGGAATTTCTAATTTAGAGTTGTTTTGGCTTATGGCTCTTACTTCATAAAATTTGCATGATTTACTCAAAGTTGGATACTTGATATAGATTACTATTAAGTCTTTGTTTTGAATTATTTTAAATTTTGAAACATCAAGCAAGTCAACTATTGTTACTCTTTCATGTTCATGTCTAGTAATGTCTTTTATCTCTTCCAAGTGTAGTATAGTGGGATTTAGTATTCCTATTTTCGCTAATGTTATAGTCTGTATAACGTTATGTAATTCGTTCACAATCAATTGGTTTCTACGTTTTTTCATTAATTGAATCTGCGAAGTTTCCGGAACATTTTGTATCGCTTCACTTAATTGTTGAATTGCCTTGAACATTTCTGAATTTGTTACAAATTGTTTATTATTATTCTGTACTAGTTCAGTTAATTTCATGTTAATGTTTACTAGGTCGTCATGGTCAGGTGTTCCTGCTATCCATTTCCATAAAGTTCCTATTTCGTTTATTCCCCTTTTAATCTTGTTAACTTTATTCTTTTTAACCCTTATTTTTCTTAGTTGTCCTAGTAAGATCTCTATCAAACTTATTTCCAAGTCGTTATCTACATTTTCATGAAACACTATATTTGTTTTATTATTCTTCCCGTATTTAAAACTTTTATACTCCTTATTTTCCTTTTTATATTGATCAATTACTAAATTATAATATGTTAAATTGGTTATATGAAATATTTCTCCATACGTATCATAAATTACCGCGTTTCCATCTTCTATCAAGATGTAATTATCCCTCGTATAATCAATTATATCTATTATCTCCGTTCTTACATTTATAAATGTGATTAGTAATATTATGAGTTGCATCTGCAACGAAAAAATTTATTGTTAAGTATAATTAATGGCTTAACTCTATTAATTAATTTCTAAGACTAAAATTATGTATGATCTCTAATCCATTTTTCTCGGGCTTCCTGCTCTCTCTGTCGTCTTCTATTTATCCTATCAATCCACATTTGTCTTACTACTCGTTCTCTCTCGATTATTATTCTTATTATCGCGTTCCTAATGATTTCTTCTATTTCGTCATAATATTCCCTAACGTGTCTTTCATACGTATTACTTCTTCCGAGTTCTGCATCTTCCTCTTTATTAATTATCTCATCAGGTAACACTAGAATTATAAAAATTCTTTTTAATTAATCTTCTTTAGAGATTGTCTCTTTACAATAAAGCATTCTAAAATTAGAATCTACTTTAGAGTCTTGATATCGTTCTGCAGCTCGTATCATGGCTACTGTTTGCCATTCTATATTTTCTTCTCTTAGGTCTTCATAAGTTGGATCTCTTGTTTCTCCAATAAATTCGAAAACCTTTTTCATCATTTTTAATTTTTTCTCCTGACTTACTTCTTCCCTAACTTCTAATTCAGTTTCAGAATCATAATCCGGTAAAGGATTGTACTTCCAATTACGACGACTCATTTTAAATGTTACTAGAAAGAAAATTAAAAATTCAATTCTTATTATGATTTAATATTGTCTTTGTGGACAATTCTATTTCTCTTACTTATTCTAACACGTTTCCCTAAATTTTCCTTAACTTTTTGTTTCTTATAACGAGGTCTTAACTTATTTCTTTCGCCTATAATTTTTTCATAAACAACTTGACCGATATGATATTCTTTATCACCTCTGTTTTTATTATGTATAATTAACATCTTTTCTTGTCTATCCTTTAGTCTTTCTGGGATACTATTATGTTCCTTTTTATTGAATAGAATATCAATTGGTTTTTCCTCTATTACAGAATGTATCGTTTTATTGTATTGTTGTGCCGCTCGTATGATTATCTCTACATCATTCAGTAAACTATATTCTTGCTTAATACATCTAGCTATCTCAATTAAAGTCGAATGAGCTCTTTCTACTTGACCGTTTGTAGTAGTATGCCTTGGATCACAATGATACACTTCTATTTGTAATCTTTCCATTTGAGATTTAAATTGAGGAGTAATGAATCCTGGTTCATTATCTAATATAATATTTTTTGCATCGGGAAATGATTGCAAAAGTTCAAGAACTTTTTCTTCCAAGTTCAATTTGTTTGTGATATGTTTTACTATCAAAAATTTTGAATATGAATCAATACAAGTTAGAAAAATTAATTTTTCCGCATAGAAAATATCAACGTATAGTTGTACCCCCTCTTTGTTTGGAATTGGTGCCTCACCAATTGGAACTTTCTGCGGATGTCTATCGTATTTGTTTACATTACAAATTTCACAATTCCTAACATATTCTCTAAATTTTTCTTTCATCTTCGGCCAGTAATACCTTTTTTCTATTTGTTTAACGTTTTCTTCATGATTACGATGAGCTCTGTTATGTGTTTGTTCAATAATTGTACCCTGATCTTCTATATTCATTATATCTATTGGGAAATTTTTTGTATATAAAAATTTAATGTTATTGAATGTCGTTAATAACATATCCTTGATCTCGTATAAATCCTCCACTGTGCAATGTATTGCTGTTACAATTTTTGGATTTAAGAATTCTTTTAATATCGAAATTAAATTTTCTACCGTGTTAAACTCAATAATATGTCTTGTATTATTAAAACAATGTGTTTGTTCATGAATTACATCTACAATTCCTGGGTTTTTATTTAGCAAAATCTGTTGCTTAAATTGATTTAATGGTTTATTGGTTTCTTCTATCAAATTACCATCACTACTTTCTGCTGAATGTTGCGTACCTTGATCTGATTGTACTGACTCCTCAGTTGAACTATCAGTTAAATTGTTTAAAAGTTGCCTTGAAAGTGCATCTGCAACTACATTTGTTGTTCCTGGTTTATATATAATTTTTGGTGCGTATTCTTCAATTAATGCGTGCCATCTCTTCATTTTAGCATTTGGGTTTCGTGTTGAAACTGCGAATGTTAGTGGCTGATGATCCGTATGGATCTCTAAGTCTTTTACACCATAAAGATAATTTCTTAAATTTTTTAATGCCCATACTATGGCATACAATTCTTTTTCATTGGTAGCATATTTTTGTTCTGTTGAATTTAACGTTTTCGATATAAATGTTATTGGATTTTTCCCTTGTGACAATACTGCTCCTATTGCAATATTTGATGCATCAGTTGTTAATATGAATTTCTTTTCAAAATCCGGTTGATACAACTCCACTTGATTTTGTAATAACCCTTTTAATTTATCACATGCTTCAATACCTTCTTTATCTAAAATTATTTCTGTCTTTTTAGATTTATATTGCGATACCCTACCATTTTCTCCTGATAGATGTTTTGTTAATGGTTTTGTTATCAATGCATAATCCTTAATAAATTTCCTATAATAACCAGTTAATCCTAAAAAGCTTCGTAATTGTCTTAATGTTTTCGGTATAGGAAACTCTTTGATTGTTTCAATTTTTTTTGGATCTGTTTTGATTATATTATGTGCTACTCTATAGCCTAAAAATTCAATTTCTTTTTGATAAAATATTGACTTCTCTAATGAAATCTTCATATGTGCTTCTTTTAATGTCTCAATTATTATTTTTAAATGTTCCCTATGTTCTTCGACATTCTTTGAAAATATTATTATATCATCAATATATATATGACAAAACTTTCCTACGTATTCCCTTAAAATATCATCCATAGCCCTTTGAAATATACTTGGAGCATTTTTCAAACCAAATGGCATTCTTATATATTCATATTTTCCATTATTAACAGAAAATGCTGTTTTCTCAATATCCTGTTCTTTCATTAATATTTGATGGAATCCTGATTCCAAATCTATACTTGAGAATACCTTTGCTTTACCTAAATTTGATAATATAACGTTTACATCTGGTATTGGATATTTATCTGATACCGTTTTTTCGTTTATTTTTTTATAATCCACAACCATTCTTAATTTTGGGGTGCCATCAGCATTTATTCCTTTCTTCGGAACTACCCAAATTGGTGAATTGTAAGGGCTCTTACTAGGCCTTAAAATTCTTTCTCTTAATAACTTATTTATTTCTTCATTCACGAATGTATTTACCGATAATGGGTAAGGATACTGTTTACTCCATATTGGAGTTTCAACAGTTGTACGGATTTCTGCTTTTACATCCGTTCTAAATGGTAAATTCATATTTATTCCCTCATGAATTCTTTTTATTTCGTAAATTACTTCTTTTCTTAATTCTTCGACCTCAGAATTTTCTTGTGATAAAGCGGAATTATTCATCGCTGGCGCTGTAGAACCTTTTTGTTCCACATTTATATTATTATTTTTCCCTTCATTTCCATCAATATATTTTATATCGTAACACAACCCATTATGTGTCATTAACGATTTTTCGAAATCTAAAATCATTTTAGTTTTCATTATGAAACTCATACCTATTAATAAATCCGTTTCTAAATTATTTATTATATAGAATCTCTGCTTAACATTGAATAATGTTAATTCAGCGAAATGGGTTATAATCGTATACCCGTTAATTGTTTTTACTCGTTTATAAATTGGTAATTCGAATTTAGTTAAAAGTACATTTGGCCTACAATAACAACTTGTAGCTCCTGTATCAATTAAAATTTTTACTGTTTTTGCTGTTGTGTTGCTTGTCCCGATGATGTAGGGCAAGACATTCCTTCGTCTAAAAAAGCTGTTTCATTTATATTGTTTACCCGTTGAACCTTCTGTTGAGGTTGTTGAACACTATCATGTGGTCTTTTTACAGGTTGTTGTTGTTCATTTTGATTTGGGTTATACCTATTTTGTTCATGATTAATCCTATTATTATTATAATTATTATGATTGAAATTCCTTCTGTAATTGTTATTATAATTATGATTATAATTATTATTCCTTGGCCTATTCTGTATCTGGATTGACTCGTCAATCTCCATTGCTTCAACCTTTTGTGGTGGCTTCACCATTCTATTATTATTGAAATTGTTAAAACCGAATTTGTTCTGATTATGATTTGCCTTCGGGAATCTCAGATTATTACTGTTAGAGTTATTGTTATTCTGATTTGACATTCGTCCAAATTGGAGCGCGAAATTAGCCCTAACGTTATTTGATTCTAATTCTTGCGCTTTTGCTAAAGCGTTAGGCAAGTCTTCGGGTGAAAGAGAGAATAATATATTTGATAGTGGTGCATTTAAGCCAGTTATAAAAATCCTAAGGGCATTTTCCCTATTTTTCCTATTTAATTCCATTGTTAATGGTGCTTCAGTACCATACGTCATTATTGTCTTGTTAATAAGTAATGTAAGTTTTTTGTTCACTAGATTATAATCAAGTATAGTTGAAGATCCTTGTCTAAGGATACTTAGTTCCTGTTCAATCAGATGGATTGGTCGTTTATCTGAGTAGGCAAAGTCTAGACGGCTTATGATTGCGTCGAAATTTAAGACTGTACCATGATTTGTTAAAATGTCATTCGCGTCACTTACTACCTTGTTTCTTAAAATTGTTAAAGCTGCAAAATATCTTTTACTTCCCTTTTCATATAAAATTATAACATTGTTAGCTGCTTCACGCCAACTTACATAAGTATTTGGTTTTCCAGAGAATTCTGGGAGAGCTCTAACCATATCTAAAGGTTCATTACATGCTATACTTTCGTCAATTGTTTGCTTAGTATAACTTTCTACTGTCGTGGTCTCAGTCAATGTCCTTAATTGATTTGTTAAATTCGCGATTCTTGATTCAAATGCCTGATTGTTTGTCGCAATCATATTGGCGATTAATTCCACACTTAGATTTTGCATAGCCATTGTACTAGCTGCGTTGTTTGATGTTTCGGGCATTAATTCTTGAATTTTTACCACTTTTAGTAAATCACTTAATTCTTCTTCTATTGTTTCAACTCTAATTCTTTTGTTGGTTGGCATTTATTCACTTAATAAACACGAAATTCATTTAAGTAATTACGCGACTTTTCTTAAAAAACTTCCTTAAAAATAAACTTAAATATTCTAGTTTCTTACTTTTCCTTCCTTTTTGAAGTACTTGTTTCTTTAACGGGATACCTTCCTCTAGCTGTTGATTTCGAGCTTCTGTATGGATGGCCTTTGTTCTCAACTTCTTTGTAGTCCAGACAAACCGTATTGCGGGTAAATGTTGCACGCTATTTCTTAGTTCGATCCTTACTTTTTACTCCAGGGATGTTTCCACAGGATATTCAGGATTTATTTGGTGAATTATATTTTTATTAAACTTTGGCAGGGACCTGTCATAGACTAGTGTTTGCCTCAGTGTTGTTTTATATTTCACTTTATTGAACTTTTTTAAAGCATGCCCCACGTTGGGCGCCAATTAATTTTATTACTTATTAGTTTTTATAAAAAAAACTTTATTTATTATTTATTTTACTTAAACCAATTCTAAACTTTATTTAAACTTTTTAATATTTTTCAACTCTGGTTTTCCAAAGACTGTCAAAGACTGAACTCTTAAGTTATTAGTGATCGTATTTATAGGATCAAATGCTTATTCTTCTTACTTCTATGCTTGATCTTCTTATCGTACTTTGGAATGAATTCCAGCTTTTGAAATTTGATTCCAATATTTATTACATTTTTAAATTAGAATTTTGATCATTCCATATTTCTTATAATTAGTAAAAATGAAATTGGATTATGTTGTTTACAATTTTCCTTACAAATAATTGGTTTACATATGTTTTTTAAAATGAAATTGGATTATGTTGTTTACAATTTGTTTATAATTTTCTTTACAATTAATTAGTTAACATATGTTTTATTTTTGTTTATATTTTTAATTGAATTTACATGTGAGATGCTAATGTTAACTTGTACATGTAGAGTAACTTCGGGTAATGTGATATAGGCAGGTAATGTGATATACCAGCATATTTCCTTAAATAAACAACTCTCGATAATGATTTTTTCGTCAACACCACAGTAACTGAAAAAGAAACGTGCTGCAAGTTTTTGAGCGCCCACTTTTATTTATTCTGCCTTCAGTGGGGTAAATCGATTTAGCAGTGAAAAAAAAAAACTTTACTTGCGTGTGCTTTATGTTAGGATCTAGCCTAAACTAAAATTGATATCATAGCCGCAATAGTAAATTCTGCTAGTGGGTGAATATACCTAACCATAAATCAATTGAATTTTTTATTTGCTAGAGTGTGTTTTTCAAAAATAACCTGATTGTTTTAAAATTGAAATTCAGGTAATGTGATATAGTGCACTTCTGGCATCGAAAATATTTGATGTTCCACTTGCAATGCAAAATGTTTGGCACGATGGTCTTTTGGCCCAAATCTAAAACGTTTTTCCTTATTAACAATTTGTTGGTCCAACATTTTTATATAAAGGTCACAGTTTTTAAGAAAAATGAGCTAAAGCTTTGTAAAAGCGATTTTAGTAATGTTTATCACTCCTTACCTGAAGTAAAAGTTCCACAACTAAAGTTTCTTCATAACACGATGATCTTCTTGCCGAAAATACAATTTGTTGGGATATGGGATATAGTATATCACATTACCCGCCAATTTTATTTTTTTAACTTTTTTTGCCTTTTTTCAATTTTGTTGAAATAGCTTAAGATTGGCTGACCCTAAAAAACTCCAAAAGCATAATATACTGCACAATACATCAATAAAACATAATACATAAAGTGATAGCAGCTACGCTTTGAAAACTATGAGTAATTTAAAAAACAAAAATGCCTATATCACATTACCCGAACATACTATATATATGTATGTACCAAATCTCATTCACCTATGTCAAAGGTAGGAATGATTGTTTCGACTAAAGCCACTTATTTTCATATAAATAGGGTTTTTCCGACCTTCAACGGCCTGGGGGGCGTGTTTTCCGATCGGGACAAACATTTTTTTGCTTGTTATTTACGCTAACAGGAAATTTTTAAGCCCCTAGGAGCAAGATATTTCACATTTACATAACACAGATCTATGTATATTTAAATATGTAATTCGAACAGTCTTAAGCACTGAAAATTAATCAGTTTACGTTATCTGAATACAGTATTACTTTCTACCTACCACTGTACCTAAAAAGTACCATCATATTGAAGCCAAAACAACTATGTATGATGCGTGCCTATGTGTGTCAGGGCAAAACGCGCACTTCCGACACCTTTAGTTTGGTTCGGCAGAGCTGTCTTCCAGTTGAGTGACCATTAAACTCAAAGTAGGTTGAGATGTGCTTTGTTTCAGTACGCATGTATGTAAGTATGTTGGCGTTTATTTAACTTTCTATATGTGTGAGTGTGTGAAATATTTTTAGTATTTCATATGTGAAAGTTGCTTTAAGTTTGTCGGTTGGCTTCAGTAAGTTCATCCGGCGCCTGGTAGTGCCGTAATTTCTAGCCATCCTGCTGTATTCCGGACTAACTCTTTTACTTTCAACTATTTGTGCTCATATGCATCTTTCTCAAAATCCATAGAGTTTTTATCATTTTGCGTACTTTCTTGCAATTAAATTTGTTCATTTCGTAACCCGGGGTTTTAATTTCATGCCTTTTGCCTTGTTTTGTTTTACCAATTTCGTTTTGACTCCTTTGATGTGCTTACAACTCAAACGGAACCCCATTAGGAATGACAAGTCGTACTAACATCCCACACCCATTAGAATGTAATGTACGTGTGTATGTATGTATATTACAGGTTTATTCATTTGTTACACCTGAGAGAATGTTAAGCAAAAACAGAAAATGCTTAGTGGATAATGATGAGTTAATTGTAAAATAGTGGCTTGTTCGTTTGAATTCTTTAACTGTTAAACTGAACTGAAACTGTATGAAGAATGAAAATTTACAAAATCAGTTTTTTTAATAAAAATATTAATTTCAAAAATTTATGTAAACTATCATTAAGTGACTTACCCTTCAAGAAGCCTCCTCAAATTACAAAACTTTGTGGCAGCTTAAAGCTTCGTGAACACTGAATACTATTCTGTCGGACAGTACTCAAGTTCAATAATCATTTGAGACGAGAGCTGGGAGACATTTTGACTAACCTGTTTGGCACAAGGCTCAATATTTTTGTGCGCTTAATGTCAATAAAACATGAAAATCATGAACTACGGCAAGTACCATAAAATAAAATTTTCAAGCAATTAAAGGAAATCAGCTCTTAAACAATTTTGTTGTACAATTCTCCGACAAAATGAAAACGAGTATCAATACGCTTAGATTGCTTTCCATTTCTTCCAACTTTTACCAGTTTAATAGTAGTGATGAGCAAAATAAGTCCTGGTCTTGAGCAGGGCCATATCGGAGTTCGGGAGATTCCCAATGGGCCGATGAACATTTTGCGCCGGTAGACTGTGAAATTTTTTTTTTTTTTGGCTTAAAAAATTATTCAAAATTTTAATGGAAATAAAATTGTACAGCGAGAAGTTTTAAATGTTTCAAATTTAATTCAGTTGAATTAAAAAAAAATATCACCAATCCTTATAAAATTATTGGGTTTTCGCTGAAAAAAATTTCAAACATCAAAGCAATCTGCAAACACTGAGAAAAGTGTTTCCTTGTTTTGCTATGTTCACGATTGCAAGTGTTAGTTGCGCTGTGTTGAATACACTATATTACAAATAACTAAAATGTGTTTTTAATATTTTGGAAACCATATTTTTTAAACTAATTTTAGGTCACTGAGTCCAAAAATCGCATTTACTTTTTTTCTTAAGAGCCGTTCTTGAGATTATCGAAACCCTCCATTTTTGAGGTTATAGTAAGTTAGGGTAATGTGGACTATACGGGTAATGTGGTGCACCCTTTTATTTCCCATATACATATAACAATTCTGGTTATTTGTGCATATTAAAGCTCGAAAAACATATGCTGCGAGGTCAATTTGACTTTTTTTTCGTACGCTCTGAATACGTAAATTACTTACTCAGAACTCTGTTTTCTAAAATTCAAATAACTAATGCATTTGCGGAGCTATTATTCAACGAAAAAATGCAGAAGCACGCCCGATTTAACATTTCTTTTATATATTAAATGATTATTTCAAAAAAGTGATGTATTTGGGTATTGTGGACTGCCCCATATTATATACCGTATATCAACTCTGATTACTATTACACCTTAAAAAGTTAATTACATGTGTGGGATACCCGCGTTTGAGCATTTTATGTCATATACACTTTTTTCGTAAGATAGCTCCCTCCTGAGTAAAAAAGGCGTTTTGCCTTTCACGGGGCTGCTGACCAGCCTTGTTCTAACGTTTAACTGACTGACCGACAAAATTGTTTTTTATCAAAATCGAAATTATGACATGTACCATATAATCAGCCGCCTGTTCTACAGTTCGCTTGACTGACCGTTTATTGGTGCACACAATTACTATAGACAACTGTAACAAAACCAGCTTTTAGAAACGCAAAGTTATTTTTAAGCGCTGGCTCTCCGGCTACAATGTTCAAGATCAAGACAAAAACCATAGCAGTCTTGGTCTTGGTTTGCTCATCACTAACCTATAATGACTGACGGCTGCCAATTTTGGTTTTCAAGTATTGCTAAAACTCAATTAAAGAAACTCCACATAGAATTATGATAATTTTATATTGAACTTATTAAACAGTCATTTTTGCAATTTTTCAACAACAGACGAAAGCAAGTGTTAACATGGAAATTGATTACATATGTTTCGGCTACTTCCACATACATATATAAACATGTATATTAAGCATGCGCTTATTTTACGATTTTCTGATTTTCGTTCATGCCGCCCCCTGAAATCCTTCTAATGGTCATAAAAACAAATACTATGAAGTTTCACGGCGATCGGACAACGATAACCCGGCCCGCAAGAGAGGCCAAGGTCAAGTTGAGATTTCAGGCAAAAAATAATGAAAACTTTTTTTAGACTTAATTAAATTAGTCAAAGCATAACTTTATCTTATAGCAAATTGAAATACCTTTCCAACAAGCTATAATTGTTTAAAATCGGGTAATAAATACGAATTCTATGAATTTTTCTTTTACGGCATTAACAAAATTGCCGCAAAATACCATATGTAGTAGAATAGCATTTTGCGGCAATTTTGCTAATGTCGATAAAAGAAAAATTCATAGAATTCGTATTTATTACCCGATTTTAAACAATTATAGCTTGTTGGAAAGGTATTTAAATTTGCTATAAGATAAAGTTATGCTTTGACTAATTTAATTTTCATTATGTTTTGCCTGAAACCTCAACTTGACCTTGACCTCTCTTGCGGGCCGGGTTATCGTTATCCGATCGCCGTGAAACTTCATAGTATTTGTTTTTATGACCATTAGAATGATTTCAGGGGGCGGCGTGAACGAAAATCAGAAAATCGTAAAATAAGCGCATGCCTAATGTATATAGCCTCATCAGATCAGTTTTAGTTAAATCTTGCCAGAAACCGTACTCGAACCCGTGACTCCGGTTTTCTAATGAAAGAGAACGCGGTGCTTAAGCGATTGTGCTATAGGTCACGAGTAAACTCTCTGAACAGGATCGCCATTATGAATAAATCATAAGGCTCACTAGCGCTGTCTGTTGTGAAAAATTGCCAAATTGTTAGTTGGCAACACACTCTGGTTTTGAGACATGCTACGCTAGCTACAATTAAAACCTACAAGGGCGGATTTGTTTTCCACATACAATGCAGGCTCTCGAAATTACGAGAATTTTAATGATAGATAGGCAGGTTCCCCTAGATAAATTATGAAGTTAGTTTATTGACTGTTTTTTATTGCTTGTATAGTACTAATGAAAGTACTAACGCGGTTTTTCTAAATTGAAGTATGATAATTTTATATTGAACTAATTAAACAGTCATTTTTGCAATTTTTCAACAACAGACGAAAGCATAATTCAAAACAAAAACTTGAAAATTATTCACAAACTCTCCAGTAGATATCCAACTATTGAGATGCATGAAAGTTTTGAACATACACCAATCAACTCAACAATGAGGGATTTGACGCAGAAATTCAGTGACAGATGCAGATTTTCTGACATAGATTATATAAGGAATTTACTTGAATAACCTCACTAATAACTTTGGAAAAAGTTATTCAGTGCGTTTATTTCATTTCTTATAAAAAATTTTTACGATAGTATAAGGTTTTTTCAATACTTAATTTTATTTTAATTCAATAACTTCTAATGGATTTTTATATATTTTATTTAAAGATTTCATTTGATGTAATACCTCTAAGTTAAATCTCAAATAACATAATTTTTCTTATCTAAAAATAATGATTTAAATGAATTACAATTACAATTAAAAAAAAAAAAAAGACCCAGGCTGCTATCTATGGTCTTGGTCTTGGTTACGATGATCTTCAAGACCAAGATCGCTTTTTAGTCTTGCGAATTTATAGTTAATAAGTGTGTCACGCCGCTTTCAATATCATCCCTCAACTCGAAATTTGGTACCTTAAAAACCCAACTGCTTTGAAAAAATAAGGTTGGGAAATTTTGAATACTCATCAATCTTAATAAATTTTTTTAAGACCAAGACCAAAACCTAATGACCAAGCTCAAGACCCAGACCAAGACTCAATATCAAAACCAAGACCAAGACTCACTATCCAAGATCAAGACCAAGAACCACTGTCCAAGATAAAGGCCATAGTAGTCTTGGTCTTGATCTTGGACAGACTACTATGGTTTTGGTTTGCTCATCATTAACCAGAATATAGGTACAATCTTAAGTATATAGCCATTAGCACCATCTCCTTATATCTGTCGGTAGTGTTTAGACCAATATTTGCGTAACCTCATAACCTCTCGAAACATAGTGGTGTTTCGAAAATGATCAGTGGTGCGGCATCTACAACACGGTCCCTTTGTTCCTCTTACCTTCATTTTTACAACACGTTTGAATTACTTAAGTATTTAGTATACATTTTTAATCTACTTCACTTGAATTTTGCTTCTGGCGTAAATATTTCTGTGGCAAGAAAGAAAAACTGCTGAAGTCGATTTAAGCAAAATAGGTTTGGGATCTATTTTCCATTAGTTCTGTATACAATTGTACTTTCGCTTTTGAGTGTTTTGTTAGTGCTTATTTAGTCTGTCATAAACCATCGATAGTCGTGATAATGTGAAATTGTCGATAGTCTCCATAGTGCCATCGGTAGTTTGCAAGCTCTACTTATTAACAATAAATTCGCAAAACTTAAAAGCAGTCTTGGTCTTGATGATCATATTGACCAAGGCCAAGACAATAGCAGTCTTGCTCTTGGTCTTGCAATGGTGTCAGGGTCTTGGTCTTGGTAATTTTTCGAGACCAAGACCAAGACTGATTTTGCTCATCACTAACCACCTTATTTTAGATTAAGTGAAGATCATAAACGATATCTTTTTTCAATAAAACGGGCTTTAAAGAAATCTGCCGAACCGATTTTAAAAATTTTTTCAAATTTGAAATTGGCGTTATTTTCTGCATCGTTTAAATTTTTTTTTTTTTTCGTTTAAATTCTAACGTATACACACCTGTCCCCACGTGTTTTAAATAAAAAGTGCTTGCACCCAAAATGTTTTTTTGGGGAAATATGCAGAATGCCTCTACGATCAAACATATATAGCTCTTTTTTCAAAGTGAACGGCACTTTTTCAAACCAGGGCCGAAAAACCCATTTTTTAGCACGGGGCTCTATACTAAAACCAAAAAAAAAGTTGACTAAAACGGATACATAAAAAGAGTATGCAGAAAGTAACCTGCTTGTCCGTAGATTAAAAAACAGTAAATTGAAAAACCCTACAAAATATCGTTTACGAGATATTGCGTTTTCACTTAATTTTTTGTGTTTCTATTAAAAAATTTAATTTTTGCGTACAAAAATAATAATAATCAATATATAGAAACAAAAATAGTCAAATCTAATGTATTTTTTGATGCTTAATCCGAATCTGGCCTTAAAATTGCTCTATCACTTCTGATTTTTGAGATATCCTAACCTGAAATTTTGGCATGTACGGTTTTTTCACCACTTTTGAAGTTATATATCAGGAGCAGGTAATTGTTTATCATAAAACTCGATAAAGTTTTTAAAAGAACTATGCTCTTTCTTCAAAACTCATTTAGATCTATATCGATATCTTTATTTTTCTCCGAAATATCCTAACCTAAAAAAAGTTCAAAAAGTGCACGAACAACAACATTGGTTGATTTATGTAAAAAGTTGTTAAAAATGATTATGGTAAATTAAAAGTGATAATAATTACTTTTTACAAAAACATTCTCCATTCTTAAACATCATAATCATTTTTAACAACTTTTTATTTAAATCAACCAATGTTGCCAATGGCGTCTTTCGTGCATTTTTTGAACTTTTTTTATGTTACGGTATTTCGGAGAAAAATAAAGTTATCGATATAGATCCAAATGAGTTTTGAAGAAAAAGAGTAGTACTTTTAAAAACTTTATCGAGTTTTATGATAAGCAATTACCTGCTCCTGTTATATAACTTCAAAAGTGGTGAAAAAACCGTACATGCCAAAATTTCAGGTTAGGATATCTCAAAAATCAGAAGTGATAGAGCAATTTTAAGGCCAGATTCGGATTAAGCATCAAAAAATACATTATATTTGACTATTTTTGTTTCTATATATTGATTATTATTTTTTTTGTACGCAAAAATTAAATTTTTTAATAGAAACACAAAAAATTAAGTGAAAACGCAATATCTCGTAAACGATATTTTGTAGGGTTTTTCAATTTAATGTTTTTTAATCTACGGACAAGCAGGTTACTTTCTGCATACTCTTTTTATGTATCCGTTTTAGTCAACTTTTTTTTTGGTTTTAGTATAGAGCCCCGTGCTAAAAAATGGGTTTTTCGGCCCTGGTTTGAAAAAGTGCCGTTCACTTTGAAAAAAGAGCTATATATGTTTGATCGTAGAGGCATTTCGCATATTTCCCCAAAAAAACATTTTGGGTGCAAGCACTTCTTATTTAAAACACGTGGGGACAGGTGTGTATATTTTCGCGCAGATGTGAATCGTTATTCTGGATTTGTCTTTCTATCTGAAAGCTGAGATGGGATGGAAACACTTCATTTCCGTATTCTTGTTATGTAAATAGTAAGGAATAATAATTTCATTGTCCGACCTCAGATAAAGTTGGTTTGTAGCACACGGTGGTTCTTAAAAAATTTTAACTTTTTGAAATACCACCCGCGATTTTTTTCAGGGATACTGTTGGGGGACCCTTCTAGTATCTAAATCCGCAAACCGCGAAATCGAACTTCCAGCCGTTTTTTTTTCGACCTTTTAGTTTTTTTAACGATTTTTGAGTATGTCTCGGTGTGTATATACATATTATGTACACATATATATGTATAGACGTACATATATATACTTGTATATGTATATATGTGTAATATATAAGTTAACAGTATCAGTTGATGATATAGCTAAACTTAAATCGCAAGCCACTTGTATGACGTATTTTGTTTTATTTTATTTTGTTTTCTATTTAGTTTATAAAACATATTCCATGTAACATTACATATTAAACCTATTTATGGGAACTGTTAATCGACCTCTTGACATTAAATACTCCAACACTTCACACTTGTTATTTAATTCATAAATTCTTTATAAAGCAAAATTTGTTATTCAATTTATGTTTCTATCAGAATTTTTTCATCATTGTAATTTGGAATTCAATCAAAGATTATGTTATTAATTTAAATAAAAAATACATCATAAAAATAAATTTTAAAGAATCCTTATAATTAAGGAAACGAATAATTTAACTTATATATATGGATATATATATACATACATACATACGTATAAAAGGTATCTTTTCCGCACCATTTATTTTTTAAAAAAATCGGTTTTTTCGTATTTAAGAAAAACACAAACAAAAACCGGAAACGAAAGTAGTCACTCCAGATGTGATTTTTGATGCTTGATCCGATTCCGGTATTAGAATTGCTCTATTACGTCTGGACTTTGAGATATCCTTAAATATATGTTTAAAGGACACCATTTTTTTCCTATTTTTGAAGTTATATAACAAGATAAGGTAATATTATGCCGTAAAATCTGGTATGACAGTTAATAGCCCTAGTTTTTTCCTTGAAAACTCAATCAAACCGATAACGATATCTTTTTTTTTGTCGGAGATATCTTTGCCTAAAAAGTTAAAAAAGTGCAAAAACACGTTTTTTGGCTATATTGGATGTTATATACAGGACATACAAAATTTTTTTGGGAGTTTCTATTACCAGAAACATTTGGTACTTTCTTTTGGCTTTAAATTGAGCTATTAAATGTTTATCTGCAATATTTTTCTGCAAAGTTATGTTAACTTTAAAATCACACCATGAAACTTAAAGCGAAAAATCTCGGTTTTCAGCAATATTTGAGGTTGTATACAGTACGGACGAAATTCGTCTGCTCTTTTTAACCAACTGAATCATTTAAAACCATTCTTTATCTTCAAAATGAGCTAACAAGTAGTCTCTTGTAATTGTTTTCTAAAAAGTTATGACTATTTTAAGACGACATGTTGCAGCAATATAAGGAATACTCGTACACTGTGAGTTTGCAGTCCATAATGTTATTTTTAAATGGTTATAACTTTGTGAAAAACAATCAAAAGAGACCTCTTGATAGCTTATTTTGAAGATAAAGAATGGTTTTAAATGATTCGGTTGGTAAAAAGAGCAGACGAATTTCATGGTGTGATTTTAAAGTTAGCATAACTTTGCAGAAAAATATTGCAGATAAACATTTAATAGCTCAATTTAAAGCCAAAAGAAAGTACCAAATGCTTCTGGTAATAGAAACTCCCAAAAAAATTTTGTGTGTCCTGTATATAACATCCAACATAGCCAAAAATCGTGTTTTTGCACTTTTTAAACTTTTTAGGCAAAGATATCTCCGACAAAAAAAAAGATATCGTTATCGGTTTGATTGAGTTTTCAAGGAAAAAACTAGGGCTATTAACTGTCATACCAGATTTTACGGCATAATATTACCTTATCTTGTTATATAACTTCAAAAATAGGAAAAAAAATGGTGTCCTTTAAACATATATGTAAGGATATCTCAAAGTCCAGACGTAACAGAGCAATTTTAATACCGGAATCGGATTAAGCATCAAAAATCACATCTGGAGTGACTACTTTCGTTTCCGGTTTTTGTTTGTGTTTTTCTTAAATACGAAAAAACCGATTTTTTTAAAAAATAAATGGTGCGGAAAAGATACCTTTTATACGTATGTATGTATGAGTTTTGATTATTTAAAATTAAAAGAAAAACAAAAGACGTCTGCTTCGTTCGATAAAATTATATTTCTGATTTCAAAATTTTTCAGTTTCAATTTTTTCATTTTTAAAATACAATTCAAAGTTGTGTTAGTAATAAATTTTATAAAGTTTCAAGTTCAAAAAATTACAGTGTATTCGTACTCATGTATCGTTTTCATGGTATCTTTACATGTTATTCAAATGGCAATTTCTTAATATGAATCTATCAAAACACCCCCAGACAAAGAGCTTAACCCGGTTTTCAAAGAAATGAGGGTTAAGTTGACTGAAATTGCTTTTTGGGTAACAGTTTTTTTTTTTTTTTTTTTTTTTTTTTTTACATTGTCTTGTTATACAAATTGTTTATGTAAATGCTATAATGTTCTATACAAATTTAGTAATTTTATACACAGTTCATAAATATTTATTACATAACTTAGTAATAAAATTATGTTAAATAAAAGCTTAACTAATTTTCCGTTTTGAATGGGTGTAATATTTTTGATTTATTTTGTGCAAGTAATTTTGCTCCTAGCTGTAATAATGTGTACGTATATTACTTAAAATCGGTTACCATCAGTTTTTGCGTCATTACTGGTGATATCGTCATTAGTATTGTCAACAAGTACTTCTAAGGATCTGGAAAGATTTTTCTTTCTTATAAATTGATCTTTATGTAATAGCCTGTTCTTTCTTTTATATTTTTTATCGTTTATTTTCTCTACGTTTACTTTCTTCGCTCTTGATGCTAGTTTGTCCATTGTAATTTTCTTTTGGAATTGTTCATTTATTGGATGATCGTTTCTGTCTTTGTTCACATAGTCTAGTGTTTTGATTTTTGTTTTTTCTATCCGTTGAAAGATTTTTTCCGTATCAAGTTGGTGATTAAAGTGTATTTTGATCGGTTTTTCTTGCGTTGTCAAATGAATGCAATTGTTGTAGGCGTCTATTGCTTGAAAGGGTAGAATCTATATTGTATGTATTGAAACTCACGGTTTGGATTGTTGAATGAATAAAAGATTTTTATTTAGGAAGAAAAAAGGTTCTGTATCACAAGAAAAATTGTTTTAGGATGAATGAAAAAATCTGACAATAATTTTTTCATTGAATTTGAAATACTAAGATTGCTTAAATTCAACACCCCTTCTCAATCTTGCAATCCTAATTTCAAAGATAATATATTGAATCTAGTTATATCCAAAGATTTGGTAAATATATCTGCAAGCTGATTTTCAGAACTGATTGGTGTTAACTTGATGAGTTCCTTTTCAATGCAGTCCCTGATGAAATGGTGTTTTATATCAATGTGTTTTGCTCTCTTTGATTCCAATGTATTAGCCATTCCGATGCAGCCTCTATTGTCCTCAAATATTTCAACAGATTGATTATTTATTTGCTTAAGCTCTTTTAGTATTCCATGAAGCCAAACTGCTTCCGCTGTTGCTGCACTTAAAGCAATGTATTCTGATTCGCTTGATGATAGTGCAACAGTCACTTGTTTCTTGCTGGACCATGACACTGTACATCCATAAACTTGAAACACAAAACCACTAACAGATTTCCGGTCCGTTATGTCACTTGCCCAATCTGCGTCCACGAATCCAATAATTGGTACTTTTGAAGTTTCTTTAAAAAACAGCTTCTTTTCTTTAGTTCCCTTTAAGTATCTTACTATTCTTTTAAGACACTGCCAATGTTCTTCTGACGGGTTTTGCTGATATCGACCCATATACGACACTGGATAGCATATATCTGGTCTAGCACAGAGCATTATATACATTAAACTTCCCAACATTTCTCGGTAAGGTTTATCAAGATTACTTTTGTCCTTCTTTTGTAAGAGCTGTAGGCCTTTTTCCATTGGACTTTTAACCGGATTGCAATCCATCATTCCAAATTTTGTTAGAAGCTTATCAATGCTAGCTGTTTGCGATAGTTTAATGCACCCATCTTGGTTTTCAATTTTGATGCCAAGAAAATGCTTGAGCTCACCACAATCGGACATTTCAAAGTTCTTACTTAAGGTGTTTTTTAACCAGTTGATGGAAGCAATCGTCTTACCAGCAATGAGTAAATCATCCACGTACATTATCACAAACAAAATATCATCATCAGAAAACTTTGTATACAAACAGTAATCATGATTTGATCTAGTAAAGCCAAGATTCAATAGATGCTCATTAAATTTCCGATTCCAGCATCTAGGAGCCTGTTTCAAGCCATAAAGCGATTTCAGAAGCTTACATGCCTTACCTGGCTCCGACTCAACACCTTCTGGTATTTCCATGTACAATTCTTCGTTTAAGTCACCATGCAGAAATGCTGTTTTTACATCAAGTTGGTGGAACAATAAATGCTCATGCACACCAACTGCTAGTACAACTCTTATTGTTGTAAGTTTCGCTACTGGTGCATATGTTTCGTTATAGTCGATTCCTGCTTTCTGAAGAAAACCCTTTGCTACGAGACGTGCTTTGTACCGAGTTGGGACCCCATTTTCATCTTCTTTCACGTTAAAAACCCATTTCGATTTCAGCAGTTTCGTATTCTTCGGAGGATGTACTATACTCCACACCTTGTTTTTCTCCATAGATTTCAGCTCTTCATTGACTGCTTTAATCCACTTGGCCGCATCACTTCTTTCAGCAATTTCTGAGTATACTTCAGGATGATCTGTAGGAACATAATCGGCAGAAGTTGCTCGATAACCAGAAAAGAAGTCTAACAACTTACGTGGAGGTCGACGCTCACGTTCGCTGCGCCTTAAATTAACCTCAGCTGAAGAATTATTGTTAGTTTGTGAAGTAACAATATTTTGATTATCAACTGCATCTTCATAGCTATCACCTGCTTCTTCTATTTCTGCATCGAATTCTTCTTGCTCTTCTACAGGCATGGAAGACACTTCTTGAACATTGTTTCCTTCAACATTTTGAACATTGTTGCTTTCATAATTTGCCGCGAGAACTTCATTTTCATCATCCCCTTCTTGCTCGTGATTGCGAATTATTACAAGTTCTTTATTCTCCGCTTTGTTTAATAGCTCGTTTTTGAAAGGAAAGCAATCTTCATCAAATTTGACATCTCTTGCAATGATAATCTTCTGCGTGTTCATATCCCAGAGTCGATAGCCATTTGGAGCATAACCAATCATTACCGACTTCCGACTTTTTGAATCCATTTTCTTTCTAAGTTGGCTGGGTATCCACGCATACGCCTTGCATCCAAATATGCGAAGTTTATCCACATCAGGCTTAACTCCATACCACATCTCAGCCGGCGTAACTGAACCTTCCAGAGATTTTGTCGGGCTTCGATTTATTAGGTAAACTGCAGTATAAATACCTTCACACCACAGACGCTTTGGAATGTTGGATTCAATTAACATGGATCTTACTTTTTCCACCAAAGTTCTGTTAAATCGTTCCGCAACTCCATTTTGTTGTGGAGAGTAAGCTACAGTTGTTTCAAGCTGAATCCCCTTCTGCTTGTACCATGCAAGTTGTTCTTTGGAGCTATATTCTCGTCCTTGGTCAACTGTTAACTTCGATATCAAACAACCAAATTTTGCAGTTACAAGTGCTTCGTATTCTTTCATTGCTTCAAAAACTTCAGACTTCTTCTTAATGGCGAATACAAATGAAAAGTGAGTGTAGTCGTCAATAAAAGACACAAAATATCTTGATCCATTCCATGCAACAGGATCAATAGGCCCACAAACATCCGAGTGAATCCGTTCAAGTGGTCTTTCAGCACGATGACGACTTCCATTGAATGGATCACGACTTTGTTTGGCTTCCACACACACGTCACAAAATCCTATTTCCTGAGTTTTCACATCCAAACCATTTGCAAGATTTTTATTGATTAACTCGTTGAATGCTTGCTGTCCAATATGGCCGAAACGCTTGTGCCACAACTTCATTTTCTCTTTATTACACATATGTGCAGAAACGCATTTGATGTTTATTTCGATTTCGTACAAGCTACCTCGTAAATATGCGGTAGCTAAAAGTTCCCCATTCTTTAGGATTCTCGCCTTACTTTTACAAAATACAACATCAATCCCAGCATTGGTAAGTTTACGAACCGACAGCAAATTATCTCGCAACTCCGGAACATATAAAACATCTTTCATTTGTAACTCCACATTTTCACTGCTGAATCCACTTATTTGTCCTGAGTAGTTCGCAATTAATGATTGATTGTCTTTAGCAACATTAATCAAAACAGCGTTTTGCAATTTTGAAAGTTCTTTGAAGTACCATTTCTCATTCACCAAATGGTCGCTTGCACCAGAATCCAATTTGAATTTTATTTTCGAATTAGTTGTTCCTTTGGAGTTATTTCCCATACCAGCAACAAAACATACATGTGAGATTTTCTTCTTTCCAGTTGCACTTCTAGCTTCCACTTGTTGACAATCTCTAGCTCTATGACCGATCTTCCCGCATTTAAAGCATTTCCCAACAAATTTCGAGGTCTTCTTTAAATGCTTCTTTCCTGAAAACGCAGTTTTATCAGTATCATCCTTTTGCTGACGGTCAGACAACTTAATTTCTTCAGCCAGAAGTCTTTCTTTAACGATATCGATTGTCAACTTAGAATCGCTAAGATTTTGCAATGCAGTGACGAGTGGATCAAATTTTTCTGGTAAGGTCAAGAACAATTGCACCAACAAATCATCTTCGCTCAATGTAGCACCTGCTGTCCTTAACTGCCTCACTAAATTTTCAAATACAATTAAATGTGTAGCTACCGATTCATCTTCTTTCATGCGTAGCGTTGTTAGCTGCTTGCGCACCAAGACTTGACTCACGATGGATTTCCTCGCAAATCCCATCTGTAGACTCTCCCACATTTCTTTGGCCGAATCCTTATCGCGAATATACGACAAGCAATCATTATTAACGAATCCCACCAAACGATCCTTTGCTTTCTTATCCCTTTTTAAAAATTCTTCCTTTGCAGCAGCATCAGTTGGTGGAGAGTCCGTTAAAACATCCACCAAGTTGAGAGCATCCAAATGCATTCGAACTCTAAACTGCCATTCGTCAAATCCAGTGCCACGGAATTGTGGTATACCATGATCTCTTGAGTCGCCCATAACCTATTGAAACTCACGGTTTGAATTGTAGAATGAATAAAATATTTTTATTTAGGAAGAAAAAAGGTTCTGTATCACAAGAAAAATTGTTTTAGGATGAATGAAAAAATCTGACAATAATTTTTTCATTGAATTTGAAATACTAAGATTGCTTAAATTCAACAGTATGCAATGTCATTGTTTTCTTCCCGTGTTTTAAATATTCTAATGTTTTCATTCAAAG
This sequence comes from Calliopum simillimum, assembly GCA_951812925.1. Lineage (NCBI taxonomy): Eukaryota > Metazoa > Arthropoda > Insecta > Diptera > Lauxaniidae > Calliopum > Calliopum simillimum. The sequence goes on from OX638368.1 coordinate 65,468,719, forward strand.
ATGAATGGAGTCTTTCAACGTCTGAATTTCCAGTATGTCTATTTGCTGTGGTGAAGTGATATATAATGCCTTTTTTGTCGAGGAAATCGGTGAACAACTCTGATCGAAATGATGCTTCATTGTCCAAGGTCAAGTATTTCGGGGTTTTCATATATGTGAATAGTTTTGTAACGGGTTCTGTCTCCCGTTTCTTCAATTTAGGCATACTTTGAAAATTTGTCTATCATCGTTACGAATGGACTTTTCTGATTTGTATACCAAATGTCTGCATGGTAATGCTCATGGGGTTTTGTAGGGGTCTCGGTTTTTTCATCTAGTAATTTTATTGGTCGTCTTTCAATTTTCGTATTACATATTAAACAGTTGTTTATGAATTTTGTTATCTCTTTTTTTATATTTGGGTAATAAAATGTGTTTTTTAAATCTAAGTAAGTTTTCTCTATTCCAGGGTGATTATTGTCAAACCTGTGGTGTTTAGCTATTTTTTCAAGCAATTCTTCATAACTTATATCTTCATGTTTGTTTATAACTAATTTTATTTCTGTGGAGTAAGTTCCATTTGGACATTCTCTCAGCTGTTTATATTTTTCTTGCAATTTTAGCATTATTTCTTTGTCTTCGCAATACAGTCCAATATTCGTACGATTATTCACCTCATCTAATATTACCGCTATTCTTTCGGGTGTAAAGTCGTCATATGAGTAAACTGTGCGTCTGCGTCCAAAAATGAATTTTGATTCTGTGGTATTTTTGTTACATTTTTCAACAATGACCTGATGATCGAATGTGTGAAGTGGATTTTCGGAGATCTTAAAGTGGTCACTGCTGTCTTCGTCAGCTGAATGTACTGTAGGTACAGGTGATTTGCTTCGTAGTCTCGTTGGGTTAAATTTTATTTTGTCTACCTTCTTATGTTTGGTATAGTAATGATTTTTTAAATTTGTTTTAGTTGACAGTATTCTGTCACAAATAGTACATTTTAATGAAGCGTCTTTGTGCATTCTTTTATGTTGATAAAGAGACTGTTTGCTATTGTATTCTCTTTGACAATCGCCACATTCAAACTTTAACGTAGTATTATCTAGAGCATTTATTTCCCTAATTCTAGAAAGCGCATCTGCTACTTTGTTTTCTTTACCTTGTAGGTATTGCATATCAAATTCATATTCGTTGAGTTTGATTTCCATCGAATTAGTTTTGAATTTGGTTCTTTTAAATTTGCTAACCAAATTAGTGGTTTGTGGTCTGTTTTCAACGTAAATTTCCTACCATATAAGTAATGTCTAAATTGTTTTACTGCCCACACTATGGCTAGTAATTCCTTCTCTATAGTTGAGTAATTTATTTCATGCTTGTTCAGCGTTCTAGAAACGAAGGCTATTGGACCATTGTCTTGCGATAGAACGGCTCCTAACGCGTAATTACTTGCGTCTGTGGTCAGTTTAAATTCTTTAACAAAATTTGGGTATTTCAGTACCATGTTCGACATTAAAATTGTTTTCAGTTTTTCAAAAGACTGTTTGTAGTCTTCGTCATTTGGATCAATTTTGGTATCTTTTTTTAGTCTAAGAGTCATTGGCTTTGCTATTTTTGCGTAATCAGGGATGAATTTTCTATAATATCCACTGAGTCCTAAAAAGCTTTGAATTTCTTTGATTGTCTTTGGAATGGTCTGTCTTTTAATTGCTTTCACCTTGTTCGGATTAGGTCTTATGCCATCTTTGGTTACGACATGTCCTAAGAATTCTGTTTCTTTGCGTAAAAAGTCACTTTTGTTTAACGAAACTTTTAAATTTGCCTGTCTCAGTGTTTGGAATATCTTTTCTAAATTTGTCAAGTGTTCTTGTAGTGATGTTGAGAAAATTAAAATGTCGTCCATGTAAATAACACATATTTTGTTGACGTGTTCTCGTAGCACATTGCTCATCATCCTTTGGAACGTTGCTGGGGCGTTTTTCAGTCCAAATGGCATACGTTTGAATTCGTAATGACCATTGTGTGTCGTGAACGCTGTCTTATCGCAGTCTTTGGGATCTACTTCAATTTGGTAAAATCCTTTCGTTAGATCTAATGTCGTGAAGTAATTTGATCTTCCTAATTTGTCAAGTAAATCATCTATGCGAGGTATTGGGTACTTGTCTTCGCGTGTAACCTGGTTTAATTTTCTATAGTCGATAACTATCCTCCATTCTTTATTTCCTACCTTGTCTTCTTTTTTGGGGACTATCCATATGGGTGCATTATAAGGAGAATCTGAATGTGTAATTATACCCTGTTCTAACATTTCGTTCATTTGTCTTTCTACTTCTTCGGTATGTATTGTTGGATATCTATACGTTTTTGTATAAATTGGGCCTGACGTACCTGAATCAATTCTGTGTTTAATTTCATTCGTAAAAGTCAAATCGTCACCTTTTTTATAAAATATGTCAGAATTGTTTTGTATTAGTATTTTTATTTCTCTAGCTTCTTCACTATTTAAGTGTTCCAATCTTAATTGTTCTTCTACACCTAAAATGTTCATGCTATGTAGTTCTGGTAAATCGGGTATGTAATTTTTTTGCATTTTTTCTATATCTCCTTGGAAGTATAAGTCATACATATTGTTATTTATTATAATTTCTTTGTCAGCGTAGTTAATCACTGAATTGTTTTCTTTTAGGGTTTGATTCCCTATAATTCCATGGAAGAAGTTATGGAATTTGTGTAGTCTGAATGTTGTGTCGTTTTTTAATGGAATTTGCATACTTGTGCTTGGTATGACACCATTGTGTGAAATTGAAATTGTCCCTGCTGCTGTTTTTATTGTAATTGGATTTATGAGTTTTTTAATGAACGTTGGTGGACATTGGTCTTCGTCTAATAGATTTTCTGTGGATCCTGTGTCTATCAATAATCGTAAGTCTCTTGTCCTGCTTCTGAGTAAAATATAGGGTAACCCGAAGTCTGTGGTGAGGCTATTAACGGAAAATTTTCGTGTTCATGTGTTATGTGCATATTGGTATTATATTGGCTACATTCACTCTCGTTTTCATTCTTACTCTTTCCTTCGGCTGGCATGGTGATTACCGGTTCCTGTTGATAGTGGTTTAGTCTTCTTGTTTGCTGAGTTTTATCTACATCCATCGGCTCTGGTAATGGTTGTTTTGCTTGCTGATTCGGCCATGTTTGTCTATTTTGATTATTCCACTGCTGCTGGTATTGAGGCTTTGGTTGCCATTGTAACTGGTGTTGAGGCATTGGTTGCCATTGTAGAATCTGTGCTCTTTGAGGCCATTGCTGTGGATAGAACACCATTGGCTTCCAATTATCCTGATTCTTTTGTTCTGAGTTCTTCTGTTGAAAACTTGCCGGATTATTCTGCTTCGGCTGATGGTGACTATGCTTCGGCTGCCCATCAGAAGCAATCTTCATCTTTTTTTCTTCGTTCAAAAAACCTGATTGACTCAATTCATGTATAGCTGCTTCCATAGTAATTGGTTTCAATGCACAGAGTATTGTTCTCATGTGTATTGGTAGTCTTGTTGTAAAAACCTTTAATGCTGTTTGTATGTTTCTTTCAACATCCATAATTCTATCTTCCTGTCTGCATTTCTGGTTCAGTAGAGCCAATTTGTGTAGTATATAGTTGTAAAAGTCTATAGCGTTACCTCTGTACTGTGCTCCTCTGAGGTCTTCGTACAGTTGATCTGATGTCTGGAAACCTCCAAAATTTGTTTCTAGCATGGTTTTAATATCGGTCCAATTATTTAAGTGCGGATGGATTTCCATTGCTCTTCTTGCTTTTCCTGTTAATTTACTTTTGATGATGTTGATGCACATGCGTTGTGCCTGTTCATTATAAGACATAAGCGTAGGGATGATATCGTCAACGTTTGTACAAAAAGTTGAAAGATCTTCCTTACGACCATCGAATCCTTGTATCTTCTCTAGATACGTGAGCGGATTGATATCCAGTGATCTTCCGATCTGTTGAGCTGGAGCGCCGATGTTAGCTGCTGCTGCTGCAAGTTCTGGATTTGCTTGATTTAAAATCATCTTGTTATGGAAATCCTTTTCGTAGAATCCTTTTTACAAGTTTGTTCCAGGCGATTTTCGTTCACTCTTGAACTGATTTATTCTCTTTCGTCGTTGGGTTGTGATTTTCGTTCACTCGTAAATTCTTATTTACGGATTATCACTTCAAAAAATAAATCCTTCGCTTTTCGTGCGTTATCCTTTTTATTTTTCTTCTAGCGACAATCCTACCGACTGCGCCAGTTTTGATTATTTAAAATTAAAACAAAAACAAAAGACGTCTGCTTCGTTCGATAAAATTATATTTCTGATTTCAAAATTTTTCAGTTTCAATTTTTTCATTTTTAAAATACAATTCAAAGTTGTGTTAATAATAAATTTTATAAAGTTTCAAGTTCAAAAAATTACAGTGTATTCTTACTCATGTATCGTTTTCATGGTATCTTTACATGTTATTCAAATGGCAATTTCTTAATATGAATTTATCAAAACATATGTATGTATATATATATCTATATATATATATTACACATATGTACATATACAAGTATATATATGTACGTATATACATATATATGTGTACATAATATGTATATACACACCGAGACATACTCAAAAATTGTTAAAAAAACTAAAAGGTCGAAAAAAAAAACGGCTGGACGTTCGATTTCGCGGTTTGTGAATTTAGATACTAGAAGGGTCCCCCAACAGTATCCCTGAAAAAAATCGCGGGTGGTACTTCAAAAAGTTAAAATTTTTTGAAAACCACCGTGAGCAACGAGGGACCTTCTGAGATAACTATTAACATCGACAGTCAAGGTGGCATATCCACCGCGCAACGGGGGGGTCTATCCCTATTTTGGGGGATTGCAAGTTCAAAAAAGTCAGTTTTTGACATATAACTTAAAGACTATGCCGTCGGACAAAACAAAGTTTCCAAACAAAAGTTAGAGCAGACGTAATTCTGCCCATTGTTTTTTGAACAACTTTCTAGCACAAAGAAAATGGCCAATATATGTAACTTTTAAGTAAGAGTCCTTTTTCGGTTCCTAAAATGCACGTGTTACTTAGACATTCTAAATCAACTTTGAGTTACAATAGTACAGTGAAATTAAATATTTAAAAGGAAAAAGTCGCTGCGACCATGGAACCTGGCAAAGTTGTTTATTGAGCTATATTGGCTTTGTAAAAAAATGTTCACTGTTCGAAGGGAGGTTTTACCCCACTTTTTGGAGTTTTTAAGGTCAAAGACAGTTTTGACGGATGACTTAAAAAATATTATTTGCACAAAAAAATTTACGGCTGATGTAAGTTTCCACATTTTTGTTTTTTAAACATCTTTCTGGCATAAAAGTTTACCGTGATAAGTAATTTAATTTTTTTCGGTTTCTAAAACGAGCGAGTGCCTAAAATTTAAATATTTTATATTAATTTTAAACTCTGACGTCTATAACTTTTTTATTTCTGAACCCATCAGAGAAGTTTAAAAAGCATTTCGAAGCTTAAAATTCAGTCTTTTTAACTGTATGGTTTTTAAATTCAATATTTTTATGAAAGTGCCTTTGTATTCGTTTCGTAAAAGGAGCGAATTTCTAAAATTTAAATATTTCACATCAATTTGAAACTAAGTACAACGGCTTTAAATTTTTTGTTCCTAAGCCAATCGGAAAAATTTGAAAAGGGTTTAATTGGCTAAAATTTAGTCTTCTTGACAGTTTAAATTTTAAAGTGAATGTCTTAAAATAAATACTAAAAAAAATTTATGTAAGCGATACAACGAAAAAAAAAACAATTAAAAATTTGGAATATTATTGGGTGTACAACTTAAAAACCGGAATTTTTTAGCGAAATTTGATGCTTTATTGTGGAAAAATGTTACAATATATTTTATTCAAAGTATTGTCCATTGGAAGCTACAACATTTCCCCATCTTTCAGGCAATTTATGAATTCCATCCCAAAAAAATTGCGCCGGCTTGGCGGCCAAAAATGAATCTATCCAATTTTCGATATCTTGAACTTAAGTGAAGCGTATTCCTGATAGGGCATTCTGCATCAATCGGAACAAAAGGTAGTCTGATGGTGCAAGGTCTGGGCTATAAAGCGGGTGAGGCAAAATTGCCCATCCGTTGTTTTCCAGGTAATTTTTGACTGGGGCAACAATATGTGGCCGAGCTGTCATGATGAAAAATTATTGCTTCGTGTCTGGTCGCATTTTCCGGGCGTTTTTCGATGATGACACGATTCAAACGTATTAATTGTGTTCGATAGAGGTCACCTGTGAGCATTACGGAGCATTACCTTGGCACCATGGATATTTGCCTTTGGCTGGGAAGGTCCTGGTTGTCCGGCTTCATATTTGAATGTTTGCGTTTCGGGTTGTCGTAATGGATCCATTTTTCATCCCCAGTCACGATCCGATGCAAAAATGACTTTTGGCAGCAGTTTTCTTTGCAAAAAAATGACCCAACAGAACCTCCCGCAAATGCTATCTTTTTCTCCAATTTTCGAAATTATTCATCGTGAAAAATAATAATGATGCACACAAGATAAAATTGTTTTGTTGACTGATTTTGACAGCTGTCAAATGTACCTTCAAAATGACATATATATAAAGCTCGAGCTTTCACGATATTTGTTAGTACGGACATCCACCGTCAAATTCCGGTTTTTAAGTTGTACACCCAATACTAAATACTAACACTTTAAATGTCGCTTTAATTTTTATGCCTTTAAAAATAAATTTTCGAAATTTTATGTTACAATGAAAAATTACAGCATTAAAAAAAACATTTGATTTTATATATTAAGCCCAAACTCCAATAGCGCGTCGTGAGTGGCAGTGGCTGTTTTCGAAGCAGTATTTTACTGCCAGTATTTGCTCTCACTGCCGATGTATCCACAATAGCGCGTCAGCAGTGGCACTGGCAGTGTTTGAATAAAAACAGTTTTCGCGAACGAAACCATTATTTTATCTTTTAATTTTAACGCACAACTCACAATATAAATTTTAAAATGCCACAAACTTAAAAATTTTAACAAATGACATTTTTTTTCTCAAAATTTTGAAGTTCGAAAAATTCGAAAATATTCAAATGAGAGGCAGTGGCAGTGAATTTAGAAATAGAGAAAAATTGCACAGCGCTGTGTACTGCCGCTGCTGTATTGTAGTTACTTTCATATAAAGTAGTGCGTTTTAAAATGACAACTTTTTTCGAACACTGCCACTGCCACTCACGACGCGCTATTGGAGTTTGGGCTTTACTATTTGGTAGAGCTGCGACATCGACCGGAAAACATCGATTTTTTGAACATTGATGTTTTCTGAATTAACCATCGATGTTAAGGAAACATCGCCAAAAAAAGATCGATGTTTGGCAACATCGATTACTTTTATAATTCGTTGCAAACTCTGACGAAACGAATCAAATATGCTCCATCTTTTATGTCGGTATGTAAACGCTGAATAACTTTCACATTTACCAACCGATTGATTGCATCAGATATGTTTTGGAAACGTCAATTCAGTACAATTTTTGCCATGGATCGCTTCACACCGAAACAACGCGCTGAAAAAGTGACACTTTACATCGAAAACAGTCGTTCCATTGTGTTAACTCAACGCGCATATCGGAAAAAATATCGCGGCAAAAAGGCACCATCTGACAATACTATTCGTCGTTTCGTGTCGAATTATTTTAAGCACGGGACAGTAAGAGATCGTCAACATGCCGTTCATCAAAGACCAAGACGTTCCAATGAACTGGTTGAAGCAGTGAGAGAGAGTGTTGCTCAGGACCCAACAGTGTCGAAACTGTCGATGGAAATCGATATCGGTGAATGTTGGCTCATTATGTCTGCCCGCAAATGCGTGAGAAAGGTCTAGATGGTTACTGGTTTTAACAAGACGGTGCACCATGCCATACTGCAAACGCAACAATTGCATTTCTGCAACGAAAATTCCCGGGACGTCTGGTGTCAAAAAGAGGCGACATTGACTGGCCACCCAGATCACCTGATTTAACCCCCCCGGACTTCTTTTTGTGGGGTTATCTGAAAAGCAAGGTTTACGCCAACCAGCCTCAAACTATTGACTAGCTCAAGGCAAACATTCGTGCTGAAATCGACGCTTAACACCCGAGATGCTCGGAAAGGTAATGGCAAACGCAGAAAAAAGGAGTCATTTTGTAATTGCTAATAAAGGTGGCCACTTAATTGATATTGCTTTCAAAAACTAGTCCAAAAAAATTGTAAAGAACCAAGCTGAATAAAAATACATCATTTATAGAAATCGGTTGTTTTTTCTCAAAGTTATTCAATGTTTACATACCGACATAAAAGATGGAGCACCCTGTATAAGAACTGCCCCAGAAAAATTTGATACTTTGTTTTTCATCAATATAAAAATACGTAATGAATTTTTTTTTTCATATTGTTTTTTTATTTATTAATGAGTAGTATAACGAACATAAATAACCTTACATTATTAACAAATATTTATTTTATATAAAAATATTTTACTTTTTTCTTAAGACCCTTCATTTAGTTTTGTACAGTTGTTTCGTCTACAGTACCGTACGACCTTCGCCACTTATTTTTGAAATCTTTTACATTTTTTGCAGTTCTTTTACTCTTCCGAAGATCTGATTTCATTAGAGCCCAATATCTCTCAATAGGTCGAAGCTCTGGGAAGTTAGGTGGATTCGCATTTTTGGGAACAAAATTTACATTATTGCTATTGTACCATTCTATGGAGCCTCTAGAGTAGTGAGAGTTTGCTAAATCAGTCCAGAACATTACAGTACCCCCGTGCTCATGAATAAATGGCAAACGACGTTTTTGAAGGCATTCATCAATATAAATTTTCGAGTTAATTGTGCCCTGTGTTACAAAAAAACTGCTTCTCAGACCGCAAGTGCATATGGCCTGCCAAACCATATACTGCTTGGGAAATTTTGTAATTTTCTTCTCTTTAAATTTACTCTGTGCCTGTCCCTTCTCTGAACAGGTATAAAATTTGTGTCCTGGTGGCTGTTTAAAATCTGCCTTAACGTACAGCTGTGTCCAAAATAATAGTAGTGCTTTTTATAAAATTGAAAACGACCTTAAAAATATCTGAATTTTTATTTTGATCAAATTGAAATACATTTTTTTTACAAGAGTGGTATCCTAAGGAGAAATTAAAAAAATAATTAACAAGATTTCAAGGCAGTTGGGATAAAAAAATTAAAGTTTGCACAAGTTCTTAAAATTTGGCTGCTCAAATTAATAGTAGTGGTAACTTTGCAGTCGCGTAACTTTTGCAAAATAGCCACGTTTTTAAAATTATGGGTTATTTAAAACACAACGTTATCACAAGTATTTAGTTGCATGGCCTTTATTCGCAATAACACAAGCACAGCGCTTTGGCATCGACTCCACAAGATTTTGGCATTTTTGGACAGGTATGGATTTCCAGGCGTCTTTAACTGTTTCCCAAAGTTGCGAAACATTGGTCGGTCGTCATTGGGCGACTGCATTCTTCACGTCGCACCATAGGTTCTCGATAGGATTCAGGTCTGGCGACTGGGCGGGCCATTCAAGAACATTTATGTCGTTGGCCTGAAACCATTGTTTGGCGACTTTACTAGTGTGCTTGGGGTCGTTGTCCTGTTGAAAGACCCAATTCAGAGCCATTTGGTCGCTAGCAAATGGCAACATGACTTCCTGCAGTATATGGACGTATAGGTGCCGATCCATGATTTCTTGGATCCAATATACAGGCCCCACACCGTTGTACGAAAAGCATGCCCAAATCATTATGCTAGCTCCTCCGTGTTTGATTGTTTTTAAGGTAAATCTTGGATCGAATTCCGTATATGGTGGTTGTCTTACATATTGCTGAGACCCCCTTCCACCATAAAGCAGAATTTTGGATTCATCAGTCCATGAAATATTTCTCCATTTCTGAACTGGCCAGTCGATGTGTTTTCGAGCGAATTTTATTCTTGCTGCTACTTGTTTTTTATTTAGAAGCGGAACTTTTCTTGGGCTATGTGCTACCAAATTATTTTCCCGCAAATATCTTTGTATTGTTTGTGTACTGGCATTGACTTTAAGTTCATCCTTTATCTTGGAAGAGCTCGCAAAAGGATTAAGTCTTGAGTATCTCACCACACGATTTTCTTCTTTCTTGGAGATTATACGAAGTCGGCCGCGTTTTTCAAGGCGTGGGGTGAACGTGAAAGCATTTCGAACCGTCGCGCACTGGCGACATTTCTCAAAAGTGGTTGCAAAAATCAATTTTGGTGTGGTGGAAATTTGCAAATCTAATGATGCAGTTCGATAAACAAATGATCAGTGCTTAAGGATGTAAAATTTTAATTCATTTGAAAAAAATGGTTCGCTTTGTAGAGCTGGTCAAAGTCGATGGTTTTTTCGAGTTTGTAATTTATTTTTTTTTTTTTTTTTTAAGATGTGGTTCTAATTTTTCTGCTACTTATGAAAGAAAAGTTAATTTTTTTCTATTTATGCTACAAGCGGCTTTTGTACTATCAAGTAACACTAAAAATAAATGTTTTTTTTTTTACTGTCTGAGGTTTCTGTACTTTTCTGAAACACTATTTTTAAACTTTTTTTCAACTTCGAATGGAGTTTCAAAAAAATATTCGCAAAAGATATCTTACGGACTGCCAAAACTAAATAGACTGAACAATTCTGAATACAATATAAAAAAATTTAGCTGCGTCTACTTGCAGCTCTATGACTTATGATGATTTTCATCAGGAAACCTGTGGCTTTTGACGTCATTTTTCGAAAAGGCGTTGCAAAAATCAATTTCGAGTGGGTTCCTTTTACAAATCTGATATTGCCATCAGATAGAAAAATATTAGGAGCTAAAGGATTTGAAAATTTGAAGCTATTCGGGCAAGTGGTTTGGTTTTTACAGCCTCTCAAACACGGTGCTCTTAAGCAGTGGATAGGTTTTTTGGCTATGTGGAGAAAATCTGTGAATGGGGTTTCATTTGTATTAGTTTAGTGGTCTGAAAAATGCAAACCCCGAAATCGTAGCTGATCATCCCCGCGAAATATCGCAAAAATACATATCCCATATAAACAAAAAAAAAATCGAAAAAATAAAAACGCAACACACAAATATAAAAATAGTTATATTTAATGTATTTTGCAATGCTGAATCCAAATCCGGCCTTAGAATTGCTGTATCTCATACGGTTTTTGAGATATCTTACCCAAAACAAGGAAAAAAAGCCGATGGTACGTTTTATTGCTGTATTTTGGAGCTATATAACAGGATGTATATGCGTAAATTCTGATGCAGAAATGGAAAGCTTTAAGCAATCTTCTAAACCTATTTCAAATAATATCGATATCTTTATTTTTCTCATAGATATCCTAACCTAAAAAGTTAAAAAAGTGCAAAAAACGTGTTTTGTCATTATTTCAGTCTACGATATTTCGGAGAAAAATTAAGCTATTCATATAATTTAAATGTGGTTTTAAAGAAAAAGATTGGAGCTTTTAGATAATGTATCGAATTCTGCGTATGAATGTTCTATATTCTAGTTATATAGCTTCAAAATATAGCAAAAACGGTATTTTTTCCTTGTTTAGGCTAAGATATCTCAAAAATCGTATGAGATATAGCAATTTTAAGGCTGGATTCAGATTCAGCATTGCAAAATACATTAAATATTACTATTTTGATATTTGTTTGTTGCGTTTTTTTTCCGATTTTTTTTTTTTTTATATGGGATATGTATTTTTGCGATATTTCGCGGGGATGATCAGCTACGATTTCGGGGTTTGCATTTTTCAGACCACTTAACTAATACAAATGAAACGATAACGATACCTTTTTTTTGTCGGAGATATCTTTGCCTAAAAAGTTAAAAAAGTGCAAAAACACGATTTTTGGCTATATTGGATGTTATATGCAGGACACACAAAATTTTTTTGGGAATTTTTATTACCAGAAACATTTGGTACTTTTTTTTGGCTTTAAATTGAGCTATCAAATGTTTATCTGCGATATTTCTCTGCAAAGTTATGTTAACTTTAAAATTACACCATGAAACTTAAAGCGAAAAATCTCGGTTTTCGGCTATATTTGAGGTTGTATACAGTACGGACGAAATTCGTCTGCTCTTTTCTACTAACCGAAGCATTTAAAATTATTCTTTATCTTTAAAATGAGCTATCAAGAGGTCTCTTGTGATTGTTTTCCACAAAGTTATGCCCATTAAAAAATTACATTATGGAGTGCAAACTCACAGTGTACTAGTATTCCTTATATTGCTGCAACATGTTGTCTTAAAATAGTCATAACTTTTTAGAAAACAATCACAAGAGACCACTTGTTAGCTCATTTTAAAGATAAAGAATGGTTTTAAATGCTTCGGTTAGTAAAAAAGAGCAGACTAATTTCGTCCGTACTGTATACAACCTCAAATATAGCCGAAAACCGAGAATTTTCGCTTTAAGTTTCATGGTGTGATTTTAAAGTTAACATAACTTTGCAGAGAAATATCGCAGATAACCATTTGATAGCTCAATTTAAAGCCAAAAGAAAGTACCAAATATTTCTGGTAATAAAAATTCCCAAAAAAATTTTGTGTGTCCTGCATATAACATCCAATATAGCCAAAAATCGTGTTTTTGCACTTTTTTAACTTTTTAGGCAAAGATATCTCCGACAAAAAAAAAGATATCGTTATCGGTTTGATTGAGTTTTCAAGGAAAAAACTAGGGCTATTAACTGTCATACCAGATTTTACGGCATAATATTACCTTATTTTGTTATATAACTTCAAAAGTAGGAAAAAAAAATGGTGTCCTTTAAACATATATGTAAGGATATCTCAAAGTCCAGACGTAATAGAGCAATTCTAATACCGTAATCGAATTAAGCATCAAAAATCACATCTGGAGTGACTACTTTCGTTTCCGGTTTTAGTTTGTGTTTTTCTTAAATACGAAAACACCGATTTTTTTAAAAAATAAATGGTGCGGAAACGATACATACATATACAAGTATATATGTACGTCTATACATATATATGTGTACATAATATGTATATACACACCGAGACATACTCAAAAATCGTTAAAAAAACTAAAAGGTCGAAAAAAAAAAAACGGCTGGACGTTCGATTTCGCGGTTTGCGGATTTAGATACTAGAATGGTCCCCCAACATTATCCCTGAAAAAAATCGCGGGTGGTATTTCAAAAAGTTAAAATTTTTTAAAAACCTCCGTGCATAGTGTTCAGCAGTTTTGTATTTGAGGCTTACCAAACTAGGCCATCGTTGGGCTTCCGCACTTGGCCCTAACGTTCTGGATAGGCAAAACCAATTGAGCCCTAATTTCCACATAATTTCCAAATTTTCAAATCATTAAAACGAAAAATAGTCTTTTTTAGTAATTTATTGAAACAAATGTTTTCTTATTTGTTTTTAAATTATTTTTACAATTGTTAATGTGATCAGTTATATCGCCAACACAATTTTATAGTTTTAAGATATTTTAATTTTAAGATTTTTGAAAATTAAAATTTACACAGATTTTAGATTTTTCTGTTTTTTTTTTTTTTTTTTTTTTTCTTATAACTTTGCAATGGTGCCATTTTAGAGTACTCTGGTTGGATAGGATTGTAGCCCAAACCATAGAGAATATCATCGATCACTTATTACAAGAATGATAATTTTGGATTTAACTAAATAGTTGTAGTTTTAGGGAAACGATAGATATGCAGCGCATTTAAAAATTTAAAAATCGCGCAGCGTCGACGTATTCTGGTACAACAGCTGGTTTTGGACGACCTTCGTAATCCTTAAGTTAAGTCCGTCCTCGCTAGGACTCTTCTGACCGCTCACGCACTGGTTTTGGATGGTTATTCGTCACCAAAACCCTTTTTCAGTCAATCGATTCAACCTTTGTTAAGATATACACAGTAAAAATTTTAGTTTAATTTTAAAACCAAAAATAGTATTTACATATATAGAACAATGCCAAAAAAAGTTTTAATTTAAAACTATTTTGGAGTAAGTAAAGAGAGGGAGAAAAATGAAAAAAAAAAAAATTTTATTTTAAACTTAATTGGAAAAAAAAACAAACCATCCACACTGAGATTCGAAATAAGCTTACAACATCTTATACCTATGTAGATAAATTATGAAGTCTTTAGCTCATTCGGCTATTTATTGACGTAGTTGTGTGAAATTTGTTTTTAAACAATTAAAAGAAACAGAGCATTTCGAAAGAGTTGTTCGACATCTTATGCCTTACCAATATTTGTTGGACCTTTTTTATACCCTACACCCAGGGTATATTCACTTTGTCCTTCCGTTTGTAACGCAGAGAAGGAGGCGTGGCAGGTATAGAAAAGTATATATATTCTTGATCAGCGTCACCTCCTGAGTCGATATAGCCATGTCCGTCTGTCTGGCTGGCTGGCTGGCTGGCTGGCTGGCTGGCTGGCTGGCTGGCTGGCTGGCTGGCTGGCTGGCTGGCTGGCTGGCTGGCTGGCTGGCTGGCTGGCTGGGTGGCTGGCTGGGTGATGTGTGTGGAAATACACTTTTTGGGAAAACTAAGCAAGATAATTCAATGAAATTTGGTACCCTGCCTCCGTCATCAAAGATAGCTCGGGGGATTGAAAATGAGCAAAATCGGTTAACGGACACGCCTACCGCCCATACAAAAAATATATTCAAAATGCAATTTTAGGAGTATTTTTCACGACAATGCAACCAAAATACACATAAATACTAGAAATTGTAAGCGCAAGCTCTGAGAAAAAACTGAGCGAACTCGGACAAAAGGGCGTGGCACCTCCCATATAAGCAAAAGCTTCAAAACGCTATACTGAAAGCGATTTTTGAGATATTCGAACCAAATTTAACTCAGACACTAAGAACTATAAATGAAAGCTCTCAACAAAAATTGGGTGAAATCGGACAAGGGGGCGTAGCACCTCCCATATGAGCAAAAGTTTCAAAATGCCATACGGAAAGAGTTTTTTGAGATAATCCAAACAAATTTCACTCAAATACTAAAGACTATAAATGAACGCTCTAAGCTAAAACTAAAGGAACTCGGACAAGAGGGCGTGGCACCTTCTATATAAGCAAAAGCTTCAAAACACTATGCTGAAAACATTTTTCACTCAGACATTTAAACCTATAAATGCAAGCTCTGAACAAAAACTGGGTGAACTCGAACAAGAGGGCGTAGCACCTCCCATATGAGCAAAATTTTAAAAATACTGCAGTGTAGGGTATTTAATGTTTGGCCAGGCCAAATTTTACACCCTTACTAGTTTCTTCCTGATCCAGGTTTTTGTCCAATGTTTTCTTTATACTGTTTAAAGGCTTTTGAAACAGTGTGACGGTGAACCTTGAGATCTGTTGCTATTTTTTTTAAACAGTTAGGATTTGCCTTACAGGCACCACTAGGATTCCGTGGTCCCGCGATTTCACGATGTTTTCAAAATTGTTCGATATCTGCTTTCGTCTTTGAGATATAGAGGCTTAAAGAATACGAGCATACAATTTATATGGTATACCGCATTACTGTTTCCCCAGATTTACAGAAATTCAGCAGGTTCGTTTTTTATTATGACCACCACCATTTAGGAATGCCCAAAGTCTGCCTAATTAGGCAATTGTTAGGCATTCTGAAACTAGGCAACTGTTCGTTTACCACTACGACCACCACATTGGGTTTTCATTAGGGAATCGAAATTTGGCAACTGTTTCTTTATCACTATAACCACCGCATTAGGCATTCGTTAGGCAAACTTAATTTGAGGAAATCCTAAGCCCAAGTAACTAGGCAAGTATTAGGCATTCCTTATTTAGGGTAATCAAATTGCTTCCCAATTAGGGCCTAATGTATTTTTAGGAATGCCTAAGCAAATTTCTAGTCGGGTTCTACTTCGAAAAGTTTATTTTTTGTCCAATTGCTTCACATCATCATCGGAACTATCTTTAGATATCGGAGATTCCTTCTTAGCTTTTATTTCGAACAGTTTTGGCCATCTGTAATAAAGGTTAGTACAAACATTTTATTCACATACATATTCATATAACTTAATTTCGGAGTACGTTCAAAAGTTCTTATTGGGACCACATTACTGTTTCCCCAGATTTACCGAAATTTGGTAAATGTTCGTTTATCATTATAACCACCGCATTAGGCGTTCATTAGGAAAACTTAATTTGGGCAAACCCTAAGCCTTCTTAACTAGGCAAATATTAGATATTCCTAATTTAGTCTAACCCCATTGCTTCCCAATTAGGGCCTAATGTATTTTTAGGCATGCCGTAACAAATTTCTAGTCGAGTAGTTGCTACGAAGCAAGCACAACAAGATAGTTAAGAACATAGAGTAGACTAGAGGCGAATGGTGATCATATTTTTAGGGATTGGATTCACCACACTTTTCGTGATACCTTACCTATCCAAATGAAAAGTGGGAGTAAGTTTTAGAAAAATTATACTGATTTGTGTGAAAAGTATTATTTCTTGCTTTACTAAAGTTAAGAACTCTTAAAAGAAATAGTAAAATTTGTATAGTAAAAAAAAATTAACTTTAAAAAGTTGTATAATTTTTACTTTTTTGATAAAATTGAATCTACGTTTTCATTATTAAGGGCCGTTAGTGACTACAGTATCTTATAAAAACCTTTTACTTTTTATAGGTATAGTAATATCACACTATTTCGTACAGCAGTGCTCTACTCATTATTGTTTTTGAAGAAAAAAATTATTCATTTCAATTAAAACTATTAAAATCGAAGAAGATCAAACTTGTTGTTTTTTATGTTAAATTCGGCAATAAATATTTCAATTTAATTAAATAGTTCGTTTTTTTTTTTTTTTTTTTTTTTTTAAACAATTTTTAAAAAAAAAAAAAAACAATTGTGTCGTTAAATGTCAAAACTGTCTAAGTCAATTTAATGAAATTTATTTCATTTTGCCTCCATATCAGAGAGGAACTTAGGCAGTTTTGATATTTAACGGCACAATTATAAATAAAAATAAAATACTACAATAAGACTTAACAAAAAAAAAAAAAATTTTTATCGTCGATAAAATTTAAAAATTTTTTAACTCTCAAGCATTTCATGTCTTAATTAGTAGAATTAATGATAAAATTTTACTTACTTAGGCATTGTGAAATGGTTCCTTAAACTGTAATATGTTATAATTGTACTTTTTCATAACTCCCAACCACATTAATAATTAGCTGTGTTTTTGTGGACTCTATCTGGGCTTATCTAAGCACATTCATTTATCTGGATAAAGTTAAGTACATTTGTTGTTACTTTCTCATACATTTCTCAGAATGCGCTTACACAAGTCCAGGTAAAGTGTCCACAAAAACACAGCTATTATTTAAAAGGTTATGAATTGAGGAGTTATTTTTCAAATGGGCGTAAAACCATGTTAAACGAATTTTCAGTAATGAGAAAAAACTTTTATGAGCTGTTTACAATAACATATCTTTTTTAAATGTCTTCTGTATTATAGTGAGTAGACCAAAGATTCTAATCCACTTAACATTTTTGTTGTAGCATATTTGCAGTTATTGCAAAAAGTAAAAAACATTTGGAAATAAGCCCTTTTGTTTTGAAACGTTTGGAAATAAGCCCTTTTGTTTCAAAATCACTCTTATTTCACCATTTGGAAGTTTATTTTGATGCCTATAGGCATGGTATGTAAGCACCGATATAGCCTGGGGCATATACAAAATATTAAAAGTTTTTTTGGTCACTATTCAAAATACGTCTTTTTGTATCAAACTCTAAAAATTTCTATGGAATTATATGGAAATAAGCCTTTTTGTTCTGAAATGCGACTTTTGATCACGATTTTATCCTAGAAAACTGCACTTTTTGTGATGAATTTTGAACTAGAGGATGCATTTTAACATGGTAATGGCGATGGCATCCTTAGGTTTGTTCGAGGTTGGAAGTGGTTTTACGCCCTTTTGAAAAATCACTCCTCAATTGCACCGCGACCTTAAAAAGCTTTTCTACAGTTGACGGAAAATTTTATTATAATAATTAGAGTAACTTCGGGTAATGTGATATAGGCGGGTAATGTGATATACCAGCATATTTCCTTAAATAAACAACTCTCGATAATGATTTTTTCGTCAACACCACAGTAACTGAAAAAGAAACGTGCTGCAAGTTTTTGAGCGCCCACTTTTATTTATTCTGCCTTCAGTGGGGTAAATCGATTTAGCAGTGAAAAAAAAAACTTTATTTGCGTGTGCTTTATGTTAGGATCTAGCCTAAACTAAAATTGATATCATAGCCGCAATAGTAAATTCTGCTAGTGGGTGAATATACCTAACCATAAATCAATTGAATTTTTTATTTGCTAGAGTGTGTTTTTCAAAAATAACCTGATTGTTTTAAAATTGAAATTCGGGTAATGTGATATAGTGCACTTCTGGCATCGAAAATATTTGATGTTCCACTTGCAATGCAAAATGTTTGGCACGATGGTCTTTTGGCCCAAATCTAAAACGTTTTTCCTTATTAACAATTTGTTGGTCCAACATTTTTATATAAAGGTCACAGTTTTTAAGAAAAATGAGCTAAAGCTTTGTAAAAGCGATTTTAGTAATGTTTATCACTCCTTACCTGAAGTAAAAGTTCCACAACTAAAATTTCTTCATAACACGATGATCTTCTTGCCGAAAATACAATTTGTTGGGATATGGGATATAGTATATCACATTACCCGCCAATTTTATTTTTTAACTTTTTTTTGCCTTTTTTCAATTTTGTTGAAATAGCTTAAGATTGGCTGACCCTAAAAAACTCCAAAAGCATAATATACTGCACAATACATCAATGAAACATAATACATAAAGTGATAGCAGCTACGCTTTGAAAACTACGAGTAATTTAAAAAACAAAAATGCCTATATCACTTTACCCGATCTTACTATAACTGATTTTTTCACGACAGTTTATCTGTGCTTATGTAAGCACATTCTTAAAAACCTATAGGAAAGCAACAAGAAATGAGCTTAGTTTAACACAGACAAATGTGCTAAAGACAAACACAGATGCGCAGTCGTTAAAAACACAGCTATTGATAAGGAAATCATAGAAATTGTATGTTTTCAGAAAAGGCGTTTTGATCTCGTAAAAAAATATCGATTGACATTATTTATTTAAAACATTAATCATATTTGTTTGTATATTTTTCTCTTAATTTCTCTAAATTTGAACATTTTTGTATATTTGAGGAAGTTTTAATTTTGGATTTCAATTAATAGAGCCTATTTTAGATCTATTGCTTACATTAATTAATTGAAATGTTGAAATTAAATCAGCTGTTTTTGACTCTACTACCAAATAAGGAGATGCCAGGTTCTGCAATCGTCAATTCTGAAAAAATATTTTTAAAATCTTTAGAATTTTTGGGATGTTTGCCAAAATCCACAACATTCGGCCACGTTTTTATGGTGGCTGTGATGAATTTCACCAGAAATTAAAGATACGCCAGGGACAATTAATGCGTGAATTCAATACTAATAAACGATTTTTTCATAGTGTTGCCAGCTTCAATTAAAACGCTTTTGCCTCTAGTTCTCTATGGTTAAGAATATGCTGAACAAAAAGTCACGCGAAACGTTGCTGGAATAGGAAATTCAGGAGTCTACTCAAGGTATCGCATATTCATATGTTTTTAAGTATCGAAATGAATAGATTTTTAACCACTTGTCAATTTAACTTAATCTAATGTATGGATGTAACATTCGGTTTTATCAAATCAATATATCCTTATTGATGACATTGCACTTATGGTAAATACATTTCATTAAAGAATTATTTTAAGGAGTTAAACAAAATTACATGCAATTTAAAGGTTTTGCATTATTTATCGAATTGATCTCATTTGCAAATTCCACTTCAATATCCGGGATTACGGGATATTTTTTTTTGTTAAGTACTCATTGGTGCCAGCAGTTTTCATCGCCTATGCATGAAATATTGAAACCAAAACCACAAATACTCAATGACATAAAAATGGCACATGAATGGCGCTGGGGGTGCACAAAATTTTCATTGCGATAACTGCAATCGCCTTAAAAATCATTTTGGATTATTGTTTGCTACTGAAATTGTTTTATTTTATCTGCATATGCATCTACGAGTATGTTTTGCGAGTGACATACGAACAAATAAAAAATGCATCAAAAATCGAAATCATTTATCCCTTCGAATCTATTGATTGGAAAATCCCAAAGCATGTTGATAGAAAGAGATGAACGATTCCATAGACAGGTTGCGGATCAGTGTTTGAAGTTGGATACGCCTCTTCTGTGTTTTCAATTAAACGTTGCCTCATGAAATAACATAAAAATTGACCCAAATGTTGGCGAACAGTAAGTTTGCTTGCATTCAACTTTGGTTACAGATGTAACTTTATTACAAATAAAATTAAAATGTGATGATTGCGCGATGCACATAGAGAGACTCAAACCCATCTAACTGGCCAAAAATCAATTTCTGTAATTTGACAAAACGATGTAATTTTTTATTTTATTTCACAACTAAAAACCCAAAATAAAAAATCTAAGGCTCATTTTTATGTAGATCAATATACCGTTGAACACCCCTCATGCATTTTAGTCCGGGAGCCGGTGAAAGTAAAACTGTACTTACACGGATTTTATAAATTTTGGTATGAATCGATAGTGTTTGGTCTTAGGTATCAGGGGCATATTTATGGGGGCTTAGCGGGTTCTGACCCCCCACCCTCCCGAAATTTTCTAAACAAGCCTTTTTATTATACCCTACAGTGTAGGGCCTACACCCAGGGTATATTCACTTTGTCCTTCCGTTTGTAACGCAGAGGAGGTGTGGCAGATATAGAAAAGTATATATTTATATTCTTGATAAGCATCACCTCCTAAGTCGATATAGCCAAGTCCGTCTGTCTGGCTGGCTGGGTGTGCGTGGAAATACATTTTTAGGGAAAACTGAGCAGGATAATTCAATGAAATTTGGTACACTGCCTTCACTGCCTAGCTCGTGGGATTGAAAATGAGCGAAATCCGTCAACGGACACGCCTACCTTCCTTACAAAAAATATATTCAAAATGCATCTTTAGGAGTATATAAATAGTACGAATTGTAAGCGCAAGCTCTGAGAAAAAATTGGCCGAATTCGGACAAGAGGCCGTGGCACCTCCCATAAAAAAAGTTTGAAAGCGTGTTTTGAGATAATCGAACCTCCCATACCAGCAAAATTTTCAAAATACTGCAGTGTAGAGTATTTCATGTTTGGCCAGGCCAAAGGTTACACCCTTACTAGTGTAACGATTGTTTTGGTCTAGGGCTGCAGACTAAAAGACAATCCAAAACTTTCAGTTTACAAAAATATTTATTTATTTATTGGCTACCAACAATGAAAATACATTGATGGTTGGAGCTTACTGTTCAGTGTTTTTGAGTTAAACAACAATAAAAACACAAAAAACAAGGCAAAAATACACATAAATAAAAAAAACAAAAAAATGTATCGGAAGGCTGGTTTGCGTTACTAGTTTCGGGACCCACCACTGGTCAAAATTGACTATAGGGTCATTTCATCTCAAATCGTCCAGGCAGTATTTTTTTTTTTCATATTATTTTTTTAATAGTTTCTACATTGAAATCGATGAGACACGTATTTTTTCCTTTTGATTGATTTTGAGTTCTTTCGTCGTGGGGAATTTTTTAAAATTCGTCTACAAACTCGATTTTGCGCTATTGTCGCATGTCAATTTTCACGGAAAATGTGATAACTTTGCGAAAAAACGTCCGACCTTCGTAATTTTTGGTATGTTTGTAGCTAAGAGGTTCTTCTAAAAGAGAAAAATATGATACAGGGTATATTTCAAAAAATAATTTTTATATCGTCATTTGAAAAAAAAAAAAAATCAAAAAAATTTTGAAATGAAAAATTTCCAATTGCATCAGTTTTTTTTTTCTTCATATTTTTTTTTTTTAAATAGCCATACATATAAACAATATTATGTAACAGCCTCTATTAGCCCAAATTCGATGTTTGGGAATTATGATTTTTTGAAAAAACAGTCCCAATTATTTAGTAATTTTGGGCTTCATTCATGATATATGTTATCATTTCGTCAAAAGTAGCTCAATCGTTATATTTTGTCTGTCAACAGTCAAAGGTCCGTTCTAGAAGAAAGAATCATGAAGTGAAGTACATTTTTGGATATTTTTTTTATAACCGTCTTTAAAATAGAAAAAAAATCAAATGACTTTTAGCCCAAAAATTTTAGCATTGCTACGATTTGTCCATTCTTTATTACTGTTTTTGTATATCAATTTGTAAGTAGACAATTTTCAGAAGCATACTCCAAATGTGGCTGTCAAATTACTTGAAGCTCGTGACGTACAAAAGTTCAGAAAGACCAAGAAGACCCAGTGGAACAATGTTGCAGCTATAATCAAATTGCTCGAATAAATGTACCTACTTGCATGGAGTTTGAAAAATAATATTGAATAAAAAACAAAATTAAGGTATGAATAAAGCTTCTGAAAATTGTCTACTTACAAATTGATATACAAAAACAGTAATAAAGAATGGACAAATCGTAGCAATGCTAAAATTTTTGGGCTAAAAGTCATTTGATTTTTTTTTCTATTTTAAAGACGGTTATAAAAAAAATATCCAAAAATGTACTTCACTTCATGATTTTTTCTTCTAGAACAGACCTTTGACTGTTGACAGACAAAATATCATAACGATTGAGCTACTTTTGACGATATGATAACATATATCATGAATGAAGCCCAAAATTACTAAATAATTGGGACTGTTTTTTCAAAAAATCATAATTCCCAAACATCGAATTTGGGCTAATAGAGGCTGTTACATAATATTGTTTATATGTATGGCTATTTAAAAAAAAAATATGAAGGAAAAAAAAAAATGATGCAATTGGAAATTTTTCAATTCAAAAATTTTTTGATTTTTTTTTTTTCAAGTGACGATATAAAAATAATTCTTTGAAATATACCCTGTATCATATTTTTTTCTTTTAGAAGAACCTCTTAGCTACAAACATACCAAAAATTACGAAGATCGGACGTTTTTTCGCAAAGTTATCACATTTTCCGTGAAA
Organism: Calliopum simillimum; assembly: GCA_951812925.1. NCBI lineage: Eukaryota > Metazoa > Arthropoda > Insecta > Diptera > Lauxaniidae > Calliopum > Calliopum simillimum. Next base: position 65,491,896 of record OX638368.1, read on the forward strand.
ATTGACAAGCGACAATAGCGCAAAATCGAGTTTGTAGACGAATTTTAAAAAATTCCCCACGACGAAAGAACTCAAAATCAAGCAAAAGGAAAAAATACGTGTCTCATCGAATTCAATGTAGAAACTATTAAAAAAATAATATGCAAAAAAAAAAAATACTGCCTGGACGATTTGAGATGAAATGACCCTATAATAAGTCAATTCCTCATCAGACGCTTTGCCGACATCTTATGGAATTCTGCAAACATACTTGATTATGTCGGCAAAGCGTCTGATGAGGAATTGACTTATTATAGTCAATTTTGACCTGTGGTGGGTCCCGAAACTAGTAACGCAAACCAGCCTTCCGATACATTTTTTTGCTTTTTTTATTTATGTGTATTTTTGCCTTATTTTTTGTGTTTTTATTGTTGTTTTACTCAAAAAACTGAACAGTAAGCTCCAACCATCAATGTACATATTTTCATTGTTGGTAGCTAATAATGTAAATCATCATCTGTTCCAAAAACAAAAATATTTATTTATTTATTTGCTGGAATTCCTTCAGCAGATGAATTGGTTTCTTTTAGTTTACAGTATGTTTTCCTTAATAATAATTTACAAGAAAAATGTGTGCTTTAGGGTTTATTTATAATTTCTTCAGTACTTCGACTATTCTAGAACTGATGTTCTCGGCCGGGGTTTATCGGGGTTTTTGCATCCAATTATCCGATGATATACTCCTTGACCGTTTGCGTTGATAGCTGCTTACGTGTCGAATACGTAGACTACGTCGTGTTGGTTGACCTGTGTTGGTAAAATTATAGAATTATGACACTACCTTGCACGCTTGATGAATACCATGAAAAGGTGTTACACGCACCGACTACACTGTACACCAGATGGTGTCCAGGAGCCTTCGGAAGGTATGAAAAACCTTCCCAGCTTCACCTTAAAAAAGATACACTACCATGTAAGCTTGATGAATACCATGAAAAGGTATTACACGCACAGACTACTACACTGTTCACCAGATGGTGTCCAGGAGCCTTCAGAAGGTATGAAAAACCTTCCCAGCTTAACCTTAAAAATACACTACCATGCACTCTTGATGATGTCAGGAGCCTTCAGAAGGTATGAAAAACCTTCCCAGCCTACAAGACAAACTACCCTAGTGATACCTAAGCAATACGAGGCCTTTGCACTTTTCCTTTCAACTTTCAATGTTCAAGAATATCAATATTTATATAAAATATTGATGTTATCGCATTGAATGCTTGGCTGTGACTGCCTGCCTTCTGCCTTTTCGGTCGTGCTTTTATAGTCGTTTAGGTAAGGTGAATATTTCACTTGAGGTTAGTATTTATCTTGAGGTGAACATTTACCTAAGGTGAACATGTCAAATGAGGTGAATATACCAATGCAGATGCATAAGAAATAAAAGATTTATAAAAAATTATATCTAAAGAGAATAAATACTGTGCACATACATGTAAAAAATTTTCGACTTGAAATCCTATTAAATGTAGTGTAATATGAAGAGTATTCAAACAAATTTGCTTAGTTTTTCTTAAAAAAAAAACCAAAAACCAATAGTGATAAAGACGAACCTGACCCTGTGAAAAAATGTAAACAATTTAAGAGATTCCAACGAAAAGTTACGTAAGCTAAAAGTACCAATCTTTTTCTTTAAAACTCTGCTTAAATTATGCTAATAGTTTTCCCCAAAATATCATAAACTGAAATAACAAAAAAATAGCGATTTTTTGCACTTCTTTTATTTTTTGGGTTATGAAATTTAGGAGATAAAGAAAAGTTATTGATACAATTCAAATCGAGTTTTAAAGAAAAAAACTGTTACTTTTAACTTCTATATAAGGTTTAGCGAAAAAGATTACTTAAAAAATTACTTTTCATGTTCCAGTGCAGCGTTTTGAAAATTTCGCTTGTATCGGAGGTGCCTCTTGTACGAATTCACCCAGTTTTTGTTCAGACCTTGCGATTATAATTCGTAGTGCTTATGCGTATTTTGGTTGCATTGTCGTGAAAAATACTCCAAAAGTTGCATTTTGATTTTTTTTTTGTATGGGTGATAGACGCGTCGTTTACCGATTTCAATCCCACGAGCTAACTTTGACGATGAAGGCAGTGTACCAAATTTCATTGAATTGAAAAAAAAAATAGTTTTATTTCTTTACATTCTGCAACGTTTCACAATATATTTATCAATTTTCAGCTTACAGTCTTCTTAAATTCCAAAAAAAAAAAAATTTTTAAGAGAAGGGTGACAGGTAATGGGTATATTTCCTCCTTTTAATCCCCCTTGGAACTCACCCTATAAACAAAAAACATTATAATTGGTATAATACGCCCCCTTCTGTGCATAAAGTTTTAATTCACGGAAGCGAAATCATACAAGCACTTCAAATACCAATTGTTAGTCTTCCGAAAAAGCTCAGGAAGAATCGAACAAAGTTTTTAAAAGCGCTAGGTTACATAACAGCAGATTGTTTTCTAGAGTAGCAAACAACGAAGACGTTTTGCATTACCACGGTGCTTGTGGGAGAATTTAGATCAAATTTTGATGTACCTCGGATTTTTTTGTAAATTCTTATTAAAGATGTCAAAAGAAGTTATTCTATGCAAAACATAAAATTATAGTGGTGGCGCTTTTTTAAAAAAACGATAAAAAGCCCTGTGATAGGAAAAACGCTTTTTTACTAAAGAGGAAGGCATCTTACGAAAAAAGTGTACATGGCATAAAATGCTTAGAATTGTTCAAGGAATACGTGTACATTTTTTTGGAATTTTTTTTTTTAGAAAAAATTTTTGACCTCATTTTTAATAAATTTTTAAAAAAAAATTCCAAAAAATTCACATGTATTCCTTGAACAATTCTAAGCATTTTATGCCATGTACACTTTTTTTGTAAGATGCCTTCCTCTTGAGTAAAAAAGCGTTTTTCCTTTCACAGGGCTTAATCACTACGTTTCAAACGCTATATCATCGAGCCTGCTGGCTCAAAAAAGTCTTAACATATCTTGTCTTGAAGGTTTTTAAGAGTTCTTTCGAATGAAATCTTGTAAATTAAAAAATGTTCATTTCGTTTAAAGCACGATGACTTTTTTCTTTGAAAAACCCTTAAATTTCGCCTTCTTAAAGCAGTTTTTCCTTTTTTAAGATGGGTACAATTTTTTTTTTGCCAATATTAGACCAAAGGTTTTAAAGTTCATTAAAAAGCAAACAAAATGAATGCTTTTAAGTTACTCTAAAACAAATTTTTCAAGTTGTTTGACAACATTTTATTATTAATGTTAAAAAAAAATGCATTTAAAAATCTGAAAAAATTCATGGGATGTATAATTTGTTCGGAAAAATTTATTAAAAATTAGATCAAAAATTTTTCCTAAAAAAAAAAAAAAATTCCAAAAAAAAAAAAAAATGTACACGTATTCCTTGAACAATTCTAAGCATTTTGTGCCATGTACACTTTTTTCGTAAGATGCCTTCCTCTTGAGTAAAAAAGCGTTTTTCCTATCACAGGGCTTTTTATCGTTTTTTTAAAAAAACGCCACCTCTATAATTTTATTTTTTGCATAGAATAACTTCTTTTGACATCTATAATAAGAATTTACAAAAAAATCCGAGGTACATCAAAATTTGATTTAAATTCTCCCACAAGCACCGTGTATAGCTAATAGCTTTTGCTAAAGGAGCATTTGAGGCATAATTAGTGCGCATCATATCCAAATGAAACGGAACATGATTCCTAGAGGGAACATTAAAATTAATAAGACTAAGCAAATCTGGACAATCAACTGCCCCAGAAACAATATCATGAACAAATAACACAGAACAAATATTTCTTCTAACATCCAAGGTCTTCAATCCCAGCAATAAACACCGAGAATTATACGGCGGCAATTCACCAACAAAATTTAATGATTTTAGCGCAAACCTGGTAAAAGATTTTTGGACTCCTTCAAGCCTTAACTTATGCGATTGGTAGCATGGACTCCAAATAATCGCTGCATATTCTAACCTAGACCTTACCAAACTAACAAATGACGATTTAAATGTATAAGGATCACTAAACGGAAGACTATTACGCTTAATAAACGCTAACATAGCATAAGCTTTAGGCACAACATAGTCTAAATGAGAACGATATGAAAAACTAGAGTCAAACACAACACCTAAGTCTTTAAACTCCGTTACAGACACATGGTCAGTACTCGAAATTTTATAAGACGAGGGAAGAAGGCTACTGGACTTGGAAAACGACATAGAAACACATTTACTTAGATTTAAAAATAAATTATTATTATTGCACCAAAAAAATAGCTTATCCAGATCAATCTGAAATAGAACAATGTCAGCAGGGTTATTAATTTTCATACAAATTTTAAGGTCATCTGCATACAATAAACATTTGCAGTGGTAAAATAGGGACACAACATCATTAATAAAAATAACAAACAATAACGAACCAAGGATACTACCCTGCGGCACACCGGAGGATGCAAAAAACGTAGAAGATTTCATGCCATCAAAGGCAACTACACAACGACGGTTGCACAGATACAAATTGAGCCACTTCAAAAACGTGGAATGATAGCCCAGCGATTCACATTTTTTTTATCAATAAGGCATGTGAAATCTTTTCAAATGCGTTTGAAAAATCCGTATATACAACATCGACTTGGCAACCACTAAGGAACGAAGCAATACAAAATTCACTAAACGAAACTAAATTAGTAATTGTTGATCTTCCCGGTACAAACCCATGCTGATAAGGAGAGATCATATTCTTCACAGCAAAAAAAAAAATCTTATCTTTGACAATAGACTCAAAGAGTTTTGAAATTACCGTTAGCTTAGAAATTTTCCGTTAAGTAGTGAGATCCAAAATTTAAAGATGAGAATCCTGACGATCCGGAACAAAAGATTGAGGACATGGATACTCAAAATTTGCCATAAAAAATTTAGCAAAAAGACTAACAATACCAGAAGCATCATTAGCAGTGGTATCACCAAAATACATAGATGTCGGAATACTTGAACACCCTTTTTTTGAGTTAACATATCTCCAAAACGATTTGGGTCTGATTTAATACCTGTTTCAAATCCAAGGATATATAGCTTATAAAGATAAGTATTGAGGAAATTAAATTCTCTCATGTAATGCCTATATTTATCAAAATACGCACTAGAATGAGAAGCTAAATACTTTTTGTAAAATTTTGTTCTTAAATTTTTCAGTCTTTTTAAGCCCTTGGTATACCAAGGAAATTTATATAACCTATTAAAAGTTTTGTGCATCAATTATATAGCTACCTTTTATATGACACCAACATTATTAAAATACATCCAGAGGTTCCCAACTTATACCGGTTTTTATAAAAGATAAGTCCCGATCTTCCGATGGCTATGTCTCCGAAAGTACATCCGACAGACCGTTTTGAATTTTTTTTTATTTTGTTTTTTGTACGACTCCCAAAATTTGTTTCTGAACAATTGATATTGGATAGTTCATCAAACATACCTACTTATTTTATGGTTGAATAAAATAAACGAAAAAAGGGAACGCATCTATGTAAGAATTTTGTCGTGTCACTGGCTGCACTGTAAAAATTTCTTGGCTTGGTTTTCGCGTTTTTCGCACAATTTCAAATAAAGAAGAGTTGAAGTAAAGTCGTTCAGGAAGCGGCCATTTTTATTAATTAAAGTTAAAACAAAATTAAATAAAATCAGAATATTGTACAATATTTATTTTTTTAAAAAGCAAATTTAATTTGGCAATTAATTTGTTTTATAAAGTGAAACAGTAAACGTTCTTTTTTTTTTGCAAAAATTCTGAAACGAAAGTGAAAAAATTTTTCTTCGGTATAAATACTGCGAAAAAGCGCAAAGGAGAAATTAAAAAGTCGCATCGCTTGTTTATTTGAAGATAAAAAAAATGGAAGATACAAAAAAGCGCGGGGCAGGGCGTCCAAAGTCACATATAAAAACTGTGCACAACTTTTTAAATTGAGTTATCTCCTAAACTGTTAGCTACAGAAAAACATTTTTACATCTTTACATAGGAAATTTCCTGTGTTACAAAATTGTGGAGAAAAATTTTTCTGTAAATGTTTGCGTTAGCGAGATATTTACAAAAAACTGATTTTAGCGACCTTTGAGCCTGAATAACTTTTTATGCGCACAATGGACTTCAATGGACTTTTTACACATTATTCATTATGCTTTAATGAAGACAATTCCGGTGAAAAAATTTCACTTGGAATTTTTTCGCAGAAATGTTCTTATTTTCCTGGGCTATATCTATAACGTCCTACTACATTGATTCAGTAGTTATATTACGCAAAAGTAACCCAGAAAGTAATCGATCCAAATAATTTTTTCGATTACTCGATAGATTACATGTAAGCGAGTGTTTTATTAGAGTATTCGATTACGCCCAATGACATGCATGTGTTAAAATTATGCTTTATCTAACCCAGAAAGTAATCGATGCAAACAATGTTTAGATTGCTCTACCGATAACATGTAAACGGAGATTTTGCTGGCCACATTAGCGAAATATATTTTTCAACACATAACAAGTTATTAGAAAAAACAGTACAAAAAACAATACACCATTGAAAAAACAGTACTTTTTTCAAAAAACAGTACATGTACTGTTTAAAACAGTACGTCTGGCAACCGTAGGTTGGTCTTTGACCCCTCAAAAGCTTCGCAACTGCTTCTAAAGCCTTTGCCCTCAAGCCAGACGTGGGCTAAAACCATTTAACTATTTACATCTACGTGACTCAACGTCACGTATTACTATGGACCTTTTTGGTCTATGTGTGGCTATTAAGTCGCCACTTGAGCCTTAACTAACTTAAAAGGTCGTCCATCAAAGTGGAGTGGGAATTCGGAAAGTGGGAATTTTTCCTCTTTGGACCCGCCACGCGAATATTAAACAAGAATTATGATTATTATTATTTTTCTCAAAGTTTAATAATAGCGTTGTTCTCAGTAAGAGCGTCGACAAGTAAGAGTAGGGAGGGGGCGGCTGCCTACCGCTTCAGCTTACAAAATGTTGTAAACTTTTTTTTTTGTTTTTGGATGTAAGAATAAAAAATAATGGACCCTGGTTACGCTCTTGGATCTCTTACATATGCTCTACCTTTTGTTACAATTAACATTGTTTTTGAAAAATATAAGATCAATACATTGACAATGGTGTATGCAACAAAAAAAGAAAAACAGTATCCGGTATGTGCATTCCATTTGGCTTCATGCCTACCGTAACTAAAAATTCGGTGAAATGTAGAAAATTTGACGAATTTGCCAAAATGAGTCACTAACTCCAACGCGTTGTGGTTGTTGTTACTGTTTTTTTCATGTCAGATACATGCCAAAAATAATGTGAAACTCAAATTCATAAAAAGCATTGCGGTCATGTGAAGAGTTAAGCCCTTCGGCGCCAAAAGCCTTTACGGTACATTTGAATTTGTGGTTTGTAATAATGGAGAATAAAAGCTGAACTTTACGCCAGGTCGTCATAAATGAAATTAGATTATAAAACTGAATTCTAAAAGCAAATAAAAAATTTAGAAACTGAAAATCGTTGCCAAATATATTCTTTTTTCCTTTAAAATTAAGGATTTTTAAAAATTCAAATAAACGTAGTACATACATCACATATTGTTAAGGTGAGTTTAGTTTAGGATTGCCAGCTCAAATTTTGGAAAGGATGCAATGAAAAAGAGGACAAAAATAGGACAGGCTCAAAATTTGTTTATGAAACAAAATTTCTTTACTGATTAAATACTAGATAAAACAAAGATAAATTCATTTAAATGATTACTGAATTGATCTTCAGTTTGATAGCTGACTCAAGTATACTTAGGTTTTGTGGACCATTTCATTTACTTAGATTTGGTACGCTCAAATTATGCAACAAATGCTCCCATTTATAGGTCTCTAAAATTATTTAATGATATAAGTTCAATTAATGAACTAGATTTTTATCTCTCAAAAGATAATCTGAGATTGTTTTTAAATAATATTTTATAATTGAGGGGGTTAGAAGCAAATGGGTACAAGTGACAAATTACGAAAAATTGAGTTAAGTATGAGAATAGGTAGTGGGAGCTTTGCTTTATTTATGAAATAAACATTACCTAAGCTTTTGAGTTCCTACACCTCTATTGAGCCCCATTAAGGTAAGCCAGTTCACAAAATTATAGTTTTGCTTTAAACAAAAATTCCAAAAATTTTTTTTCTAGTAAATACAGTCTGTTAAATAAGAGCGTGGTCACGATTACTCGCGATCGGTAAAGTATAATGCTGTAATTTTTTTTTCTCACACAGAGGGCAGTATTGTCCTTCATGCTTCGTGAAAGTGAATCAGCTGACCACTCTTTTCAATGCGTTCTCAGCATTTTTCCAAAACATACTTTGAACAAGATTTTGCGCATACTCTTCTGAAAACGACCTCCAAATTTTGTGAATGCGTCGAACCAGCTGTTTCAAGTTGCAGGGTCGGTTTTTCTGAAGCTTCATCTTCATTTGCGCCCAAACGTTTTCAATTGGATTGGCATCGGGCGACTGAGACGGCCAATCCAAAGTCACGACACCATTTTGTCTTTGGCCCATTCAAGACGTTTTTGGACATGTTTTTCACTGAGCATCGGTTTTTGCAAAGTACTTCGGTATTTCACACTATTTGCAATCAAATGATTACGAATAGTTCCGTGGGAGATATTCAAACCTTTTTGGGACAATTTCGAAGCACCTTCACGCAAAGTTAATGTTGGATTTTTCGAAAATAGAGCACAGATCAGTTTTTCCTGTTTTTCCGTCACTACACCGACAGACCCGCGATTTGGAAAGTTATCGACATTTTTTTCTTCTTTGAAGCGATTCAGCCACTTACTCACAAACTGTTTCGACTTTTGCATATACTTCGCAGCCGCCGCTTGGGTCATTTTGGGACCTTTGGGGTGCAAACACAAAAAAACGGCTTCAAAGCGCGACGCGTACGCGGTACTCATTTTGGAAAAATGCTGAGAACGCATTGAAAAGAGTGGTCAGCTGATTCACTTTCACGAAGCATGAAGGACAATACTGCCCTCTGTGTGAGAAAAAAAAATTACAGCATTATACTTTACCGATCGCGAGTAATCGTGACCACGCTCTTATTTAACAGACTGTAAGAAGCAAAGTTAGCGCAACGTAACATCTAACATAGGTTAAGAAAAAATTAAATACCTCAATTTTAAGAATCCTTGAAAAATTCCCTTTTTAAAGTATTTTTTAAAAATTTTCTAGAGGTCTGTTTTTAAAAGTTATTAGTACTTTAGTGAAAGTCTACCGCACTTGTACCCCTTTGCTTCTAAACGAGTTTAAAATATTGAATAAAATATTTTCGTTTTGAAATGAAAAGTAACGAGTGCGGTAGGCTTTCAGTAAAATACTAATAACTTTTAAAAGCGGACCCCTATAAAAATTTTAAAAAATACCTTTAACAGAGATCGTTTTAAGGATTCTTAGAGTTATGGTACTTAGTTTTTTCTTTTGCTATGTTAGTTGCAACACGGTGCTAACTTTGCTCCATTTTTACTACAAACAAAAAATTTGAGTAAAATGGTGTAGGCTTTCACTGAAATACTAATAATTTTTAAAGGGGGACTCAGAAAAAATTTGAAAAAAACATTAGATGGAGCATACTTTAAATGTTATTTGACGCGCAATATTTTATTTTTTAACTCACTCTGCAATTTATGAAGCAACGTTAACTTTAACTATATTTTACTCAAAATTTACTTTTTGTTACTTGTACCCCTTTGCTTCTAACCCCCTCAATTGTTATTTAATGTAATTTTTTTTAATATCTAGTCTGTAAGAATGTTTTATAAAAAACACAGCTAATATCTAACACCTTCTCTTATGTGCTACGACCAAAAAAACAGCCATTCCATGCATAGCGCAACAAGAATTAGCTTCACCATCTTAGATTTCGCTGAAATTGGGGACATGGTTTTGTAACAGGCCAAAACCAATAAAAATGACAAAAAAAGGAATGTTTCGTTTTTTTTTTTTTTTTTTTTGTGTACTCGTACAACAACTGTATTATATGAGGATTTTCGACAGGCTAGATTGTTCAGTAAAGTGGCTCAACTGGCAAGGGTGGTGTGTTCTTCCATGAACACACAGTGTGGTCTTTCATTAGATCACAGAGCCTTGGGTTCCATTCTAACAAAAAGCAAGAACCAACAGAACACCCCGAGTAAAAAAAAACAATTTTAAAATTACGGCTGTACAAAGGCCAAATTTCATTACTTTTTTTGGGCTGTACAAGGGCCAAACATGGTGTTTTTGCAGGACATTTGGGCCGTACACGATGCTTCATATGGGCTGAACATGGGCTGTACAATTGAATTTTACTATTGAATTGGGCTGTACATCGGCCGTAGGGGAGATGTGTGCACCTTGGTCCGAGTGTACCTCGGTCCAAGTGCCGGTTGCCACTCAACAGTTGCACGTGTACGATAATGTTCTTCTATGAAATGTTCCACTCATACCGGTGACTCATATAAATAGACTTCAGACCGTTAAGCTGTACGCGTGTATAAAAAGCGACGGAAAAAGTGTTTTTTGTGTGTAAAAATTTGATTTTGGAGTAAGCTACGAAACGTTTTGTGAGGAACTTACTTGAAATATTTCAGTTTTACAACATCAGGAAGGAAGCTTAGTTATTGTTTTAAGCTTTTAGTGTGCTTTAGATGTATTTTCATTAACATGTGTTATGGGTGTTGACAGTTTTTAAAACATGCTGTCTGTGTGTACCTTGGACCTAGCTTATTGACCAGCGAGCCTTTTTCGACGGGCAAACTGGAAACCATAATCGCCTCTCAATATAATATTATTATTATTATTTACGCGATTAATGTATTTATTTGCAACCATTTTTGTTTAATTAATTGTTTTTTACTAAATGCACTTTTTTGTGTTATAATTTTTCTTTATGATTTATTTTTTTTTATTTATTGAAAAAAATGTTACTTTTGATTACATAATAAATGGTTCTTTCATAATTTATTACCAAAATACAATGTATTCTCTTTTATTTTTAATAGTCCAAGGTACACTTGCATGGTGTACCTTGGACCGTTTGAGATTGCAACGGAAAAAGTAATATTTCTACCCAATGGTAAGACATAGAAATATCATTGTAACGTCATTTGATGCTGCAAGCATTGTAGAAATGTAACTTAATCAAAAAACTAAAGAAACTTTTTTGGAAAATCCAGCACACTGAAAAAACTGAAAAGCGGACCAAGGTACACACATCTCCCCTACAATTTATTTTCTATTGAAATTTATTTTATATGATTTTGGGCGAAGAGAAAAAAATTCAAGTGTGGCTTGACATCGTTAAGCTGTGCGACTCAGAACATTGATAGCCTGGGTTCGAAACCCAAGGATGGCGGAAAAATTTTTTTTTTATTTTTTATTTCTTTTCTTCTGCCATACAAAATTGGCCTGTTGTTTGTTCTTTTTTAAAATGAAATATTTTTTTTTTTTAATTTAACTTTGCATTTCAAAGAATTTTCTTTTTCGGCTTACCTTTCAGGATTTGAACCTGGGAATCCCAAGTGTTCTGCGATACGCACGTTAACGAGTTCAGCCAAAGCCATCATTATTGAGTAGCTGGCTAAAAATTTATTATATCATATTTATTCTGTCATTCAATTTTATATGATAAAAAAAAAAATGAAAAAAAAAATTGTATTTTGACGTCAATAGAAAAAATAAATTGTACAGCCCATGTTCAGCCCAATTCAATAGTAAAATTCTATTGTACAGCCCATGTACGGCCCACGTACAGCCCATGTACAGCCCATTTCAAAAATACAAAATAAATTGTACGGCCGATGTACAGCCCATGTTCAGCCCAATTCAATAGTAAAATTCAATTGTACAGCCCATGTACGGCCCACGTACAGCCCATGTACAGCCCATGTTCAGCCCATTTGTTTTCTATACAAAATTTTTTTTGTGCATTTGTACAGCCCTTGTACGGCCGCATGTACAGCCTTTTGGGCTTTTTTAGTTTTGTACAGCCCTTGTTCAGCCGTATGTACAGCCTTTTGGGCTTTTTTAATTTTGTACAGACCACGTACGGCCTTAAAAAAGCAAAAAAGCCCACGTTCAGCCCATGTTCAGCCCTTTATCGTTTTTACTCGGGACGGTGCTTTTAAAAAAATTTAAATAAAACTTTCTTGTCACCTCGAAATTCTTTTCCTGTTATTTTCTTATAAGTATTAGAAACATAATAAAAGACTTTTTAAAATCATTTATGGTAGCCAATTTTTTTAAAATGGATTTTAAGGAAAAAAATTTTTTTTAAAATAAAATTTCGATTCTTCCACGTTGAAGCTACTAAAATAGTAATGCATATGATCTAAATTCCAATTTAATCTCATATTTGATTCTAATAAACCGGCAAAAAGTTCGGACATGCTTTAAAATTCGTCTTATCTTTTTCTGTTCGGAATTTCGGTTAGTTAACCTACATTATGTATGTATGAGTATGTAGAGTACAATAGATACGTAAAATAGATATTATTTATAACTTGTGTATTATTACAAATCAGTAGTTTTTGATTTCTCATATAAGTTGGTTTGCTCTTATTAATTTCAGTTCTTAAAATTAATTATACTATGTCTTCACCCGGTAAATTTAGCAATACTCACGAGAAAAACCGTTTAAGTATTTGTTTGATTTGTAAGAAATCCTCAAAAAAAAAAAAATGTTTTAAACTACGGGCAAAGTAGGCAATGATATAAAAATATTATATCCCAATTTTAATGTTAACGATTCACGCTTACCAGCCGTACTTTGCGATGCTTGTAGAATTAAAATTCCAGATTACAAAAAAAATGATTAATCTAGAAATCCAAGCTGTGCTGTTGTATGTAGTAATTTAATGTCATTTATAGAATACGTTATAAACAGTCGTAATGTTTTTGACTTTCACCTAAATTTTGGTATCGATGGTGGCGCAAAATCTTTAAAATTTACCCTATGCATTCAATCAAGAGATAATTCTTCGGACGCAGTAAAAAAGTGGAAGGATACTAGAGTAAAAAAAAATATTTATTATTGCCCTCGCTCCGCATATTTAAGAGAATTAGAACAATGTGTTATGCATTTGGTCGAGGCTAAAAATAAATGACTGTTTGAATGAATATCCGGCAACAGTAACAACCGATTTAAAGCTTTCAAGTATTATTTCCGGTTTATCGGGTAGTTCTAGCTGTTATCCGTGTATTTGGTGTGATGTCTCCAAAGATACCCTGAAGCTCTGTGGTATCCTGAGAACAACAGCTGCTTACTCAATTACAAAAATTGGTGCAAAAATGGAAGCTACAAAAAGAATATGAAAGATTTTAAAAATTGTATTCACCCTCCTATGTTTGATTCGGGTAGTGACCCCATAATATAATATATACTTACTCAGTTTGTTATCAATTTAATTTGCAATTTAAGTAGTTACTTTATGTTCCACAATATTGTCCACATAATTATTGTAAAAGTCCAAATAAATAAAATTTTTCGAAGCAAACTACATTTCTGTACTTCCTTACCATTGAAATTTGAGATTAAATTGGAATTTAGATCATATGCAATACTATTTTAGTAGGAACAACGTGGAGGAATTGAAATTTTAGTTAAAAAAATTTTTTGCTTAAAATCCATTTTAAAAAAATCGGCTACCATAAATGATTTCAAAAAGTCTTTTATTATGTTTCTAATACTTATAAAAAAATAACAGATAAAGAATTTCGAGGTGACAAGAAAGTTTTATTTAAATTTTTTTAAAAGCACCGTGAGAAGAAGGTCTGATGATTATCGTTTATTATGTTATGCAAATCGTGGTTGAAAATTTTCAAAAATGGGAATATTTCAAATTAAAAGTTTTTAACATCAATACAAATAATTTCGACTTTGGAGCTAAATCGTTGCTCCTTTACATTGAACCAAATGCAAAAGCTGTAATTTTTTCCCTGAGTGTAAGTATTGCTATTTCTGCATTACATGTGAGCGATGATTAAAACTCGCTAACCAAACTTTATATATATATGTATTTTATAGATGTATGTATTGTTAAATGTCGTTTTTAGTAACACAGTACACTTCGTATATAAGAAACCCGCTTATAAGAGATTATCGCCTGTAAGACTAAAACCAAATGCACCGTGTTCATTTAAACTATTTTCATATAAAATAGACCGCTTATAAAAGAACCGCATATAAGAAAAACCTAGTTTAAAGAAACATTTTCAATTCACCAAAACTGTACGATCGTGTAAAAGAAATTTTTTTTGAAAAATTGCGCTGACAATAATTCTTTCACAAAAGTGTTTTGGACATAACCTATCCTTCAGTCCACGGAAGATATTTTGAAAAACAATTGTATAGGATATCATTAACCGAGCAAATAAAATAGTTTCAATGTATGCTGTACAGCGTACAAATGTCAGAACATAGAAAACTGTTCGATATCGAAGATTAAATTTGAGATGTTTACAATTTTAAATATTTTTTCGACTACAACCCTTTAACTCTGTTCTTTCTGAATATTTTGGTTATCACTTACTTTCACAAAAAAAAAAAATACGGTAAAAGTGGCGTATTCCCAAGATACCAATATTTTCTACATATAAAGTATGTTAAAAAAAAGTTGCACTTGGTCTCACCGATTTTTTAGCATGATTTAATAGCTTGAGGTTTTGTTTATCTTGCAGCCACCACTTTTGCCCATCACATTAGTTAAACTTAATAATACATTGCTACTTCTGTAGTGAAACATTTTTTCTTTTGTCATTTGAAAATAAATTATTTTTTTTAATAATAACACTAGTCTACATTCAAAATTCCCAGTGAATGCCACTGGGTCATTTTGACCTAAATGTGGGGGGTCAAAATGACCCACTTGTAAGGGTCTTAGAGGGTTAAAATTTTCTACAAAAATATTCCTCGTAATATCCTGCATAAGTTTACTGAACACATAATGCACCTCAAATGTAAGGATCATATAGTTAAATTTATCAATTTAACACAAGAATGCGCTATTTTTGTATTTTTCATGTACAGTGGATTAAAAAACTTCAAAAATCAATTAAAAAAAAATCTGACGTGCTGGAGAAAAACGACGAGACAAGGGCATTTTTTTTAACGCCTACTTTAAGAATTTTTTGGATTTTCTCATGTGTTTTACAAAAAGTTTTAATTATCCAACAGTTTATTACAAAAAAACGAAAAAAATAGGGAAAAACGCATTTGAATTGTATACAACTTTTGCATTTTTCCATCGATTTTTTTAAATGGTATCTTATTTTCTTCACAAATATATAGTCTATGATACAAAAAAATAATTTCTTCTTGTATAAATCTTCAGTTGATTTTGATTTTTTGTTAATTTTTTCGAAAAAAAATTAACATTAAATTAATTAAATTTCGCCAAAACTAACAAACCAACCAAAAAGTGATGTGAATATCATTTGTAGGTAATTTAATTACCTTTAATATGACATACAATACGTTTAAATACAAGCATTAGTTCTTGAGATACTTGTATTTAAATGAAACTATCTTTTTTTTTGGTCCGAAAACCGAAAATGACCGTTATCTCGAAAACGACACGAAATAAAAATAAAATAATGCGATTTTCGGAATCAGCAGCCCATTTTACATATAAAATGAATAATGGCATTCACTGGGAAAAATTTTTTAATCATTTGTAGACTAGTGTAATTGGTAAAAAAACGCCCATTTTTTGTGAAAATCATTACTTATTTGCATACTCTTATTTCACTAAATTTAAACAATATCTGATGAAAATGTATGAGTTATGATCAAAATTCATTTTAGTCATATTTGGGCGTACTTGATTATTGACCAGCCCAATTTTTGTAAACATTGGGTGGTATTAATAAAAAATAGCAATTGCTTCAAGAAAAGTCTCGTAGCAAAGTAAATGCAAATAGCATTTGCTTAAAATTGGTATGAATAAAATTGAACTTGCTGTAGCAAGTTCGAAAATTCGAAACTAGTATTTGCTTAAAATTTAAAACGTCAAATTTAAAATTTCAAAATAATAAAAATAAAATTAATAAATAAAAAAAGTTAAAAATTAATATTGGAAGATGCTCGCTCGACTAAAGAAAACACTGGCCGCAGAAATAGTTGGATAATCAGATACAGCCATTTTTAGAATTCTTTGCTATAACCTTGGCATGACTGAAGTAGCGCCAGAACTCTCACGAAGAATAAAAAAATGGAGCGTGAAGTATTCTTCCGAGTTTCTGTAGTGAAGGTATAGATGGTGATTGACTAGAATTGTGGAGACGAAACTGGGGTTCACCATTATGAACCTGAGTCCTAACAACAGCCTATGCAGTGGCACAAACTGGCATACCACCTCTTAACAACTTTAAAGTGGCACAGTCGGCTGAGAAAATCATTGATACAGCCTCTTGAGGTTCAGAAGGGTTTCTGTGGATCGATTACGAAGATAAAGGTGTTTCCATAATCGGAGAATAATACGCTTCCATCTAAGCACAGTTCAAAGAAACCGTTAAAGAAAAAAGGAAAGTTGACAAAAGGTGTTCTTCTATACGAGAACGCGCATATTCACAAGAGCCGTGTTGAGATGGTCGCCTTGCAGAAGGTGGGCTTTGAAATTTTGGCTCACCCACCCTACAGTCCTGACCTGGCTTCCAGAAATTATAACCAATTCCCAAACTTGAAAAAAAGAACTTCATGGGAAGAAATTTTTAGTTTCATGGTTTTTTTTCGAAGGTATACAAAAGTTAAGAGAAAGATCAGAAAATGTATTTGGGTAGCAGAAGATTAAATTGAACAGAAAAAATAATTTTGTATTTTTATTTTCCTGACCTGACTCCCAACAATTATTGCCTATTCCCAATCTTGAAAAAAAACTTCATGGGAATTTTCATTAGTGAAGAATGAAGTTAAGAGAAAACAGAATATATTGAACAGAAAACATAAATTTGTATTGTATTTTTATTTCTGCTTCTTACCCCCCATTCCGCGGACTTAAAAATTTCTTCTCTCAGTTGCGAAGTACGACTGTTTTTTTGGAAAAACTTGAGTAAAAAAAATACTTGAATATGTAATATGTATGTTCCAAGGTACAGCATAAATTTGAGCAGTTCCGAACTGTACATTTGGAATAAATTTTGTTAGCTTAGGTTTATTTTAGCATCATCCTGTATAGTTTTTTAAGCCTTCTTTATATTACTACTGCTTTTTTTATTACAACCAAAAAGTGTCTCGCGAATATGGTTTTGGAGATTTGGACATGGGATGGACTAGAAAAACATTGTGGCCATATGGATGGGAAAGCTTCAAAATTGGTGATTAGAAGTTTTTAATCTAAGCACGGTTTTTGAGACGTGACGATTTTTCGAAAGTTTGGATTTTGTTTTTGTAAAAACCGTTAATCTAAATTTCGCTAAAAATATACCACAGCCATCGTCACACGTGAAGTAAAAAAAATACACCGAAAGTGCCCAAACCCTCTTTTCCTCTCTCGGACAAATCTGCAAATTTTTGACATCAGTGATTTTGTTGTCGAATTGTAATTTGGCGACTTAAGTAGTTTTTTCCCTTAAAAAAACTACGGAAACTAACAGAAAACAAGATTTTTTGTATGATTTATGTGAAAAAAGTACGTAGCAAACTTTCATAGTCAGCCAAAGAGCAGACTCAGAACATTGAAGCAAATGCTACGATTTACGTGTTTTTATTCATATCAATTTAAGCAAAAGCTAATTTCGAACATAGCAAATGCTTAATTAATTTTTTCACATACGAATTGAAGTAAATGCTAAAAATTGAAGCAATTGCTTTGGATTTTAGCAAAGTAAAGTTTTATTAATACGACCCATTATTAGTTATTTGTAAATTCTTATTTTACCAAATCGGAACAATTTTTGATTAATAATGTGAAAGTTATGATCAAAATTGTTTTTAGGTTATATGGGAGGTGGGCGTGTCTGTCGGTCAATTTCGCCCTAATTCACACATACTGTTAAGGAATTTTTAGGATTTACGTCCGCTTAGTTTGAAAATTCTAGCGTTATTTATTCGACTTATGGGCTGTAAATTGGGATTTTGACGCACTGTGCGTTCTGGTAGTGAAAACAAAAAAAAAACAAACTACTATTCGAACCAAGGGTACAAAGTCTTATACCTATGTACATATGTAGATAAATTACGAAGCCTTTAGCCTATAAGGCTATGAAGCTTAATGAAGTTAGCCCAGGAAAATAAGGATATTTCAGTTTTTTGCAAATATCTCGCTAACGCAAATATTTACAGAAAAATTTTTCTCCACAATTTTGTAACACAGGAAATTTCCTATGTAAAGATGTAAAAAATGTTTTTGTTTAGCTTATAGTTTAGGAGATAACTCAATTTAAAAAGTTGTGCACAGTTTTTATATGTGAATGCTACGTATAAGTTCATATTAAAATATTTTGTTTATGTTTATGTTTATTGAGTCTTTGGATTACATATCCTTACAGACTAGAGGTAAACAATAATAAGAACAAATAGTACTTAAATTAACAATTTTAAATCAAACTAAAAATAAAGTGTTTAATAAGCTTTGAAACCTTCGTTTTGATGAACTTAAATCTAAGTTGTTATCACGATCAAGTAACGAATTCAAAAGAGATACAACTCTAGTTATTGGTTCATTATGCGCATAATTAGACCGATGAAATTGAATATAAAACAAATCATGATGTCGCAAAGGTCTTAAAGGAATATTAAAAATCACACATTGCAATAAAGGAGCACAATTTATAGACCCAGATATAAGATCATGAATCAAATTTAGGGAATGAATCTTACGTCTTGTCTCTAGCGACTTTAATCCCAAAAGTTGGCATCTAGCACTATAAGAAGGCAAAGCAGTTTCAAAGTTCAAAGATCGCAACGCAAATCTAGTAAAAGATTTCTGCACTTTTTCCAATCTATTGGAATAAATGCTAAAACCCGGATTCCAGATTAAAGAGGCATGTTCCAGCCGCGATCTAACAAACGAGTTAAAAAGCAGTTTAAAAGTATGAGGATCTGAAAACTCAGAACTATTCCTTCGTACAAATGCAAGTAATGCATAAGCCTTAGCTATCATGTAATTGATGTGTTCAACAAATGTAAACTTCGAATCAAAAATAACCCCAAGATCACGATTTGAGGTTACCTTTGGTAAACGCAAACCAGATAAACTATATGTACAGTCAATACTTTCTCTCGACTTATAAAAGCTTAAAGAGAAACATTTTTTGATGTTAAGCAGAAGAAAATTTTTAACACTCCAAACATAAATTTGATTGAAGTCATTTTGTAGCAAAACTGAATCACTTATAGTGGAAATCTTTAGAAAAAGTTTTAAGTCATCCGCATAAAGTAGAAAATTTGCATAAGTAATGCAACTACCATTTATTTATAAATAAAATAAAGAAAAGAGGGCCAAGGATACTGCCTTGTGGAACCCCAGATGACGCAATAAATTTGTCTGATTTAACATTATTTATTTCAACATAACATGGTCTGTTGACTAAGTAGGATTGTATCCACTTCAAAAAGATGGAGTGGAAACCCATTTTAAAAAGCTTTGCAACTAAGGCATTGTGACAAACTTTATCAAAAGCCTTGGAAAAGTCAGTATAAATGACATCAACTTGATTTCCTTGCTCAAAAAATGAGACACAATATTTCGAAAAAAGTGCTAAATTAGTTATAGCAGAACGACCCGCACAATAACCATGCTGTTCAATACAGATGTGACGTTTCACCAACAAGAAGATTTTTTCTTTAATAATGGTCTCAAAAAGTTTTGATATATTCGATAGTTTTGAAATTGGCCTATAATTGGACACCTCGTTTTTTATGCCACTTTTAAAAACAGGAGTTATAGACGCAATTTTCCACCAGTCCAAAAACTGACCAGTTGCAAGTGAGTTGTTAAATATTTGGGTAATCAGCTTTGTCAATACACACGCACATTTGTTGAGAAGTATTGAAGCAATACCATCAATATCCATTTTAACATTAACCTTCATAATGGACAGTGCACTTAAAACATCGGATTCAGAAACTGAAATAGCTCTAAGATCAATGACAGGATTGACATTATTCAGAATTGATTCATCATTCCACTGCATTGGGTCTTCATAATTTGACTTAAAAAAATCAGCAAATAAATTAACAGTGTCATCTATAGTAAAGGATTGTTTTCCAAGATAATACATTGAGTATGGAATGGAGGATCCCCCTTTTTTGATTGAATAAAATTCCAAATAGATTTAGGGTTGGTTTTGATATTATTTTCACAGCGTAAAATATATTGTTTATAGAGGAATTTATTGAAAAAATTGAACTCTCTCGTATAATGAATATACTTTAGCTGGTGCAGAGTATCATTACTTGATTTAAATAATCTCATAAATTTTAAATTTTTTTAACTTTTTTTAAATTTTTCGTGTACCACAGCACACCTCTCCTGAACGAGCTTTTAGGTTTCCGAAAATGCCGATGAAATCTACCAATGGGGTACTTTTCTTTCATGCTGATACATCAAAACTAGGTAAGAATGAAAATCGGATCAGCTAGTATTCGTGAAATATCGCAAAAATACATATCCCATATAAAATTAAAAAAATTAAGAAAAAAAAAACAAACAAATATAAAAGTAGTTACATTTAGGGCCGATTTCACAATGTTCAGTTAAGCCTTAACTGGAACTTTAACTGGGACTTTGACATTAAATTTCATACAAAGTTTTTATTTCTCTGGAAGTTAAATTTTAACTGAAGATTGTGAAAACGGCCCTTAATGTATTTTGCAATGCTGAATCTGAACCCGGCCTTAAAATTGCTGTATCTCATACGGTTTTTGAGATATGTTAGCCTAAACAAGGAAAAAATACCGTTTTTGCTATATTTTGAAGTTATATAACTAGAATATAGAACATTCATACATTCTAAAAGTTATAATTGTTTTCTTTAAAACCTCAATTAAATTATGTCGATATCTTTATTTTTCTCGGAGATATCCTACCCTAAAAATTTAAAAAAGTGCAAAAAACATGTTTTTTCATTATTTCAGTCTACGATATTTCGGAGAAACATAAAGTTATTGACATAATTTAAATGAGGTTTTAAAGAAAAAAATTATAACTTTTAGAAACTGTATCGGATTATATGTATGAATGTTCTATATTCTAGTTATATAGCAAAAACGGTATTTTTTCCTTGTTTAGGCTAATATATCTCAAAAACCGTATGAGATACAGCAATTTTAAGCCCGGATTCAGATTCAGCATTGGAAAATACATTAAATTTAACTACTTTTATATATGTTTGTTCTGTTTTTTTTTCTTCATTTTTTTAATTTTATATGGGATATGTATTTTTGCGATATTTCACGAATACTAGCTGATCCGATTTTCATTCTTACCTAGTTTTGATGTATCAGCATGAAAGAAAAGTACCCCATTGGTAGATTTCGTCGGCATTTTCGGAAACCTAAAAGCTCGTTCAGGAGAGGTGTGACGGTAACTTGTATACCTTTTGTGGTAATCGGGGGATGTTCTCAGAACAAACTTGAGATATTAAAGTTTTAAAAATTTCAAAACACGATGCGACATTATGACTTAAAAATAAAGCGGTCCAATCAATTTGATCAAAAACTGAATTTAAAAAATCAAAGTTGCATAATTTAAAATTGTAGCAGTTATTAACTTGAACAAAATTTTCAAATTCATAAAAATCAAATTCTATGATGCATATCAGGTGGAGAAATAGGACATAGACTTTCATTTAATTTAGTTTTACAGTTTTTGGATACAAATGCTAAATCTAAAACCTTATTCAATTTATTTAAAACACGGTTAATTTGAACTAAATCCATACTATATAAACTATCAATTAAGTTTATCTCAAAAGCGAATACTCTTTAACGAGGAGTCGCACAAAAGAAATTTAAAAACCGTTCAAAAGATAATTGGATTCTGTAAACACCGTATTAAATTTTTTTAAGAACCGCTCATGGTCTAAAAGATATTTTTAAGGTCTCAAAAATACTGGTTTTTGAAGGATATCTCTGTAACGGTAAGTCATACGATAAAAAACTATGGCATCAATTTTGTAGAGAATCACAAGATCTACAAAAAATAAGCCATATGTGTACACAAGAATATCTTTAAGGCCATGAAATTTATCTTTTAAACGTTATTTTAATTTTGTTTGTAGGACTCCTCATTGAAGAGTTATCGCAATTTAAAATGTAAGATATTTTAATATGAACTTATAGACAGCATTTCGAATCATAACTGTTTACAACTTTTTAAATTGGGTGATCCCCTAAACTATAAGTCGTACGGAAAAGACCACAATTTGCAAAAAACTGATTTTAGTGACCTAAATAACTTTTTATGCGCACATGACTTTGCAATGGACTTTTCACACTTTATTAAACATACATAAATAAAGATAATTCCGGTGAAAAAAATTCGTTTGGAATTATTTAGCGGAAAAATTCTAGTTTTCCTGGATTACTACATAAAAATCTAGAGCAGAAAAAAGCAAAAAGGACAGTTAAGATCGAATCCATCGAATTCGTTTCAGAGTAGAATGAAGCAGAAAAAAGTTTCATCGAACGCTTTTGACAGCTCCAACTAGCCCTAGAAAACTCTAGAGCAATCATCAAACAAAGCTATTACGCAGTGTTCTGAAAGGGCAGAATTATCAGACAAAAATTACGACAGGCCTCTGTGATCATTTTCCCATCAAACAGAAAATCCGATCAGATGCCCCTTTTCTAGTTTTCCACATAAAACAAAAAAAAAAAAACACATTTGTTTAACTACAACAAACCAAAATCGAGATAATCACATTCGATGTGCTCAGAATTGCTCTGTCGTGTATAGTTTTCAAGATATTCTAACCTAAACACCAAAAAAATGTTTTTTTGCCATTTTTCGCAGCTATATATCTGACATATTTTGTATTCGTTAAATCTGGTAACGGTACTTGAAAGCCCTAATCTTTGTCCTTAAAACCTTTTTTAAATTATGTCGGTATCTTTTCTTCTCAGAGATATCCTAACCTAAAAAGATAAAAAAGCGCAAAAAACACGTTTTTCAATATTTTGGTCTACGATATCTCCTAAAAACATGAAAATATCGATATATTTGAAATTAGGTTTAGAAGAAAAAAATTAGGGATTTCAAGTACCGTTACCAGATTTAACGAATAAACGATATGTCATATAGTAATATAGCTTCAAAAAATGGAAAAAATAGCATTCGTATAATGCCATTTCCTATTCCTATTATGTTTCGGTAATAAATTTATTTTGTAAATTGATATATCAGAGCCTTTGTATAGTAAAAACGTACTAAGTGAGTTATTCAATGATGTCTCAAGAATCACGAAATTATAAAATTTTAAGCAGATGTTTAAAATTATTTTCTCTTTTACTGCATTTGATCTGTCCCCTGGTGGACATTCTGAGGACCAAGATCGTTTTCCGAATTTGCATCAATAGGTCAAACATTACCATCTATTTGTCTTTGGTAATTAGTAGCACTTTGCTGATTCTGATTTTGATTAATATTATTATTATATTCGAAAAAAAAAATTGTTCGAGATGTCACTTAACTTCAACTGATCTGTAAAGAGAACCTCTTATTTTATTCCTCATCTGAAAATTTCACTGGAAAGGCAAATAAATTGCCTTTTCATCATTGGGTCAGTTGAGATCGGATAAAAAATAGCCAATCTATAGTAAACCAAATTTCAAATTTAATGCAAATTTCGATGATTATCAGAATCTTTCTTTAATCCCGTTAACATTTTCTTGTTCGAAAAAATAGAAAAAGTCAAGTTTTATAATTTTTGTCATTAATATATTTTATTACAAAAATTTTGAGTTGATGCGGACCGAGATCGGATGAAAAATGACAGCTCTATTCGAGACTTAGTGCATAAACATTTGAAATTTTTGCTTTGTTAATTAAATAGACTGCCGCGATGACGGCAAAACATTCCGAAAATTTAATAATTAAAAAATCATTTAAAAAGATTTCTGCCAGGCTATAACCACGCTGACCAAGCTTTTCTTATTCGTCTTAGTGTAAACTATCATTTTGCATTAAAAATTTCAGAATCCGCGATGACGGCACTTTTAGTATTGTCGGCTCCTCGCCTATTACGCTAAAGTAAGAAATAGTCTGCACTTTGTTGATATTACTGGCCTGTTAGAATGCTTATGTAAACCTTCCTTGACCAAGTTGTAAAGAAGATCGAAGACTTCTTTTTTCATTCTTACCGTTTTTATAAACTGTTCAGGGTCATTATTATGCATTTCTTCAAAGTTTGCAGCAAAAAAAACCGTTGATGTCGTGGTCACGATATAACGATCTCACCCAAAATCTAGGACCTTTATAAATACATCATGCAAAGGCACTCGCCGGCTTCGTAGAGCATGATCAGTGTTATAATAAAATCCAATAAGTTTTCCACAATATTGAATTAAAATTTGAAATATTTTTGTTTTGTTTTTAAATTTTGACGTTATAATTTGTTGTCAAAGTATTCATTGGGCCAGGCTTCTCCGTCAAATGCGTCGCAGTCAGTTGAAAAAAACGATCAAGATTTTTTTGATGGCACCCGAAATGAACTGAAAAATTGCGGAAGATACTACATTTTATTGTTTTTCTGGAGAACCACTGGCAGGCCCACTCCAAGTTATGGAGGACTGGTAAGTTACACCTGAAGCTTTTTTTGCAAGAAAAATAAAAAGTATCAAAAATGACGTATTCTGGGAAACTCAATTTAATTTTTTTTTTTTTTTCAGTGTAAACAGTATAAAAAAATAAAAAAACTTTTTGCTAATTTTTATTTTAAAGCCTGTTTCAAGACAAATCATTTGACACCTCAAAAAAAAAACTAACCTAAAAATTTCAAAGTCCCATATCTCCGCCATTTTTTTAAATTTTGAAAAAATATTTGGTAGTAATTTTTCTCACTATGCTACTATTACTTATGCCAATTTTTAGCCAAATCGGATTCCATGAACAAATTTCTTGATCGTTTACACCTGGTTTACATCAGCGCATAAAACGTTACGTAGTTTACATCTTCGTTTACGTAAGTGGCTATGTTTAATGACTTTCATTGACGGTTGTTGTCATTTTAAATTTCAAAAGTAAATATTGCGACTTTTTTTAAATTTACATGTAAATATTTTAAAATGTTTTTCATTGTGGGATTTATAATTAACGATGAAAGTCAAGTAAATCAAAGGATAATGAGTGTGGAAAGAAGAATTTTACGTGATTACATCAATTCCTTGAACGAGCCAGATTCAGAGTATGTACAAATAAATCTTCTCTTCTTATACGAACTAAAATTGTATGTTTGTTTTTTTGTTTCTTTGTACTTATTTCTGTGCCAATATTTTTTCTCGAAAACGGCTACAGCGATTTTAATGAAACTTGGAGTAGTGTTAGATATTAGCATACAATGAAGAATGAGCTAGATTTGAACTTTGTAAATGCTGACCAGAGGGCGTGGCACAGCCTTAAATTTTTAATTTGATTTAGTAATAACTCGCAAGCCATACAAGGTATTTGGATGAAATTTGGTGAGCGGGTACGGGTTAAAAATACCTCGTAATGGAAAAAAAGTGGGCGGGGTCGAAGAAGTGCCGCGCCCACTTCTCAGCCCTTGAAAATTTTGATTCAATATTACTCGAAAACGACTCCAACAATTTTGATGAAAATTTAGAAGACGTTACCTCTGCAAACAAGGATTAATATGTGATGTGTTGTTATATTGGGAAAACTCGTTGAAGGGCGTGGCACCGCTCACAAAAATATAAAACGATATAAAAAGAAAACGAATAAAGCAAACATTCTGAAATTAACTGTGAGGTGCGTAATTGCTAAAAGGCATCTCTGTTCTGAAAGTGGGCGAAATATTACCGTTGCTATTTTTCGCAAATGTTACAAGATTTTTTAATGAAATTTGGTATATAGGTACTGCTTATTAACTCCTTGTAATAACCGAAATGTGGGCGGTATCGAAGAAGTACCACGCCCCCTTTTTGACCGTTGAACATTTTGATTCAATATTACTCGAAAACGACTCCAACAATTTTAATGAAAATTTAAGAGATTGTACCTTTGAAAACAAGTATTAATATGTGATATGCTGTTATATTGGAAAAACTCGATGAAGGGCGTGGCACCGCCCACAGAAATATAATACGCTTTAAAAAGAGGTGAAAAGGTACGAATTTCATCACAAAAAATAGCTATGAATAATTACATCGACTAAAATAATAAGATCAGATTGTTGACCGAGCACGGATCGGTCTCCTGGTACTATGTATAATAAGTGCTATCAAATGCTTATATATTTTATATACGTACACAGTAAAAATTTTAGTTTAATTTTAAAACCAAAAAAAGTATTTATATAGAACAATGCCAAAAAAAGTTTTAATTTTAAACTATTTTGGAATTAATAAAGATAGGGAGAAAAATTAAAAAAAAAAAAAATAATTTAAATTTAATTGGAAAAAAAAAAAAAAAAACAAGCCATCCAACTGAGATTCGAACCAAGGGTACAACATCTTGTGTACATAAATTACGAAGTCTTTAGCTCACTCGGCTATCAAACGTATTGACGTAGTTGTGTGAAATTTGTATTTAAACAATTGAAAAAGAAAATTTTTTTTTTTTGTTATTTTGTTCTCGTTCTTTTTTTTATGCTCTTTTGATAAATAAAGTTTTTCAAATTTTGAAACTAAAAAGTCTCTCCAAGCTAAATTAAAACTTTGATGGCATTAGTTTCAGACCAAAAGTATTAAAATTGGCGCAGAGAATATTTTAATACTTTTCTTGGACTTATTTTAAAACTAAAAATAATTAGTTTTTTGAATTTAAAGTTATTTTAGGATGGTTTTTAAGCCACTTTGGTATTAAAAAATTTAAAAAACTAAATGGTTTAAAAGTAAATATTTTTTGTGATAAAATTAAAACCTACCGGAATAAATTTCAACCTTTTTTGGAATAAATTTTGAATTAAATACCAAAGCAGTTTAAAATCAATACCGAATGGAATCAAAAGTAAACTATCACGGTAAGCAACGAAATATTCAAAGATGTTTTGAACACCGTTTCACCGCACATGAAGAAAATAGTAAGAAGCACTGCGAACCTTCCGATACTGAAGCTTCTTTTTTACGGTTTCTTGCTATTGGTAGTTACCAGAAGCCAGTTGGAAATGATTATACTGCATGCTTGGCTCAATCCACAGTTCCAAGTGTTATAAGCGAATGTTTGGACATTTTTGAAACACAATATTGTAATACTTGGATACGATTACAAAGGACAATCGAAGAAGAAAGAACAATAAAGGATAATTTAGAAAATTTGGATTTCCAGGTACTGTGGGATGTGCAGATAGTACCCACGTTCGAATTTTTTCTCCTGGCGGTGATATAAAACATTTATATTATAACAGAAAAGGATATTTCAGTCTGAATGTGATGGTGGTTAGTTTGATTTCATATTGCAGATTTGTAATCACAATCTGAGCATTCAATATGTGAATGCTAGAAATACTTTTATATGGAGGTATAGCAGTGCAAATAAGTATTTTAACAATCAATTTGATAATGATAAACATAATACTTGGGTCCATTTTAGGTGAAAGAATATAAGCAATAGGGCTTAACCAGAAAGTAAGGATATTTTTTACATTTAGGTGATGCTGGATATCAGTTGCAGCCTTTTCACGGTGCTTGTGGGAGAATTTAAATAAAATTTTGATGTACCTCGGATTTTTTTGTAAATTCTTATTATAGATGTCAATAGAAATTATTCTATGCAAAAAATAAAATTATAGAGGTGGCGCTTTTTTAAAGATAATCCCTTTTCCAATTGGGGCATTTTCCCATACAAAAAAATAAAATTTTTTTTTTTAATTACATTAAACAAAAATCAAAATAATCACGTTCGATGTGTTTTGCGATGCTTCACGCGAATCTGTCCTCAGAATCGCTCTTTTGTGTCTTTTTAGGTTAGGATCTCTTTGACGAAAAAAAAAATATCAACATAATTTAAATTAGGTTTTAAAGGCAAAGATTAGGACTTTAAAGTTGTTTACCAGATTTGACGAAACTAAAATTTCTTTCACATTTTAAGCATGTTTAACGAACCGACCATTTCAAAATTCAGCCGTATGCTATACACGTAACAACAACACTCGGGTCGTCAAACGGCTGAATTTAGAAGTAGTCGGTTCGTTGAACATGTTTTAAATGTAAAAGACATTTTAATTTCGTTAAGTCTGGTAAGCAACTTTAAAGTCCTAATCTTTGCCTTTAAAACCTAATTTAAATTATGTTGATATCTTTTTTTTCGTCAAAGATATCCTAACCTAAAAAGACACAAAAGTGCAAAAAACCCGTTTAGCCAATATTTCGGTCTACGATATCTCTTAGAAGCATGAAGAAATAAACATAATTTAAATTAGATTTTAAAGGAAAGATCATGACTTTCAAGTATTTTAACCACATTTAACGAATAAATGATATGTTACATAGTTATATAGCTTCAAAACATGGCAAAAAACGACTTTTTTCGGCTTTTAGATTAGAATATCTCAAAAACTACACACGATAGAGCGATTCTGAGGTCAGATTCGCGTGAAGCATCGCAAAACACATCGAATGTGATTATTTTGATTTTTGTTTAATGCAGTTAAAAAACAAAATTTATTTTTTTGTATGGGAAAATGCCCCAATTGGAAAAGGGATTATCTTTAAAAAAGCGCCACCTCTATAATTTTATTTTTTGCATAGAATAACTTCTATTGACATCTATAATAAGAATTTACAAAAAAATCCGAGGTACATCAAAATTTTATTTAAATTCTCTCACAAGCACCGTGTTTTTTGATGACGCCCGTCCGCAGTCCAGGAAACGAGTTTGAGAGGTTCTTTTGGCATACTAAAAAACCCTTTTCGATGTTTGCTTAGTGAAAGGGGCATGCACTATCCGCAGCATAAGGCAGTTCAAATTGTAAACGCTTGCTGCGCTTTACAAAATATATGCATTCAATACAGATATGACTATTGGAGGGAATTTCTAATGTCTGAAGTTCCTCAAATTGAAGAATATAACGAAAACGAATCTTCTGAAGTTGATTCACAAATGTCTGTTGAAATAAGACGTAGACTTGCTGAAAATCTTGTTTAGTAATAGAAAACATTCTAAAATTTTCAATGGCGTTTTAAATGTACGTATTCAAACAAGTCAAGGATTCCAATAGAGCTGTCAGATTACATGGATTTATACTACACGCGAATTCTCGAACACGGGTGCAAAAGCAACTACCTCTAAATCTAGTGAATTCGAATTTTAAAAAGCAGTCGTGGGATTGTTTAATTACGAGCAGTTTTTGGAGAGCGTATGGTATTCACGTGAGTAAGGCGGCCAACAGTCCCGGAGGTCCCGTATTTGTGGCTTTTGCCCCACAGGATTTTTTCATCCCGGAAAGTCTCGGAATTACGTAATATGTCCCGCATTTGCCCTTATTAGATATTTTTTTACAATCTCAAATCTTAATACGCTTAATATCCGCGTGCACATTACCATTTTTGGGTTCGTTTAATGTTTACTCAACTCATACGATGGCTGAACACAGCCAAGTGTGTGTATTGCTAAATGGAACCTATCATTATCGATAACTTTAATTTGCTTTTCTCATCTCTTGTGATTTTGACGAAAACAAAATTAAATATAAACTTGAGTTGGAATTTGTTTAAGACAAAGTTTTTGATAAATTTTTCTACTGCACCAGCTTCACTACCACGAAGGAAACACACACTGAGAAAACAATATGATTATATACATCAAAATTTGGTTATAATTAACAAATAATATATTTGATATAGGCGAATCGAATATTTGATATCATTTAATGAGTGGCATATTTGAGCAATTTTATTGGTTCAATCGTATATTTGTTAATAATTACCAAATATATGTTTGCATATAAAGACATTTATTGTTTTGAATTTAGACCTTTATTATTATTAATCTTTTTATTAATTAGAAACTAATATGACAATATTTGCTAGGATCACGGCGACATCATAATATATAATATTTGTTATAAATTAAAAATAAAACTCTTCTCTGAAATTTGAATGCACTCGCCAAGTTGCAAAAAAAAACAAAAAAAAAAAAAACAAAAAAAAAAAACACAAAAAAAAATCATATCTGGGTGGGGATTGAACTCATACCCCCGGGGCATTTTTTGTTCTTTGTTAGATGCTACCATATATTTACCAGCTACATTTGTAACCTTGGTTCATTGCAATCGTAAGAGGGAATCCATGTATAGCGAATTGGAACTATGCCGCGCGTATTGAATTCTTTAAACCTCAGGACGCAATGACCAAATGTAAATTACTGAATCTTACAGCTTAACAATCAGAACTATATTATAACTATAGATGCTCTACATATACAAATTGAAATACGAAAAAGTTATATCAAATCAAAAAGTCAATCAAAGTGAAGTAAAAAAATAAAATAATTAATTTAAAAAAAAACTTTCTTGTCTAGGATTCGAACATAGGACCCACAGGATATGAGTCAAACGTCTTATACATTGAGCTAACTCTATCTACGTTTGTAGTGATTGTTATTTTGAATTTATTTTAAACAAAAAGTCAAACACAAAATTTAACAAGTATTGATTGTTTTTTGTAACTTTTGAAAATAATGTTTTGAAAATAATGTCAGTATGTTTTTGAAATTTTTCAATACTTGTTGAATTTTTTGTATGACTTTTTGTTTAGAATTAAAGTAGATAGAGTTAGCTCAATGTATAAGATGTTTGAGTTATAACCTGGGGGCGTAGGTTCAAATCCCAGACAAGAAAGATTTTTTTTTTAATTATTTTTTTTTTAGAGTGCGTTCGAATCCCAGACAAGGTTTTTTTTAAGTTAAAGCAAATATTTGACATTCCATCAAACAGATATCAGTTTTGGCCCAATCGACAATATTTCAAGGTCCAATTAAAGGCATATTAATATATA
Organism: Calliopum simillimum; assembly: GCA_951812925.1. Taxonomy (NCBI): domain Eukaryota; kingdom Metazoa; phylum Arthropoda; class Insecta; order Diptera; family Lauxaniidae; genus Calliopum; species Calliopum simillimum. Next base: position 65,523,097 of record OX638368.1, read on the forward strand.
CCGAAATTTGTTAATTATTAACAAATATTTTCTAAAATGTTCAATCAAATATAATTCTTTGATCGAAACATACTCTTTTCTCAGTGCACAAATTTTTGTTTTATTTAAAAAATGCCACCGAAACTGAAGAAGCGATCTTGTAAATTTAGTGAAGACTTGCAAAAAGAATTCCCTTTCTTACAAAAAGGTTTTACACTCTCGGAAGTACGCTGCAACAAATGTAATGGGCCGTTTTCTGTTACTTACGGAGGCAGAAATAATATCCAAAGACATTTCACATCAGACAAGCATAAAAAAGGGGCGACTTCCTAAACGTCAGTTGCAAAGCAAACATACAAAGTCATTCATTCCTAAACGCCGAGCTACAAAATGTTGACAAAGCATAACGCCGCCAACAAGTAATCAATACGCATTTAATTGGCAACTATCGCATCAACTTTGTTGTTGATGCTTCGAAACAAATTTATTTTGATTATCCTAAAAATGGAAGTTTTTGACGACAAAGCTGCAAAATAAAGCAGAATACGGTACAAAACGCAAAAAGCAGACAATTTTATGGAAAAGTGTTGAGGAAAATATGGAAAGATGATATTTCTTTTTTTGGTCAATTTATAGAAATATTTAAAATAAGTTACACTGACCTCATTGAAACAGTTCATAAATAGATCAATTACTTTTTTTCCAACCTTTTTATTTTCGAATAGTGGAATGTTAAACTTTGTAAATAAAGTGTTCCCTTATGCAAAAATAAAGCAAAGCATATTTTTACAATGTCGTTCAATGTTGTATGCAGTTGCGGTTTAGATGCTGTCACAAAACTGTTTGTGAACATTGTGTTCATACGTTTAGGAAGTCGCCCAAGCACTAACTTCTGCCAGTACGTCTTTATCAGTCAAAACTTTTTCCGTCAAGAAAAATATGGTGAGAAAGAAGCAGAGCTGGCAAAAGCCGAAAGTTTGTGGGCTTTCCATACGGTATGTCACAGTCAAAGTTTTCGTTCGATGGAACGCACTTCCAAACTACATAATTCAAAAACTTTTTGATAAAAAATTTTCCTGCGGGAAAACCAAGTGCGAAGTTATTGCAAAGAACGTGATAACGACGTCCCATATGCCTGTTTATTTACGGATGCTTCGAACCCTAAAGACATTAAAATATTTCCAACGCTTGTGAGGTACTTTCACCCTACAACAGGCATCAAAGTCAAAATATTGGATCTGGTGAATTTACCTGGCGAGACCGCAGTTATTATATACGATTCTTTGATGGATATTCTTGAAAAGCACAATCTTGAAGAGAAAGTTGTCGGTTTTTGTGCAGATAATGCAAATACAAATTTTGGCGGGGCTCAACGTGATGGTCAATGTAATGTTTTTAGAAAACTTCAAGAAGGTTTAGGAAAACCAAAAGTTGGTGTAGGCTGCGCAGCTCAATGCTATTCAAACAGCCGCAGATCTGTTACAAGTGCACGTTGAACATATAGTTTCGAAGATTTATTCGTACTTTTATATATATATATACTTTTATATATATATATATATACACTGTGCGCGTAGAAAATCTTAAAGATTTACAATACAATATAAAAAAATTTTGGGATATAGTAAAACTAGGTGGCTTGCACTTTCGCCTGCAGTTGAGAGAATTTTACAAATGTATTCACCACTGAAGTCATACTTTTTATCGCAAGAAAAGTGCCCTAATGTACTACATAAATTTTTCTCTAATGAATGCTTAGAGCTGTGGTTAAAATTTGTTCATGTACAAGCATCTATATTTAACAATTCCGTAAAAATGATGGAAGCATACAAAATTAGTTTTACAGAAGTTGTTTGTGAACTTGCAAAAAAGAATACACCAATCGGCTGGAAAATAATTATATTCCTTTGACTATAAGAAATGATCTGACAAAACTTGTAGATAGCGGTCAAATCACCAACAATTTTTTTACGGGACAGATTCGTAACTTTAATCACAATTGCATCCAGTACCTTCAAAAGTATATTCGCCAATACAGTGATTTTAAAACATATGCTTGGATCCTATTAAAACAAAGTTTGAAAAGGCCCGATGTACAGCAGACTTACAAACAACTATTGGTGTATATGCCTTCGTCAGCTACGACTTTAAACGAAGATAGCTTGTTTGACGAAATAAATTACGTTTCAAATTATGTGAACCACGATGTCCTGAAGAGATGGGAGGAGGTGAAGATTGATACGGAACAACGATGTGTGAAGGTGTTTCAAAATTTTTAAGACAACGGAGTCCAATGCACCAATAGAAAGAGTATTCTCTTTAATGAATGCCTTTTGGACATCGGAAAAAACATCGTTGAAAGTTGATACATTACACGCAATGCTTGTTCTAAAATTTGACATGGACAGTTGCGAAAACTTCTACAACATCCTAAATGAAAACCCAGAATTGAAAAAATATGATTTCAAAAATAAAATCTAAATATTGTGCACCACATTCCATATGCCTTTAACCCCCATCAACACCACAGTAATGTCCCGCATTGACTTTTTGGAAAGTTGGCCGCCTTACACGTGAGGCACCTTCATACCGAATTTCATCGAAAGAGCTTGCATATTTTGCAAAGCATAACGAGTTAAAGTGTCTAATTCTTTCTCTAACTCTAATCTACTGAATATCATCGAAACAGCTTGCGTACTTTTCGAGATATTATCTGTTAAAGTTTTTATTGATTATTAAATAATGGGCATGGTAGCGAGGAGGAACGTGATTTCGTACTCTTAATGTATGAAGTTCGTATTCACGTAAACAAGTACAGCGCGAAGTTCGTGCACAAACAGATAGCTCTTGATCCTGTTAGCTCAGATTAGTTAAATAAAAATACAAACAGTAGAGTTTTCAACTATTTTTTCGTTTATTATTAATATTAAAAGAGCAACTAATAACGTTTTTATTACATATCAAATTTTATTAAAAAATGGCACTTTCATAAAAAAACATATGATCAATTTACCTATGCATTTAGAAATTGCATTTGCCAGTTTATGAGATGCATTGGCTTGGCTTTGATTGGCTGCTGCAAGTATTTTTGTAGTTTTGGCTTGAACCTCAATAGCCTCCGTCATTCGCTTCATATATTCCAATAATTCATCTTGCCCGCGTATTTGCTGGCGAAGCAACATAAGTTGTTCCTCTACAAAGTAAAATATGACTGATAAAATTTTTGTAGGCCAAATAATTGGATATTTTTTTGAATCAGTCTCATTTATATCTATAGTCAATTTGATTCGAAGGAAAAAACTTTAACTTGCCTGCTGCTATAGCCGTTTTTTGAGTTCTCGTTCTCTTTTCAAATCGTTTTGAACTGCAACCAGCAACAGTATCCTGAATCTCAACGCCTTTTTAAGACTCCATTGAAGTGTTCACATCGATAAGTTCTGTTGGTCGTAAGTTTTCCCTGGCTTTTGGAGCTAAGCCGAATTCTGCTGCATTATTCATCGAACTCCGCGACAAACGCAGTATTCGGTCTACTGCCTGTTCGATTGGACTTTATGGCTGCTGTTGGTAACAACCTCCGCCAGTAGCCTTGAGTTGGTAACTGTTTTCCGCAATTTTTTTCTTCTTTCGACTCTTTAAGTCCGCCATCAACATCAAAAAAAAAAAACTAGTGAGGGTGTTGTTACCTTTAATTTTAATATTTAATTTAATATCCTACACTGCAGCATTTTCAAAATATTGCATGTATGGTAGGCATGCGCTTATTTTATAATTTTCTGATTTTCGTTGACGCCACCCCCTGAAATCCTTTCATTGGTCATAAGAACAAACACTATGAAGTTTCGCTGCAATCGGATAACGAAACCTCAAGTTGAGGTTTCAGGCAAAAAATAATGATTTTTTTTTTTAACTTAATTAAATTAGTCAAAGTATCATTTTATCTTATTAGTAGAGTTCCCAGGGCGTTAAAAACACGTATAGGGGAGGGGGGCTAGTGTGGACGAGTTCAAATTCTCACGCCGTTTTGAATTTTTTGTTTCTGTTTTATATTTTTCAAGTTGGTATTTGCACTCTGCATCACCAAAAAAAAAATTCATTTGTTGACAGTTCAGCTTTCCATGATAACGTGACCGAACGTGTTTTACGCAGCAAAAAGTAAATTTTTTATTGTTTCGTAATTTCAGTGATACTTTTAAACTAATTATTCTTCTGCTGTTGTGTTAATACATAATACAACTTAAAATAGTGTTTATTTAAACCATTGAAATTATTTTTGAAGAGCTTTACCGTAAGATTAAAAAAAAAATATTTTTGTTCAAAAAGACATGAAGGGGCTAGTGTGGACAACTGAAATGGGGCTAGTGTGGACATGTCCACAGCAGCTGAAATGACTCCAGAAATCGTCAGACCATTACTAAAAGCCGTTCCAAGAAAGTACGTTATTAAAAAGAAAGAACGACAGATTCACGTATCCCGATATACCGGATACCAGCCAAATTCACCGAAATGAAATAGTGGCAAAGCTGCCACAAGCACAACAACTGTCGGAAATATCGCGATCAGCAAGTTATATGAAGTTTGAAACAACATGGATAAAAAGTATTTTATATTGGCCAAATTGTCACGATCCACGTTTCTGAAGATTTCGACATAACGTTTCTAAAAAAAAAGAACGATAGATTCACGTATCCCGATATACCGGATACCAGCCAAATTCACCGAAATGAAATAGTGGCAAAGCTGCCACAAGCACAACAATTGCCGGGAACATCTCGATCAGCAAGTTATATGAAGTTTGATATAAGTTTCTCCAAATACAACATGGGATAGCAGTTAATTTTTTATTTGTATTATGTAACGTACCGCATACTTAAACTTGTTTAATAGGAGCGTACTCTGTTTCGGGTGCCGACCGTGCTCAGGGCATTGGAGTGGGTTTTGCTTCCAATATACTTGGTTTAGGTACGTACAAGAAATAAAAGGAAACAGAGATTTTATTTACCAAAAAAAACTATAAATTAAATTTTGAGACCGAAAGACCAACATTAGGTAATTGAAAAGGCAACCAAAAACCAGCAAAAGTTATTATGGTGACGGTAGATGTTTTAGCCACCACGTTCTGTACCCACCCATCCTGCTAAAGGGTTGTAAAGTCTTCCTTTAGCCCACAGCAGTTCCTCAAATTTTGCCCTATTGATGCCTTACATATGTAAAATTAAAAAAAATTATTTATCTCATATTAAAATGCTTTAATAGTACAAAATTCATGACATAATATTTGACATAATGCTTATAATTTAAATGGAAAATATTTAAGAATGGACTTAAATTTGAATCATGTAAATGCAATCTCAAATATTTAAAGATTTTACGATTTTTTTAAACCTTTATCTTATTTTAACAACGAAACCAAAAAACAAAATTTCATGTTAAGCCTCAATGCAAATATTAATTCGGATATAAATGTTAACTTTCGATAACATATCATTAACCTTATGTTAAGTTTTACATTTTTTCAAGTCTAAGCTTATCCAATATTCAAACCAGTTTGAGAGAATTCAACATGAATATGTATATAAAAAAAATTTACTTTAACTATGCATACGCTCACCACGCTAACCACAACAGATCGCAGTTAACAGATTTTAATTAACAGACGAGTCAGTTTTGCAACAACCATATTCACCACGGTGGTGGATATTTATGATTGCTGCTCACGCTCGAAATTTGTACCAAATGTGCACACACTTACACACCCACTGGAAAATTTTTAATGGGGTTTAATTTTCAATTGAGATCTATTGGTGTTAGGCGCCTGTGCATATGCTATATTATTTTAAGTCAATACCAATGCAAATTTCATTTAAACTCACTTTTACATCCATCGATGAAAGGTACCCTCCATGACGTTGGTGTTGAAGCTAAATGTTTCGGTTAGAATCAATTTTTAGTTAGCTTATATTTAATTTAAGTAGCAATTCAGTTTACCACTGAGTATTTTAAATTTTAACTTTAGAAGTAGATGAAACTTAGATTTTATAAAGTTTTTTTTTTAGCACTAATTTTCAACTAGGTTAGAATATGTTTTACTTATATATTTTTTTTCATTTGTTTTGTTTTTCTCATATATTTTACGTATGGTAACGTTATCACTGAGTATGTAATTCAGTGTACTCACTATAAAATTAAACTTTAAAGGGAATTTTGTTCTCAATTTATATGCATATAAGTATATAATATTTATGATTTAATGATCTTGTTTTTTCTTTTCCTTTTATCTATACTATATACATATTTATATGGATATATATACATACATATGTATATATTGACTGAAATTATTTAAAAATCCTTATTCTTTCCTATTTTTTTATATATTTTCTCCAACTTTTCGTATTTTTAACGAATAAAATTTTAATATCTTTCTTTTTTAATTTTTTTTTCTGTTCTTTTTGTTTGCTTTCTAACCACTTATCACTATCTTTTCTATTATTTAATATTTTTCAATTAGTTTTTTTCTAATATTAGGCACTTTGTTACTTGTTTTTTCTTGTTTTCGCGAATACTCGTACGTAAGTATATGGCTGCTTCTGCAGAGAACCGATGACTGGCGAACGGCTTACAAAGTTCTCCTCAGATGACTTCAGCCATGAGGCTTTTCCATAATTACGTGTATATCGATTTACTTTAGGAATCCTAGTTCAAAAAAATGCTTTTTTTTTCATAATGTTTTTTTCCTATATATATTTGACAATTCCTTACCTTATTCCGAATTTGACTTAATGAAAAAAATGCTCCTCACTCAAAAGAATATATATTCCTTTGATATTATATATTTCAACTTATATGTTTTAAATATATATTTTGCAATATGTGTTTTAAATTAAATTTTAAATAAGATTGTAAGAACTTATTTGTTCTGTTGGTTTTACTGTGAATTTAATGTGATATAACTTAAACACTTTGAGATTTATGATATTTCAAAAGATTAGCTGGCACACTTATTCGTGGGATGATCTTCTTGCAAAAGAGAGAGTCAAAACGGATATCAATATTTGATCTACTCAAAATGTCGCAAAGTTAAAATAAATTATGTTGCAGTGGAAAATGAAGATGTTTAGAAAACATCAAAAGTATACCAGTGGTGTTATGGAAGCTTTTATAGCAAGATACGAATTTGTTATTTTTGAAATTTGCAAATATACTAATTTTACGAACTTTAGTCATTATTTGCAAGAATCTAAAATACATGTGCAACTGGCAACCCTAGTAGCCACATGACAAACCGGTATTGATTTCGCAGCCAATGGCTGGACCTTACCAAACAACAACAACAACAGGAGTCATGATAAAAAGGAAAGAGACAAAAATCTCACTACATGAGTATAGACACTTAAGCTACCAATTATTCTGAGGGTACATAGCGCAGTCCATTGATAAATGCGCTATGTAGAGACATTGACTCCGAGGTTCATAGTTCAATCCCGGCCTCAGACAAAAAGTTCAAAAATTTTTCAATTGTTATTTCATTTAATTTAAAATAAATTAAATAAAACATAAATTGGTCTGATGATGGTTACGTGGCGGTAACCGAAACATATGTCACCATAGCCATGCTTAGTAGTTTTTTTCTCTAATCCTAATTGTCATGATTTCCTAAGTTGAAAAATGCATAGAATTTTAGATTCTTGCAAATAATGACTAAAGTTCGTAAAATTAGTATAATTTTCATATAGTCAACATAAACCATTTTAATTAATTATGGAGAACACGCCAATACATGTGCAACTGGCAACCCTAGTAGCCACATGACAAACCGGTATTGATTTCGCAGCCAATGGCTGGACCTTACCAAACAACAACAACAACAGGAGTCATGATAAAAAGGAAAGAGACAAAAATCTCACTACATGAGTATAGACACTTAAGCTACCAATTATTCTGAGGGTACATAGCGCAGTCCATTGATAAATGCGCTATGTAGAGACATTGACTCCGAGGTTCATAGTTCAATCCCGGCCTCAGACAAAAAGTTCAAAAATTTTTCAATTGTTATTTCATTTAATTTAAAATAAATTAAATAAAACATAAATTGGTCTGATGATGGTTACGTGGCGGTAACCGAAACATATGTCACCATAGCCATGCTTAGTAGTTTTTTTCTCTAATCCTAATTGTCATGATTTCCTAAGTTGAAAAATGCATAGAATTTTAGATTCTTGCAAATAATGACTAAAGTTCGTAAAATTAGTATAATTTTCATATAGTCAACATAAACCATTTTAATTAATTATGGAGAACACGCCAATACATGTGCAACTGGCAACCCTAGTAGCCACATGACAAACCGGTATTGATTTCGCAGCCAATGGCTGGACCTTACCAAACAACAACAACAACAGGAGTCATGATAAAAAGGAAAGAGACAAAAATCTCACTACATGAGTATAGACACTTAAGCTACCAATTATTCTGAGGGTACATAGCGCAGTCCATTGATAAATGCGCTATGTAGAGACATTGACTCCGAGGTTCATAGTTCAATCCCGGCCTCAGACAAAAAGTTCAAAAATTTTTCAATTGTTATTTCATTTAATTTAAAATAAATTAAATAAAACATAAATTGGTCTGATGATGGTTACGTGGCGGTAACCGAAACATATGTCACCATAGCCATGCTTAGTAGTTTTTTTCTCTAATCCTAATTGTCATGATTTCCTAAGTTGAAAAATGCATAGAATTTTAGATTCTTGCAAATAATGACTAAAGTTCGTAAAATTAGTATAATTTTCATATAGTCAACATAAACCATTTTAATTAATTATGGAGAACACGCCAATACATGTGCAACTGGCAACCCTAGTAGCCACATGACAAACCGGTATTGATTTCGCAGCCAATGGCTGGACCTTACCAAACAACAACAACAACAGGAGTCATGATAAAAAGGAAAGAGACAAAAATCTCACTACATGAGTATAGACACTTAAGCTACCAATTATTCTGAGGGTACATAGCGCAGTCCATTGATAAATGCGCTATGTAGAGACATTGACTCCGAGGTTCATAGTTCAATCCCGGCCTCAGACAAAAAGTTCAAAAATTTTTCAATTGTTATTTCATTTAATTTAAAATAAATTAAATAAAACATAAATTGGTCTGATGATGGTTACGTGGCGGTAACCGAAACATATGTCACCATAGCCATGCTTAGTAGTTTTTTTCTCTAATCCTAATTGTCATGATTTCCTAAGTTGAAAAATGCATAGAATTTTAGATTCTTGCAAATAATGACTAAAGTTCGTAAAATTAGTATAATTTTCATATAGTCAACATAAACCATTTTAATTAATTATGGAGAACACGCCAATACATGTGCAACTGGCAACCCTAGTAGCCACATGACAAACCGGTATTGATTTCGCAGCCAATGGCTGGACCTTACCAAACAACAACAACAACAGGAGTCATGATAAAAAGGAAAGAGACAAAAATCTCACTACATGAGTATAGACACTTAAGCTACCAATTATTCTGAGGGTACATAGCGCAGTCCATTGATAAATGCGCTATGTAGAGACATTGACTCCGAGGTTCATAGTTCAATCCCGGCCTCAGACAAAAAGTTCAAAAATTTTTCAATTGTTATTTCATTTAATTTAAAATAAATTAAATAAAACATAAATTGGTCTGATGATGGTTACGTGGCGGTAACCGAAACATATGTCACCATAGCCATGCTTAGTAGTTTTTTTTTCTCTAATCCTAATTGTCATGATTTCCTAAGTTGAAAAATGCATAGAATTTTAGATTCTTGCAAATAATGACTAAAGTTCGTAAAATTAGTATAATTTTCATATAGTCAACATAAACCATTTTAATTAATTATGGAGAACACGCCAATACATGTGCAACTGGCAACCCTAGTAGCCACATGACAAACCGGTATTGATTTCGCAGCCAATGGCTGGACCTTACCAAACAACAACAACAACAGGAGTCATGATAAAAAGGAAAGAGACAAAAATCTCACTACATGAGTATAGACACTTAAGCTACCAATTATTCTGAGGGTACATAGCGCAGTCCATTGATAAATGCGCTATGTAGAGACATTGACTCCGAGGTTCATAGTTCAATCCCGGCCTCAGACAAAAAGTTCAAAAATTTTTCAATTGTTATTTCATTTAATTTAAAATAAATTAAATAAAACATAAATTGGTCTGATGATGGTTACGTGGCGGTAACCGAAACATATGTCACCATAGCCATGCTTAGTAGTTTTTTTCTCTAATCCTAATTGTCATGATTTCCTAAGTTGAAAAATGCATAGAATTTTAGATTCTTGCAAATAATGACTAAAGTTCGTAAAATTAGTATAATTTTCATATAGTCAACATAAACCATTTTAATTTGCAAATATATTTAAAATTTAAATATATGAAAATCAAAAAAAAACCTACTCCTGTCTATCATTGGCAGTAAAAATTGATAGGCCCTCACAAAACAGGTACTATTTTGACCTTTTGTCAAAATTGGAGCTGAAAAAAGGCTAACAAATATTATCAAATTTTCTGAAGTTTATTCAAAAGCTCACCATATGTCTTTTGCGTGATAATTTCCTAGAACTTTTCCATTTAAGTCTTCCAATTTATAATACGAGTTACCGAGTTTTTCTATAATACGAGCTTTTATGCCTGTGGGTGCTAATTTAGCATTAAATTTTTCTGCTAGACTACTTTGTGCAAAATTACGTCTTACTACTATTTGGCCTATTTGAAATGTGCGTTCACGTGAACGTAAGTTATAAGTTTTAGTATTCTGATTGTGCGCTTTTTCGATATTTGCTTTAATTTTGTTGCGAATTATTTGAAACTGGTCTTCTTTCGGCAATTTGGTTGAACCATCTGCAAGCAATTCTAAATTTCTAAGCAATTTGTAATCATCGCCATGGGTTATCATGTTCTGCCCGAACACTACGAAATAAGGCGATACTCCTAAGGACTGATGTATGCTATTCCTCAAGGCACAGTTGATGCTACTTAGATATGAATCCCACTCCCGTTGGTCTTTTCTAATATAGGAACGCAAAGCCTCATTAATAGAACGATTAACGCGCTCACTAGCGTTTGATTGCGGTGAATACACAGCCGTACAAGTATGCACTACCCCGAATTTAGCCAAGAAAGATTCAAATTCACGACTTTTAAATTGACTGCCATTATCAGTTACTATTGTCTCAGGACAACCAAAACAATCAAATATACTTTCTTTTAGAAAATCTGTTATTAAAACAGAAGTAAATTTCTTAAGAGGTTTCAAAAAAGTAAATTTAGACAAGTGGTCTAAAACTATAAAAATCCCTATAAAACCTTTTTTCGAACGCGGAAATGGTCCAATCAAATCCAAATATAGCCGTTGAAAAGGTCTTTCGCTTTCAGTCATTTTTCCCATTGGAGGTCGGAGAATATATGTAGGAACTTTTGAAGCATTACACAATTCGCAATTTCTGACGTATTCGCGTGTTTGAACTACCAAGCCTGGCCAAAAAAAATTTCGTCGAATACGATCAACTGTTTTGGTGATACCACCATGTGATGCAGATGGTTGATCATGTGCAGCACGAATAACCCCTTCGCGTAACTCTACAGGTACAAAAAGCTTCCACGCATTATCGTCCACATTTTCATCACCTGTGACAAATGTAGTGCGATGATAAATAAAATTATCTATTACTCGAAAATCAGGCAAATTTGCCGCAATGTATTTATCTCTTAAATTTACATATTCTTTACAACGAAAAGCGTTTGAGTTTAAATCAATGGCAGGCAAAATTTCCAAATCAAGTCCGGCAATTTCTGTTTCTAATGATCGCGATAACGCATCAGCGACAACATTTTCACTACCTTTTCTGTGTTCGACCGAAAAATTGAATCCTTGCAGTTTGATCGCCCATCTAGCTAATTTTCGACTTAGATCTTTTTGCTGCATTAACCAGCGTAAACTAGAGTGATCGGTCACAACTGTAAATTCATGCCCTTCTATATACATACGAAACCGTTTTATTGCCTCCATGACAGCTAAGCACTCTAACTCGGTGACAGAGTAGTTGCGTTGCGCTTTGTTCAGTTTCTTGGACATATAGGCTATGGGCCTTTCAATTCCATCATCATCATGTTGAGCAAGCAACCCTCCTACACCAAATTGGCTAGCGTCACATTGTACAATAAATGGTTTGCTGTAATCCGGATGTACCAGCAAAGGCGCAGACGTAAGCATTTGCTTTAATTTTTCAAACGATTCTTGTGCTTGGGGATTCCAAACAAATTTCTTCGCATTTTTCAATAAGTCAGTAAGATGAAAAGCTATACTTGAATATTCTGGTATGAAACGTCTATACCAATTTGCCATTCCTAAAAATTGTCTTAATTGTCGAACTGTGGTAGGTATTGGATACTGAGTTATGGCGCTAACTTTATCAGGATCGACTTGAAGTGTGCCATGGCCAACAATATAGCCAAGGTATTTAGTTTGGCTCAGACAAAAATTACTTTTCGCAACATTTATCGTTAGTCCAGCCATGCGTAACCGTGAAGCAATTTCTGCTAAATGAATCAAATGTTCTTCAAATGATTGAGACATGACGAGCAAGTCGTCTAAATAAACAAAGGTATGCGACTTCATGTTGTATGGCACTACTAAGTCCATCAACCTACACATTGACTGTGGCGCATTGCACAATCCAAAGGGCATCCTCTTGAATTGATACAATGGCCTATTTGGCACTGTAAATGCTGTTTTTGATCGAGATTGTTTATCAAGACAAATTTGCCAGAAGGCATCTTTGAGATCAATCTTTGAAATGCAATGGACTGGAGGTAAACGACTAAGCAGGCCATCAATATTCGGTATAGGATACGAATCCTTCACCGTGACTTCATTCAATTTGCGTGAATCCAAACAGAAACGCACCTTTCCAGGCTTAACTATAAGAACAGTGGGTGAAGACCATGAAGAGTATGGTGCTTCTTCAATCACATCCATAGCAATCATGCGATCAATCTCTTCACAGAGTAATTTTTCCATCGCTGGGGAAATAGGATAAAATTTTTGTTTAATCGGCTTAGCATTGCCTGTATCAATAACATGTTTTATAAGCGTGGTTTTACCTAACCCGTCTCTTTCAAACGAAGGAAATGAGTTCACGACTGAACACAAACGACGCTGCTGCTCTGAGCTCAAACACAAAATATCAGAATCTAATTTATCATTTTGAAATTTTATTTCATTAACCGAAAATGAACTGGAAATTGTAATGCCAAAATGGATCCAAAAATCCATGCCACAAATAATGTTATGAGTAATCGTTGGAACAATTAAAAATTCGAATTCATCAATTTGATCGTTATATTTTACTTTAAGTTTAACTGAGCCTTTCACTTGCTGCTTTTGGCCATCTGCCGTTTTAACATCACCAAGGATTTTTGAAAACAAAGTTTCAGAACTTAAGATTTCGCTTGCAAGTTTGCTACCAATAACACTTTTATTAGCTCCACTATCGAGTAATGCTAAGTATTTCTTGTTAAATATTTCAATTTCAGTAAAAGGACGAATATCAGACGTTTTATACACAATCGAAGAAATGACGTGTTTGCGCAGTTTCTTTTTATTCAACCAAAAATCGCGCATACGACGAGCTGAACGAGAATTTGATTTTGTACTAAATGGTTTTAAAAATATTTTTGATTTTATCTTATTATAGTTTTCAAGACGAATATGGTAAGGAACAATAGGATACAATTTTGGAACTACAGGTTCATTTATATCTTCAGCAGAGATACGTTTTAATACTTTTATTGACGAGGCTGGGCCGGTGGATATCCGCGTGCGAAGCGACGGACATCCGACAATCGGTTTTCCGAATCGGTTCGACACTTCTGACACGACGGTTTATATGTGTTAAGGGCACCGCACCCGTAACAGAAAATTCTTCGCGGTTGCAGACAATCATGATATCGATGACCAAGTTCGTCGCAATTCCAACATTTAACCTGAGCATTAGAATTAACTTCTGCTACAAAAGCTATATCTTCACTTAAATTATCTTCAATACGGTCAACGTCGTGAACGATTTCCGATACAACACGTCTCATAGGGACACCACGCGATACAGAATTAGTATTAAAATTTTTGAAAAAGTTTTCATGCTTGTGTGCTTCACGACGCAATGACGAAATATCTAAAATTCTTAGATGAAGAAGCTCATGTCTTAACTCTGGTTTTAAATTCCTTAAGATTGTTTCAACCAATTCTCGATCCGTCATAGCTATTTCCAATTTGTCAGACAATGTCAAAATCGTATCGAGATATTGATCAAAACTTTCATTAGGTTTTTGCTTCAAAGTTCGCATGTTCTCTTTTATGTCAAAATCGGTAAGGTAGTCTTTATATTTCCTCCTTAACTCCTCACACAATTCATCCCATTCAAAATTTTGTGATTGGCGATGATAACGCCAATACCATGCCTGCGCTTTGCCTCCAAATAACAAATGTGCATACTGGCACAAAGTTCCAAAATTTCCATCCAACGACTGGCTTGTAAGAGCATTTACCCTATAAATGAAATCGTCGACAGTGATATCACTGGAAACACCGGTAAACTTAATATGCCAATTGGATATTAAATTTGAAATTTTTTGCGAGTCATTAACTGAACTATCAACACTAACACTACGATGTTGATTATTTATTTGTGCTGCCCTATTTATAGGCTGATTTTGCCTATTTGGCATGTCTATGGGTCGTATAGGGTTATCTATATTAAGATTATCAGGCATCGCTGCAGTTCTATTTGAAGACAAATTTAAATCGTTAAAAAGAGATCTTAGTTCGTTTGCTACTGTTGCGGTAATATCAATACGAAAGTCATTTAAGGAATCTTGGATAAGTGATTGTACTCGGTTTTCCGTTATCAAAGTATTGGAAGGATTATTATTCGAACCCACGGAATTATTTCGATTCTGGTTTGCAAACATTCTCGAAGGAGTATTTGCTGCACCTCGGTTTCGAGCGTACGATCGTGTTTCAGGTCGAGTTCTTGGAATAGCTCCCCCTCTACCACGTGAATTATTTAAACTAGCATTGGCATTGCCAGAAGCTTGTGCAACTGAGCTAGCCGGTTCAAGCTGAAAGACAGACAAATCTGAGGACGCCGCTGCACGTCGACATACTGGACAAGTTTCGTTACCATCAAGCCAGGTTAAAATACATGTTCGATGAAACTTATGTTTGCATCTTGTTTCTACCTTATCCTCAAGAATCAGTAAATTTTCATTGCAAATCGTGCACAAAGTATCTTCTGATACATCGACCAGATTAGCCAAATTCTCATTACTGTAACGCACAGCCATTGAGAAAAGAAATAAAATAGTATATAAAAACAAAATATGAATTTAAATTCTTCAAAGAAAGATATTGTTGAGCCTACAATCGCAGACAATTAAAAGGTTTTGTGGTTTCACAAAAAAAATTTATAGGTTTCTTTTTTTTCTCTTCAAATAATAAACTTATTTACACATGTAAGGTCTTACTCATAGATTGCAAAACTGAGCTGCTGTTTTTCATTTTTGTTTTTTTTTCTAACTTAATCCTGAATTTTGGTTATCTTTTAACTGAATCTACAAAAAAAAAGCTTGAATTATAAATGATATTCTGAGGTATTAATACGAAAAAATCCATAAAAAAAATCCAACAAAATATGCACATATATTGTATATAAAGTATATTGCACTATGGCAAATCATTCGCGTTTGAAATCGAAATAAAACTCAACAACAAAAATCACAGAAGATTTAATCCATAGCCAAAATACACCAACAAAAAAAAATCTTGACTTAGTATTCCACTGGTCTGAAACCGAAGAAAAATATTCCAGTTAACAGCAATCCAAAAAATGGAAAATCAAAGCCATTTATCTGAAACTAAAAAAAATGCTAACGGTAGGGGACTGACAAAATTGTCAGGAATGGTCAATCGGCCCCACGTTGGGCGCCAAAATCTGTAACGTACCGCATACTTAAACTTGTTTAATAGGAGCGTACTCTGTTTCGGGTGCCGACCGTGCTCAGGGCATTGGGGTGGGTTTTGCTTCCAATATACTTGGTTTAGGTACGTACAAGAAATAAAAGGAAACAGAGATTTTATTTACCAAAAAAAACTATAAATTAAATTTTGAGACCGAAAGACCAACATTAGGTAATTGAAAAGGCAACCAAAAACCAGCAAAAGTTATTATGGTGACGGTAGATGTTTTAGCCACCACGTTCTGTACCCACCCATCCTGCTAAAGGGTTGTAAAGTCTTCCTTTAGCCCACAGCAGTTCCTCAAATTTTGCCCTATTGATGCCTTACATATGTAAAATTAAAAAAAATTATTTATCTCATATTAAAATGCTTTAATAGTACAAAATTCATGACATAATATTTGACATAATGCTTATAATTTAAATGGAAAATATTTAAGAATGGACTTAAATTTGAATCATGTAAATGCAATCTCAAATATTTAAAGATTTTACGATTTTTTTAAACCTTTATCTTATTTTAACAACGAAACCAAAAAACAAAATTTCATGTTAAGCCTCAATGCAAATATTAATTCGGATATAAATGTTAACTTTCGATAACATATCATTAACCTTATGTTAAGTTTTACATTTTTTCAAGTCTAAGCTTATCCAATATTCAAACCAGTTTGAGAGAATTCAACATGAATATGTATATAAAAAAAATTTACTTTAACTATGCATACGCTCACCACGCTAACCACAACAGATCGCAGTTAACAGATTTTAATAACGAGACGAGTCAGTTTTGCAACAACCATATTCACCACGGTGGTGGATATTTATGATTGCTGCTCACGCTCGAAATTTGTACCAAATGTGCACACACTTACACACCCACTGGAAAATTTTTAATGGGGTTTAATTTTCAATTGAGATCTATTGGTGTTAGGCGCCTGTGCATATGCTATATTATTTTAAGTCAATACCAATGCAAATTTCATTTAAACTCACTTTTACATCCATCGATGAAAGGTACCCTCCATGACGTTGGTGTTGAAGCTAAATGTTTCGGTTAGAATCAATTTTTAGTTAGCTTATATTTAATTTAAGTAGCAATTCAGTTTACCACTGAGTATTTTAAATTTTAACTTTAGAAGTAGATGAAACTTAGATTTTATAAAGTTTTTTTTTTAGCACTAATTTTCAACTAGGTTAGAATATGTTTTACTTATATATTTTTTTTCATTTGTTTTGTTTTTCTCATATATTTTACGTATGGTAACGTTATCACTGAGTATGTAATTCAGTGTACTCACTATAAAACTAAACTTTAAAGGGAATTTTGTTCTCAATTTATATGCATATAAGTATATAATATTTATGATTTAATGATCTTGTTTTTTCTTTTCCTTTTATCTATACTATATACATATATATATGGATATATATACATACATATGTATATATATATATTGACTGAAATTATTTAAAAATCCTTATTCTTTCCTATTTTTTTATATATTTTCTCCAACTTTTCGTATTTTTAACGAATAAAATTTTAATATCTTTCTTTTTTAATTTTTTTTTCTGTTCTTTTTGTTTGCTTTCTAACCACTTATCACTATCTTTTCTATTATTTAATATTTTTCAATTAGTTTTTTTCTAATATTAGGCACTTTGTTACTTGTTTTTTCTTGTTTTCGCGAATACTCGTACGTAAGTATATGGCTGCTTCTGCAGAGAACCGATGACTGGCGAACGGCTTACAAAGTTCTCCTCAGATGACTTCAGCCATGAGGCTTTTCCATAATTACGTGTATATCGATTTACTTTAGGAATCCTAGTTCAAAAAAATGCTTTTTTTTTCATAATGTTTTTTTCCTATATATATTTGACAATTCCTTACCTTATTCCGAATTTGACTTAATGAAAAAAATGCTCCTCACTCAAAAGAATATATATTCCTTTGATATTATATATTTCAACTTATATGTTTTAAATATATATTTTGCAATATGTGTTTTAAATTAAATTTTAAATAAGATTGTAAGAACTTATTTGTTCTGTTGGTTTTACTGTGAATTTAATGTGATATAACTTAAACACTTTGAGATTTATGATATTTCAAAAGATTAGCTGGCACACTTATTCGTGGGATGATCTTCTTGCAAAAGAGAGAGTCAAAACGGATATCAATATTTGATCTACTCAAAATGTCGCAAAGTTAAAATAAATTATGTTGCAGTGGAAAATGAAGATGTTTAGAAAACATCAAAAGTATACCAGTGGTGTTATGGAAGCTTTTATAGCAAGATACGAATTTGTTATTTTTGAAATTTGCAAATATATTTAAAATTTAAATATATGAAAATCAAAAAAAAACCTACTCCTGTCTATCATTGGCAGTAAAAATTGATAGGCCCTCACAATTATTATTTGTATCACATCATTATTTTCTTGAATAAACATGTATCTGAACTCTTTCTTAACGTTTTTGTATGAATTATCAAGTTTCTTATGGCTAGTGTGGACAAATGTAAGCTCTTTTTAAAATGCATTAATAAAGCATTTATGAAAATAAAAAATCATAACTATTGATGCAATTATGAAGGCAAGAGGTATAAGTAATCGCTAAAAATTACTTTATTACAAAAATGATATATTTACATATATAATTTTGTAATTATATAAAAATTGTCCACACTAGCCCCCCCCCACCCCTCCCCTACGTAGGATTTCTATAAGACCGCATGAATTTTAATTATTTAAATTGGAATGCTTAGCTTATAATATAAATAAAAAAGTTTACCTATTAAAAAGTTGTGATCTTTTTTGTAGTGCGGCCATTTGGTAATAACCTAGAAAGTTTTTAGAGGTTTTTGAAACTGAGTTAATTATTTAAGGGAGTAGTCAGGTAGAAGTAGCGATTTTGCGAAACAATTTTTTTTCACATAAATTTTAATTCAACATTTTTGATGTTTTAATATGTTATTGTACATATTTTTAAGTAGCAAAAAAAAAAAAAAATTTAAATTTTCGTTGACTTCCGGTGAAGATATGGGCGACCGGAAGTAAGCCGATTTTGATGTGGTACCCACGATTTCTCGATTTCAGATCATCTGAAACACAAAAAATGAATTGCATTTTAAAGTACATGTAAATGGCTATCTTGGGTACTAGAACTGGAAAAAAATATTGATAAATAAACAAGTAGTTCAATTTTAAATTTTTTGGTCTTTTTCAACCTCGTTTTTTGTTAATAATATTGTTAAATATTTATTGACAGTATTGATTCTAGTACCCAAGATAGCAAAATCTATTACAAACATTTAAAAAAAAAATTGAAGTAAATCGGTACAGTAGATCAGCCGGAATCGTGGGTACCAGTTCAAAAAACACTGTTCTGAGAAAAACGCGTTTAAATATTTCACAACAAATTATCAATATTATCGACACAATAATACATATTATAATTATTCCTTCAAAACCTGAGTATTGTACTTTATGTTTTTTGGTGCAATTATAAGTGCACGAGTCGGGAAGTAATAGGACTTTTGCAAAACGCGTGTTTTTACGACAGAAGAGCACGATTCGACAACAAATGTACACCAGTTTTTAAACTAGAAACTAGTTTTTAATTACTTTCCGATAACATCTGAGGGAAAAGAAGGTTTCTACATTATTCTTGAGGGTTTAAAGTATCCGAAACGGGGAAAAAAAAATTTTTTTTTTGAAAAAAAAACTACCTGACTACTCCCTTAAATTGTGATAACACATGAACGGAGCATCGCAGCAAAAAAATAAAAATACCAGCTTAAAGGGAATTGCTTGTTCTACAAACAGCATATTGCTTTTTTTTTTTGTACGACTTAAAGCTTAGGAGATATCTTTTGACAACCATAAAACTTAGAAAAAAAACTGTTTTTGCAAAATACTCCGAAACGATATGCCGTAGAAAAACTTGGATTTTGCAGAACAGGCAATTCTCTATGAATGTCTCTACGAAGACTTTTTCCGTCCGACTTACCGTTCATGGGATATCGCGATTTGAAAATGAACATAATTTTATGAAAAGTCATACGCAGTATGTATGTCTCTTCATTTTGCCTTTTTGGATCGGTGGAACGTGGTCGGTGTTGCAAACAACTACAATTACGAGAAATTTACTAGAATTTTTCTCTAGAAGTACCCGTTACAGAGATAAAAATAGTAATTTTCAATGTGTTTTACGATTGGAGGAGTGCCTGGGACTTTTTGCCTAGGATTTTTATTAGAGTGAATGAATTTATATAGTCGAGGTGGGATTTTGTTTTTTATACTATAAAAAGAAAAGTTTACCCAAAATTCTTTTGTGCATTTGATTTGTTTATTATTTAGGCAATAACTATAAAAAGTTAATACAACACTAAATTCAAAATAGATGTAACATTTTGCAAACTATGTATTTTTTTTAAACTAATTTAGAGTCGCTGGACACGAAAAACCCACTTCTTTTTTATTCCTTTGGACCGTTCTCAAGTTATTCGGACATTTCTATTTTCGAGCTTATAGCTTCATATACATCAATATATTTGTGTACCGCCAAGTCCGATCGAATTTATTTTACCACATTTACAAAGAGCGAGTAATGAAGCTTCTAACGAAAACACCAATGATTATGCTCCGATCAAAATTAAATAAGTTATAGAAGAAGAACTTCGTGTTTTTAAACATTTTCATATCCCGACTAGAAAATTTTGTGTGGCGACAATTAGGGCCCCGTTGGTTTTGCCTAACCAGAACGTTAGGGCCAAACGCGGGAGCCTAACAAGGCCCTCATATCGGATGTAACGGTGTTCCCCATATTTTCCCAATAAGGAATGCCTAATGCCGGCCTAATTAGGTAGGCGTTCGTATTTAGGAAAATTTGAGGCTTACCAAACTAGGCCATCGTTGGGATTTCGCACTTTACCCTAACGTTCTGCTTAGACAAAACCAATTGGGCCCTAATTCACGCCTAACTAATAATAATCTTCAAATCAATAAAATGAAAATAGCTCTGTATTTTTTTTAGTAATTTATTAAAAATATTTTTTATTTCTTAATTTTTTAAGAGTTTTTAATATGCTAAATTATAATAACTGATCACATTAAAGATAATTCAGGTTTATTCCGAAATCCGTGTGATTTCAATTACTTATTATTTATATTTAGGAGGCTTTTTGATTAAAACAGTGAGTCGAACGATAAAAAGAATTGGAATATTGTGAAGAGTTGCAGGTTGTACAAATAATATAAGTTCGGATTAAAAAAAAAGTAATCGTTGGGTAATGTTCTTAAAAAATCGAAAAAAGTCGAAAAATTCGATTTTATCGAATATTTCCTAAACGGCTACTTTCTCGTAAATGTAAATCAATATTATTTGTAGAGCCTGTAATTCTCCACAAAACAGATTCTGATACTTTTTATCGCGTGACTTACCATTTTCATCAAAAGCTTCCAAAATGGAAAATAATTGAAACCACACGGATAACGGAACAGTCCTTATTGAAAATAAATACAATTGCAGATATATCTGACAATCCTTATTTAGTTTTTAAACCGTGAAATTTAATAAAATTGGGTTTTAATGAAACAATTGTTTGGAAGAATGAATGAATCATGTATGGAAAGGAAAACTTGAAGAAGTTGCCTTTAATTATAACATTAGCATGGAAGACGAAACGAATCGAGTGACTAAAAATCAATCGTTAATATCAGCCTATTGAAATTTTCATTAAAAACTTGGTTTGACTTAAGCTTCCATTTTAACTCCAAGAATTAAGTTTGTAAGCAAAAATTTTAATCCTTGTCTTAACTTTGAAGTTGTAAGCAATTGAAAATCAGTCATTCGATTCGTTTCCATGCTAAGTCTATTAAATAGAAATGAATCAACATATCGGCACGAAAATGCAAAAGGACGTAACATGTTATATAAATAAGAAAACTTATAGAAGTGCACTCTGAAATGAATTTGAGTTATTTTGTTGTAACGTCTTTTTGCATTTAAAGTGACAATTTACAACCAAAAAATCAATAGTAAAACTTAAAAAAAATTTAGAAATAAAATCAGCTGCGGGTTTCAATTAAAAACCTTTTTTTATCACGTGCAGCACGACCACCATTCCAATCCCTGCAGTGATAAAGAGCTGATGCCAATGATTTTATGATGGTATGCTCACTAAGATCTTCTTTCGATTTTGGAAAAATTTTAACGAAAGCATCTGCAAAGAAAAAAAATTAATATCATTGGACACTGTTCAGAAATAACGTGACAACCCTTGAAAAATGTTTTTGATGCAGTTCGATTTCAAATAGTAACATATACATATCTGAATATCATTGCATTTGTTCTTCCACAAGAAAAGAAAAACATAATTATCTCAAAACATTTTTCATGTAAGCTGTGCATTATTTCGTAAAAAAATTTTTAAGTATACGTACCCCTTCGGCTGCTTTGGTGCAGTTGAATTTAAGCGCCAGTTCGCAACTTAAAGCATAACGAAAATGCACCGGCTGACGACCAACCCAATCAGCGACAGTGAACTTACTTAATTTACTAGCAAGATGTATCAGAGCAACTGCAATCATCTCTGGTTCCCACTGTAGACAGGCGACAGTGCCTTAAGCAATCATTTACGAAATTCCATGCCATTTGCACCATTTTTTGAAGTTTCTGCTGATCGCCTTTGAAGCATTTCGCATATTTGAGCAAGAATGCGTATGGATGTTCCACCTGGATATCGAATTTTATGGTTTGCAACAGAATACGCTCCAAAGTCATAACATCCTATAAGAGAATTTAAGAAAAATTTACTCAAATAATAATAAATTTAGTTTTCTACTAACGCACCTCCTTTGGATCTTCTCCGAATGAATAGAATTGCGTGTCCGTTAAACGTCCACGTGCAGTCTTTATTATATCCCTGCATTTCATGGACGTTTCCACCACTTTGCCCGCCAAGAAGAGGCCACAGCATGCAGTGACATAACGCGGAAAGCTCTTAAACGAATGAAACATATAAAAGCGATGAAAGTACACCGCTCCGGTAGCAATGATATTGTGTCCAAGGCCTATTTCGGTGCCACAACTCATGATGAAGCGTGCGCCTCCTTTGCGACAGCGACGTTCCGTGTCCAATGTTATGTCATCCAATACAGATGGTGTGTCTTTCAACTCTTTTTTGTCATAATAACAGCAAGGCATTGTCCCAATGTTGACAGCGATACTTTGACTAGGATGTTTACGCCAAACATTGCGAACACCCTGTATTTTGCTGTCGATACAGTGGTGTTCGTTCAGTTTGTCCTAATTCTTTATTTTGCTTTGTTTTCTTATTTTCGGGTTGCGCCTCTCGCTCCCAACTTATAATGTTCAAATCAAAATAACTTGTACAACCGTCGTGAAATAAACCTCGTCTTATTTTGAAACTCGTGCGCCTTTTTTATTTTCTCCCGCTTTATCGAAGTCTTTTAGTATTTTAAACTTTAATTTAAAAAGTAGTTTTTTGTAAAGTTTGAAAAGTGTTTTTATTTCGGTCGCGAAATAAATATTGGTCCTTCGAGCCGGAGAAGATCCATCCGAAGATGGTACTTTGAGCGATCGGTTGACCAATCCCGGTTGGGAATACACCCGCTCGCAACACACGCTGGAAAACCTCAACACCCAGGCGTAGATGGACCGGCGATAATTTGTAAAACTCCGGATCTGCCAGTGTCATATTGAAGTATGGTTCCCTAAGGCGTTCGCTCAACGATCGTGAAGGTGTCACAATCGTGTATCGCTGCCGAACCCTGGCCATCACCTCAATAGATTCGCCAGACCCAGTGCATGGCCGAATCTTTAACGTGCACACCTCCTCCCCATTCATCCGAGATGTGCCCAAGCGCCATCGCTTGACGAGTTCTTCCGAGATGTACGTGCTCGGTGAACACCCATCTAAAACCGCCCGCTCCTTTCGAAGTTGGCCCTGTGCCAACACGCGCACTACGGCCGTAGGTAAGAGTGTCACCGTGTTTTGCAGTGACGTTGCAGAGGGAGGTGAGGGGGACGACCGCCTCAAAACGACTGGCCGAGACTCCCTTTGCTGCCGATGACTCTGTGAAGAGAGACCAGAGTCAGGTTGGAAAGAGGACTGACGGCGAGGCCTTACCTTTTGTTGACGCATTCGTTGAGCATTACGCCCACCGCGCCGGTATCCAGGCTTTGTACCACCTTGATTATCTGCGTCATGGAGCAGAGAATGGTGATCGTCACCGCAGTGCTTGCACCGATGGCGGCTTCCACAATTGCTGCGCGAGTGACCATCAGCCAAACAATTAGAGCAGATCCCGTTACGGAAAACTGCTCGTAATCGTCCGGCCAAGTCCTTCGACAGAAATTGGCGGCACCGCTGAAGGGCGTGTCCTTTGAAGCACAATCGACAATGGCGAGGCTGTGCTCTGGATGTCGATGCCACCTTAGCGTCAGAACAGACGCTTGGTTGCAGCGGAGTTATTGCGATGACGGCGCTAGACAAAGCCGTTCTAGGAGGCGTAAAACTACGCACAGTTTCAGCATCGCTAGTGTACATAGCGAGATCATCTGCCATTTCGGAGACACTGCTGTTCGACGACATTCTGTAATGGAATGGTAAGGTTTATGGTTATGGGAAGAAAAGAGTACAACAAAAAATAGGAGGTTTTTTTTATATATGTTAGTGTGTAGTATTATTGTGACACCGGAAGTGCCACAAGTTTGACTATAGGCCGCGTAATGCAGCCTCTTTCGGTTTTTATATCCGCAACCCTAACGCGGTTATCACTGCCAAGATAAACTTTCAGTATACGACCCAATCGCCATTCGTTAGCCGGTAAATTTTCATCCCGTATCACTACCAAATCGTTAACAGCGAAATCTTTCTGTGGAGTTTTCCACTTAACGCGTTTGTGCAACTCCTTCAAATATTCATTTTTCCACCGGCAGCAAAGATGTTGCTGCATTGCTTTTAGCTTTCGCCAGCGGTTAACAATTGATAATGGCTGTTCAGCTATTTCAGGTTCAACGGGGGAAAGTAGCGGGCCACCGACTAAGAAGTGGCCTGGAGTTAAAGGCTGAAAGTCTGAAGAGTTTTCAGTCATGGCACTTAGCGGACGTGAGTTTAAGCATGATTCGATTCGGTTAAGTAAAGTGGTAAATTCTTCGAAGGTGTATTTTAGGCTCCCAGCAATTTTCTTAAAATGGGTTTTAAATGATTTCACACCAGCCTCCCAGAGTCCTCCCATATGAGGAGCCCCAGCAGGAATAAAATGCCAAGTGAACCCCTGATGCGCAAATTGTGCTACAACGGCATCATGTGCATTGCTGAGATATTCCTTAAAATCCTTTTTAAACGCTCTAGATGCACCAACAAAGTTGGTACCGTTGTCAGAATAAACATTAGCAGGGCACCCCCGTCTAGAAACGAAACGAGTAAATGCTGCTAAGAAGGTAGCGGTCGATAGATCACTTGTGGCTTCGAGATGAATAGCTTTTGTAGAAAAGCAAACAAACAAGCAAACGTACCCCTTAGTAATTCGACAAGCTCTGCCAGAATAACTTTTTATGTCAAACGGACCAGCGAAATCAATGCCAGTAGCCGAAAAAGGTCTCGACAAAGTGGTGCGTTCAGGTGGAAGTGCAGCCATAATTTGAGATCTTTGTTTTTTCATGTTTATTACACAAACCTTACAGTTGTGCAAAGTTGTCTTTACTAAGTTCTTTGCTCGTGGAATCCAGAACTGCGTTCGAAGAAGCCGAAGCACAAGCTGGTTCCTCCCATGAAGAGAAATTTCATGGAAATCTTTGACCAAAAGGCGTGTAAAATGACTGTTATAAGGTAACAGGATTGGATGCCTTTCGTCATAAGTGAGCATAGGTGCAGAAGCCAGCCGCCCACCAACACGCAATAGCCCATCATGGTGAAGAAATGGGTTAAGAGCTAAAACTTGACTT
Organism: Calliopum simillimum; assembly: GCA_951812925.1. Taxonomy (NCBI): domain Eukaryota; kingdom Metazoa; phylum Arthropoda; class Insecta; order Diptera; family Lauxaniidae; genus Calliopum; species Calliopum simillimum. Next base: position 65,549,131 of record OX638368.1, read on the forward strand.
TTCTGGTCAATGATTTGTTTAGTTTCTAACCGATGATATTCATTCGGGAAACCAATTTTCTGACATAAAAGTATCAAACGAGTTTGAACAATCTTGATTTCGTCACTGTCTATAAACGTCGTTTGACGAGAGAAAGAAGTACGACGTTGCGGATGAGTGCGATTGAGGAAACGGAAGACATACGCCACGACAACCTCGTGGTAATGAAGAAAACCGTTCCAAAATATCGTCATATGCGGAAAAATAAGAAAAATGTACCTTAACAGTTTTCCGTTCGAGAGAAGTTTCTAAAACTGATGGTTGAGGTTGACATTTCCAAAAAGAGCTTTCCAACGAAAGCCATGATGGCCCATGCCACCATAAAGCGTTGTCAACTAGTTCTTGGGGTGTTACCCCGCGGGTTGCTAAATCAGCAGGATTTTCATGTGATTCCACATGAAACCAATTTTGATTTCCCACTTTTTCTAACACTTTAGAAACCCTATTGGCAACGAAAGTAGCCCACGAGCAGGGAGGCTTGGCCAGCCAAGCCAGCACAATTGTAGAGTCAGTCCAACAATAAAGACGATGACTCCTGATTTGCAAATTTGACACTAAAGTGTCAACCATATCAGCTAGTAAAGCTGCACCACAAAGCTCAAGTCGAGGCAAAGAAACCGTCTTGACAGGAGCAACCTTGCTTTTGGCATAAAGCAAATGCGTGACAATGCAATCATTTTGCCGGACACGAAGATAAACAGCTGCAGCATAAGCCTTTTCAGAAGAATCACAGAATGCGTGAACTTCGACATCAGAGTTTGGCGAGAAATTGACATAACGAGGAATCCTTATGTCGTTAATTTTCTCATAATCTTTCAAAAAAGATTGCCAAGATTGAAAACTGTGTGAAGGAATACATTCATCCCAACCTATTTCGTCCAACCAAAGCCGCTGCATAAGGATTTTAGCAGTCACCACTATAGGTGACAACCAACCTGCAGGGTCAAAAAGTTGAGCGATAACAGACAGAACTTCTCTTTTGGTATAAGAAGCTTTTACCTCTAAGCGTTTTGTGGTAAAATAGAATTGGTCTGAAGTCGCATTCCAGCGAACACCCAGTGCTTTGACACAACTTGCATCTTCGAATTGCAGAAAGTTTTCCGCTAAGAGATGCTCTACGGGAAGCCCCGCTAAAATGCTGGCTGAATTAGATGTACACTTGCGCATAGTGAACCCCGCGGAATTAAGAGCCAAAATTAACTCGTCTCTAGCCTTCAGTGCACTTTCCACATCGTGTGCTCCTGCTAAAGCATCATCGACGTACGTAAAATGCCGTAAAATTTCCGAAGCAAGAGGATATTGCTCCTGAACATCATCTGCCAACCGCAGAATAGTTCGTATGGCTAGATATGGCGCGCAATTCACGCCGAAAGTGACGGTTTTAAGCTCGTAATCCTGAATTTCATCTTCAGGCGAGTTTCGAAAAAGAATCCGCTGATACCCAGTATGTTTGGGATCCACTAATATTTGGCGATACATCTGTGCGATATCCCCGTTAAAAACGTATTTGAAAAAACGCCATTTTAAGACCAACAATGTTAAGTCCGCTTGAAGAGTAGGACCTGCGTACAGGACATCATTCAAGCTCATCCCATTGGACGTAGGACTTGATGCGTTAAATACTACTCGAACTTTTGTAGTAGCTCTGTCTCGCTTAATCACCGCGTGATGCGGTAAATAATAGTGAGATGGCGAAGTTTCATATTTGGGGGGAGAAACCTTTTTCATATGACCCAATTTTAAGTAGTCATTTACTACTTCATCATATTCAACTTTGAGGCTAGGATTTTTGAGCAATCGAGCTTCACCTCTAACAAATTGCTTTAGTGCGATACCTCGTGAAAAACCTAGATTTATTTCACTGGGGTAACCACTTTTGAAAGGTAAAGTGACCATATATCGACCCCTTTCATCGCGTTTAGTAGTCTGTTGATAACTTTCCTCACATGCCTTGTCAATAGGGGTTAAAAATTGCTTTTTTGGAAGCTCTTCCAACTCCCAAAAGCGTGCTATCTGTCGATCAACATCAACTTCAGAAAAATGTGACAAGCATGTGGTAAATGTGGAGATTTCCTGCTGAGGCATAGGCCCCGAAAATATCCAACCAAAAACAGTTTCTTGAGCTAAGAGAGAGCCAAGAACGTTTCGTCGGATTCCTTCTAGGATAATTGCGGGGTATAAATCGCTACCGATTAATACATCTATCGGACCACTTCTGAAGAAATGAGGATCTGCCAGTGGAATGTCAGGCAGCTTCTCACAAGTAGAAGGATCAATGGAAGAAGATAGCAAATTTCCTGTCAAGCGAGACAGCACAAAAGCTGTTGCTTCAATTTGAAATTGTCTATCTCTAAAAGAACTAATTATGATATCACAAGCTTGTGACACCTGCGCTGAGACCGTATGATTTAACCCAGAAACTTGAGCGTTAACAACTCGAGTAGGAAGTTTTAACAATTTTTGTAATCGCTCAGATATAAACGTACCTTCCGAGCCAGAGTCAATAAGTGCCCTGTTTGTGTACGCCGACCCTAGGTGACATATGGTCACCATGGCAGTACCAAGCAAAACCTGTTTGGTACTAGAGGAAAAACAAGTCTGTAGGTCATTCTGAGTGGACTGTAATTGAGTAGAATGCGATTGAGTATTTGAGCCCGGGGGGTTTTGAGGAGAATTCGACTTGCCTGAGCCAACACTCGAAGCAGAAGAGGAGGTTATTGTCGAATTCCGATGCAATAATGTGTTATGACGTTGTTTGCACGTCGCACAATTATAATGGCTCTTACACTCTTTGACTTCGTGAGAGTGACCTAAGCAATTGACACAAAAGTGAAATTTCCGTACAATTGCAAGACGTTCTTTTTGATCCATTTTTAAAAATTTTGGGCAAAATCTTAGCGCATGTTGTTCCGACGAACAAAGTTTGCAATTTGAAGAAACTACATTAACTTGGTAACTATTTACCTTTTTACCAGATGAATAATTCTGGGTTGATTTTGAAATTGAAGGTTGTGGGTTTTGTCGAGGTATCGCACCACTTGAGCTACGAATATCCGACACAGTTTCCAATGTTTGAAACCGACTGGTAAGAAAATCGTTCAGTTGTTGCCATTTTGGAATTTCAGTTTTATTCACAACTGACTGCTCCCATAACGAAAGCGTGACCTCTGGCAAGCGAGTAGAACAAAGATACACAAAAATTGCATCCCAATTCTCAATATTAATGTTGTGTGTTTTTAAAGCAAAGATACAACCATTAATATCCCGTTGGAGCTTTTTTTAGATCTGAACCAGATTCTTTTGGTACTTTAGGCAGATTGAATAAAATTTTCAATTGGCTGTTAACTAGAATACGTTTATTTTCGTATCTGTCGCTTAAATCCTGCCAAGCTTGAGCAAAACCGCTGTTTGTCAAAGGAGATTTCCTCACAATCTCCTTTGCTTCTCCCCGCGTTTTCTGATTTAAATGGAAAAGCTTTTCCACATCATTCAAACGCTTATTTGAAATATAAATGGCAGTGAACATGTCCCTAAAGGATGGCCATTTTAAATAATCCCCGTCAAACACCTCCGTATCGCATGGTGGTACAGACATGCTATGGCCACTTGAAAGTTCAAGGTCCCCAGTACCTTTAGGCCGAGATTTCTCAGCTTGAGAAAGCTCAAAAATTTTTGCCGCCACCCGGAGGTAAGATTGATAGCACTTTCGATACTTTTGTTTCACAGCATCCAACTCCGAAACATCCTCATCTGATATCTTGTCTAAACAAGTATCATATGATGCCTTAACACCCTTCCATTGAGCTTTTAACTCAGTACTTTGTGCTTCAAGGGAAAATGGATCGTGCGTTTGAACAGCCTGGAAATCTGTCTCAAACTCCATTAATGAATCGGATAAACGAATAAACATTTTAAAATGTGACATTATGATTTTCTCTTTTTTCTAACTTATGCCACGTAAAACAAATTTTAATTTAATTTAATTTAATTTCGTTGAAAGCAAAAAATAATTCACAAAAAGCACTCCTTGAACGCAAAAAAAAATTAAAATTTACAAAAGCACTCGTTGAAAGCAATAAAAATTACACAAAAAATACTCGTCAACGAAAAAAAAACAAAAAAATATAAATTTGAATTAAATTGAGATTGGCAACAAAGCAAAAACCAAATCAAAATGTCAAGAGAAAGAATATTCCGATTCACGGCTACAAAAAAAAAAAAAAAAAAAAATGTACGAAGGCCACAACAACAACACTGCTATATTTGGAAAGAAAAAATTAATATATCGATCAAAAATTTCAAATGATACAAATTAAAAATTATATTTTCGGTCAACAAAAATAATGTACACACCCTAATGTACAACTTTTTAGCAAAACAACAATTTTCTTGAGATGTCAAAAAAATTATTGCTCCCACCCCAATGTGCAACTGGTTTGTTCGTATGTATGTATTCACATAAAACAAACCCAACAGAAAATTAATATGTATGCACGTAAGTATAGCTGCAAGCAGAAACTATGCTTTTGGCTTTGGTCAGTACGTACACGACACAAAGAGGAGACCAAAAATTGCATGTAAATATGTATGTAATGTAATTCGGCTTAGCGAAAAACAGTGGTTTTACATAAAAAGAGCTTAGATTTTTTCACGGTTAGTTTGTCTCTCAAAATAAAAATGTTCTATGTACACACAAACAACTTTATGTGTATAAATTTAAAGGCGCTAAAAATTTGAGACAGGTCAATGTCTATATAACTCAAGCCTTGGAAAAAAAGTTTACATAAAGTACCCAATATGTACTGTATATGTATGTATGTCTGTATATACTTTTTTCCCGCGCTCAAAATTTTAGCACTTTTGTTTAAAAAAAAAACCAACGTTTTTTTATATTTTATTTCGCGACCGAAATAAAAAATCACTTTAGACAAACTTTTTAATTTTTATTTTAAAAGACAAAACTTGACTACGAAAAGTTTAGCAAAATTTAGCACTTTTTCCAAATTTTTTTTTTTTTTTTCCGCTACCGAAAGAAAACACTTTTTAAAAAGAATTGAAAACCACTTTAACCGAATCGAATACAAAATTGAAAAAACCGAGATTTTGTACTTTTCCTTCCCTTAATTTTTTGTTCAAAAAAATTAATTTAAAACCACATACCTTTTCGATTAAAAAGGTACCAAAAAACACTTTTTAATTCTTTGCTGCTGTTGCTGTTGATGCTGCTGGTGCTTAAGTTGCTGCTGGTGATTTCGATGAAGATCAGGAACCACTGCACTAAATCACTTTTATGTACTATATATAATTATAATATATATAGTTTTTATTAATAATTTAAGAATAAATTATTTAATTTAATTTTCTCAATTTCAGAAAATTATCTTTGTTTTATAAAAAAGCACTTATTACACTCGCGCGGAATTTTAACCGACGGATCGTAAGGACCAATATTTATTTCGGCTCTGGGGCCTGGTAACCCCCAACTACCTAACCTGCTTCTTCTTTTTTTTATTTTTCACTTAAATTTAGTTTTTTTTGTTTTTTTTCTCATAACTTAAATTTTTCTTCTTTATTTATCATACTTGAAGTTTTTTTATTTGAATTTTAAATTTTTTGTTTCTATCGGTGCGTAGACATTGATTGCATTCCTGCAAGGCGGGCGGCAATGTTTACGCCAAACATTGCGAACACCCTGTATTTTGCTGTCGATACAGTGGTGTTCGTTCAGTTTGTCCTAATTCTTTATTTTGCTTTGTTTCTTATTTTCGGGTTGCGCCTCTCGCTCCCAACTTATAATGTTCAAATCAAAATAACTTGTACTTGTACAACCGTCGTGAAATAAACCTCGTCTTATTTTGAAACTCGTGCGCCTTTTTTATTTTCTCCCGCTTTATCGAAGTCTTTTAGTATTTTAAACTTTAATTTAAAAAAGTAGTTTTTTGTAAAGTTTGAAAAGTGTTTTTATTTCGGTCGCGAAATAAATATAGGATTTGGGGAGTTTTGTTGTTGCCACGTCTGTTCAGAATCTGGCTCAGTTGTTGTAGGTACAGGCATTCCTTCATGAGAAAATGATTACGCTATCGCTTAAATTGATTTATTTATTAAAAGAACAAAAGCACTTACGATTATGTTTAGTCCAAGATGCAAAATACTTTTTTCGAACTACATTTTATAGAATTTTATTCACAAACCGAACAACAAATTAAATGTCAGCGCTGCCGATGGATGATTTGATTCCTAACTCTATTTAGACAAGCGGTGGAGGTTAGAGTCCATGCAAATCCCGGGATTTATTAAAACTATTTTTTATCAAAAATATGAAATTAAGTTGAAAAAATTAAGTAAACATTATTTAATTTTGTTGAACAAGCACCGATTTTGATCCGACATTGCTCATTTTGTTGGTAATTGAATTTAGAAAAAAAAAACACTAGATTTATGCAGTTTAAAAAAAAATAGGAACAATTCTCAACAAAAATATTAGTTTTCGATGCATCTGTCGATTCTCAATCTGAATCTGGCATCAAAATCGGCCTATCTCGTATGATTTTTGAGATATCCTCAACTCAAAGTTGAAATAACACGATTTGTGAGGTTATATGGAGGACACTCGAAACTATTTTCTATTGAATGCGTCATATAGTACTATTTTGTGCCTTCAAAATGAGTTATAAAGTCATGAAACCATTTGAAATGATCGTAACTTTTTATAAGAAAATCTTTTGATACTATATCATAGCTCATTTTGAAGACAAAAGCCGTGTTCCTTTTGACGCGTATATACAATTGTATATGTTTTTAAATTGCATTAACTCATGAACAGTGAGTCGCACAATAAAAACTCTAAGGCACTTTTTTTATGGAGAATTACGTTCTCAACAAAAACTTTTCATTTTATATTTAAAAAAATTATCTTTTAGGAGTTATTCTATAAAAACTGGTTAAGCGCCGATAAACGGCAAAAAATCACTTTTTTTAAATAACTTCTAAATAATTATTATTTATCTAAATATTATTTTTACAAAAGATCAAAATTATTTGCAGAGCATGTGGTTCTCCCTGAAAAAGACACTTGGACTTTTTATCGTACGACTCACCATTCATAAGTTATCGCAATTTGAAAATTACAATTTTATATACGCGTCAAAAAAAAACTAGTAAGGGTGTAAATTTTGGCCTGACCAAAAAATAAATACCCTACACTGCAGTATTTTGAAAAGTTTGTTTATATGGGAGGTGCCACGCCCTCTTGTCCGAGTACACCCAGTTTTTGTTCAGAGCTTGCATTTATAGCTTTTAGTGTCAGAATGAAATTTAGTTGGATTATCTCAAAAAACTCTTTCAGTATAGCGTTTTGAAGCTTTTGCTTATATGGGAGGTGCCACGCCCTCTTGTCCGAATTCGCTCAAATTTTTATCAGAGCTTGCGCTTACAATTCGTAGTACTTATATGTATTGTGGTTGCATTGTCGTGAAAAATACTCCTAAAATTGCATTTTGAATATAATTTTTGTATGGGCGGTAGGCGTGTCCGTTGACCGATTTTGCTCATTTTCAATCCCCCGAGCTAACTTTGACGATTGAGGCAGCGTACCAAATTTCATTGAATTATCTTGCTCAGTTTTCCCAAAAAGTGTATTTCAACACACAGCCAGCCAGACACCCAGCCAGCCAGCCAGACAGACGGACATGGCTATATCGACTCAGGAGGTGACGCTGATCAAGAATATATATACTTTTCTATACCTGCCACGCCTCCTTCTCTGCGTTACAAACGGAAGGACAAAGTGAATATACCCTGGGTGTAGGGTATAAACACGGCTAAAGAATAGAACGAGATGCTGTATTTAATAGAAAATAATTTCGTGCATACTCCATATAACCTCAAAAATCATATTTTTTAAACTTTTAGTTATGGACATCTCAAAAACTGTACGCGATAGACCGACTCGGATTCAGAACTGGCAAATGCAGTGAAAATTACTATTTTTGGTTAGAATTGTTCTATTTTTTAAAAAAAAAAACGCATAAATTTAAAGTGTTGGTTTTTTTTTTTCAATTTCGGGATTGCAAATTATAATCCCGAAAATCTCGGGCTCGCCAAAAGGCCCAAAAATTGGCATCCCTAATACATATATATCGAACAAATTAAAATGGCATAGACTTAAAAAAAATGCTTCAAAAAAAAAAAAAAACTGGTCAAAATGTTCGAAAATTTGCCATATTTCGAAAATCATGACTCGGATTTAAAACTTTTGTAAACCAAATTTGTAGTGAATTAAATTCATTTGGCACCAATATTTTTAAATTCTATCAAGAGGTTCCGGTTTTCATAAAGCCATATCCCGATCTTCCGATGGCTATATCTCCGTACGTTTTTTAAAAACAGAACTAAGAGAAGTTGTTCGTCCCATGAATCTTGCATTTTTTGGTGTTCTACCGATTACCAACCACCACCACAAATAAAAATGGAAAAGGCCTAAGAATATTTTGAAACAAATGAGTTTTTTGGCACGAAAGGAAAATAAAAAATATGTAGCTGTGTCTTGGACGACATTTTATATATGCTTGTATAAGCACGTAGAAAAAAGAAAATTCACAATGGAGTCCCTGGTAAAAAATCTATGACAGCTGTCATGATCTTAAGTTCGTGTGGTAATAATCAAGTTTTTAATAATATTTTATCTTAAAGATTAGAACAAACATTTTATTCGTACATTTACATTATTTAATTTTGGAGCAGCTTCAAATGTTCTCATTAATATCGCATTTCTTTTTCCCCAGATTTACCGAAATTCGGCAAATTCTCGTTTTTCATTATTACAAGGGCATTAGGCGTTCATAAGGTAAATCTTAAGCCTTCCCAACTAGGCAAATGCTAGGCATTCCGAAACTAGGCAACTGTTCGTTTATCACTATGACCCCCGCGTTAGGCGTTCATTAGGCAAACCTAATTTAGGAATATCCTAAGCCTGCCTAACTAAGCAATTGTTAGGCATTCCGAAACTGGGCAACTGTTTGTTCATCACTATGACCCCCACGTTAGGTTTTCGTTAGGCAAACGAAATTCGGCAACTGTTCGTTTATCACTATGACCACCGCATTAGGCGTTTATTAGGCAAACTTAATTTGGGCAAACCCAAAGCCTACTTAACTAGGCAAGTAATAGGCATTCCTAATTTAGGCTAACCCCATTGCTT